>OX388342.1:12937137-13661161 GCA_947579665.1 Sympetrum striolatum
CCCACACTCTACCTTCCCACCCTGCCCTTACCACCCTCTCCCTTCCCACCCTCACCCTTCCCACCCAATCCCTTCCCACTCTCTCCCTTACCACCCTCTCCTTTCCCTCCCTCTCCCTTTCGACCCTCACCCTTCCCAACCTCTTCCCTTCTCACCCTCTCCCTTTCCTCCCTCTCCCTTCCCAACCTCTCCCTACCCACCGAATCCCTTCTCAACCTCTCCCTTCCCACCCTCTCCCTTCCCTCCCTCTCCCTTCCCTCCCTCTCCCTTCCCACCCTCTCCCTTCCCACCCCTCTCCCTTTCCACCCTCTCCCTTCCCTCCCTCTACCTTCCCTCCCTCTCCCTTCCCACCCTCTCCCTTCCCACCCTCTCCCTTCCCTCCCTCTCCCTTCCCTCCCTCTCCCTTCCCACCCTCTCCCTTCCCTCCCTCTCCCTTCCCTCCCTCTCCCTTCCCAACCTCTCCCTTCCCACCCTCTCCCTTCCCACCCTCTCCCTTCCCTCCCTCTCCCTTCCCACCCTCTCCCTTCCCTCCCTCTCCCTTCCCACCCTCTCCCTTCCCACCCTCTCCCTTCCCTCCCTCTCCCTTCCCTCCCTCTCCCTTCCCTCCCTCTCCCTTCCCACCCTCTCCCTTCCCACCCTCTCCCTTCCCTCCCTCTCCCTTCCCTCCCTCTCCCTTCCCTCCCTCTCCCTTCCCAACCTCTCCCTTCCCACCCTCTCCCTTTCCACCCTCTCCCTTCCCTCCCTCTCCCTTCCCTCCCTCTCCCTTCCCTCCCTCTCCCTTCCCTCCCTCTCCCTTCCCACCCTCTCCCTTCCCACCCTCTCCCTTCCCAACCTCTCCCTTCCCACCCTCTCCTTTCCCACCCTCTCCCTTTCCACCCTCTCCCTTCCCACCCTCTCCCTTCCCACCCTCTCCCTTCCCAACCTCTCCCTTCCCAACCTCTCCCTTCCCACCCTCTCCCTTCCCACCCTCTCCCTTCCCACCCTCTCCCTTCCCACCCTCTCCCTTCCCACCCTCTCCCTTCCCACCCTCTCCCTT
Organism: Sympetrum striolatum; assembly: GCA_947579665.1. Classification (NCBI taxonomy): domain Eukaryota; kingdom Metazoa; phylum Arthropoda; class Insecta; order Odonata; family Libellulidae; genus Sympetrum; species Sympetrum striolatum. The sequence goes on from OX388342.1 coordinate 12,938,174, forward strand.
CCCACCCTCTCCCTTCCCACCCTCTCCCTTTCCACCCTCTCCCTTCCCACCCTCTCCCTTCCCACCCTCTCCCTTCCCACCCTCTCCCTTTCCACCCTCTCCCTTCCCACCGTCTCCCTTCCCACCCTATCCCTTCCCACCCCCTCCCTTCCCACCCACTCCCTTCCTACCCTCTTACTTGCCACCCCGTGTTTTTAGTCACCCTCCCCCTTCCCTACCTCCTTTCACATACCCATAATTCCTTTCAATCCCACTCTTAATCAAACGGTTCCGTCCTATACTTTCCCTCCCTCTTCCCCATGAGATTTATTCAGAAGAAAAGTATCAGCAATACAATGAAAAGTTACAGAAAATATAAATTATACATATACAATTATATACTGCGTTACACTTTCTTCGAAATCTATTCATTCTGCAATGGATTATTTGGTTAAGGGTGCAACGTCATTTTTATATTCGTATTACATACATTCAAGGAATGATAAACTATACAAGTTCTTGCCTCACAACTTTTAAACTATACATTATTGAAAATATATTTTGGCTCGGAGGAAAAACATTATATTTCACTTTTTATTCAACTTACATGTTATGTATAACGATGTGCATGGATCAATAAACAAATTTCATATCTAAAGATTGAATAAACACCGAATAGTTACACAAAATGTAAACTTTCAGAAAAATTTTTAAAGTTGCATCACTATTAGCCACATTGAAAATTAAAAGTTGAAAAAGCTTCAAATAGTATACATAGATAAATGTTCACTGAACTGTTCATTTTATTGTTCATTAAATATTTTTGAATGTAATTATATTACAGGTATCTGAAATGCACCGGGAAACTTCAGTTGCCTTAAAAACTAACGGATTTTATTTCACAAGAAAGTCTTTATTTTATTTTTTCCAATCTAAAATTGGTCCAGATGCAGTCCCCCGCCACAGCAACACAACTCCGTCACCACAGCCGTCCTTGGAGAAAAATAATATCTGTATGATTCACCAAAACGAAACTTCGTGAAGACACACATTTTTCAGAACTTGTCTCTTATCGCATAAGCGAAAACACTGCAAAGCACAACAATCTGTTATAACGCAATGTTATTAATGTATGTACATAAAAAGTTAATTCAGGGTGCGTCTTAAATTAGAGATTCCCCATGTCTAACTACTATATTTCTACTACTTCATCTGAAATTAATAAGTAAGAATCTTTACTGAATACTCTTAATAATGATACATGTATTGACCCAAATTTAGGTTAGATCATTATTTAAAGTCAGACTGAATAAATACTAACCATATTTAAGCGAAACGAATTAGAGATACAGGTTTTTCCAGTGGAAGATAATGATGAAATAATACATCATTATATTATAAATAATTATATATATAGAACGAAAAACATACACCCTATCAATCATACATAAATAGGAATTATAATGCCACTTGATTAAACATGAACTCATCGTATTCTGTGTTCCTTACATGGACCGAATTACTCTCAAAAGCATCTCTGCATTCCTACTCTTGTCCTTCCATGATTGAGAAAAATTCCGTGCTTATTTCTGAAGGACAAATAAGAAAAATTCATTAAAACATTATTTTGAAAACAGAAATACTATGTTAATTAAAAGATAGAGCTATCTACCTTAATTTTATATGAGTAGTATTTACATTAGTTTCAAATTATACTCATGGTATTATGAACTCTACCCCTGGACCGAATATCTCTCCTCAGTATCTCTGCGCTCCTCATCTGCTCTTGCATGATTGAGAAATGATGTGGGCCTGTTTTCGAGAAATAAATGAAAAACAGTAAATGAAGTCTTGTTTCGAAAAACAAACACAATGTGAACCTAAATATACGTACTACTAAGCATACTAAAAAACGAATAGCAAAAACGTTTTGTTCATTTTGTACTTATAGTATTTTGTGTTCCATCCCCGGACCGAATATCTCTCCTCCGTATCTCTGTGTTCTAACTCCGCTCTTCCAAGATGTAGGAAAGCTTCGAGTGTGATTCTAAAGAAAATAAGGAAACAGTTAATAAAACAGCATTTCGAAAACAAAAAACCTGTGTTAATCCAAAATACTAATATAATAGTAATAATAACGATCATAGTAAAGTACTCTTCACTCAAACATATGTTTGAGTTAGGTGTCTATTTGAGCATATAGTTTACTTAGAACTTACTTTAGTGGTGTATTCGAGTATATACTTTACTGTACATTTTATTCAAATCATACTCAATGTTTTATATTTTCCATCCATGGATCAATTATCTCTCCGCAGCATCGCTGCCCTCCTTTTCGCTTTTCTATGATTGAGTAATGGTTTTTTGACGTGTCGGACCGTTGAGGAATATCGGAAAAAATAATATAACTGATCACGCGACTAATATTACCCCTCTTTGCTGCTGTAGTACTAGTAATTTTTTTGAGAGTGCTTTGAAAGCTTTGGTCATTACATGCATTGGCTCTCACTGGGAATCGAACCAGGGACCACTTTTACCAAAGGCAAACGCGTTGTCATCATGACTATCCGGGAGCCTCAACCTCCTCCATCGAAGTAGCTGGTCCCATGGAAGTCTTTTAAATCTCAAATATTTCGCTAATTTATTCAATATTCTGAAAATACCAGTTAAAGATTACAAAGCTATATGGGGCAATCGCAAGATGTCGCTTGATAATTCTGGGTTGAACACCCTGTGGAAATCACTCCACACAAACCGAAATAAATCATCCAAAAGTAAAAGAATTCACTTCCTCGGAACTTGAGAAAGAAAGAAGCCCAATTTAATTTAGTTCATACAGAGAATATTGTTCAAAGAGAGATGTGTAATCTGAAAAATATTTACCAAAAACACTCCAGCCGCCTCATTTATTGCTATTTTGAAATCTCTATTTGAATCTAATATAAATGTAAAGCGAAATGGAATATTATTAGTAAATGAATAAGCAAGATGCTTAAAATGACAACTATTCATCAATTTGGTTTCTAATATTTTTCAGAACCTCCGTTACAAGAATAGTAGAAATTATTTACTGAAGTCATTAGAATACATTATGAATGATCATATCCGAAATTCAACTCCGGTAGTTCAGTTGAAGAAAAAACGCTTTGATAGTAAACAACTTAAACAGAAGTTGATTTAAATATTATGAATTCGTAACTGATAGAAACTCAGGATTCTAGAGTGAAAATAAAAATGTACCTTTTTAGAGAGAATTAGTATGTACCTATTATGCAAGAATAATACGCAAGCTAAATTTGAATCTGATATTCATAAAAAAAGTGTACAGAAAGAAATCATTTGAAAGATAAATAATCGAAAAAAAGAAGTCATGTTTGAAATATAAACCCCATTGATATGACATCAGCTACTGATATCGGTTATTAATCCCGAAATAATTTCATAAAACATTACGTAACGTTTTCTATCCCTCTGTTTTTATTATTTATAAATTATTATGAAAAATCTATTCGATTTCTGGTGAGAAAAACTTGGACCCCAAAGTCTGGTGGGCGGATTAATGAAAACTAAGGAAAATGGCATCTGAATCATAGAAGTTCGTTTAACTGTAATTCAAGGTTAAAGAAAAAGAAAGATAACATCGACGCGAGAAATAGCTGACTAAAACCGTCGATGTCAAAGCTAAAACACCTTATCTGCTAACTCGAACAATATGTTAGTCATAAGAATCGAAGTAATATTTTTTTACTCAAATGCAAAAATAAACCATTAGAACTTAATCTAGAGTAATTCATGATGATGAACTTACTTACCAAGTGAATGAGAGCCCAAACGAAGACCACGAAAATCTTGACGTCAGGAAATTATGCACCAATATAATGAATGTACACTTCTGTAATAAAACAAATCAAACATTAATTAAGCTAAACTTCGAAATTTGTTCGAATACGCTCGGTTTCGAAACTAATGTCCTTCCACAATCATATATTGAACGGTTTTCTCGAAAAATGGACCGGCAGCAACTCATCACTGGGAGACGTTTTGAAGTGACTAAAGTTTAAACCTTTAGATGTACAAAATAATGCGCTGTTATTGGTCGATGATTCAACTATCATTTACTCCGTTTATTCCCTAATGCTAAGAGTCTTCATTAATTATAATCACCACCGAAATAAGATTTAATCAAGAGTAAAACAATTCAATTTAAATGAAAAGATATTGCAAAATTTATATTAATTTTTAACTCCTTCATAATAATACTCGTAGATTTCTAGTCTCCCCCGGGTCACGTTATGACTCATAGTTGAATAACTTCTGCCAAATATATTATTCTGCTAATATTTTTCGTGAAAAGACTCGAATGAAAATAAATTCAATATTATGTACAAATAACTTTTGATATCGTGTGAAGATCTGACAATAATGAAACGGGACAAAGTGAGTATCGATCTACGAATTTGAATCGGAACATAATTTTATAAGGATAACTAAAGCAATGATGTAATTATAATAAAAACGTGAAAAAATTATCGAATTTGCGAGAAATATTTATTTCTATTCAAATAATAAATCTTATAACATATACTTCATAATTGTGGAACATTTCTCTAAGGTAAAGAGATAAGTACACAAAAATTTTATGATACGAAACTAGCAATAATATTTACTCTGACAAGAGAAAATAATGCAATAGTATCATATTTTTATTATACTACACAATAGAATTCCTGAATTTAGTACGTCATCAATGCTTCCTTCAATGGATCCTCTTGGGCCGCAATTTGATCAAAAACAATCAAGTCCTCGTATAGAAGTATTGCTCAGTTACCACGATTATGATGTGGTTGACCTTCTCATTTAAGTGAATTACTCTCAAAATGATTTGATGTTCCACTGGTCCGAATTTGGATTGGGTTATAATGAAACCTTTTAAAATTCATTTCCCTCAAACTAAACCGGATTATCACAATCTAAGGGGAGGCTAGAAATATAAATTATCCTACTATTACAGTGCCCATCCGTGTGATATTAAGTTAACTTGAACTACATATTAGCTCAGTACATAAGGATGATATTTCTTAACGTTTATACGCTTATGCTTGTTTATGCTATAGTCTACGTGATACTATGAAATGTACCTTAAATTCCTTGGTTCGTCAGAAGTTGGAATTAGATCACCTTGAACAATGAAAACCAAAGCGACATAATCCAAGGTCGTTGGAACAAAATATCGAGAAAAACATCTCTTCACAAAATATTGCTCGCAAATTTTGAAAAGAATATCACCAAAAAATGAACGGAAAGGGAAAGCTAAATCATCCTTGTGTATATATGCAAGTAACTCTCACTTCTCTTTACAGAGATTTAGAACGAGGCGGGAAAGCGAAATTTCATGCTAATGACTCACGAAGCAAAGCAACAAGCCTAATCGAAATATATCATGGCTCCCGAAATGAAGTGCTCAACTATATCTAGTTCAGTAATAGCGCAATATTATCGACTGCCGATGAATATCATCTTAGAATTCTATCTAAACTTCGGGTTAATAACTCATATCGACAACTCTCATCGTGGAATGCTATGTCTATTGCTAGTAAGACCTGTTACCTTTTCCTTTTATAGATATTAAGAGTAAACGCGAAAAGGTATGCGTTTATTATTGTCTTATGGAGAAATGCACCATAGCTAAATGTAGTAGGTAGGAAAGGTAAAGAAAAAAAATTGAAGGATGAAGCCAACCTCAGCCAACGAAAATCACTTTCAAGCACAAAATCGCAAAACCAATTGCAATCTGTTTCACTACGGCTAGATTAATTTCTCAAACCTCCGCTATTCTTCCTCAAACATGTCTATTTGCAAACGATATTTGCAAACATCAAAATATTATTATGGCTTGTGAATACATTTAAATGATAGTGTCACATGGGCTAGATCTATCTAGAAAGGCTTACATAGAGTCTGAATAATATTTTTAAAACGATTTTAAGTTCACAGTAAACATGCGATACACTAGTTATTTACAGGAAGTGATATAATATCTATGCTTTTCTAAAAACAGCCTAATTCTATTAGGGTGGGGCAAAAGCCCAGAAAAAAATTTCAACAGGGCTTGTGATAATGGATAAGAAAGTCTTTCAATAGTTTAATCTGATTAAATTAATAAGAGGACGAGTAAAACATACACTGTAAGTTAGTGTCAGCTGATGGCCAGTCAAGATGAAGGGGAAAAGAAGGAACCATATTGCTACGAGACATAATTTTTCTTCAAAACGTATCTCGATACTTCAAAATCTAATACTGCAACTTCCAACAATGTAGAACTATCAGAATTATGGTATAGAATTAATAAATATGGAATTATGGAAACCATCCGTGTTTTGTCCAGCTCTCGTTTGAAGAATTACAATCAGCTTCAATGAATAACTACAGTTATACTTAAAATTGATAGATAGAAAGGCACCAGATAAATTATAGTTTTCGTAAAAATATTAACTCTCAATGCAATAAACTAATCCTTTATTCTGATGCTAAAAACGAATGTATAGAATAAAAATTAGCATATGAAGTTGAACTATAATCCCGCTGTAAATACGAGGAAAGGTTTCCTCGAGTTATTTCCTATTTTATAAAAACGAATAACTAACACTATCTGTACATTAGAAAGTTAGAGATAATAGCTTATTATAATCTTGAATAACTCGAGCTGTACACTTAAATTACACATTTTTTGTAGAGCGGAAACGCATTCGAGTAAGAACTCCCTCATCATTTCGTTTTGTATTGGAATGCCTTTTAGCAATGTCTTACTTAAGAAAGCAGAGTTACTTGGTTAAAACGCGTTCCTATACTTTCAGATCCGTAACAGTTATTTCGGAATTTCATACACTCTCTAAGCTTCAACCACTAGCGATTATCTTGCAAAACACATTATATTAAAAAAAAAATAAGACTGTGCTTTTCAACGGTTACAAACTATTTCAACCAAGCATTCTTTCACTTGAACGGCGAATTTCAAAATATTTACAAGCGCCATTACATGATAAAGAACTCTCAACTGAATATAATTAAAGGTAAGAGTATGAAGTGCGCCTACCGATATGATAACATTTCGTTCCTCACGTTTCCTCCACGAAGGTCATTCCGTGGACATTTCCTTTCGAAACGAAGTACACCAGAGGCCCATCGATGAGAGGATTGGAAGATCGTCTTTTAAAACCTGAAAAAAAAGAAATACCAAATCAGGAAAACATCATTTATTTTCATCCAGACAAGTGCTGTACTCAACGCCCATGAGTAGGTATATTTTATAAGGCATAAGTTTAAAATTATAATATCCGTTAAAAGAAACAACTATTTCTGCGCCATCTATGTTGTTAGATATAAGATAAAGGACAGGTGGAATTCTAACAAACGGATAATTAAAGTAACAAATTTTCAGGGACAGTGATGAATATCCAAAAAATCACAATTTCGATTTCCTCAAATGAGATATCGGCGATTCATTTTGGGATTGAAAAACGAAACGTATTTATCAATACAATTTTAAAGAAGCATAAATTTTAATCAGAGGCTCAAGGAATAGTAAAAATCTCTATTTAACAAAAAACTAAACCAAATATAGATCGCATGGAAATAAGAACACCGTTAGATTCCAGCGATGGCATTGCAAGAATTGAAATATAAGGAATAAAAAAATGAGCATGAATATGCGTAGTTTGAATCAGCATGGAGCGCTAACAGCAATTTTCAAACTCTGATTTCCGATAATTTGTCCGGACGGATAGTGCAAACAGCGAGTGTGTAGGAGATTCCCGTTTTCTAGTCCCACATGCGTCAAACTTTTCCTCCAGCGCTATTTCTCTTAAAATAAGCATTCAGGGGGGTATTGCCATTGATCATTTAAGTTTCAACTGAATTTTCTTGGATTCACTTACATCAACCGCTGAAGAACTTAAGACAGAGCGTAATCACCAAATCAAATTCAAATATCAACACTAAATCGAATTTTAATCGAAAAATACGTGAGGACTAATTTTTATGCGAGTGCATTACGTATGTAAAATTGGATTTAAGCGATGCCCGAACTTAATATATAATACAAATACACACGAAAAATCGCGACAAAAACTTTTAAAATACCGGAATTTTTAGCTCAGAAAAGCAATTATTTTTTTATAGCAAGATTTGAAGCAATATTTGAATAAGGTTAATTAGTTCAAATTACCATTAAAAGGAAATCCTTGGTGACGACCACGAACATCTTCAGGTCTTCAAACGTCGTTCTTTCTTTTTTTAAGGAAAATCTGTTTAAGGAATATTAGTTATTTCTAAAAGAAATCGAAAGGCTTTGAAATGTCACTTACGTCTACCAGTTTCCAAATCCAACGGAATTCACAATATTTAAATTGTAACGGAAATTTTAAAACAATTGACATAACTTCCGCACCAGACGGGGTTTCAGCAGCAACTGAGGAAATTTCCATCAGGAAAACGGTTGAACAAGAAAGCTGAAATTTGATTGGTCGAATTAGGATAATCCGTCGCTGCACCCCCCCCCCCATACACTTACAACTCAATTAAAATTTTTTCATTAATAATAATTATAATTAAAATGACGTTCATTTTTATGAAGTACCTTATTTATTTATATTTAAAATTGTTTGGATTATTAGTTTTCGTAAATAAAAGTATTTATTTTTTTCTTCGAGTTAATTTTGTCGTTTCCTCCAATGGGAATGCTCGAAACATCTTAATTGTTTACTGGTTTAATTATAAGTTTAGAAATTGTAATATTTCTGTTTGTTTACCATGGTTACAAAATATCGTTTAATATTTTTAAAAAATATCCATATAATTAATTACTCCTCGTCGACCATAACGAAAGAGTATAGTTAGCGCATCAATTCACTTCGTGGATTTATATCAGAAAGTATTTTTAAGATTTCTTCTCGAAGACATTTACATTGATGGAAAACACTGTATTTATTCAGAAAGATCTACTCATCGAGAAAAAACGAGTGCATTACATGATTTCCTAGAATTAAAATCGCTCCGGCTTGAGAATATCTACATTACCTCCTCCTAAAATTAAACGCAGACGGATTGCTAAAGAATGCAATCGAGAGTAGTATGTTAGAGAAATTTGGGAAGGCAACAGAATGTTAGAAGAACGCATTTTTATATCCTTCAGTCACATGTTTTATATAGCACCTCGAGTCCAAGAAAGACCTTGTATCCGTCTAGGAAGAAGAGAAGAATTCTTAAAGCATTTCATCCACATTCCATTTCGACCACTAGGTCGAAGTTCTCATCCTTTAGGAACCTCTCTGTTTGATACCCTAAATATGCTTCGTAAATCCACAACAATACCTGTAAGCACTTTTTATTTACACTCTTTTTACAACGATCAAAGGAAAACATAATATAAATACCTTATTACTACTGTTGACAAGCATAAACACCTTGGAGAAAGGCGACATCTGTGGAAATCTATCGTATCGTGAGAAGAGGGACTGACTATTGCTTTTTCAGATATATAACTCGTAGCATCATCATTATTATCCAAAACACATCAGCATGGCGATGGCGATTATTCGCTGAATCCAGTAGCGGATAATAAAACTGGGGATAAAGTCTCTCTCTCTTCCCTCGTTGTTGACAATAACTTTTCACTTGAGTATTTCATGAGTTCACTACCACTATGAACGGGTTGCACACGAATTGTGAAGATTAATCCAAGGGGTGACACCGTCTTGAAGAGTTTGCACTAATTCATTTCACATCCACTATTATTAAAACTTAAACTTACTCAAAGAAGATCGGCATTCCAGTCACGAACTCCATGTATCCACGAGGTTTTTGCGTAGCCTTTAACCGCGCTTTTACGCTCTTCCGATCGTCACGAAAAGACTGAAGTACGAAATTTGCGTGTGAGGAGGTATGAGTAATGTGAAGTTACTAGCCTTGGTAATTCTGTTTCTCACAATAGATGTCTTTCAGCCCTTCTAGAAGGGCAGAAAGACCGCCAATGTGAAAAACATTATGAGCATCACAAGTTACCTCATATTACTCATAATTCCTCGCACGCCAATTGCGAACTTCAAATTTTTGTGACGATCGGAATAGCGTAAAAGCGCGGTTAAACGGCCACGTAAAAACCACCAGGTTACATAGAGTTCGTGACTGGAATGACGATCTTCTTTGAGTTAGTTTTAAGTTTGAATAACAGTCGACGTGAAATGAATTAGTGCAAACTGTTCAAGACGGTGATACCCTTTGGATTAATGTTCACAGTTCGTGTGCAACCCGTTTAACGTGGGAGTTAACTCATGGAATATTCAAGTGGAAAGTTAGTGTTACCAACGATAGAAGAGAGACAAACTAGCACTTTTTTCTCAGTTTTATTATCCACTGCTGGATTCAGTGAATAATCGCCAACGGAGTAATGATATGTTATGGAAAATAATGACAGCATCATCATTATTTTCCATTCTGTCGATCTCGAACTTCTCTCGTTGTTGAAAATAACTTATCAATTGAGTACTTCATATCAGATGTGAGTTTTTAGGATCAAAAGAATATATTTCAGAATTTCAAAACGGTGAGATTGAATTTAGTTTCTGTGACGGAAATTTGTTTTATTAACATGGTGTCCTTTAATTCATGTGAAAATTGTATACATATTAAGAGATTGCTAAGTATTCTTCTGAATTTACGAAGCATATTTAAGGGATCGAAAAAAGAGGTTACTAAAGAATTGAGACCTTCGACCTTGTGGTCGAAATGGAATGTGGTTGAAATGCTTTTAGAATTCTACTTTTCTTCCCAGATGGATGCAAGGTCTTTTTTGGACTCGAGGTGCTATATAAAATGTGTAAGTAAAGGATATAAGAATGTATTCTTCTAACATTCTGTTGCCTTCCCAAATGTCACTAACATACTACTCTAGATGGCAATCTTTAGCAATACGCCTCCGTTTAATTTAAGGAGAAGGTGATATAGATATTCTCAAGCCGGAGCGATTTTAATTCTAGGAAATCATGTAATGCACTCGTTTTTTCTCGATGAGTAGATCTTTCTGAATAAATACAGTGTTTTCCATCAATGTAAATGTCTTCGAGAAGAAATCTTAAAAATACTTTCTGATATAAATCCACGAAGTGAATTGATGCGCTAACTATACTCTTTCGTTATGGTCGACGAGGTGTAATTAATTATATGGATATTATTTAAAAATATTAAACGATATTTTGTAACCATGGTAAACAAACAGAAATATTACAATTTCTAAACTTATAATTAAACCAGTAAACAATTAAGATGTTTCGAGCATTCCCATTGGAGGAAACGACAAAATTAACTCGAAGTAAAAAATAAATACTTTTATTTACGAAAACTAATAATCAAAACAATTTTAAATGTAAATAAATAAGGTACTTCATAAAAATGAACGTCATTTTAATTATAATTATTATTAATGAAAAAATTTTAATTGAGTTGTAAGTGTATGGGGGGGGGGTGCAGCGACGGATTATCCTAATTCGACCAATCAAATTTCAGCTTTCTTGTTCAACCGTTTTCCTGATGGAAATTTCCTCAGTTGCTGCTGAAATCCCGTCAGGTGAGGAAGTTATGTCAATTGTTTTAAAATTTCCGTTACAATTTAAATATTGTGAATTCCGTTGGATTTGGAAACTAGTAGACGTAAGTGAAATTTCAAAGCCTTTCGATTTCTTTTAGAAATAACTAATATTCCTTAAACAGATTTTCCTTAAAAAAAGAAAGAACGACGTTTGAAGACCTGAAGATGATCGTGGTCGTCGCCAAGGATTTCCTTTTAATGGTAAGTTGAACTAATTAACCTTATTCAAATATTGCTTCAAATCTTGCTATAAAAAAATAATTGCTTTTCTGAGCTAAAAATTCCGGTATTTTAAAAGTTTTTGTCGCGATTTTTCGTGTGTATTTGTATTATATATTAAGTCCGGGCATCGCTTAAATCCAAACTTACATACATAATAAACTCGCATAAAAATTAGTCCTCACGTATTTTTCGATTAAAATTCGATTTAGTGTTGATATTTGAATTTGATTTGGTGATTACGCTCTGTCTTAAGTTCTTCAGCGGTTGATGTAAGTGAATCCAAGAAAAATCAGTTGAAACTTAAATGATCAATGGCAATACCCCCCTGAATGCTTATTTTAAGAGAAATAGCGCTGGAGGAAAAGTTTGACGCATGTGGGACTAGAAAACGGGAATCTCCTACACACTCGCTGTTTGCACTATCCGTCCGGATAAATTATCGGAAATCAGAGTTTGAAAATTGCTGTTAGCGCTCCATGCTGATTCAAACTACACATATTCATGCTCATTTTTTTATTTCTTATATTTCAATTCTTGCAATGCCATCACTGGAATCTAACGGTGTTCTTATTTCCATGCGATCTATATTTGATTTAGTTTTTTGTTAAATAGAGATTTTTACTATTCCTTGAGCCTCTGATAAAAATGTATGCTTCTTTAAAATTGTATAGATAATTACTTTTCGTGTTTCAATCCCAAAATGAATCGCCGATATCTCATTTGAGGAAATCAAATTTGTGATTTTTTTGGATATTCATCACTATCCCTCAAAATTTGTTACTTTAATTATCCGTTTGTTGGCACTCCACCTGTCCTTTATCTTATATCTAACACCATAGATGGCGCAGAAATAGTTGTTTCTTATAACGGATATTATAATTTTAAACTTATGCCTTATAAAATATACCTACTCATGGGCGTTGAGTACAGTACTTGTCTGGATGAAAATAAATGATGTTTTCCTAATTTGGTATTTCTTTTTTTTTCAGGTTTTAAAAGACGATCTTCCAATCCTCTCATCGATGGGCCTCTGGTGTACTTCGTTTCGAAAGGAAGTGTCCACGGAATGACCTTCGCGGAGGAAACGTGAGGAACGAAATGTTATCATATCGGTAGGCGCACTTCATACTCTTACCTTTAATTATATTGAGTTGAGAGTTCTTTATCATGTAATGGCGCTTGTAAATATTTTGAAATTCACCGTTCAAGTGAAAGAATGCTTGGTTGAAATAGTTTGTAACCGTTGAAAAGCACAGTCTTATTTTTTTTTTTAATATAATGTGTTTTGCAAGATAATCGGTAGTGGTTGAAGCTTAGAGAGTGCATGGAATTCCGATATAACTGTTACGGATCTGAAAGTATAGGAACGCGTTTTAACCAAGTAACTCTGCTTTCTTAAGTAAGACATTGCTAAAATGCATTCCAATACAAAGCGAAATGATGAGGGAGTTCTTACTCGAATGCACTTCCGCTCTACAAAAAATGTGTAATTTAAGTGTACAGCTCGAGTTATTCAAGATTATAATAAGCTATTATCTCTAACTTTCCAATGTACAGATAGCGTTAGTTATTCGATTTTATAAAATAGGAAATAAATCGAGGAAACCTTTCCTCGTATTAATAGCGGGATTATAGTTCAACTTCATATGCTAATTTTTATTCTATACATTTGTTTTTAGCATCAGTATAAAGGAGTAGTTTATTGCATTGGGAGTTAATATTATTACGAAAACTATAATTTAAATGGTGCCTTTCTATCTATCAATTTTAAGTATAACTGTAGTTATTCATTGATTCTGATTGTAATTTTTCAAACGAGAGCTGGACAAAACACGGATGGTTTCCATAATTCCATAATTATTAATTCTATAGCATAATTCTGATAGTTCTACATTGTTGGAAGTTGCAGTATTAGATTTTGAAGTATCGAGATACGTTTTGAAGAAAAATTATGTCTTGTAGCAATATGGTTCCTTCTTTTCCCCTTCATCTTGACTGGCCATCAGCTGACACTAACTTACAGTGTATGTTTTACTCGTCCTCGTTATAATTTAATCAGATTAAAATATTGATAGACTTTCTAATCCATTATCACAAGCCCTGTTGAAATTTTTTTCTGGGCTTTTGCCCCACCCTTGTAGAATTAGGCTGTTTTTACAAAAGCATAGATATTATATCACTTTCTGTAAATAACTGGTGTTCGCATGTTTACTGTGAACTTAAAATCGTTTTAAAAAGATTATTCAGACTCTATGTATGCTTTTATAGATAAATCTAGGCCATGGGACACTATCAATTTAATGTATTCACAAGCCATAATAATTTGTTGATTTTTGCAAATATCGTTCCGAAACTCTCATCCGCTTAGACATGTTTGAGGAAGAATAGCGGAGGTTTGAGAAAGGAACCTAGCCGTAGTGAAACAGATTGCAATTGGTTTTGCGATTTTGTGCTTGAAAGTGATTTTCGTTGGCTGAGGTGGTCTTCAGCCTCAAGCCGCACTTTCCAAAATTCGAAAACCTCGTTACAGGTACGAATTATTCTATTTGTTGGTTTTGTGTACCTGTACCGCAAGAAATTATGTTAAATTGGGAATCTCAAACCTTTACTTTGCCATATAACGCTTTATCATATTACTGCCTTTCACATAGAGAATTTTTATTGGGGATTCATCTCTATTAGATTGTAATTTAATATTCATACTTTTTCTTAAACTATAGTCTTAAATTCTTTCCTAGGATATCGTTCTTGAATATTATGAACCTGTGCTGCAGAAATTCACAATTCTTAGCATCGGCTTCAATTTTTTTCTTTTCGTTTCCTACCTACTACATTTAGCTATGGTGCATTTCTCCATAAGACAATAATAAACGCATACCTTTTCGCGTTTACTCTTAATATCTATAAAAGGAAAAGGTAACAGGTCTTACTAGCAATAGACATAGCATTCCACGATGAGAGTTGTCGATATGAGTTATTAACCCGAAGTTTAGATAGAATTCTAAGATGATATTCATCGGCAGTCGATAATATTGCGCTATCACTGAACTAGATATAGTTAAGCACTTCATTTCGGGAGCCATGATATATTTCGATTAGGCTTGTTGCTTTGCTTCGTGAGTCATTAGCATGAACTTTCGCTTTCCCGCCTCGTTCTAAATCTCTGTAAAGAGAAGTGAGAGTTACTTGCATTTATACGCAAGGATGATTTAGCTTTCCCTTTCCGTTCATTTTTCGGTGATATTTATTTCAAAATTTGCGAGCAATATTTTGTGAAGAGATATATTTTTCTCGATATTTTGTTCCAACTACCTTGGATTATGTCGCTTTGGTTTTCATTGTTCAAGGTGATCTAATTCCAACTTCTGACGAACCAAGGAATTTAAGGTACATTTCATAGTATCACGTAGACTATAGCATAAAAAAGCATGAGCGTATAAACGTTAAGAAATATCATCCTTATGTACTGAGCTAATATGTAGTTCAAGTTAACTTATTATCACTCGGATGGGCACTGTAATGGTAGGACAATTTATATTTCTAGCCTCCCCTTAGATTGTGATATTCCGGTTTAGTTTGAAGGAAATGAAGTTTAAAAGGTTTCATTATAACCCAATCCAAATTCGGACCAGTGGAACATCAAATCCCTTTGAGAGTAATTCACTTAAATGAGAACGTCAACCAGATCCTAATCGTGGTAACTAAGCAATGCTTCTATACGAGGACTTGATTGTTTTTGATCAAATTGCGGCCCAAGAGGATCCATCGAAGGAAGCATCGATGACGTACTACATTCAGGAATTCTATTGTGTAGTATAATAAAAATATGATACTATTGCATAATTTTTTCTTGTCAGAGTAAATATTATTGCTAGTTTCGTATCATAAAATTTTTGTGCACTCATCTCTTTACCTTAGAGAAATATTCCACATTATGAAGTAAATATTATAAGATTTATTATTTGTTTAAAATAAATATTTCTCGCAAATTCGATGATTTTTTTACGTTTTTATTATAATTACATCATTGCTTTAGTTATCCTTATAAAAGTTATAGTTATAAACTTATGTTCCGATTCAAATTCGCAGATCGATACTCACTTTGTCCCGTTTCATTATTGTCAGATCTTCACACGATATCAAAAGTTATTTGTACATAATATTGAATTTATTTTCATTCGAGTCTTTTCACGAAAAATATTAGCAGAATAATATATTTGGCAGAAGTTATTCAACTATGAGTCATAACGTGACCCGGGGGAGACTAGAAATCTACGAGTATTATTATGAAGGAGTTAAAAATTAATATAAATTTTGCAATATCTTTTCATTTAAATTGAATTGTTTTACTCTTGATTAAATCTTATTTCGGTGGTGATTATAATTAATGAAGACTCTTAGCATTAGGGAATAAACGGAGTAAATGATAGTTGAATCATCGACCAATAACAGCGCATTATTTTGTACATCTAAAGGTTTAAACTTTAGTCACTTCAAAACGTCTCCCAGTGATGAGTTGCTGCCGGTCCATTTTTCGAGAAAACCGTTCAATATATGATTGTGGAAGGACATTAGTTTCGAAACCGAGCGTATTCGAACAAATTTCGAAGTTTAGCTTAATTAATGTTTGATTTGTTTTATTACAGAAGTGTACATTCATTATATTGGTGCATAATTTCCTGACGTCAAGATTTTCGTGGTCTTCGTTTGGGCTCTCATTCACTTGGTAAGTAAGTTCATCATCATGAATTACTCTAGATTAAGTTCTAATGGTTTATTTTTGCATTTGAGTAAAAAAATATTACTTCGATTCTTATGACTAACATATTGTTCGAGTTAGCAGATAAGGTGTTTTAGCTTTGACATCGACGGTTTTAGTCAGCTATTTCTCGCGTCGATGTTATCTTTCTTTTTCTTTAACCTTGAATTACAGTTAAACGAACTTCTATGATTCAGATGCCATTTTCCTTAGTTTTCATTAATCCGCCCACCAGACTTTGGGGTCCAAGTTTTTCTCACCAGAAATCGAATAGATTTTTCATAATAATTTATAAATAATAAAAACAGAGGGATAGAAAACGTTACGTAATGTTTTATGAAATTATTTCGGGATTAATAACCGATATCAGTAGCTGATGTCATATCAATGGGGTTTATATTTCAAACATGACTTCTTTTTTTCGATTATTTATCTTTCAAATGATTTCTTTCTGTACACTTTTTTTATGAATATCAGATTCAAATTTAGCTTGCGTATTATTCTTGCATAATAGGTACATACTAATTCTCTCTAAAAAGGTACATTTTTATTTTCACTCTAGAATCCTGAGTTTCTATCAGTTACGAATTCATAATATTTAAATCAACTTCTGTTTAAGTTGTTTACTATCAAAGCGTTTTTTCTTCAACTGAACTACCGGAGTTGAATTTCGGATATGATCATTCATAATGTATTCTAATGACTTCAGTAAATAATTTCTACTATTCTTGTAACGGAGGTTCTGAAAAATATTAGAAACCAAATTGATGAATAGTTGTCATTTTAAGCATCTTGCTTATTCATTTACTAATAATATTCCATTTCGCTTTACATTTATATTAGATTCAAATAGAGATTTCAAAATAGCAATAAATGAGGCGGCTGGAGTGTTTTTGGTAAATATTTTTCAGATTACACATCTCTCTTTGAACAATATTCTCTGTATGAACTAAATTAAATTGGGCTTCTTTCTTTCTCAAGTTCCGAGGAAGTGAATTCTTTTACTTTTGGATGATTTATTTCGGTTTGTGTGGAGTGATTTCCACAGGGTGTTCAACCCAGAATTATCAAGCGACATCTTGCGATTGCCCCATATAGCTTTGTAATCTTTAACTGGTATTTTCAGAATATTGAATAAATTAGCGAAATATTTGAGATTTAAAAGACTTCCATGGGACCAGCTACTTCGATGGAGGAGGTTGAGGCTCCCGGATAGTCATGATGACAACGCGTTTGCCTTTGGTAAAAGTGGTCCCTGGTTCGATTCCCAGTGAGAGCCAATGCATGTAATGACCAAAGCTTTCAAAGCACTCTCAAAAAAATTACTAGTACTACAGCAGCAAAGAGGGGTAATATTAGTCGCGTGATCAGTTATATTATTTTTTCCGATATTCCTCAACGGTCCGACACGTCAAAAAACCATTACTCAATCATAGAAAAGCGAAAAGGAGGGCAGCGATGCTGCGGAGAGATAATTGATCCATGGATGGAAAATATAAAACATTGAGTATGATTTGAATAAAATGTACAGTAAAGTATATACTCGAATACACCACTAAAGTAAGTTCTAAGTAAACTATATGCTCAAATAGACACCTAACTCAAACATATGTTTGAGTGAAGAGTACTTTACTATGATCGTTATTATTACTATTATATTAGTATTTTGGATTAACACAGGTTTTTTGTTTTCGAAATGCTGTTTTATTAACTGTTTCCTTATTTTCTTTAGAATCACACTCGAAGCTTTCCTACATCTTGGAAGAGCGGAGTTAGAACACAGAGATACGGAGGAGAGATATTCGGTCCGGGGATGGAACACAAAATACTATAAGTACAAAATGAACAAAACGTTTTTGCTATTCGTTTTTTAGTATGCTTAGTAGTACGTATATTTAGGTTCACATTGTGTTTGTTTTTCGAAACAAGACTTCATTTACTGTTTTTCATTTATTTCTCGAAAACAGGCCCACATCATTTCTCAATCATGCAAGAGCAGATGAGGAGCGCAGAGATACTGAGGAGAGATATTCGGTCCAGGGGTAGAGTTCATAATACCATGAGTATAATTTGAAACTAATGTAAATACTACTCATATAAAATTAAGGTAGATAGCTCTATCTTTTAATTAACATAGTATTTCTGTTTTCAAAATAATGTTTTAATGAATTTTTCTTATTTGTCCTTCAGAAATAAGCACGGAATTTTTCTCAATCATGGAAGGACAAGAGTAGGAATGCAGAGATGCTTTTGAGAGTAATTCGGTCCATGTAAGGAACACAGAATACGATGAGTTCATGTTTAATCAAGTGGCATTATAATTCCTATTTATGTATGATTGATAGGGTGTATGTTTTTCGTTCTATATATATAATTATTTATAATATAATGATGTATTATTTCATCATTATCTTCCACTGGAAAAACCTGTATCTCTAATTCGTTTCGCTTAAATATGGTTAGTATTTATTCAGTCTGACCTTAAATAATGATCTAACCTAAATTTGGGTCAATACATGTATCATTATTAAGAGTATTCAGTAAAGATTCTTACTTATTAATTTCAGATGAAGTAGTAGAAATATAGTAGTTAGACATGGGGAATCTCTAATTTAAGACGCACCCTGAATTAACTTTTTGTGTACATACATTTATAACATTGCGGTATAACAGATTGTTGTGCTTTGCAGTGTCTTCGCTTATGCGATAAGAGATTGAAGTACTGATAAATGTGTGTCTTCACGAAGTTTTGCTTTGGTGAATCATACAGATATTATTTTTCTCTAAGGACGACGTCGGGGACGGAGTTGTGTAGCTGTGGCGGGGGACTGCATCTGGACCAATTTAAGATTTGAAAAAATAAAATAAAAACTTCCTTGTGAAATCAAATCCGTGACTTTTGAAGCGAACTGAAGTTTCCTGGTGCATTTCAGATACCAGTGATATAATTACATTCAAAATTATTTAATGAACAATAAATTGAACAAATCAGTGAACTTTAATCTATGTATACTATTTGAAGCTTTTTCAACTTTTAATCTTCAATGTGGCTAATAGTGATCCATGGTTAAATTGTTTTTTGAAAGTTTACATTTTTTGTATTTATTCGGTCTTGATTCAATCTTTAGATATGAAATTTGTGTATTGATCTATGCAAATCTTTATACATAGCACGTAAGTTGAATATAAAGTGAAATATTAATTTTTTTTCTTCCGAGCCAAAATATATATTCTATAATGTATAGTTTAAACATTGTAAAGTAAGAACTTGTATAGTTTCTCATTACTTGAAATGTTTATAATACGAATATAAAAATGACGTTCCACCCTTAACCAAATAAACCATTGCAGAATTAATAGATGTCAAAGAAAGTGAAACGCAGTATATAATTGTATATGTATTATTTTTATATTCTTGTAACTTTTCATTGTATTGCTGATACTTTTCTTCTGAATAAATCTCATGGGGAAGAGGGAGGGAAAGTATAGGACGGAACAGTTTGATTAAGAATGGGATTGAAAGGAATTATGGGTATGTGAGAGGAGGTAGGGAAGGGGGAGGGTGACTAAAAACATGGGGTGGCAAGAAAGAGGGTGGGAAGGGAGAGGGTAGGAAGGGAGAGGGTGGGAAGGGATAGGGTGGGAAGGGAGAGGATGGGAAGGGAGAGGGTAGGAAGGGGAGGGTGGGAAGGGGAGGATGGGAAGGGGGAGGGTGGGAAGGGGAGGATGGGAAGGGAGAGGGTGGGAATGGAGAGGGTGGGAAGGGAGAGGGTGGTTAGGATTAGGGAGGGAAGGGAGAGGGTAGGTAGGATGAGGCTGGGAAGGGATTGGGTGGGACAGGAGAGGGTGGGATGGGAGAGGGTGGATAGGATTAGCGAGGGAAGGGATATGGTTGGTAGGGAGAGGGTGGAAAGGGAGAGGGTGGGTATGGGAGGGTGGGAAGGGAGAGGGAGGGAAGGGAGAGGGTGGGTAGGGAGAGGGTGAGAAGGGAGTGGGTGGGAAGGGAGAGGGTGGGAAGGGAGAGGGAGGGAAGGGTGGGAAGGGGGAGGGAGGGAAGGGTGGGAAGGGAGAGGGAGAGGGAGGGAAGGAATTGGGTGGGAAGGGAGAGGGTGGGTATGGGAGGGTGGAAAGGGAGAGGGTGGGTATGGGAGGGTGGGAAGGGAGAGGGAGGGAAGGGAGAGGGTGGGTAGGGAGAGGGTGAGAAGGGAGTGGGTGGGAAGGGAGAGGGTGGGAAGGGAGAGGGAGGGAAGGGTGGGAAGGGGGAGGGAGGGAAGGGTGGGAAGGGAGAGGGAGAGGGAGGGAAGGAATTGGGTGGGAACAGAGAGGGTGGGTATGGGAGGGTGGAAAGGGAGAGGGTGGGTATGGGAGGGTGGGAAGGGAGAGGGAGGGAAGGGAGAGGGTGGGTAGGGAGAGGGTGAGAAGGGAGTGGGTGGGAAGGGATAGGGTGGGAAGGGAGAGGGAGGGAAGGGTGGGAAGGGGGAGGGAGGGAAGGGAGAGGGAGAGGGAGGGAAGGAATTGGGTGGGAAGGGAGAGGGTGGGTATGGGAGGGTGGAAAGGGAGAGGGTGGAAGGGAGAGGGGGGGAAGGGTGAGGGTGGATAGGAAGAGGTCCACAAAAGTCTTTCAAATTATTCAAAATATTTTGGTGAATGTATGTACCAATTGCTCTCCTTCATTTTATATGTTGAATTTTCATCATATCACGATTAATACCCTACAGGCCGCCTTTTGGCGTGTGGCAGGGTTTGTACACTCTTGATGACCTTATGACCAATTAAAGACCAATGATGTTATCCAGTCCCCAACATGTTTGCCAATTCCCATCTCCCCATTGTTCGTCATCATATCGGTAAATTCCTCAAAAAAGGTCCCGTGCTCACAGTAGATTTTTCATGGAAAAATGTTTAATGCGCACAGACATTGAACTCTTGATCAACTTGTTCAACTTTGGACAGATAATTAGACGTGAATCCTATTAAAAAGTCTGGTTCTAGCAATCTGTTTTTCTGGACCTGCTAAAAAAATCTTGAAATTCGCTACAATGAATTTATTACGGAAGAATTTTTCACGAAGTTAGCTTCAAACCCAGTATAATTTTGGAAGAAGTTTCTGCAGTATACAATAAAGAACCATATCTACTTAGGAAATATTGATTTTCAATTTTTTATCTTTAATGAAACTATCTCAAAATTTTCTAAAACTCTCAAAAATATATTATTATTTGGAAAACCTGGATTTTGGGGTCTGCGATAGATCCAATCTAGGAAGAATCAATTTTCCCTTTTTGCTATAGGGTTAGGGGTTTATTCGAAAAGAAAAACGCTCGGTCAATGACACTTTTGGTTTAGGCTCAGAGATGGTATCCTATGTAGGTATGAATATATCCGTAGATGTATCCATATATGAATATACAGTCAAACCGTTTGAAACCCTCAAGCTTAGGATCTTTCTCTCCTCACATTCCGGTCTCTATCAAACGAATCACATGGCAAAAAATTACGTAAGACGCTAACCGCTTATAAAACAGATTTCTCGCAAATACACCGCATTTGGGAGAAATCTCCAGATGCACCGCTTCCCGCTATGCCTATATTCCTTCGCATTTGATTGAATATTGTTTAATTTATCCATATCGCCATCCACTGCACTCCTCTCGTGCCTCTTACCTATATTAATAGAATTGTGCAAAATAAAGAATGACTCTTTAAGGTTTAAGGTTTAGAGTACCTATTTAAACATCTTAGTCAATAAACCTTTCCCTTTCATTTACCATTGAAAGATTTAGGTTGTCATATACCGCTTAAATAGTAGTTATCATTGGGTCTCCTGAAAAGCATCTTAACCGAAAATGGTCTGCATTGCCTTCAATTGCATTTCCTTGCATGAAAGGAATATGACGCCAATTTACGTATAATGGACAATAGAGGCCTTTATCAAAAATCCTGTTCACATGAGAGAGAAATGAAGAGAAAGATTGAAGACATTTATATTAACATAGAGTGACGGTGAGACTGGATGCTTTATAGTGAATAATGTAGAGTCATTAAATAAGTGAGGCCAACGTGTGTTCACTCACTTGATTTTTTTAATTTTCTTGAAGGGAATGAAAGAGAAAAATTTAAAAGGAAAGAAAAGAGACGTACTGATTTAGTGTGTTAAGCTTGTAAGTGGTTTTCATCTGTTTCCCAAAGATTCTGAAGCGTAAAACTTGTTACTAGATAACATTAATATATATCGCTGAAATTGAATTGAATATAAATAAAGGCAAAACAATATGAAGAATATAGAAGGATAAAAATAAAATTAACGCTGGGTAGAGAGGATAATATCTTGGCAGTACAGAAAAGACGGAAAAATACATATTCACTACGAGCAATCAAATCAAATAAAATATCTTCACAAATGATACTAATTCTAAATTGCAAACATTGTAGCATAAAACAAGATAAAACACGTAAATATATTTCAAGAATAATAAAATGATAAAATACATTAGGTTGAGAATGAATGTTTTGATCAAAAACATAGAGTTTTTACGTAATTGGTAAAGAAAGATGAAAGAAGATTTTTCAGCATTTGAAAAAAGAGCGTCGAAAAAGATAATCATTCCAATATAAAAGTTCTTTCTTGGCTTTCACGTTCCCCAGATTTCCCATCCCATTGAAATTATGGGGAATTTTTATGCAAGAGTGGACGGCAGATGCCTCCTGCGTCTCTGGAGTAGCAGATCAGGAAACTTGAGTCCAGATCCCTGAGATCCAGATTCTGGACCTCTCCTGAGCGGCGTCCACGTGTATTAAAAAACGTGGTAGATTCCATGGGACGGCGACTGCAGAGCGCAATAGAGGTTGAAGGAGATATCACTGAATATAAAATTATTCGAAGAAATCCTCCGTATTTCATTCATTCCGATATTCATCAGGAATGACAGATCCCTTAGTTTCCACATTCGTATTCCGCGAGGATATAATAATATAATGGGGAAATTTGCCATTCACAACGCTGAATTCCTAAATAACCGCAATAAACTATTTATAAAATTTGTATCTTTTAAGAATCGAGCAATTCAATAGAAATTAATTTTAATTACAGAGCGTATGACTTCAATGAAATTAATATATCCGAAAGAAGACTTTATCAAATTTCTCCGGAAAAGGGATCGATTAAATTGTAGTAGGAAATGAAAACATACGTTCGTTGTTGAGATATGTCAATTTTAGCATGGTAATATTTAATAGAAAAGAATTTGTATGTTAAAAAGGTAAAACAAAAATCAAGGTAACACAAAAATATTATTCCGCTACATTTTAGATGAATATTCAACCTGAAAGCAGCTTGAGAAACGAAATTATTATCATTAACACTTACATTTAATATGCTTGAAGACTAAAGTCTCCCTCCCAATTGCCTCAACGTTGCTTGTCTAGTTAAAACAGAAAAACCATTCTTTTCTGTAAATTTTCTCAGTCGCAGACCAAAAGGATCAAATTTTCCAGTTCCTTCCAATGGTGCGAGGCGCTGTGTCTATTCGAATGCGGTCCCCAAAAAAATCCGAAGTCTCTTATTTCCCCTCACTCGCCTTTAGTTCCAAAACATTTACCCCCACCTCTGTTTTCCTTCCTTCCTGCAAATCATGCAGCACCAACTGAAATTTAAGTTCACTATTTGGCCGCTAAAGCAACAACAGAACATGCCCACAGACTAATGCAAATGACTGTACGTATCTTTATGCTTTCTGTTAGATATGCAGTACGTGACCCGTGAATATCCCTTCTTTCACAAAGTAAAGTTCACTCCGAAATTGTGTCCCAGCAGATGAGTTGTGGCTCCGTACGGCGACCGCGGATATACGCGAAGGATTAACATATTTCAGATGTGAAATTCCGTCCAAATTCCGGAATAGAGATATGGATTACCCCGCTCAATAGGTCATATCTATTCATAGTACAAATTCCAAAGCTTTTTAAAATGTATCTGATGCAGGCTAAAGATCATCCTTGGTCAAACCCGTACGAAATGCTGCACTAATTAAAATTCTCATCAAACGAGCGAGCTGATGGGTAAATTCTATCTAATCAAACGCTTGGTTTTGAATTCTTCACTTATAACTTTATTTAGATTGAAGATTTACTTAGTTGGAACAGCTCTATTACGAGTTATGCATTTAAAGCGCTTGATACAAGCTTATCAAGCACCACATGTTAGTTGAATTTTGTAGCTCGTCAAAGAAAATCTCCAGTTCCTAAATTTCTAAGGCTTTTGTATTGCTTAATGTCTGAAATAATATAATTGGGAACTATTCCTATGAATTTTAAAGGTAGTGACATAAAATGAATCAGAAAATGTGAAATACTAAATAAAGAAAACTTCTATTTCAAAATATAACTATAAATCAAGGACAAAATTAATGGAGATTAAGAAAGTAACAAAGAAGAAGATAAAATGATTCATACCCTGTGAAAAGACAACTTCCCTCTTGAGACACAATGCTAAATAAATCTTATTCAATTATGAATAACTCTTGCACGATTGAATGACTGAAATATATCAATGATAATTTTATTTTATACGCAGTAAAAGAAAAACAGAAGAAATAGCACGACATGGGATGATTAAGTGAGGAATTCTATCGAATAGGAATATAAAAATACAAGTAAAGGAAAAAGAAAGATATCTCTCGTAGCAACGTGAATTACATGTTTTCTGTATGCTTAAATATTCGATGAAACAAGTGCTCTTTAGAATTCGGGAAACGTGAGAGAGGATATTCTCAAACACTAAAAACCCTTATCATACAAAAATCCATGACTTTATGCCTGCAAACCGTTCTTAAATACACGTCACTAGGGAAATGGAACATGTATGTGCAGACAAAGAATGGGAAAGCAGTTAAAGCAGATGGGATGCTGGCGGAGTATCCGAAAGCTGCAATCTGCAAGTATTCTGCACAACAAAAGAAGCAAGGAATATTTAAAGAACTACCAACCCCATAAGCCTCCTTCCAGTTGTGTACAAAACTCTCACGAGGACTATCGTCTGAAGAAGACCCTGTCATCTGCCCAACCTAGAGAATAAGCGGGATTCCGGAAAGGCTTCAGCACTATGGACACACGTTGCAGGAAATTATCAACAGAACGGATGAGTACGAGATGCCACTTGTGCTCTGCTTTGTGGACTAAGGACAGGCCTTCGAAGTAAGTACTTCCTCCGCTATGAAAGCTCTGGAGAACCAAGGGATAGATGCTGAGTACATCCGGATCTTACGCAAAATCCATAAGATTGCAGCAGCATCTGCAATACTGCATGAAGAGACAGATGAATTCAAGATTAGGAAGTGAGTTCGACATGGTGACTATCTATCACCCATCAGATTCACAGTGGTTCTGGAAGAGATTTTCCAAATCCCTTGATTGGACGGAGAAGGGTTCACGAATACATCAGTCACCTGCGTTTTGCATATGATATAGTTACAGCCAACGCAAAAGATCTTTATGCAAGACTTCCAGAACTTAACGCAGCGGGACAGAAGGACTTAAGATAAATCTAACAAAAAAAGGTAAGGAAAAAGACCTTTGTAGATTTACACACTAAAGACTTCATTTATTGTCCGGTTTCGGCTATTAGACCATCGTCAGGTCATTTTCACCGTCATTTTCCTTCCGTTTAGAGTGTGGTTCTGCGAAGTACGACCGAATTTGGCAGAATTTAAAAACGAAGGTGATTTATAATTAGTTTTCAGCACAAAAGCCAGTCAGACTTAAAGAAAGACCTCTGGATGTTTGCTCAGATACAAATACCTAGGACAAATGGTAACAATGGTAGAAAAAAAGAGAGCATTAATGAAGTAGACAGAAGAATTAAACATGGCTGGAGCACCTTCGGAAGGTGTCTCCTAGTCTTAATCAATATATTTTACCTCTTGACCTTTGGAAGTGAAACTTGAGTGTTAAATTCAGCAACCCAAAGGAGCATATGCTCGAAATCACAAGAAGAGACAGGATACTCAAAACCTGGATTATGACTGGAGTGACTGACATAATAGACAAAGTAAAATCACTAAAACGGAGGTGAGTCGACCATGTGGCTAAAAGAAACGACAACCGTTGGACATCTGCAGTTATCAACTGGATACCAAGATAAGTTATGATACTAAGGAGAAGACCAAAGGACAGATGGAATAGAGACGTCATAAAATACTTAGGCGTAGTGTGACAACCGGCAGTAAGACAGCTTAGTACTTTACTGCCCTATACTCCCCAGATAAAGTAAGTACAATATCCATGATGAGCTTATTTAATGGAACTTTATCCGGACGTAAAAGCACCGCCCAATATCCGGGAGGCGGTGACATTAAGAGGTCCATAATGCGAAGTTTACAGCTATTAATACTGATAAGAGAATCTGAAAAATGATGATGGTTAAGAATGATTGGAAAAAACATTGTTTGATCAGCGGTGATCCGTACCAGTTGGGATTTCCTTATCGAAAGGCGACTCGAAAAGACTAATCGCGTTCTTTTGCACCACAATCGATCATCTGCCATCCGACCCACTGACCCGATTGCCATCGCACTTCCTTCACCTGCTCCACCTCTTCCTTTCGCACGTCCTGCGCGCCCTCTGCACCGTAGTCGGAGGAATCCAGAGTGCAGAGGTGACCGAACATAATTGATTCCCTCGAAGAGACGGAGGGTGCTAGAATATTGCTCATTTATGATGTTCTTGACTAGGAAAAGGCGGAGCGAATAGGGTTTTCCAATAAGAGGCTAAGTGTTGAGGATTTTAAACCCACGAAAACAGAGAAATTAATTAAGTGCAGAATGGGAGAGATTTCTGTTTTTGGTAAACAGCTTTTGAATTTCGTTAAGTAAAATAATTTTAGTGAAATATTTGGTATTAAATAATGCTCGAAATACAGACTTGCTTATTCGCTCCGTCTATAGTGCCATAAAAAGACCCGATTGACTTCGTCTGATAATAAAGAAAATAAAAACTATAAATACAAACAAACTGTCTTTCGTTATAAACATATTTAATCGAGCGATCCTTCTTTGATCACTTCAAGAGTGGATTCTTTAGCTAGGGATCTGTAATTAATAACAAGACAATATATATTCTCGGTTAGACGAGTCAATCGTTAGTTCTTTTTATCACTTTGGCTAATCACTTCAGAATGTAAGGGTTTGTAAAATGGAACGTAAATAAGCAATGAAGAATTCAGAAACAATTGATATGCATTTCTCGAAATTTTTAAGCGCAACTTTAACTGAATATTTAAACAATGTGCGCTCCTGTATAGTAAAGTTCTACCTTTCATGTTATTTTATTACTACATTTTGTTTATATGTATGTATGTTTATAAGCAGCATGAACCTCCATCATGAAGGATATGTTCCATCACAGTAATTCGTAGGACGCAAAATCAAAGGCGGTAATAGAAAAAGTAATTAAAGAAGAAATTAAAGTTAAATAATTATTAAGGTCATTTGAGGTTGAATCACTTACAATGAATTCAAATGAGTTACATCAGGTTTTCCAAATAAAATCCACATTTGATATGAAATTACTGATTGTCAATCAAATCAATTTTCAATTTTTAATCATTAACATTGAAAGCCATTCATTATTCTTTCCAATTCATTCCATTTCCAGAAGATCTTTTAGAGTTTAAAATTATAATGCTGATAATGCAATGCAATTCCAAACGAATGTTGTCAGAGAAAGAAAGCGTTAAGTAAATTAACTGACTTAAAATGCCTTTCAATTAGAAGCACCGATGTAAGTCATAATCGTGTGATTTTCCTGTAGAATCAGAATCCCGTTCTGAGGAGTAAATCGGATATAGGAAAAGGTACAAACCCATAAAATGTTCAATTTACAAGTTCGATGCAAGGTTTCCAAATGACCCTTAAGGAAGAATACATTTTAAGATCCAACTGAATGATAGCTACTAAACTGCCTATCCATCTAAAATAATCATGATCGAATATAGGCTTGATACGTAACATATCTAGGATCTTGAAAGAATCTAATGGTATCTGTAGATTATTGCGGACAATTTAAATTATAGAGCTAAATATGAAAGTAGGTTTAATCAATCGTCAATTTCTTTCTGGACAAAAATGAAATTTAGAAAACGCTGTGGTCAATTTAATTATCCAATAATATTCCATGAGAAATGCGCAAAGGATGCAAAGAAATGGCTTATAGGAGAATTCGGGGTAATTTCTCGCGAGGATATTGTATTAACTATAAGGAGCATTCTATGAATGAACGTAATCGTTGATCTCTGAATATTTCGCAAAGTTTGCCCGGACGTTTCTAATTCTTCGGAAGCTCTAACTTGAGGAGGATATCCGACCCGGTTAGCTTCTACTCACTCTATAAAAGTCTTGAATTTTCTAAGAGAGCCAATCTTCGGCAAAAGATCAATCTAGGAGGGGCAAAATGGAGACGGAAGTGTCGAAAACCCGTAGACGCAAAAAGTGAGCTCTTGAGAAGGCGGATCAACAGAGGTAATAAATCAGATATTTATCATCCGATTATATTGCGGGTTTCGATAAAACTTTTGCTAACTATGTCCATCTGATGTCCAACCTTATGCTGTCTTTTAATGCTAACCTCCAATAAAAGCACATATACACAAAACAGTCATTCGTATTCATTAAATAAAATGTCCTATACTTTAAGCCAAAAAAGCTCCATATGTTCTGAACTTAACGAAGAATAGCTCTTCAAAAATCGGCGAT
The DNA here is from genome assembly GCA_947579665.1 of Sympetrum striolatum. NCBI lineage: Eukaryota > Metazoa > Arthropoda > Insecta > Odonata > Libellulidae > Sympetrum > Sympetrum striolatum. The sequence goes on from OX388342.1 coordinate 12,967,521, forward strand.
TTTTATAAGAAATGAAACATTTTCCTTCTGTTCCTAGCCAATTATCGAGAAAACTACACAACCCGGAAAAATGTACGGGTTATAAATTTATATTTAGCTTTAAAAGGAACTTAAAGCTATAGGTTCCTTAAAAAATCAAATTGAAAAAATTAATTTCATTTTGAGAACAACTTACATCAGTTGCTTACTAAAATAATCTGTTGTAAATTTTGTTTATACTGAGTTACTTTTATTATTATTACAACCATAATATATTTTTAACTGAAATAAGGTAAGAAAAATCTGTTTTCTGTTAATAAATATAATTATCTAATCTTGTCTCCCATCTCCTTTAATCTTTTATACTTTACTCTCCTTGTATTATTATGGCAGTAAACGTTTTCCCCTAAACCTTAAAAATTGTTCTTCCCTGTCCCTGAGATGGGCAGATGTGGTGTTGGAATGTGGGAAAAAACTGTACCTTGCGAATATTTTGCGGATCCGTGGGTGTAAGATGAGGAATAGACACGTCCAGTTTCACGACTGGTACTTTTCTCAAGGTTTTGTTGCAGCTGATGCCAAACCATCGAGGAAGAACAAGGAAGCACAATATTATTGAAGAAGAATTAGTTATTATTGTATCGAAGTAAAATATTGGACTTCCTGCAAATTCGCTTTTGCTAAATATGAGTAACTTCAACGGATTCTATAATTGCATAAAATGTTTAATCAAAGGAGAGTCATTGTTTGTTGAAGGAAGACGTTCTTTTTCATTTAGATCACTTAAAGCTGAGGATAGGCCTCTGGAACAGTGTAAGGAAGCAGAGAAAAAGAAGAAACTTGTTTTTGGGTTTAAAGGAGAAAATATGTTTTCAAAATTAGTTCCAAATTTCATTTCTGGGATAGCTATTGACGAAAAGCATGGCATTTATGGTCGAGTTTTTTAAAAATTACTGGCCTTGTGGTTTAAATCAGAATACAAATCTTTTCAATTTTCCCTGTTCCACTGTCTTCCAAAAATTGATAAATTGTTGCTCAGAATTAAACCTTTTAATTTTATCAAAAGTAGGCCTCGTTCGGTTCAAACCCATTCTGCAATTTACAAAACAAAGAAGCTCAAATATTTGTTCTTGTATTATTCTGTACCATTATTGTTGAATTTTATTAAAGCTTAATATATTTCTCATTACTTTTTATCTGTCCATTCAGTGTATCTAGTAAACACAGATTCTGTGTATGACAAAGATGTAGATGATGCTGAGAGAATGCTTTATGAATTTGTTGAAGAATTTGAAATCTTGTATGGGCCTCAATTAATGGTTATGTTCACTATTTACTCCACAAGGCACAGTCTTTGGGTCCTGGTTATGAAGCATCTTGTTTTCCACTAGAGAGATTGCTTGGACGAATGGAAAATTCCGTCCGTGGCACAAAGTATGGAGAGAATCGTATCGCTGAGTCATTTTCAGTGATCCAATCACTCCCTACTTTTATTGATTCCTTGGATATGAGTTCAAGTGCAAAAACATTTATTTATGATTTGCGAGAGATAAAGAGCATAAGGGAAGAGATTGAGGGCGATCTTTTTGCTGTTGGAAATATGAGCAAATTGTTGGAATAATCTAATTATTTATACAACTCAATTCCTGAAATTCGAAATTTTGTTCAATATCCTGGTGTTCCAAAGATATGGACATTTCCTCGATTGATGTGTGGCAATTCAATAGTTGTTGCAAAGTTGCAAGTTGCTATAATTTTGAGCCATATAACAGATATATTCTCCGATACAAGGAACAAGAGAGATCAACACAGTTCAAAAGAACACAGACCAACGCAGTCCATTTCAAGTGAGATCAAGACAGATTTCAAGACAGTTTCAACACAGATATATTCTCGCATACTAGGAACAAGAGAGATCAACACAGTTCAAGACAGTTTCAACACAGTTCAAAACAACACAGACCAACACAGTACATTTCAAGTGAGATCAAGACAGATTTAAAGACAGTTTCAACACAGATATACTCTTGCATATTAGGAACAAGAGAGATCAACACAGTTCAAGACGGTTTCAACACAGTTTAAAGCGTTTCAACAGAGTTACAACAGACTTTCAACACCGTTTCAACACAAATCGTTTTACATGGGATACTTTCAACACTGTCCCTACATGCATCATGAACGGTGACTTTGTTCAACTGTTGAGGGAAAGTTAAATACTTTTGGCCACGTTTCACATTCACGTTAATAAAGGAGAGAATACCTATTTTTTACTATAATAACTAGGCTTTACGACTGCACTGCGACATATATAACAAACGCTCGTTCGAACAGATGCTTCACTATGGTTGAAACCAAGTTTTTACGACAAGTTTGGAGAAAGAAAATGTAGAGGGAGGATAGGTGAGCTGGGGGGGAGGAGGATTTGGGCGGTCCAAAATTGAAAGGTGCTGGTGCCTGTCTGCTCAGAACATACGAGGCCTCAGTACGAGTACGACGACTCAACTCGTATGCCTACTTTCGACCGTCAATTGTGACACATTTTTAGCGCTAGTGCTCACAACTACTCTAATATCTTTTCCAGAAACTATACATGCCTGAAATTAATAATAGCTTCTACGCAGGCGCAATAAAAGCTATCTAATATTTCACTGTACCTTAACTGCTCTCACTAACTCTCTCATATAATGATTTGCTCATTCATCCACAAGCCCATTTGCCACTCTTGTTAAGTAAGAAAGTTTACGACCATGATAAATAATACTAATAAGGGTAGTAAATAAATAAGATGAAGGAGGGAGAAGACACGATTAAACAATTATATGACATTAGCAACAACCAGAAGATTTTTATTTACCTCTTTCTTTCAAGCAAGTTACCTGATTTCGGTAAATATACTTTTATGGTTATAGCGATAATTATTAGCAACACAGCAAATGCAATATAATTCACAATTGATTTCTTTTGAATTTAATTGATGTTTGTTGTGCTGAAAATGATTTGTATCGATTTTTCTCTAAATTATTTTTTCAGAAATTTTATCATTTTCGATGGATCTATTAGGCCTGTGGCCTTGGTTTTAATTTAAAATTAAAGCTAAATATAAATTCATGATCCATTAAATTCCTCTTGGGTTGTGCAGCATTTTAAATCTTCTCTAAAACATGATTCGGAAAGTCTTTCTTTCAAGCACGATATGGCTTTCATTCTGCACAATATGAAATTAATTTATAGAATAGCGCTTAAAAATAAATTAAATGTTTATTATATATATATTTATATTAATATTCGTACATTTCATAGTAATACCTGAATTACAAACTTTTCATTAGTCAAAATTAATGAAATTTTCAAATTATCATAGAAAAGCAAAAATCTTTGCCGCATAAAAAAGGCTTGAATTTATCTTAAATATTTTTCGTTGATCAATCATACATTGTCTATCATACATTGTCTATCATACATTGTCTATCATACATTGTCTATCATACATTATCTAGGGCCGTTCAGAGACATCTCCGCAATACTTGTGCAATCTATATAAATAAAATGCAATCTGCAATATTTATAATAGAGGTTTAGATATGTAAGTTGAATCTAAAGGCATGCACTTGAAGAAATAGAGATTACAGTATGAGAAAAAATTTACGTGGTTCTCATTCGAACCAGAAACCTTGCTTGGAATGACTTGCAGGGCGTTTTTTGACACGGTATAAGATCTTTCGATGAGATAGCTCAATAGCAAGGGCAACCGCCCGGAATATGGGAAATAAAGGTTCAAGTCCTGCTCCTGTAGAGAATATTTACAACCTGTTCGGAATGCTTTAAAAGCACCTAGGTCACTACGTTCGTAATTGAAATTCATGCACAGCATCTATTGATTCAATCTACTTTCATCATCAAATTTAACTTTCTATCTGTAAGCTTCGCAGTTTCTTTACACTCCCCTTCTAGTGAGTGTTTTCCTGCAGTGGAATTGTTTCCTAAGCTCTTAGCTTGGGTCTTTCAATCCGCATAATTATTTTCTTCTTTGTACATTACTATTTCCATTCATTTCTCATACGACGAAGGGTTGGATGTAAGAAGAGACTACTTAGTCTCAATCTCACCCTAATTAAGTCCTTTCATTATTATTATTATCCATTTTATTCCATTTTATGTCAGCACTGCTGGATTACACTAGAGTACGGCTATAAATACCAAGTACTCCCAGAGAGCAATACTTCTGATATTATGATAATTAATTACAAACTAAAATTTAAAAATTTCCTTACCAACTTATAATTAATGTTGAAATAATTACAGGCTTTTGAATTTTTATATAAATGTTCTTATTTAAACTTAAATTTTCCAGGCTATGAAAGAGTTCTTTTGGGATTATATCAGTGGCCGATTGGCACTATTATAAATTGTTTCATACCCCAGATCCTTAGTATTTCATTCGCTAGTTATAGATATTTGTTTCTTTTTTCATGAATTGTTTTTTGTATGCTGTCTGATAAAGGGACTGCTATATATCTCAGAAAAACGATTTTGTTTTCTTTGTCTGTTAGAGTAATATCAGGTCTGTTGTGGTGTATTGTCTTATCTGTCATTATTGTGTGATCAATGTGTAATGTTTGCTTTTTATTTTCCACAACAGAATCAGGGTTATAATTGTAGTACGGAGGAATTTTGTTATCTAGTAATAACGTTCGTTTGCCAATTTTTTGGTGAATGATTTTTGCAGCTAACAAATGTAAGTTATGCCTATGTAAATGATCTGCATGTGCCATCATCTTACAGCCAGATAGTATGTGTTGAATATTTTCTGTGGTTTGATGGCACCGCCTACATCTGTCATCTGTGATGGCTGGATCTTTCAGAATAAATTTACTGTTGTGCTTGTTTTTAATCACCTGGTCCTGGATAGCCATCACAAATCCCTCTGTCTCCCCAAAGGGGTCTCCTATCATCAACCACTTGTTTGAAGCTTCTTTGTCCACGTATTCTTGGTTAAGGCCATTGCAATGCCTACCGTGGATCTTTTTCTGGGTATATGCTTCTAACTGCTTTTGCTCATATATTTTTATATTTTATGAGGTGTCGGTAGCTTTCCCAAGATTTAACGGAGTGTAGTTTCTATCTGCAAGACTTACGGCTTTGTGCATCTCTGACCATGTCTTCTTGTTAAGACGAAATTTCTGATTAGAGGAGACCAGTCGGTTATGTAGGAATTTGATATATATTATGCCTCATCCTCCACGCTGTCGTGGGATTAAAGTGGGTTCTGTTGCAGATTTAGGGTGGTGGTAATTGTAGGTAGACATTTTTGTACTTATTAGTCTCTGTAAGTGCTTTAGCTATGTTTCGGTCCATTTTAATATGCCAAAGGATAATATATCAATGTGCTTATTCCATATTTGTTAATGGCTTTTATCATGTTTTTGGCTGTTAGTTGCGACTTAAGAATTTTCTTTAAATCTTCGAGAGAATTCAATTTTTAATTTGCCTTTTACGTATTTATATTCCATCATCTTCGATTGCATGAATCCTACATATTTGTAGTGTTCATTCGTGGCTTTTCTTGCAACTGCTTCGTTATTCTTGAGATCTCCATCGTCTGTTCTTCCTTTGTCAATCTGTAGAACCCCACATTTATCAATTCCAAAATTCATGCATACATCGTCGGAGAATGATTTTGTTATAGATTTAAATTTGAAAGCTGGTTTTCTGTGGCAGAATAAATTTTTATATCCTCCATGTACAGTTAGTGAGTAATTTTGTATTGATTCCTTCTGTTGTATTTAATATTAAAACCAGCCCTTTCACTGTTAAAGAGGTTAGACAAAGGTTTCAATGCCAAGCAAAACCAAAGAGGACTTAGAGCGTCGCCCTGAAATATTCCTCTCCTAATCATTATTTTCTCAGTAGTGAAGTGTGTCTTTGGTGTGTTGATAGTGGGGAATGTAATCCAATTTCTAATTATCGTTTCTAAAAAGCTGGCAATTATTGGATGGACCTTGTAAATTTCAAGCACTCGTATCCACCATGAGTAAGGTAAACTATCAAATGCTTTTTAGTAATCTATATAAGCCAACTGTATATTCTCTGTATTTAAAACGCCTATACCAAAAGTTTTGGATGCAATCAACACCATGAGCTTTCCAGTTTTTTAATTGCCTTGCGTACTTCTTTCAATGTTTGGCATACTCTTATTCGGTAATCTGTGATTAGCATTTTCTTCTTGTTTTATCCAATGTCTGTTTGGGATATGCTCTGCTGCCTCACACCAAATGGATGACCAATATGTGTAAAATGCTTCTACATTAGGTATATTATTTTCTTTATACTGGGTGCTAGCTTGGCTTTCCTTTGATTGTCTATAAAATAGTTTCTCATTATGAAGAAGAACAATTTGTACTTTATCCACAGTATTTTATTAAAAACAATAAAAGAAAAAAAAACACGACTAGTTTCAGAGATTGATCTCCATCATCAAGTGATTTTTTAATAAAATACTGTCGAAAAAGTACAAATTGTTCTTCTTCATCTTGACGTATTTCCACAAGACATCGCCAGACTCTGTGAATTTTATTAGTTTCTCATTATTTTTAAAGAGTGCATTTTGGGTTTTTCTGTCCAATGACTTCTTATATCGTTTGAGCCTGCTTGTTTCAACAGCTAAGTTTTGCTTTAAAGTGTTCAGGTATTCCTTGATGGTAACATTCTGACCTTCATGTCTTGTACATCCTTTCATATTATTAAGGATGGGCTGAAGCTTTGTTTTAAGTTTTGATGATTCATTATTTCGTTCATATTGTGTAAGTCTTCCGATATCAACCCTTAGTTTATCTATTTTCATTTCTAACCTTTTCTTCCAAGGTTGCTCCTTGTTTTTGTATGCCTTGTTAATTATAGTCTTCATTCAAAAACATCCCTAACACAGTCGATAACTTTTTATTTAATGCCCGCTAGTTTTTGTTTCAAATACTGAAGGAGGCAGGAGTAAAGTAGAAAGATCGCAGAATCATACTGATTTTATGCAAAGACGAAGTAGCTGTAGTAAGATGCGTCTCACACCTGCGGGAGGCTAAAATAAGACAGGGTTGTTCTTTGTCTCCACTACTATTTAACGTATACATACAGAGAGCTATGGATGAAGTACGAGGAAGATGGGGAGAAAATGGCGGAATATGGGTGCAAGGTAAACAGATTGATATGATACGTTTTGCAGGCGATATAGTTGTTTTAGCAGAAAGTGAAGAACGCCTATAATACATGCTGAGAGAGATGGGGGCCGTCCTCGGCACTGGATACAATATGAACATAAATAAGGAAAAGACAAAAGTCCTTATAATGAGCAGAGAAGGGACAGGAACTGAACTTATGCTAGATGGTCAAAGGCTTGAAACAGCACAGGTGTTCAAGTACCTTGGAAGCAAAATCACGTCAGATTGTCGAAGTGATAAAGATCTCATTAGTAGGATTAATCAGGCAAAGGCGGCTTTTAATAAAAAGAAAATTCTCCTTACATCCAACAGCATCAACTTGTGTTTAAGAAAATGCCTCCTCAAGACCTTCTTATGGAGCGTTTTACTTTATGGAAGCGAGACATGGACTCTTGGTCCGGATGGAAGAAAAGGGATTGAGGCCTTTGAGATGTGGTGCTACCGGAGAATCCTCAAGACATCGTGGGTAGACAAGGTGGCCAATGAGGAGGTATTAAGGAGAGCTGAAGAAGTGCCATACCTGTGGAGCACAATGAGAAGAGACTCCTGTATAGGCCACACCCTAAGACACGGAGGATTGTTAAAAACAGTATTGGAAGGCTCAATCAGGGGCACCAACGCAAGAGGCAGACCGAGAAAGGAATACCTAAATCGGATTGTAGAAGATGTCATTCCTACTAAGTGCTAAAGAGACTGGTGCAAGATCGGGAGGAGTGGAGACGGAAAACAACTACTGCAAACCAATCTTAAGATTGCAAACCGAAGAAGAAAGTTTTAATTTGTAAATTATTTGGTGGTGGGAACTCTACTGAATGCTCTCTCGGAACCAAGGAAAACAGCGTCCACTTGCTTTTCACTCTCGGCGGACTTAACGATATCGTGTACAAATAGTACAAGTTGGGTTTCGCATGATTGGGGCTTAAGAAAACCGTGCTGATTCGCGGTGATGAATCGATTGCAATCTAAAAATCTCATTAGTGAGCTTGATATGCTCATTTGTTCATTGTGACAAAAATATGTTTCATTACCTTGCCGGACAGCGAAGTAAATCACATGGGTCTTTAATTCCCTCCTTCGATCTGCTTCTATAAACAGGCGCAACATTAGTTAATTCGAGATAGGGAGCGTCGCTTTCTGCCAGTTCTTTTAAAAGTTCTTTCTGCCAGTTCTTAAAAGGGCAATCTTATGCCCGTTAATAAAATCAATTCAATTCAATTCAACACTGTTGCCGGAATAACTTTTGGTCCTGGCGACTTATTCGGCTTAATTTTCCACCGGAGTTGAATGATTCCATCTTTCGCAACACTATCATATTTGACGTGGTCATTTTAAAATGTTTTTATTATCATATGCTTCTTACAGTGCACAGAAAATCAAGATTGCATATTTTTTATTTTATGATATCGAGTGGTATTTAAAAAAACAAAAATTAATCGTTTCAACCATAAATTATTATTTTTATAAAACTATTCAGACCTGACTGATGGATGAAACATTTTGCATATCTTTTGATACATAAGAAAGAGAAACATGTATCCCAATTTTACATTTGTCTAAGTCTTGTTCATATTTGTGATGATATGAAAACTACTGAGATATGAGAGTCGCTGAATAATGGTACTAATCATAATTTCTCCTTATCTTATATATAAATATTAAATGATGTTCGTGACGTCGTCTAAAACTCAAAAACGGCTCGACCAATTTGAATATATTTTATTTGTTTTGTTCGCCTCGGTACGGAGGTGGTTTAGGAAAAAAGAAAATTAGGAAAAACCCAAAAGGAATAGCCAAAAATTCGAAAAAGCATTTCCATAATAAATGCACGTAAAGTTAATTTTTCTCGCTGCAGGCTTTATTTCATTTGAAAATTTAAATTAGAAATAATAGTCGTACAAAGTCGAATCAAGCACCTAAAAGAGGGGAATAGAGTAAAGATTCTTATTTTGTTCAAGGAATATCGTTTACGAATCGAAATTTCGAGAAGTTTGATAAAATGCGTGAATATTTTATCAAAATTTCGAAGTTGTAAACAACCCATCCCCCTTGACAATGAAGGCGATTGTTAATTCCAAGTTCATGTATTTATCCATCAAAATGCATAAAGAATATAAGTCAAGTTAAAATTAATCCTGATAATAAGTGACACACTTAATGAAGAAGAAAAAATTAGTAGTAGTAGTAAAGGTTATAAGGTGCCTCGGCAACAAAGGTCATGTTGCACCGTATATAGAGGAGAGAAATTGCATGAGATTTTAACATTTGCTGTTACGAACAATATCCTGTGAAGAATCGCACAGAAAAAAGTATGTACATTTAAATTTTAATTTTTTGCAATTTTTTTTAAACTTCAGTAGCAACGAAGTTTTATTTACAGCAACAAAATTGTTTACTGAATTTTTAGTTAGAGTTTTAAAACTGTTTTACTCTCTCTCTCTCTCTCTCTATTCGAGGACTTAGCGTGAGGATTTCAATATTGGAAATTTCTGAAGGTAAGTTCGACATATTTGAGTGACTGTGAAAGCAATTCCATGTCGTTTTGCAGTGTTCATTACAATGCCAAGGAGAGGACGAGCTGACATAGGTCGTCGTAGTCAGTCATATGCGTGGCGAGCTACTACACGAGCAAACCTAACTGATGACCAGCGAGCGACGGATAAAAATGATGGACGTATTCGCATGTCCGAATTACGTTCGAGAGCGACTGGAAATGAACGACAAGTGAATAGATTCAGAACGCAACGAGTTCGTGCACTCCAAACACAACGCCAGCGATCACAACACGATGAACGTCGGCGATTTCGCCGGCGCGGTGCTCCTGTGAACAAACGGCATTCCATTAATAACGAAACTCAAACCGTACACGATGCGAACAATATTATCAATCTTAATGAAATGGAGTTGGAAAGTTGATTAGGATTGATAATCGCTCGTGAAGTGTTACATCAAATCAATTTTAGGTGGTACGAAGTTCACCGGGTCATCTAGCTGAATATAAAAATATGGAGGAAGGGCAGTCGGCACCAGGTCACTGCTACCACGCGGTGTCTATTTTTTCAGGACAGGTGCATTACACCTGTTAATCCTATCCAATATGATGATGTCTTCTATCCGAAGGCTTCTCTCGGGACCCCTCCGTTCCACATATCTTCACTTTGCCACTCTTTGAGATAGGCGCAACGGTTAACGTCATACACTTAATGTCTGACGAATTTCAATGCTTTCAGTTGTCCTTTTTTTCACTCAATCACGTCCTCTGTTGCTCAATTATACCGTTTAATCAAAAGATATTAATTTATTAGATGATAAAATGAATTGTTTCCCGCGATTAGTTCCTACTCTATCCACTTCGAATGTAATACTTTAAATTACAAATTTTTAAAAATCGGCCCTACTATATTATATAAGAAAGCTGCAACCAACAGAAATAGTAAAGTAGTTTGCATTCCTTAATTTTTTAATGTACTCCTTTTTTCTAAAGATGAATGCTTGAAATTGTGATGAAGACTATGAAGATTTGGAATATTGTTTTTTAACTTCCTTTTATAAATAATCAATCGAATGAAGTAATATGAAGAGTTCAGTAACTTGAGATCTTTCACAATTTTTTAATTATAGTGATTAATGCCATAGATAACTGAGACGTGCGTAATGATTGACATTTGAACGTGACTTTTCAGTGAAATTGGAATATTTTGCGTGGACAACAATAAGCAAAGACTCACATTCAAAGATGTCGAAAAAGTCTTGCTAAGAAATATTAGAGTAGATATATTGCACATCAAGTAATAGGTGCCCTAAACTTCTGAAAGGTTTTCAAAGGCAAGAATAAAAATATATGCACAAATTCATGACAAAATGTTTGAATAATTCCATTCAAATTCTCAATCTCCACAGAATCGAGTCGTACCAAGAGGATCTCCATTTGAACGAGATTGCAGTTCATTTATATGTATATCGTAATTTGCAAGCGGATGAGTGTCGGGATAGAGAACGGAAGCAAAATAGCGGATAAGTTACAAGTCGGGAGAAAAGCGAGGATGCGACAAAGAGAATGTGGAGAATTCGTTTGGGAGGGTGAGGTCGATGTGGGGAGTGGGAAATAGAGGTCATGTTGATGGAAGAGAATGAATAAATGGACGGAGGAATTTGGGGCAGCGTGTCGCGGTGTCCATTTTGTTCGCTGTGGGGCCGATTGGGCCCGGGGGCCATCGCCCGCCGACGATAAAAATTCCGAGTCCCGGAATTTCTTCCCCTATTTTCTAGTATTTCGAAGACGTGTGAAAGCAGTGAGGATGAACGCCTCTTCATCGAAAATGGAATAAATACGTGCCGTTAATCTCCGAATGTTTTTCCCTTCCAAAGTACCAGACTTTAATTTCTCCGCCGGAAAGATATTGTCCGTCCGCTGATCGTGTTTTCCCTGATTTAAGTTACTTCAAGGACCCCTCTACGCCTATCCCTTGGAAGAACGACGGTGAATTCCTTTCTGACACCACAGAGAAATAAAGGAGAGTTTAAGTTCATTTTATAGACGGTTAACCGATCGAAGGAAAAATCACGGCTTCGAAATTAACTACAAAAATGTATAATCATTAATTATAGCGTTTTATTTTTGTGTTCCGGGTGAAGCTTCTTTGAAATGAGATATCTCAATTTTACATTCTAAATAACAAAAATAAACCGTTTTCAATTAATAACCGTTAACAATTACGACTGTTTACAAATGTTTTATAAAAAAGAATACAAGAGTTGACAGTTCACTGTATTGGATCGTTTCATTTTATTAGAGAAATAAAACTTCAGTCGAACTGTTTATTTTTATATGCTAGATCAAACGCCTTTAAAATGATTTTATTGTAAAGGCATGTCTCCATTCCAAATTTCTAACAAGTGCCATACATTTTCAGACTAACGCTAAAATTGTAAGAGCGAGAAAATTATACGCGTAAAGATCAACAACTGGAAAATAATCAGCCGATTCCTTAAGTATTGATAAACGGCTTAGTAAATAAATGTACCCTTCGTATGACGTTCACTCAAATAGAGTTTGGCCAGCTTTTGGAGGTTTCCAACGCCCTTTTCACCATTTTAAAGAGAGACTCGTGGTTTTATTCTAAATTAAGTAATCAATAATATCAGTCAACATAATCATAAATAAACAATAATCAATATTAAGTGATTTTATGTCCTTAAATACAAGAAGAACTTGAACTTTTACAAAGTCTTTTTAAAAGTTTACATAACAAATACCTTAATTCTATCACAGTCAACATTGTGCTGCAGTATATTGTGGAATGTTGTACAGAACTTATATAATATTTCACTGGTTAATCATCATCCATTCGTATCGGTGGAAACTATTGGTGATTGTTTACAGTTGCAATAACTCTGCTAAAACATGATTTGGATTCTAAATCTGCAAAATGCTTCTTTTTGCGTTACCTTTAGAGGCAGTGAACACACATCAGTAAGCGAGTTTCCAAATAGAATAAATATTTGCGATAGGAAACTAATCTAGGTCGTGATTTTTTATTGGACACAGATTCATTTCTATATATGAGGTGCAGAAATATAATAAATCAAAACCCCTGTTGGAAATACTGAGCAAGAATCGCCGTATGTTTGCTGAAAACTACGCAACTACAGCACGAGTCACTTTTTAAAACCTTGCATATATCTCGTTTGCATAAATAACGCCCATTTGCTAAAGTGTGTACGCCAAAAACTGCTTGCGATCTTATACGCTACAATATGCTTTGAAACCCGCTTGTTTTTTAAATGTCACGAGCGAGGAAATACTGCTTTGCCTTTTTGAGAATAAATGAATGAGGAATAAAAACGTTTTAAGCGTTTCGGTAATATTTTCATCAGTCTAATGTCCATTATATATCACTCGTACCATTTTAATTATTTTACTTTATATTTATGTAGATAACGCGCGTGTTTCCAGAAATATGAACCATTAAATATTCATGAAATATATATTTGAGTAAGTATAAAAAATGAGTGAAATTTCTGACTAAGGATATTTTGCTTATATAAATTTTTCTTTTTCAGAATAGGTTTTTGTCTTTTAAAATTTATGATTGGAAACACAGTCCATTTCATGTAATTTTTATTAATTAAATAAAAGCTAATATTTCATTTCTCTGGATTTTGTTAGTTTTTTGTTTCCTTTCGAATGATCGAATGGGTAATTTTTCTGTTAGCTATGAAATACACACGGCTATTTTTGCATTTTGGATCTGGAGCACGCCCCTGAAGCTCCCCTATATTGACTGTACAATCGGCTGACACCCTTAATGTCCGCAGCCGCGAGATGGCAGCACTGAAGCTCGCCCTTTGAAACCATAATCTCATATGAAGTAAATGGAAAAAAACAGCACGATTATGATACTTTTTCCCTCTTTTTCTTTACGGGAGTAGTATATACCAAAGATGGAATTCAGAGTTAGTGATTTATCCATTTATAAGTACTTAAAACAATTGAATAAAATGGGCAAAATAGTAAATCCGAAGAATAAGTGCAGGTTGCCTTCAGGGCACACCACAAGTAACTTCGTCGCTGTGAGAACATTATTCGTTGATCAGCGAAGTGTTCTGCTTGGATACACAGAAAATAATTGATCCTTAATAAATTACCAACGTTACATCTACTTTCAACTAGGCCTTTTAAAACTGGAATCGCAGGATGCGATATATACATTTATATTCGTATATACATTTCCTGAAAATTCATTTATACTCGTATGTCCATTTCCTGAAAAAAATCGAAGTTCCCATAAATAGTATCCAGGAAATGAGTAAAAGGTGAAATATTGATGAAACATACATAAATCCAAAAGTGTCAAATTTTAATGACTGGCGTGGACTGCATTTCATCTTAGGGAGGCCTTTTCGATGCACCTTCTTTAACAGCCTCCAAATTTATAAACTTTGTATGCTGTCTAATCCTCATAGTTACATAATATTTTATTATATATGCTATGATTTCACTTCCGTGCATGGGAAAGTTATCTATTCATCACCTTCAAGTAACTCTGTAATTATGCACTCAAGCACATCATTTGACTCACAGTGTTTTACAAATTGTTCCTCCACTTTGAGGATGAAAGTATGAAGGTTTACATTAGGATGAACTAAACCCCCCATACTTTTCATATTTGTTAGCTTTGCAACTGGATGGCAAGAGAATGCCCCCGGATGAATTAATGCTGCCTGGCAAACAGCACGCTTGGTGTGTTTCTTTATCTGGTGCAATACAACGATGACCAGGCATTTTTAAGATTAAGGATACCTTAAGGATATCTTAAAATATATTAAAAGTCTTCAAGCGCAGTAACGACAATGAAGATCTCCAACTCACACAACGTGGTCGCACTTTCCAACTTACATCAACGTTAACGTAGAAAAGGGTGACTTCGGCCACGGGTGCAAAGCTCCACAAATTTTAAATTTGTAGTACAATATCTAAAATTTCACAAAATAGCTATTTTTCCTGCCCTTTAGAATCCGAAACAGCAAATCCGTCTTGCTCCTTGCAACATTGACAGTACAATTGACATTGGGAACTAATTGAAAATCGTGCATTCTCGAGAAAAGTCTTCGAAACCTCAGTCTGTTAACTTCTCTCAGTAACACTCAGCAAGATGGGAAACATTTGAAGACAATTGGAGGCCAAACAGTGCTTCTTCGTGAAAAAGATTAAATTAGTGGAAGTGCTGTTAAATTTATTATGAGTATTCGTGATATCCAAATTTTAGTACATACAAACGTATTTGAACAGTAAAAAGTAAAAGTTCAGTGCTTTGACAAAAATTACAGAAATTGTTTGGGTTCGGAGATTCATTAGTAGAAACAAAACACTGACTCTAAGGCTTGAAAAAAATTTAAAAGGGTTCGAGTGACAGTGAGTAGAAGTTTTCTACAAGAATTTTTTATTCTTTCAGTTTTTGGATGAAAAAAATTAAAAAATGTAAAAAATTTATTTTTCTTTTGAAAATTTATAAATAAAGTGGAAAAACGTTATTATGAGTCAATAACTTCTTATCTCAGTACCTATTAAACAAAGATTAAATATAATAATAATTTGAAGATTTGAAAATATATTAATGGTCGTAATATTAGTCATATAGTTAATTTTATAGGTGATATTTAGGAAACATATTTAGTGGCCGAAGTCCCCCCATCGGTTGGGGTGCCTAAGGCCGCTATTCTTTATTTTTTAAACAAATTCCGTTGCTTAAGAAAAATATTTAGATTTGCATGATTAAGAATTACCTTCATGTAATTTAAATTTTCTGAGCATAGAGAATGTAATTGAATACAGAAATATTTTTAAAAATCTAAAAAACGGCCAAAGTCACCCCATTTTACGGTACGGTTCATCGCATTTCAGTGATTTACGAAGAATGTTTTTACGGCGACAAAGTTACCTGTGTTTTGCACATAAGGCAAGCACCTATTTTTAGGATTTGCTAATTTGTCCGTCTTATTCAAATGTTTTGTATTCAATTCAAAATACGTATTGATCGATAAAACAATTACTGTTAATTCCATCTTTGGTAAATATTACTCTTTATTACATATGTATCATAATCGTGCTTTTTCACCGTTTACTCCATACAAGATTATATTTTCAAAGAGCGAACTTCAGTGCTGCTATCTCGCGGCTGCGGACATTAAGGGAGCCGAAAAATTTCAGCAGTTTCCAGTCCTATACTTTCTAAGTTCGTGATCTGGAGTGAGAAAGATATAAGATATATATCTCGCTTCCGATTTGCTGTGTTTGAAATTCTGACAGTTATTTATGAACGCAAATTTTTCCTCCGGAAGAAAGAAAAACTATCGAATGGTGTAAAGATGACGATGAATATTTAACATCCTTCTCGTATTTATTTGAAGGTTGGGGTGAATCTGAGTGTTAAAAACATCATCTGCATTGGATAAAAAGTAAATTGATGGAAGGGGTAAAATTCAGAGTTGGAATTAAGTTCGAATTTAGAATAAGAATGCGCTGCGCTAAGTTAAGATGCGAAATAAAGTTAAGTAACGTGGAAATAATGAAACTTCAAACACAAATTTTGTCGAATCATTGGCCTTATAATGAACTCTGAGGAGCAATTAAATGAAATTCATTCCCAATAAAGTAATATATCGGATAGGACAATCAGAACTCTGAGAGTGATATAAATGAAACCTCAAATGTTCAAGAAAGAAGTCAATATTGTGATTCAATTATTTAATAAGTAAAACAATGCTACAAAAAGCTACTTTGATTATTAAAGTAGTACATTAGATATTCAATGGCAGTTCATTTTCTCAACAGTTCCCTCAGTCTAGTCTAGCCTCAGCCGAGACTAACGTCAAAATCCATTTAACGGAGACTGCGAGAGTAGAGAGTTGTTCGCAGTAAACAATGCGGAGAAAAAATACATGAAATAATCTTCCTATATTTAATATGAATTTATTTCTACCTCGTACTTGAAAACAGGTCATAGAGCATGTGTCTAACATTCCACTTCTATTATCACCAGCTAGATACAGAGCTGAATATTTTGAATACATAAAGAATTACAGAAATTACCTGATTTGCGAGAGAGATTAGGATGTTTTCGAATTTATCACATATTCCTCTCTCTTTTCACATAGAATGAGGAAACACTTCCCATCTTCGACTTGCCTTTCTCTCTTACACCTAAGAGCGTAGGTGAATTATCAAGTGACCATCCTATCCAGTCATCATCAAGTAAGACGCTGAAAACCATCTCGAAATTGTGCTTCAATTACACAAAACTAGGTCATCCATAACAATCGTAAATATACATAAAGTTAATACTCAAATTTACATTTTAATTTTATTGCTCAATTCCTTTTCTACTCTTTCAGGCATTTGAAAAATATGTGCACATGCATTAAATCTATTTTTCAATTATTCCAATTTCTATCTTGACAACTATCAAATTCATTGGACTGCACTAAAACAGTTAGAAATAGTGAGTAAAACGAGGAATTGAAAATTGAACTTGTATGTTAACTGCAGTGTCAAGGGGAGCCTATTAAAGCAACGTATTGGATAGATAGTGCGGTTAAAAATTAATTAGTAAAAAGTGTTTGGTCAAACCGCGAGGTTGCCTTCAGGTTAAATTTTGCTTTAAACTTAGGTTAGTCAAAGGTAAAAAAATTAAGATGCCCTAATTCAGATTTATCTGAGTTAAGATTAATTTACGAAATGATCATAGTTCCAGAAATCCAGGATCAACCAAAATTCTTTTTAAATTCAAAAACTCTGTTAAAGTTTTCATTGAACTGTGAAATGTTTTAATTCCGAGAATTCAGAATTAATATCTACCTGTTTTGATGGTCATATTGTGACCAAAATCTTCGAAAAGAGAATTTGTGCTCCTCTACCTTCATTATATATAAACACGACGCACTCTTTGCTGTGGTCTGATGTTATAAATTTGAGAGATCTCCTTTGATAACAATTTGCTGATTCCAAAATATTTGCTAAATAAGCAAAGAATATATGGTCACATTCAGTTTAAGGAACCACATTTTTCCAGGTGTCGTTAATTGTCCAAAATCTCCCCATCTGTCCTATTGCAACTATTTTTCGAAAAATTTCAGTGCCAACGATCTCCATCTCCGAAAGGGCTTACCGAATTAAATTCGTGTTTATTATTAATAAAAGACGTTCCTCACAGTTGCTGCCCTAAATACCAAATGGGATATCCTAAACCTTCCTGCAGACGCTTCAGAGGCCCACTATCGCCAGTGAGTGTTGCGTTTAATTACCATTCGTCCTATTCGAGTCCTATAATAAATCATCGAATATATTTTTTTTGATGATGAGATGATGATCGAGTTAGATCCATGACTTATATTTCAGATTAGTTCCCAATCAATCTTTTAAAGTAAAAATAATTTACTAATGAGCTACGAACAGCTTTCCATTTCTTTAAGTAACTAAATAGGACAGAAAAGGCACCGCAACGTTACCTCATAATGTTCAGATTCACCGTAGACATAGTCATCGGCCAACCTTTTAATGGATTTTAATGAATAAGGATTTCAGAGAAGAGATTTCCAATGGCCTCTAAAAGAGAGACAGCAGCTCTTCCGCGATCAAATGTTATTCCAAACTTCCATCGACATCAGAATAGAACCTAAGCAACGTTTACTAGATGAATACGTCGTATCCGAATTAAAAGGCCCTCCTCTGGTCCATTTAAGCTGAGAGTGATAATATTCTACTAGAAAGAGCCCCTTTGCCATTTTCCACACATAGCGATTTTCGTGTTTCACTTTGCATCCCTTTAAAACCAACCCTTATGTGTTCTCTGCACCGCAGAAAAGCAGTGCCAATCCACATAAGGATTCCATCATCACCTAATGGAAAGATGCGGGCAGACTAAATGGCAGATGTCGTTGCCTCCAACTTCGGTTGAAAGCTAACCACCAACTCGTGTATACCTACCGCAGAAAATGAAAAGTTCGTAGTAATCTCTTAAATATCTCGCTTTCATTTTTTTACAGGTATCATAAAGCTAGTTAGTAAGGGACGACGAAACAACGCGTTCGTGTTTGAGAAGATTCTCAAAATCTCTGGGATAAATCAAGATCAATAAGTTAGTCCATGAAAGACTAAATATCATCATAAAGTCGCTTTCAAAATATCCCCTATTATCTTACAATAATATCGAATTTAAAAACTCGTGTAAGAATTCTTTTTTGTGGTTATTTCCAAGTAGGATGATTCGAGTAACTTTAAGAATGAGAATTCTTGCATAGAGACTAAATTTACCCTATGGTAATTGGTTGAGCAGTAAAATTAACAGTAAACAAGCACGGTAATTTACGCACAATCGTCTATATCTACGGAAACATCTTACGCAAACGGACACGGATAAAGTTATGACGTCGTTTCTTTGGCCCAAATAAAAATTCTTCCGGGGACCTGTGATTACTCTATTGTCTAACATTACTGGGATGTCCATGTTTCATTATTACTAGCTATACATTTGGAATACAATAAAACATTACATATAATATCGTAGAACGTGTCGGAATTGTTATGAAATGTTTTTAACGCTGAAACAGTACGTTTTACTAATATTATAGATAAAATAATTTCTTAAGAGGATTTTCGTCTAATTATTAATGCAAACATTTCGCCCTCCTAAAATGATTTGGATTGCTGGAAGATTGAATTTGAATGAGTCTTATGGCATCACACTTCAGTTAGGTAGCACAAAAAACCACGAGGAAAAAGAGAAATATTCAAAATAACTTCGTGTCCTTTCTCGATATATTTGCTATGAAATACAAAGTGTTCGTTAATCTTTTCTAATTTCTTGTGGCGAATCTAAAAATCATCTCAGCCGTTTGTGCAGTTACATATTAGCAAAACTTATAATGCACAAAAATTAATACAATATATCCATCGAATTAAATAAGAAAACAAAACTAAACTTTAAAGAAAACATTCAGCAAGAGTACAGCTGGATATTTTTGGCCAAATCATGTTTAAAACTTGGTTGGAAGTTCTTTTCCACTGTTAATATTCTAATAATGAAATTTTCAAGTTAGATTTCAGTCGAATTAAATAACGTTGATTAAATGTCAATTGTCGAAGTAAATAATATGTGTTACAAGAATTTTAAATTAAATCAATTAAAAAAACACCAAAGATAAAAACACAAACACACTTGTACTAATTCCACAAAATTTTAATGTAACTGTTTACCGGTTTCGGTGTCAAAGCACCATCCTCAGAAAATCTGAATCTCTAAATGGTGTTTTTGTTTTTAAATGAAGTTCCACCAAGTAACACTCGAATGGATTTCTTTAAATCAATTAAAATTATTATTATTATAACGTATATAATTACTATTGTCGGCTAGAATACTTCGCTGATTAAAAAACTACTTAAGTTATAAATAAAACATTGAAATAGAGGGAAAAGATAAGAAGAGAAAAAACGAAATAAAATTTATATTAATAACACGCTACAATTCCAGCAATTTTATCCAGTAAATAATGCAAGTATCAAAAATATAAATTGAAAATTCTAATTTTGCTTTAGCGCTCGGCATCCAATTAACTAATATCGCAAAAATTCGCTCAGGAGATTAAGAAATAAAAGAGGGATACTACATCTGAAAGACTTCCTTTCTTGAAAAATATATAATTTCTAAAGGTACCGTTTGCCTGTTCGAAATTGGAAAAATTTTTAGGATCAACAGGAGCAGGGCTAATTGATTTTTACTTATTTTCAGCCTTTCTCTTATTTCTTTTGGTTCTTTGGCCTGGATATGCATTTTTATTTTATTTTACTTGGAAGTTGAGAAAGTTTCTGAATTAGGTTTTCATCGAGATTTGGCAAATTATCTCTAAACGGAACTTTGTTTTATTTCTTCCTCTGTTTGAAACCTATAAATTTATGTGATATGATGATTCTTTGAAGGGCATCAGTTTCTTTGCAGTAGTTATTGACTTAATTAATTATAAATTCGTTTTAAAATTTATTTAATTTATACAGCGCTGCATATAATGCTTTTGTTTACAGTTACACCAACAGAGTATCAAATGTTGCTAAGACAAAGAAGTAAACAACTGCACTAACTCGACTCATTCGTAACAAACTTTTCGGCTAATATAAATCAAAATTTTTGAGTAATAGAATCTCTTCACTGGGTTTACCAATCTTATTACTTACATATTCAAACTTGACAGTGTTTATACAGTATTAATCAGTCTTAAATGTCACACAAGAAATTCACTATGCCGGTACCGGAGCCTCACTACATACCAGGGTAAATATTTTAATTTTATTCTACCCTATTCCCAATGTACTAAATCATATTATATCTGTTGGATGAAATTACCATATTTGCAAAAAGATTCATCAATTTTTTATTGAGACACTTGAATTTTATTTAACCGAAAAGGAAATTATTCTAGTCGTTCTCTACTGACTAAAAGCTCTGCTTATTTTGCATATATATTACGTGAAAGTTAAACAGTCAAATTCTTTACATAATGAAAATAAAATACGTCCTAATCCTGAATTCAAGAGTAAAATTTTCCACTTGGAATAATCTGATTTTCGATTGCTCTTGAATTTTTCGCAAAATTCAGTGGAAATAAACTAAAAGTTGCACACAGGTACACAGGCCATTGCGCACGCTTGCGGGAAGATATTGGGAACAATTATTCTATGGCCACTCATCGAGTACTGGCACACCCTTCCAGCTATGACATGAGTCCGTCAGCGCTCTCAGACAGTCATCGTTCGGAAGTAAGTATCTTATGGAGCATTTTGTAAAACAAATACATTCATAGTATGATATATATACGACATATATAGCATAAATGATATGCCTTAAATCAGTGAAATAATGTACAGTATATGGCGCCCCAAACAATTATCCCAGTCATGTGGACAGTCATGTGAACATGCGTTTGCCTTTGGTGAAAGCGGTCCCGGGTTCGATTCCCGGTGGGAGCCAATGTGCGAAATGACCTAAGCTGTCGAAGCACTTTTAACAATACTACTACTACTACAACAATTATCCCCATGCCTAAGTGTTTGAGCTGAGAAAATTTGATCACTTACTTCATCAAATGCTTACTATGAGAAGTATATGCAATAGTTTGAGCAACACCACAGATAACGCAAGCATACTTAGACACAGAAATAATAAAAGATGAGAGCATTTACGAGTAGAGCAGTATTTCGAAAAAAAAATTAAATCGATTGTGATCAGAACATTATATAATTTTGTAAATATAAGCAAAAGAAGTGACTTAAAACAAAACAAAATATAGGATAAAGGAACGAATCTCATGTGACAATTTTTTTTAGTGGAAAAGAAAAGATTAGACAAAAGAATGATTGTTACGACTGGACAACAGAAATCCATGTTCTTGATATAAAAAAGAGACTTTAGACCTAAATATGTATTCCTTTAATTACGCGTTTAATATCTAGATATTTCCTGGTTCCCTCTAACAATAAGGATTAAAATAGAAACAAACATGGCATTTTAGGTGAAGCAAGAGATGAAACTGATTTAAAATATCCATTCTCCGGACAAGCGGCGATGGATGTTTCGTAGAACTTAAATATATTATATGAAGGACTTAGCGTTGCATAGTATTTCATTTCTCGCTGCGGACAAACTTAATCGTTTTATGATTTCATTGCGGATTGCAGGTTAGGAATCAACAAGAAAGAAATACATTTGGGCCCGAAGGACGAAAGAATTCGAGAGACGCAACAGAATCTCCTTGCAGATCGTACTTGCAACAAGCTTCCGAACTCCTCAAAAGTCCTTTGTGTCAGAAACTTTGCTGTAAGAAATGCTCCGAAGAAGAAGAAAAGTGTCGAGCCAACTGTTTCAAAGGAGAAATGCAGCCCCGTAAAGCCTCTTCGACAAGTAACTCGACCCCAACACCCTGCTCTCATTGCTGTGAGCTAATCAAAGACAAACTCCAACCAGCAAGCACTCCTACAATGGTTCATCGGAGATCCAGTAAAATCTGTAACAAAGTGAATTGCAAATATTCCTCTCCAGATAAAAGGTCTGAAGTCGCACCGGACTCCAAGTGCCCTTGTTTCAACAATGATGCTAGCAATAATTCCACAACACCCCAATTCAAGGATGAAATAAATCCGACAAAAGCTTTACAAACAGGTGAGGCATTCTTTAGTTATTAATAATTCGGTCGTTCTTTGCTCAATGAACTAGATGTTGTTGCTAAACCAATATGATGAGTCATTTCTATTTTAATCATCGGCCTTTCATCAGCACTTTCGATGTTTTTGGGTATAGTAAAAGAATAAGTATTGGGTTTTCACTGTCATAGCGATAATCCTCAAAACAGTTGAGTCGCCTATAACTGGGAAAATCTTATGAGTGGATTAATTATCATTTTAGAACTGTTTCCAGTTTGACAAGAGTATAAGCGATTAAATAAAATAAATATAAACCAAATAGAACTTCATGATGAAAATTCATTCACAAACTTCATGAGAACAACTGCCCGGAAAGTGGGAGACCTGGGTTCGAGTCCCAGTCATGTTCCAATTTTTCACTCCTTGTTCAACCTTGGGAAATATAAACCATTTCGAAAGTTAATTCCTCCACTCATTTTGAGACGAATAACTTTTCTGAAAAGACAATTTTGCAAAATTATCATTTAATTTCATCTAAAAAGTCTTTAAAATATAATTATATAATTTAGTGTTGTTTTTTAATGTGTCTGATTTCATTTCAATGGAAGAAAACTTTATTTTAGCGTGCGAAAAATATGGATGCCCCTGCGCTTGCTGCAAACTGTCATAGTACGTTTCTAAAAAGAAGAAAAAAGATCTTCCACAGCTGATCTGCGTGGGAATAATAAGACCTCTCATTATATACATTCGGTAATCGATATCTAATTTGGAGCAATTCCTAATTGTAAATACAGGTAAATTGAAAGCATGCAAAGAAATATGAAGACAACGAAAGAAAATTAAAAATTTGAGATACATGAAAACTAAAACTGAAATGCTAAGTCCACCTCATTAATTTGTATTTTATGCAAGAAACAGGTCTTAAGATACCAATTTTTGAAAAGATGAATTCTTGTCCCTTGAGTCACATTTCCTGTCTCTCAAAAGTCAATCGAATGGTTACTTGTGGGCGGCAATTTCAATTAGATACAACCTTCACGCTAAGATGGCTAGGTAATGATGGTAAAATTTAATTAACAAAAGCTATCCTCAGACTAAAAATATTTCTCGAAGAATTTCTCATTAATCCATTTTTATTCGACAGTCCTCAAGCGATATTGCGAAAAACTCAATGAATACAATTTAAATAATATTGAATTTAATTTAAGATTGAAATGGTGTTCGAGAACTAATATTCCACAATTCAATACCCTAGCATAAGCCTGTTACATTATGAATAAGATCTTGTTTACTGAAAGAGAGAAACAAAATAATTATTATACAAATTAATGATAAATAATGTTGTTATTATACGCAACAAAATTATGTAAGCATAAAAATATTTCGTTTTTGGTGAAAACATCCGCTTATCTTGTTGGTAATATAAGGGAATATTTTAACCCTCTAATTTTTTTTTATTTTCAGTATATTTAAAAAAAACAGTATTTCTCGGCCTCATTCTGAGAAGATTTGAATCTTTCATTTATGGAAAGCATGAGAGAATGAGAAGAATGGCATTTTTACTTTTTGTTTGTAGTAACAAAAGTAGTACGTCAAATGTTGCTAAGACAAAAAAGTAAACAAATAAACAAACCCCTCATTCCCATTTACATCCATAATACATTTTTCGGTAAAAATCTACGAAATTTTCAAAGAAGAAGTATCTACTACTAATAAGTAAACAACTAACAGCCTTATAAATCTTAAATATTTAGATAGTGTTTCAATAGTGAAAAAACTTAAATGTCTCATAGAAAAACCTACGAACCAACGCCGGAGCCTCATCGTATTCCAGGGTAAATATTTTCGTTTAATTCCCATTTGCTTCCTAATGCCTCTAACGCTATTCTCTGGGAATGATATTTATTTTTTCACCTACAATCGGATGAAAGTTTTTCATAAAAACGCCGCTTGCTTATTTAATACGTCATGTTCAGTAAAGTGAATAAAATTGTCTTATTTTTACATCCAATCTATGGACCACGTTAGTTCAACTTCTTTCCCGTGTGCTTTTCCATTTTCCTCGTTCTACTTTCCATTTTCTTGCTTCGATCCCTCTTCCTATCTTGTTTGCATTTCTGCCCCGGTCTCGGTTTGTCACATTCCATCAAATTCTCTCAGGTAATTCCATTTTCCTGAAAGTCTTTTTCCAAATTCGAAACTCAGCATCATTTGTCTTTTTATCGAAAAATAACATTCACATCTTGTTGGTCGCTTTGGTCCCTTCCATTATCCCCAAAGGCTCAAATAAAATTCATTATCAATAAATTGTATTTCTTCTTTCTTTAGTTTTTCCACATTTGTTTCTAAATCCGGGTATAGCTTGCAATCGTGTTTCTCCTACCTAGAGAAGCTGTCACTTTGAGACTTGGTTTATCCATCCCAGACAGGGATTCTGAGAAATGTTTTGTTTGCTGAGGAATTGTTTGGAAGCTACTTCATAATCATTTCATTTGTGTGGAATTTATTAATTAATAATAGAATGGCCTTACAAATAGGTACACAGGACACCTCTCACGCATGCAAGATGAAATTGGAAGTAGATATGCCATTGCCACCCACAGAGCAATAACTCATTCATCCACCAATGATGAGCACCGAATAGTGGTACATGAAGTTCCTCATTTCTACGTGAGTATCTGAGTCTTTCGGACTATTCCTCCGTATTTTTAATAATGCACATTATCTCAATCGCATTCTAGTTTAAGAAAGCCTACTCTTTCAATGATCACAGTACTAATAACTGAATCTTATGCACCATTAACTCGAAGAAAATAGAATATGCTACAGTTCTCTTTTGTCGATTGGGAGAATGTGACACCTAGCTTTAAATGGATCTGGAATGTAAATGGACAGGTCCCTCAAACTAATTGAAAAATATTACAAGTATGAAACAAATTCCTAAACAGAAGAGATGTTATTCATAAAATTAGAATGTATATATATTCGCTCGAGGTGCTCCGCTACATTCTCCATTCCTTTGCAGCTTCTTACAGCAGCTTAAACATTCCTCAATTTTAAAATAATTTTTCTTCCAAAAATAATAAGTACTAACTGACACTTTTTGCCGTCGAAATGTAGCAAGAAGATATTCGAATCTCTAATCTATTGGCTTAACTTTAATCCAAGACTTGTGAACCGTGAATAAGTAATCTATTTCATTTCTATCAATCGAATTCCATGTCTCTATTAACTTCCTCAACGCGTTCCTAGGAGAATCGAGAAGAGATGGAGCAGAATGCGGTAAATGAATCAAAGGGCACTACTGATTCCGCGGGCAAATCCATCTTACAACGAGCCAGCGAGTTCCTGAAAAGACCTTTATTCGAAAGATCATGCTCCAGTATATATGCAGAACCGAAACAAAAAAGGTGCCCAAACGAGGTTCACGAGAGACAGCTGCAATCATGTGATTCTTGTACGTCCAGTGGCTCGACCCGAGCTTTCAATCCCTCCATGCTTTGCTGTAAGCAAGTTGTTTCAAAATTGCCGCCAATAACGGCTCCCTCTTCGCCGATGAATCAGAGATCGGATGAGATATGCAACAAGGACGTATGCAGAAGTAAATATCCCTCCATAGATGGACCCTACGACATGCAAGAGTGCCCTCATTGCCCTGCTTCTGTGCCTTCGAGATATTCAGCATCTCACTCTAGAGCTTCCACATATCCAGAGGAATATTCATATTCAGGTGAGAATTTACTTAGATATTGAGACCGATTCTATTAGAATGATCTCCTACCGATGTTAAAATTAGATTGAAACTGCAAAAAAAGCAATCCAATGATTACATTTTCTGATGGTCGACTCTACATCAGTCCCTTTGATTGTCATAGAAATAGGAAACTAATAGCTTTCTAGAAAGTTAACTGTGATATAAACAGTTAAGGATAAGTAATATATCGTAAAATATTACTCTACACGAAACTAGGAAAAAATCTTCCAACATATTTTAATAAGGAGCTAAATAATGACTTTACTAAATGCTAATAAAAATTAATTAAAAACAATTCCCATAGGCACTTATATAATTACCTCTACTCTGAATCGTAATTTCGGCCATATTCTTTCATTTTATATAGGATCAGTAAGAAATTATTGGTACAGAGATGTTAGATAAGCTACTCAAGTGAAAAGGAAAGGAATTGCGAAAGTTCGGTTGGCATCTCTTACCCTGCCTTTGTGGTACATACCACTAAAGTTTGAAATTATATTTGGAATTAGTTTCAAAACAATGGAAAAATAACCTAATTTTAAATTAGCAATTTAACAAGAATGAGAAATTAAATTACTTAGTAAAGTTTCACTGATTTTATTAGGAATGCCTCCTCACTCTTATCCTCCAATCACCTTTATACCACCTCTCATTATTCGGTACTATATACGCCATATAAACCGTTGATTTTACTTTATTGTCAGTTTCCGATGACTCATTGAGTCGAAGCTAGTCACATTCGTAATAATAACAGGGAAAATTTACCAAGTAATTTCATTTCACATCCTTGTTATGTAGTTTCACAAAGTGACGGCTTTGACCATTGATTTTAACCCTTTAACTTCAATGCACATCCTTAGATATCCCGGTGTCTTTGCTTCTATACATAAATTTAGATATGAATGAACAAGAGCTTAAAGTTTGGTATTCTTTGACTATTAAATTTTAACAATACTTCTTTTAGGCAAAAAAGACAAACTGCATTACAGTAAAGGGATGATATTCATGTTATAATTAACTTAGAAAGTACGGGAGAGGGGGGCAAAACCTACCTGCTAAGCATTAAACAATTAAGAAAAATCTATTTTTGTATGCTTCTTTAAGGAACTCATTCATACTGTGTCCTTATACACTGAAGAAAGAATGTGCTCGGTATAATAGACGTACTGCTTATGGATATATTAAAAAATATCTTAATCCAAATTTTTCAAAATGACGGTATTTTCTCATGGGTGGGGCAAAAGCGACAGCCATATAAACACCGTACAAAAAAGTTCATTTTGATATTTTTTAACTAAGAAATAACACGATTTTGATGAATCATGATTATTAACTCGTGAAATTAACGTTTACGTCGTGCTATGGTATCTATAAATAGGAAAAGAGAATTAATAAATTTACAAAATAGACTATAAAAGATTTTGGGGCCCTATTCTGTCACTCATTTCCCGCTCAGTTGTGTCGGTTTTGCTCCGCGGTATATTTTCGGACATTTCAGACTCTTTCGATTTTAGGTTACCAACAACAGATTTGAAATTCAATGTTACACTAAAGTAAACTACTAAAACCAATGAATTCAGAAGTGTATTTACCAATGGTGAATCTTCAAACCCGTAGAACAAATAATACAGTCTTCTCAACGTCTAAGTTGGTAAAAAATCTCTTAAAAGTTTTTGGAAAATATTCCGACGTGACCATGCGCCTGACGGGATGGAGAACCAGCTCCGCGTGCATGTAATGACTTTCGCTCAACTATTTAGCGTTCATTCGGCATGAGCATCCATCACAAAAATTCTAAGGTGGTCGGTTTGACCCGCCGGGTCAGTTTTGCCCCACGCTTATCCACCGGGAATTGTTATTCAGTAGTTAAAGGGTTAATACATTGAAAAGAATTAATGAAAGTCTGCAAAGTTACTCCTTCGCACCCTATTAAATGTTTATCAAAGTGACACTGATTACCTGACCCAGCCTTCTTACCCGAGCCGATTCGAGAGCTTTGAAGAGCCGAAATACTTCTCCGAAATAGATCACAACTTAACTTTTGTTCTCTGGTAGTATTCCTCTGAAAAGTTAATTGTTCACATCAATGACCTAATATAGTCAATCGTCTATTTTTTTAAATTTCCGCTTGCGCGACTATAGGTGACATATTCACTTTTAGAGTGCCCCCGCCCCTGCTGTAAGCGATATTAGAGTGCTACCAGTGTCACCACAACGATATGAATCTCTACATTCACCATTTGGCTGATTAGAATGATCACTTGAAATGATGGGACCACACTTTGAAGCAATCTCCAGCAGTAAAAAAAGGTAAAATACAAGGAATGATGAAGAATATTTTTAAACTTTCAATTCACTGCTTTTACGAGTAGAATCAATAATAAAATGGCAGATGTTTGTATCTTCTGAATACCATGTTCCTAAATCTTGATTTCCATGTAAAGCCAGCTCTCAATCATAAGCATGTAGCTTAGCCAATAGATCATTGATGCTGCCCCGCGATCTTCTGGTAAAAATGTATGCGTTAATTCTTTCGGGTCATTACAAAAAATAGGTACATACGTTGTTAGTAGAACTAGTGAAATCCGAAAAGATAAATGCTTAATCATGATAATTATGTTGAAAATTGTGGGAAATCTGAATATTCCTTAAAGAAATTTTTCGCAAATTCTAGTAATTGAGTAAGAATATATGGTACCTGCGTTGTCAGAGGAGATATAGAGGCACCCCATGCATTAATTTTAATGCTTCAGTACCAGTTCATAATAGAAGAATGTATGGATCATCAAAAAATAAGATTTTTTACATTATTTGTGAAGGGTAATCCAGTGAGGAATCATTGATTTCTGTGTCCATGGCAACAGTCAATTTATGTTATTGATAGGTATTTTATAAATGCCGAAACTCTGAAGCTCACAGGAGATTGTGTTGTCCTTCATTTTATCTTAAAATTCTCTGGAACGTAAAGATGCATTATAACGATTTTCTGAATGATAAGCTCTTCAACTATGGATTACCATACGCCAAAGGTAAGTCGAAAATGTATAAGTTGTTGCAACTAAGTAAAAATCACCTAATAGGTTGACAGTTAATTGAGAATGGATTATTTAAGTGCTGATTTTCATAGGTATGTACCACATTAAAGTTATAGCATAACAATTGAAACTAAATATATGAAAACGAATGACAGAAAAATGCTGTACTTTTTCAACTTTCTCCCTAGTACATCTCTAGAAATCAGCAACACTCTTTGCACAAAAAATCTACAATGAAGTTTTAATTCTAATGATATCATAGCTAACCTATAATTGCTAAAAATAAATTCTTTAGTCGATACATTGATAGGAAAAGTAAGAGATTAAATAAACCCTAAATTTAAAGGATGTCCCTATTTTAACTTATTTCATTTAAGTAAAAAATCTTAGTATATATGCAATAAAATATGATATTGAGGATTAATATTAATTATGAAGTCATCGTCCTCTTCTAAGCAGGATAAGGAACTTACTATGTAAAGCTACCCAATTTTTTTCCTTTTTTGTATAATTTGATTTAAAAACTATTCACCAGAATATGTATGTACACAAAGGGAATCAACATATACACAAACAGAAATGGAAAAAGATCCAATGGATCCAAAATTTCTGGAGGGAGGGATAGCCTCTGATTTAACCTTAGGGTTGCACCATTGGCAATAGGTGCCTTTGCTCAATGGTGTCTAGGTAAAACTTACAATGATACAAAATTTAATAACTTGAGAATAAATTAAGATATTTATTAGTGGTTTGTTTCCACTAGTATGGTAACTCAAAATGTTATTTTACGTAGCTAATACACCTTGATCTGTACACCATTAGCGGCGTGACAGACAGCTGACCTGTATTCCACTTCTCTCTAAGTGTTTTGCAGCATTGCTGGCGTAACATTTCTGATAATTACAAGAATGCGATGCCACAGTTCTGGTAGATCATGAACTGGTGTCTGGTTCACTGGATTGATAAACCCCCACAGTAAAAATATCAAATGGCATCATGACAGAGCTTCTCTGACATTTTTCCCAAAATTGAAAGTAAACTCCCTCTTTCCCGGAGGTGCCTGTCCTATATCTTCATTGCTACATAATAAGGAACATCATCAGTATGTCACAGTCCAAACTCACGACAAATTCAATGTTTTGAACCAGAGTCACAAATTTCAGCACAATGAAAGAAAGCTCACAGAGCAATGTGGAACTTTGGAGTCCACATGGCTACTAACATTAGCTTACGTGAACAATGGAGTTACGCTCATGCAGTACCAACTGCCACAATCAAAAATAAAAAAAAAACATTTTGAGTTACCATACTTATAAAAACAAACTGCCAATAAATATCTTTTACCTCTAAATTTATAACATTTTGTCTAATTATATAATTAACATAGACACCCTGTACATTCCAGAACCTCCTAGTTGAGAAAACAAAAATTCCAGTAAATAAGGGAACTACATTTTTTGTATAGATAAGTGTATGCTCTGTTTGAATTACCTACATCTATTTTAATTTGGATTTATTGAGTGAAATTTAATTACAATATAAAGATATTTAATAATAGCTGAATTTACGCATTACTCCCATAACTTTAAATAAAATTCATTAATTGAGAGAACAGCTGCCTCAAGTGATAGGTCAACTAATGACCAGTGTGTTTTCAACCAAAACTTAAGTGGAAATACTAGAAGAGAAAACTTATTTGATAGCGTTTAAATTGGTTGAATTTACTTTGATAATAAACATCGATAAAGCATCAGGCATACACCAGGTTGTACACCATTGACTTGTCAAGAGAAATACAATAAAAATTTTTAATCTTAAATGACTAATTCTTTTACCATTGGTAATCTTCGTGTTTCAAATTTCAATGGCAGAGATTCTAGTAAGTTAGTTCCTGTTACCATATCCTAACGAATCGAATTTTTTTAATTTTTCTTTTAGTACAGGATAGAGAAAAATATATCATTCATTCAGTATTGTGAGAGTCTTGTCCATAACTCTGATGACATGAAAGGCACTGCAGTATTAATAATGAATATAATTGATATTTGTCTGTAAGAATTGCGATTAAAAATTTTACAGCTACACTCTACCAGTAATATGCCTATAACATGCATGTAGTATTGAAGACAAAGAAACATTGCTGATGTTGTATACAATGGGGCCAATAAATAGGCTAAGCAATAATCGTGAAATCATTCTAGCTGCTTCTGTATGATCATATTAATCGCAATATTCAAGTTCCATTGGAAACAAAATCTATGTTAATGAAATGTAGTAAAAAGAATCTTTATATTCTCTCCCTTAATTGTTAACTCTGACTCTCTTATTGATTAGAAGCCAATGCAATGAACATCTAAAAATTCAAAGCCATTTTTATATTATTTCAAAGAAATAATACTAAATCATAGAACATTCTCAACAATAACATAATTGACCATAAAAAAATTTTGTTAGAGGATCTCATGTATTTGGCAATACTTATGACAATCATAGTAAAGTCGAAGAGCTTTCAAATGCTCATTTGAATTTCTGTTATTATTTGTGAGGACTGCAACTTTGTTTCTGGTTAATAATCACAATTGAATTTCTCCTTAACAATAATACAGGATATCCATTAGGGATGGAATCACCAGATATGTTTGAACCACAAGTTGTACCAACGTACTCAACAGCAGGCCCTCCTATTTACCTGAGGCATGAAGGTTTACCGCCAAAATATTGCGGACATGTACCAGGGAAAGATTTCAGCTACGGAAAAACATTTGGAAGAGCAACAACAGATGCAAAGCGCTGCTTAATTGAAGAGTGCAGTTGAAAATTAGAGTGGGGCACATGGCCCTGGAGTGAAGGAGGGAAATGGCACCGTGACAATCCAAAAGCATTTTCAGGAAACCCACAAGATCAAGATACGCATGCAATTCACACTTCTCATACTTGTTCCAGTAATTTCAACATCAATAACCCTAAAACACGTAATTTGCAAAATAAAATTGAAAAGTTGACATATTTTCATGAACAACCTCTAATTGCAACCTACACATCCACAAACCGATGATGGTGCAAGATGTCCAAAAAAATTTTGTTCTCTCTCTTACAGATGTTTCCATTAATCCTAGTCTAATCTATGAGAATGTTTTTTACAAGTGTTTTTTTAATCTGTGGCGAGACCAAGATCGAACTATTTATTTGTATTTGTTTATCTGTTGCAACAAACACATTGTGGCCACCGCCTATACTGTTCCCACCACAGCAACCAATTGATGCTGTAAATCGGGTGGGCATCAAACTCCCTCCCTTCTGGCCAGACAATTTGGACCTGTAGTTTTTGCAAGTGGAAGCCCAGTTCACCATGGTGCACATCACCCAAGAGGCCACCAAATTCGTACATGTTGTTGGCCAATTAGAAGCCCCATACGTATACGAAATTCAGGATATCATCTGTGCCCCATCGACCACAAATCCATATATACTCGATTAAAAAACAAACTGATCAGAAGACTTTTGCTTACAAAGAATCAACACCTGCGACATATATTAATGGAGGAAGTATTGGGCGGTTACAATTTCTGCAGATACTGCAGTCACTTGCTAAGACTACTGCCGATGACTTGCTCCACACACTGTGGCTTCAGTGACTACCCTCCCACATACAGGTGATCCTTCAGGCACAGTCTTCTGAATGTAGCAAAATTAACAGCTCAGTTCCTGACATGACCTTCAAACTGCTGTGGCTTAATAGTATCTTCGTCATTTACAATCTATTGGTGAACTCAGACAAGCCCAACTCCCTCAGTATCTTCATAGAGATCAATTAAACCATAAATTAATCAAACTATACAAAAGTCACACTCTCACTTCTCATACTCAAATGACAATTTAATTGTTTTACTCGACTAAAATACTATTTTGTTTCACTTACACTTGTTAGATAGTCTGGGGAAATGCATACCTACTAAATGGGCCAACAACCATCAACAATTTTGACCATACTAGTGCAAACCAGAGAAACAAAAATCTGGCATAAAATATGTCAAAATATGCAATATAATAAATGCATAATCTGCCTATAAATGCATTTTTTCACAAATAAATCTTGTAGAGGTGTATGGTGTACCACTAATAAGTCTCAATTACCGAGGTTTTCAATGAAAAATGCAAAAACTGTGAGATAAAATCCCTCGCATATAGAAGTTCTACTTTTGTGCTTTAAGAAGCTGTCCTTTAGTAAGATGGTGTAAATGACAGGACCTGGTGACAACTCTCAGTTTTCTTAATCGCTCGAGTGGTCCACGGGACCCCACCTGGTGG
This sequence comes from Sympetrum striolatum, assembly GCA_947579665.1. Classification (NCBI taxonomy): domain Eukaryota; kingdom Metazoa; phylum Arthropoda; class Insecta; order Odonata; family Libellulidae; genus Sympetrum; species Sympetrum striolatum. Next base: position 13,001,493 of record OX388342.1, read on the forward strand.
CACATTAGTAGTCCCTTTCATCCATTGGTTTAATAGCACAGAGAGGGAGTGAGCCATGCAGTTGGATCCTCAGATGGTTCTTTAGCCATCAATTGAAGTTCAGCATTGCTTTGTATTTTTTTCACAACATCCAAGAATCACTCTGCATCAAAACAGTTATAAGTATCAGAAGAAAATTTTAGCTCACGCAAATATTTACATTAAGGGCTTTTTGTTCATTATGTTTTCAAAATAATATTTTGAAAAAGATTCATTCAATTAATTGAAATAAAAAGATTCAATTAATCTTGGATATCTTTCTCTGAAAAGTGGAAATTAGCGATTAGTGGCATGGTTAAAAGAATTCACCATGGAATGCTTAATGTATTGGTATTTGAAGATTAAAAACTAACTACTTAGTAGAACACATACTGAAACAAACTCCATAAAAGTAGAATTAACTTAATTAATTTAGTTAATTATAATGTTTAAAATAGGAAGAAAATACTCTTTATAACCATATGCTTTTATGCAAAACTAAAAGAAGTGGAACAGGCACAGGAAATTTAAGTAATCCATATCCTCAATCTGTTGCATGGTGTTTTGCATTACAATTCACCACTCTTTTAAGCAATTATACTGTAATTTTGAGTAATTTAATGAAAGATAACATCAATATATTTCAAAATCTTGACAACTGATCAAGATTTTTCAAATTTTGCTATTTAAATACTCCAACTATTAGTAGTACTACTCATATTTTAGCCTGATGACCATTATAAATAGAATATTTGAAGAAATTTTTAGTCGACGAAAATGGTATTCTAATCAAGCTGATGTTTGATATTGTCCACATTTACCAGTAGAGATATTAGAGTTGCTTTTACACAGAAGTTTTTCACAATAGCTGTTAATACTTGCTTGATACAAGATTTAGAATATGTGATTGTTTTTTAGGGCACAATATTTAAGCACATTAACATTTCTAGGACAAGTAATAGTATATTTCCGGCAGGAATCAGAAAAAAGTGATTCAGTCAAGAATTTCTCCTGTTCCACATCAATTGTTCGTTTAAGAAAAAGCATTACCTATAATACAAGAATCAATCAATACAGGTACAACTTATTTGTATCGATATCATATTTTTCAGCTAAAATTCGGAAATTATTTGCTTTGCATGTTATGCAATTAGAAATAAGCGTTAATGAGTATCATTCTTACATTTAGTACTAGGGCAATTGATGTAATGAATACCTGTCATTGTTTGTGGAATAAAATAATTGTAAATGGATTCAGCATTACTTTTCCTTCAGTTTTGTAAAAAGGCCAAAAGCATATTGATCATCTCCCCCAAAGAGAAACTAAAGAAAGGCATTGCTGCGGGTACACAGTACACATAAATCAAAAGACTGAGTTTTCTATTTCACAACAACATAGATCCATGTTCAACAACATCTGTACATAGAAATATTTATATATAAAATATATCAAGATGATCTTGAAATTCATTTACAGCAATCAAAAGACACACTATCCTTATAACGAGCTTCCTTTCCATTTTTTAAGGATTCTTGCAGCTTCATGAAGATTCTCATCTTTCTGTAATTGAAAAAAGGTACTTTAATTATATGGATCGTTTAAGCATTTATCTAAAACATTTTCAAAAATCCTAATACAGCAAGGTTGAAATAAGTGTACCTCTCAGCTCATAATATTTGAGATATTATAGATTACAAATTTAAATAGACGAGATGAAAAACAAGTTGATATGATAAAAAGAATAATTAAATTTTACATCAACAAAGGAAATATATCACAATCAGAACGTAACCTTGCATTAATGGAAGACCTTGAGCATGCATTCAAATATACCAACTATAACTACAAAAGTGTCAGGTCAACATTTTGGAGATGCAGGAAAATTAGGAAATGAAAAAAATTTGATGATCAAATATTCTTGAAATAATGTCATTTTACTTTATCTAGCACCTTTGAAAGTCATCTAGAAACTAATATCTGTTTATTAATAGTGTTACAAGCTCACTTCTGCTCTTCAAAATAGAGAACCTTCTTCATGTAGCACATTTCTACAGTAAATATAGAATGCAACAACTTGGAGCTGTAATAAGTCTACAGAGTGGATAATTGAAACCTTAAGCCTCAAACGCCAATAACTCAGTAGCGACTGCATATTTGTATCATATGTACCCATGTTTTTAAGAATCCATAACAATACTAAATAAATTTGAAAAGAGCCATTCAAAAACAAGTAGAAATACGAGTTAATTCCTTACCTTAATGAAGCAATACCTCACATAATTTTCCCCAAGTGGTTTGTGTGGGACACTGTAGAATGCTGATGGTGGGATTCCTTGGAGTTTCAAATTTTTTGACATCCATTTTGTAAATCGATAATCCTTCCACTTGTCTGTCTCCTGATCAAGGGGCACCTTATTAGCTGAGAAAAAATCTCATAATATCATATCAATCCTCAAGATATATCAAATTCGTGATAACATCACAAATACTGGAATTGTATTGATAAAATTTTCTAAAAATTACTTCAGTAACAGTTAAAAATTGAACAAAATGTGCTGTGAAATCATGTGCAGTGGCATCTGATTCCTTCAATGTGCATTTCTTTTCACCGAAAGCATTTACTTATGACAATTTATATTCATATGAACTACTATATAGAGCAACTTTTTTCATACAAGAAGCATGATAATGAGCAACAAAAATCTCTCTTAAATTACCTATATGAGAACAATAAGTGGTGTGTTCCAAAAGCAATTGTAAACAGTTATCAGAAGGTGAACAAATAACTAGAAACAATATACCGCATTGGCATTCAGTCGATTTTATAAATCAATGGGCATCTAAATCTATATAAGGATGTACAAAAAAGGTATCCTGCCATTTCGATTGCTGACAAAGGAACGTGCAGCATGCATAGAGCTCAAAACATGCCTTTTAATGAACATATGAATGCAAATGAAACATAAAATTCCCACTTGGTTAATAATGATATTTCCTTGTAATTATTTTGAGAGACAATATTTTTCAGATAAACGTATGAAACATAGGACAATTAATTTCTCATTTAAGAAACCAAATTGACCCAACTTTTAATGTTCACTACCTAAATTACAATGTTTAGCTGAATCTCCAATCCAATAGTTCGGTATTTTCATGATGTTGAAACCGCACATGCATCTTTGAGGCCCTAGTATGTACATCATCACTGGGTATTTTTAATTCTATGTTTTACTCTACTGGCAATTTATAACGTCTTCCTTGATAAGAAATAAATATATTTTGTGTTTGATAATTTTTGCTTCTATGTATACGAGTAAAATGTTGCTTGCATACTGCAAGCAGATCGACAACACCAATTTAAAGTCGGCAACCTTTCGGGACGGTCTTAAAAAGAAAAAAAAATTGAAATAATCTTAAAATTTGCTGCAATTTTAATCGTCTTGCATCGAACCCGGGTCTTCCTGGCTAACCTATTAAGCAGCACAACAGAAGATCACCATCAGTAACTATCTGTGAAAATTCAAGCAGAAATATTGGCTGAAACTGCCTCAAACGACGTTCTACTTTTCACGAAAGTAAATGCCTCTCGGGACTCGAACCAAGGACGATCGTGGAAATCAAAAACATGTTTCTGAAAGTTATTTACGATCTCTATCTATATGCCGAATTTCAAGTTTCTATTTTTTTGGGAAAGGTTTCAAAATAATTCCTAAAAATCGGATCAACTTCTGATTGTAGAGACGCCTGGTGGCGAAACCAGGAAACATTGGTAGCTGTGAATTCACAGTTTGATTAGTAATGATTTGATCTTATCTTATGCAAAGTTTCAAGTAGATATAATATCGGGAAGCACCTAAAATGTGTTTCCGTAATCTCCATAAGAAATGCATTGAGGAATGTAAATGGCCCTCTGGGATCGAACCAAGGACCATAAGGGAATATGTAAAATTTGATTATGAAATATAATTATGATATCTAACGCCATGCCGAATTTCAAGTTTCTATGCCATCGGAAAAGGGTTCAAAAAAAATCTTAAAAATCGCCGCAATGCATTTTAAACGGCCGATTTTTGCCCCGACCTAGCATCGAACCAAGGATAATATTCGTAGAAGTCTTTATGGTTTCCTTTTGATATGCGCGGCATCTAGCGATCCCTAGAGTTTCAACCTTCTCCTTTTCCGGGAAGTGCCTCAAATAAATTTTGGAAAATCCCCGCCTTGTAATCTTATGGGGAAAATCGCGACTTTGGGGCCTTCTGGAATCGAACCCATGACACTGAGGTTCAAAGTCGGCTTTTTCCTGGAGGTTGCACGTTATGGCCAATATGTCATAAAAATTTCAAGGCATTGGCACTTGTGGAACATGGTTAGAATTTTGATCCCCTATATATATATAGGTATATCCGGAGAAGCGTCTATATATAATAGATACCAGGATTTGACTAAGTGGGGAATTCAAAGTCATGTATTAAACTCGAAATTGCCTGTATTTCAGGGGTAAGAAAGCTTTTGCCAAAAACCTGTAGGAAATTGATACAGATTCACATTTCTTTATATTTGTGAGTTATCAGCAACTGTACTTATGTAAAGAATTATATAATTATTTCTGTTTTTCTATACCTTGATGAATGAGCATTTCGTAAACACTGCAGTTATTCTTTGTCATATTATGATATTTTTATTACGATTACAAAGAGAGGTGTTGTATTTAGCTCAGGTTTGAAAAATGTTTCTTATATTCAGGGAAATTGAATAATTTTACAGAATATCCTAGATCAGGGTCTCGGAGACCTGGTTTTAACATTCATCCCGTGACAAAGTATAGCTATTTTGTCTACAATTAACTCATCATAACACATGCGATAAATGCCCCTGGAAATTACAAGCGGGTTGGGGATACGGCGGATTTGTTAAGCAATATAATACAAAAGATTTACAGATAACAAAGAGACATGGAGTTCTGTAAGGAAAAATTATCAAAATTAAATTGAGAGAAAAAAATTAGAAGACTATTGACTGGCGGGAATTCCTTCTGGGTGCATGCTTTGTGAGTTAACAAACAGAATTAAAACCATTCCAAATCATGAGAAAAACTTCAAAGCCTTCCTTTTCTCAAGAAAACTCATGTTTCTTCCAAGGAACAGAAAAATTGAATGCAGTTTAGCAATGAACATATTTCAACAGGAAGTAGGTAATATATATTTTTTTAAGAATACCTTTGACCAGCATACCATAATCAAAATAAATTAAACATGAAAATGTATGTTAAAGAAAGTATTTATTTTGAAAGAAAACACTTGGCAAGCCACAACACGCACACAACCTTCTCTTGCGGCATTGCCATAGTTACTTTGTAGGAAGCGACCCCAACAATGGACAGCACATGTGCTGATATCTGTTCATTGTAGGGGTGAATTGTATTAGAAAAAACTTTGACAGATTCCCTTTCAAATGGTGCATACAGGACATGTGAATAATAAATACTTTCCAAGATATAAGTATTTTATTTTGGATACCTTTCATTCGGACATCCAGTGTATATCTTCTAAACCACCTATCCTTGAAGAATCTTGAGTGCTAACAAATTTCTACAATGAGAAATTACCTTTGATGAAAGCTGAGTAAACCACTTTAGGGGATGGATTTTGTTTGCAAATTTCACGCATCTCATTCCTCATTCTACTGAAAGGCAGAGAGGAGTGGTACAATGTCACTAAGACTTATAATGGAAACAGTGTTCTAAATTCCACAGTCACATTTCAACACCAATTCAAAGATGGATTAGCATTGAATCGTGAGGTGCCACTGTGCCATTGTTCACTTCCTGTATAAAAGAGCTATTTTATTTGGACTCACCCAGGGGACTCCAATCAGCTATCATGAAGTATCCACCTTGTGGAATGGTTGGAACCATGCCAACATCAGAAAGGAACTGTGTCATTGAATCTCTCTTTGGTTCCAGCTCCTTCGGCAATGATCTGAAGTAACATTCAGGAGAATCTAATCTCTCCAGCTCCAACTCGAATCCTCTAGCTACTGCTTCCTAGAATTATCATACATTAGTAAAATACAATTCTAAGGCATACTGATGCAACCATTTCAAAGAAAACATATTTGTGTTAATTTTTAAGTCATTCTAGTCATTTTCCAAAGCCTTGGGCCAGTTCTGTTACTACTCTAGTGACCAAATAGAACAGTTGAATTTCCAGATTTAAAAAGATTTGCAGGTTGTTAGAGAAAAAAGTTGTGAGAGTAAATATTTTAGATCTTGAAATAAGTGAGAGGAAAGAAGGAATCTGTGGATTCGAAAAGGGGGCTAGATTTGCCCAATGAGAAGGGTCTAAGAGGTTGATTTGGTTTACAGCTGATATGCTTGGATTGCTAGATAATTCAACCATAAGAGAAAGATAGGTATGTTAGCACTAACTGTGACATTTTCCTCTTTTTCAACTTATTTTAAGTTAAATAGATATCATTATTTTAGTGGCATAATATTATTCTTGAGTAACACTGATTGCTGGTTTTATTCTTTTGGCCAATATATGCAGTGACATTAAATTAAATTAGGAACCAGCCATATTGCTCAAATTCTAACTCATTCATTACAGCATCCTCTTCATATAATACAGCCAGAAACCAGAGGATAAGGGGAAATATGTTTTTTGTGAATATTGAACTAAATTTAATACAGATAATTGTTGAATATTTCTAAAACACATTTCATTTCTGTAAATTTCAATAGAGAAATAAATATTTCTTGTGATCACTAATCTATGGAATTCATTCATTCATGGAAGTTAAAATTCTCCCCATATTTTCTTCCAGAGATGCAATTTCTTATCTCAACTTCCAGGATTATTCAAAAAATTTAAGTAGTTGATAAATATCATCCTATACAAATCCCAAAACATAGCTGCCATGAGTATTCCAGTTGATGGATTGGATTTGCCTTTTTTGAACTCAGGTTAGAAGTGAAGTTTCATCAACTGTCACATAGTGCCCCAAAAACTCAACTAGATAGTGCTTGAACAAGTCCAAATAGCACTGAACAATGATCACAGGATTCCTCTTTAACTCCACCTTGAGACATCGCAGCACTCATCAACAGTTTTCTTATACCCAAATGTTCATGCAATGATATGAAATATTCTTTCAATGGAGACATTTACATTCTTAGCTATTGTGTGGTACTTCCCTTGGTAGTCATCATATCTCCTTCTTTTGTACTCTACCAACAAACTTCTAATGAGTATTTCATAACAAAAAAGCACTCTCAAAAAACATATCCAAAATAATAGATAAAATGAAACGTGATTCAAGCAGGATATTAAGTCGAAGTCATTGAATGCTAAGCCACTCTGATAGTGAAAAATGTATCATTGTACAAGAATTCAAAGCTTAATTTATAGTCTCAAGTTAAATGAGGTGGAACGCCATGAAATATACTGACTACAGGTTAATTTATACACGTCCCTCATTTTAGTGTTGGGTATACATTCATCAGGTACAGAAACTTCAATTCCACAGCTTAAATACTAATCTAGAGAGGGGGGCATGAAAATAAGAGATAAAAAAATAAGAGAACCACTTAGCAATTACAACTCATTGGAGGATTATCAGAAAAAAGGATTTCATTGGTCAGTGAATGGGTATCATGGAGTATCATAAATTTTACCAGCAAATCTAATTTGTATGCTTTACGAGAAGGAATTATGAGTTATATGTAGGACTTATGGTGATAAATAAAAATGGTATTTTTTATCTAACGGATGTTAAGCAAATTGTGATCTAAGAGGGGTATTATTTAAGACTGCTCTATGGTGTTCATTGCATCTTCTTGAAATGTTTCTCTTACTCTTGTTGATATAAATATGTTCACAATCATTGCATTTGATTTTATAAATCCCATCAATCTGATGCAAAATCAAAGCCATGCTCAAGTAAATAAATTAATCTATAGACAGTAAATTCCATTTTCTTAGTGATTTTTTTCATAGAGCTTCTTATGGTTTTCAAGTCAATTAGTAGATTTTATGGTAAAATTGAAAGCAATTAAGAAAGCATCATCCATTGTTCTACCCCTGAGGAAAATAGCATCCCTAAAGAAATGTAGGGTGTTTCAAAGAAGATTGATAATCCGGGTCTTTGTTGTTTCAGAAAAATGGTGGGAAAAAGATATGCATCGCTGACAAAGACGGTCATTGAAGATTTTTACACCTCTATATCATTAACAGTAATGCTCCAATTTTATTTCCTAACATCCTTACAGTTGGCCACAATAAATATCTTTTCATAGCAACACTCACACTTCTATTTTTCCACCTGATTCAGATGGCAAAATGTCCCTTCTTCTATTAGAGAAGAGACGGTTACAATTCCTCAAAATTTAGTTCCAAGAATAAAACATCAAACACATTCATTCTACAGCAAAAACTGATCCACTAGCTAATACAACTAAAAGAGCTCATGTTAATAAAAACAAAGCAATACATCCAAAACAATCAAATTAAGAAAAAAATAATTGCTCAATTTGATTTTTCAGACTTTGAAGAGTGTGATGTTTCAAATGCAACCAAACTTATTCATCCAGCTCAAGAGCAATGAGAATTGATGAATGATTTTGTAATAGCATTTTGAATCCTACTGTTGATGAATTTACCTGAATTGGCGTAGGACATGTGTAAACACAGTTTTGGTGAACCAATTGTAGATTGACCATGAGTGGAGCAGGTCCATAGGCCCATCCAGTTTTCCAACCAGTGACACTGAATGTCTTCCCAGCAGATCCAATAGTAATTGTACGCTCCCACATTCCAGGGAGTGTTACTAAAATTAAAAAATAAATACATTCGTATAAACTAAGTAAATATTTGTATTGTCACAATGAGAAATTTAGAAGAGGAATAAGATCAACTAAAATGAGTACTTTTCTACAAAATATAATTAAAACTAAGTTTATCAGTAGCAAGTCTGACAGTGAAATCCTCTAATTATCACTGAAGTGAAAATATAGCCTACCAATGCGTATATGTTCATTGGGAGCAAACACAAGCCACTCGTAGACCTCATCCGCAACGCAAAGAGCATCCCATCGCAAACAAAGATCAGCAATGAAGGTTAGCTCTTTGCGAGAGAATACTTTTCCAAGGGGGTTGTGAGGAGTGTTGAGAATTATAGCTTTAGTTTTTTCAGAAAAGGCAGCTGTCAGCTCATCGGGATCAAGAATCCAGTCAGCAGATGAAACTGATGATCCATCCGCTATGGTTTTGATGGTGGACAGTTCTTTGGAAAAGGCTTCGTGGGAGAGAGGGACATTTAAAAGGAGGTGGATTAGGGAGTGGAAACTGGCGTGTTTATACATACATACAAGGGGCTTTATGGGAATGCGGATGGAATGAATCAGAAGGGATCACATGATCAGTATAAGAATCTTTCGTAAATACAGTAGAAGTCCGTTATAACGAGTACGGCATATAACTAGAGTTGCGTTATAACGAGTGATTCTTTGGACGTTGTCCATCCCACAGCAAAAAGAATAGGGAGTTACGTCCATTATAACGAGTGATCAAATTCTGAGGTATCGTTATAACGAGTGTCACGGTTCTATATTCGTCTTTCAGGTAGCATATCTCGTAATCGAAGACGTCTCACAAGTTTCACTATCCCCTTTGTCCCTCACGTCTCCTATATCTTATCCTCTTGTATCTTTTCGGCAATGATCCCTCTAGTTTGAATCATTTTATTGGCATCCACCTGTGGGATTTGTTTTCATTCGAAACTTGGCACTAAATCGTCTAATGGGGGGGAATATAAGAGATAAAAGCAGCGCTTGAGTTTCTAGTGTGACAGTTTTGTGATGGAGAGTAAAAGAAAGGCTTTAGGTTTAGTAAAGAAATTTCAATTTGTGCAAAAGAGAAACCACGAGTAAATCCGAAATCGGTAGACAGTATTTACTAACTAAGGGGCAAATTTCAGGAAACAATGAATGCGAATTGACTGGAACGGCGATATTTTTTGGCTAATACTTCACTGAAGGATTAGTAGTAACTAAGTACAAGTACGTACTTGCAAGTTGCCTTCAATTGAGCTTTGTGTAATGTTTAATCAAAAGTGCTTTGTTACCATGTTTCAAATAAAATGCTTTCCATTCTTACATAGTTTATCTGATTATTTTTTCCTAAAAATTAGCGCCATTACAAGAAAAGCATTATTTCTCGGTTCCCTCGATTAAGATTTCAGAAGTGAGAGATGGCATGGCTTTAAAGGGTGGGAGTTGAACGGGAAGGTTTCTGTTTGTGCCTGGAAGACAAGACAGGAAAGATGAGAGCTGCCGTGGGGGATGACGATATATATATCGTCATCATCTACTGTACATAGCACCCAGTAATATGGTATGAATGTCCTATATCTTGCTTATCCTTGTCTTAATACTGAATTCAAGTAAAAGACCATTTTTATCCAAACTTTTGATAAAGGTATGAATCTTGGGTAGCATCCTGATATTTTTTCTGAAAGAAAGTTTTTCATGCCAATTTATAAAAGTTTATTTTTGTATGGAAAGGAGTGATCAGAAAGTCATTTTTCATTATTAGGGGTCCAAAATTAGCTGGAATATTTTATAAATTTTAGGATACAATATTATAGAAATGTGGCAAAATGTGGTGATTATGTGGTAGTAAAGTTGCAGCGCCACGTGGTGACCACATTCCTGCAACTCCATCTCGCCATGTGGTGGCCACGTGGTATTACAACGTAACTGCCACCAAACACCACGTGGAATTGTTTGCTGGGTATGAGGGTAGAGGAGAAGGAATTCTGCTCTCACCAGCTGTGTTGAAGAATTGCCGGCACCAGAGAAAAACTCATGCCAAACGAGCATGAGTCTCGTAACTACTTATCCTACTGGAAAGCCATGTTTAATTATTAAGCTACATCACCAAATCCAAACTAATACGATTATCTAATGATATATTATTAGTTTCGACGATTATTGAGCAATAATGATCCACATTTTATGTTAGAGGATGCACTTTGGTTATGGTTTATGAGGCAATGAAATTACATTTTTGACATGAACATACTCTTTTATGCAATCTGAAGCATTTGCATAAGAATTAACAGTTCCATTCTAGTGCATTCGCTGCCCTTGGATTCAAGAGGATGGACATTTAGAATAAGAAATCGGCTTTAAGAAGTACTTTTCCGATTTTTGTCAGCTCTCGTTATAACGGACTTCTACTGTATTTCAAAGGAAGCTTTGCAATTAATAACACATATAGACAAGTCCAAGAAATTTAGTACACCAATAGCTTCAAGTTCATACGTGAAATATATTTTAGGATTAAGAGAATGGAGGAAAGGATATTAAATTTAAAATTTTTGTCAAGCATTAATAATTAATTAATTTCAAAATATTCTTTCGAAATATTTTACTATCTTCGCAACAATTATGAGAAATTACTCCAAAAGAGGAAACACTGCACTGTTCGAATAAATACCTTCGCAAAATACATTAAGTTAACCTCTTATGTTTGCACACTAGGTTGGTCCTTTTTTTCCGAAAGGTTTGAAATTCTTTCGGGACACCCCCTAAAGATGTTCCATACGGCCAGAAAATAAATTGTGTTAAATATTATTTAAATTGGGAAACGGAAAGCCTGTCTATTGTATTGATAAAAAATCAAGGCAGTTAAAACATGGGAAGACTCCTTAATCTCCTGTGATGACCGAAAAAATGCCAAAAATGTTGAAAATATAAAATTTAAGTGCGATGTGGCACGTCTTTCAGTTTAAAAAAATATATTACACAATTTATTTATTGGCCATATGAAACAACTTTAGGGGGTGTCCCGAAAGAATTTCAAACTTTTCGAAAATAAGGACCACCCTATTACACACTTATAATTCATTTTGATTCTCTAATTCTGCATTACTTTATATACCTTTCCAATGTAACCTTATATTTAAAAAATATTTCTCGTTAACTTTATCTCGAATAATTTGATGTTATTATATTTCATGATGATTTACATAATCTTGTCCAACACACGTTGTAAATTTAAAAATAATTTTAAATAATTCTGTCTTTACAAATGTGTTCTGTGTTAATATTTCTAACATTTAAACAAGTTTTGATTTTAAATATTAATTTCTCATTCTTCTTGTTATATTATTTGTAATTTTTTTCTTCAAATGAGGATTTGCTAAACGTTACTTCATAATAATATTATCTAGTAATACTTCAGTAACATTTTTCATTCTTGTAAAACAATTTAGAACTATAAGATTACTTTTACTTCTTAAGCTTTCATTATAAAATTTTAAATCGAATCCTTAGTATTTTATCATCAAATAAAATCTTGCAATACAAACTGTGTTAAAAAATTATCTAATAACGCTTGATAATAAAAAAATATTTTTTGAGGATACCTGGGAATCCAAGACGTATTAACCCCGCGCGACTAAGTAAGAAGTGGCTGAAGATATTTTACACGGCTTTCTATATAGGAACGAAATTTATAATACACATAGACGAATAGAAAGGTATGGCGCCGAGTCGGCCGCGCCGAATCGTACCAAATCCAGGAAACGGGGATCCCCTCTCTCACCCTCGGATTGAAGCTTGTCGGCATTGGAGGTTTGTATGGTGCCCTGCTAACAAGTGAAATTACAAACCTCTTGTATTTTCCGGTGATCCGTCACAATATAAATAAATAAAGGATTTACTGACTTTTATTCTACAATTTTCCATTAAGACTACAAATTGCCACGGAACACCTATTCAGGTTCAGGGGAACACAGTTCGGAAAACCCTGGATTATATAATTTAGAGCAACTCTTTTTATTGTTGGATGTTCAGTTGTTGTTCAACTCCAAACTCGAGTATCTATACGTTTTAATCTTCCAGTAAATCGATTTGCAAACTTTTCCGAATAGACTGAAAAACTTGTTGCTATAAGAGATAAAACTCCACATTGATTGGAAACTTTTACTTCTTGGTAACTCATTTTTCAGAGAATTACGCTTTTAATCTTTGATGATGTCGATGAGTTCAGTTACTCTTAATATTTGTCACAATCAATCATAGAATTCCATCGATTCCATAAGTAGAATTACTATCTTTACTTCGAGTGTTATTCGTGCCAATTCTAGACCATTAGCATTTTTTATGAGCATTCTTAAAATATTTGACAATTTTTTACTTGATTTACCTTTAGATCAATCGAATGGACAGTATTTTTCTGGGTACCCTTCAAATACCAATCAGTTAATATGTAATTTTTTTGGTTTTGAAATAAAATTATACAGAACTTGAGCAGTTCGATTCCTCAAACTTCTTCCACTGATACCTGAAAGATTCCATCAAGAGTAGCGATCAAAATGATGTAAACCAATGGACAAAAATACAATATTATGTGTTACAGGGAATTCATTCTTAAACAAAGTCAGTTACTTATTGGTGCAAGATCAAATTAGAATTGATGAAAAAGAATTGACGATCTCTCTCGCACCGCCACTTCGGATGAGCAGGTTAATCGAGTCACTGGCTTATCAATTGATTCATAACGTAACTGAAACAGGCTACGTGAAAATCCATGACATGGAAACTTAAAATACTTGGACATCAAATTTCTAATAAAGTACCAAAATTTCATCCCTCTCCAGATCAATCAAGCAACAGGAAGTCATAAACTAAACCACTTACATTGATACGGCATTGAAAGGTATTCAGAGATATACTATTCCCTCGATATGAGCGGATAGAGTAAAAAGATGGAAAAACGATACGGAATCAGGATTAATGCTGTGGTACTTCTAAATAAAGTGGTATAGTAAAAGTTTGGTCAGTTATGAAATTCTTAATTGGAAAAATATTCAGAAACTAACATACTAATGCTTTCAAATGACTTTCCTTGAAAATGAAGGTATTCTGATAGTGACATTCTAAGAATGAATGCTTGGCCTAATTTCTGAGAAATTCCGGCAAAGATGAAAACTGGAATTATTCTATCAAAATGGAATTTTATCATTCGTTACTGCAATATTTCGGACCACACAAAGTACGAAAGGTCGGCTTTTGGCAGTAAGAACGAGCTCTATATAACTATTTTTAATCGATATATCCCCATATCAATATTTTTAAATTTCACAAATGTAAACTTTGTTTGAAATACACGAAGAAATATGGAATAGTGAGGGAAGTCTCCGAAGAGGAAAACTGTTAATACCTTTATGTTCAATGAGGACAACTCTTAAAACCCACTGAGAAAGTCCAACTACAAACTGTGACGCCAACTAATGATCGAATCCACCTAAGTGGAAAACAAATTCTCATCATGCTCTATTTGCGGTTTTTCATGCCTAAACAGAAATAGGGTACTCCTGGAAACTTCGACTCCGTACGGTCCCATTCTGCGTGTTCGCAATATTGCCAAAATGTTAAACTAGTACGTAGAAAGGAGGAGTTACGTATTATGAGATACACATTGGTCACGGCAACGCTGTCATCGAACAGTTTCTTCCTTTCAGGGGGATTATTACTGAACTGACACGGAGCGAAAAACAAGAGTCATGGTTAAAAATTAAGTAAAATATCTATTTTCCAGGATACCAGCCAAGTCATCGAGTACTCCCGAAGAAACGAATTCCCTGAGTTTTTCAGGTTGGCGGACACACTGCAATGTTTAAAACCCTTTTGACATTGTTTATGACTCATGCACTTAGCTATTTCTGGCAGTAGGCCTAGCTTCATTTGGAAAATTAAATTGGAAATAATTGTCCGACGAAATTGTGCCTGCAAGCGGTAATAAAAATACGTGCATTCTTATAGAAATATTTCCGAAACGTTTAAAGAAGAATGACATTTTTGGCATAAAAAGTAATGTAATGTGGTGCGAAAAAGAGGATTAGATATTAACGTAGGTAAATGCTCCGTAGTTACTTTCTTCGAAAAGAAAAAATTGCGTCCAAAATAAATGGAATTAATATAAGTAGTAGACTCAGTTGAATATCTCGGGATCAACATAACTTAAATTGGAGCACTCATATTCGAAAAATCTGCGGCAAAGCAAGTAAAAGGCTTGGCTTTGTAAAGCGTGTTGTCGGTAAATGCGATGAAAAGGTGAGAGCGCGATGTTATTTTATCTTGGTCAGACCCATTCTAGTATATGCGGCAAGTATATGGGATCCGGCGGATGAACCGTGTACTCGAGAAAGTGCAGCGTAAAATTAATTAACACCTGTGTATACTTCAAAAAACGTAGCTCTATCCTTTTCTTTGATCTTTGCTTTTGTTGTGTTGTGTTTTGAGCAAGCTTCAGTTTGAACTTAAGGAAAACAATTCTATTACTTAATGGACCAAAGGATGGTTACTTAAATCACCGTGGTTTGAATAAAGATAAAGGCAATGGGAGGAACGGAAAAGAGAGAGCGCCATTCTCCGATTCTTATTATTTAGGAAGGAATCAATCATTTTAAAAGAGAATCCGTTTTCCACTGCAATTTGTTTAATTACATTTAGTTCATTTAAAAATTGATGCTGTTTCGATGGGAAGTTAAGGTGAACTAGATGACAAACCGAAATTTCAATATTGCTATTATTCATAGAAAGGGCGAGGTCCAAATAAATTAAGCAACTATTTTGTTTGTGTTCGATGACGAATCTGAAGGAGGAATGGAATTAGCTGAAGAACATTTACTGAGTTCCAAATGCAAAATATATCATCAGCAGCACATCTTACCCATGGTCCAATATTCTTCAATCACCCGGCTGAAACAGTTCCAAGCTGACCCATAAATGTTTCTGCAAGGAGCGGGAAAGAGGAGAACCTTTCGCCAGGCCAAAAGGTTGGGTAGAAAAACTATAATTAAACAAGAAGTGATTCTGGGCCAAAGAAACTTCGATCAGGAAGGGGTCAATCCAAACCAAGTGGTCCAGAAAAAAAATAATTGGTTGCTTGACCATCTCAGAAAAAATTGATATTTGGTGAGTAGATACCTTTAAGTTTGGAGAGCTCAAAAGTAATTTTTAAATATTTTTAATGTTTACTGTTTGGATATAGTGGCCATTTAAGTACTTGGCCGCACGCGGTTTTTCGCGTTTGCAGGTATCTACAATTTCTTAAATTATTCAGCAATGGGTTGCCCTAAGACTTTCAAATAAGCTACATTAAGTTCAGTACACTCTGGCCTATGAAATAAAACCATAATTACATTGCAAGATGCATTTCTTAAACATTTTTTAACAGCTTAAATTTATTGGTAAAAAATGAACAAAATTCAACTTGTGACAGGAAATTTTTCAAAGAAGAAACAATTTCTCAACCTTAATATTTTTTGAACTGTTACACTATATAGTGTAGTTAATTTTCATAAAGTATCAATGTTGGCAAGATTACCATTTAAAAAATATTCTCTTTTAAAAAACGTGTTTTTGAATTTTTTTCAAATTTTCACTTGCAATATCTTGGTTGGGGGAGTAGATAAAAATATGAAAATTGTACACATTAAAGGTCTTAATCATATAAAACTTCAGTATTAATTTCAACTTTGAGATTCAATTGCAACATAGTTAAAACAAATTGTCAATTTGTGCATAAAATACGATATTTTTGACTTTGCGACTACTGGCTTTTAAATGTAGGCATGGTATTTTTATGACTTAAATACATCTAATCAAATATAAACCCTATGGTAACACATAGGTTCAAATAAACTAAAGGTTGCATTGTTGAAATAGTATATATAATGATTATAAAATGCAACATTTCAAATTACCAAATCAACAGAATTTAAAATGTTTTGGATTGTCTCATTGAATTCTAAGACTACTTATCACTGAATAAAAAAACAAAAAATAAATAAACTGGCAACAGGTCCTTCTCACCTTCAATCAGCCTAGTTTTTACTTAAATGTTCATTCAAAAGTTGTGAAATTTCTTCACAAAGTTTAGGCGTTATGTTAAAAGTTTGACAAGTCTCAGTGGTGAATTCTAGGGGAGTCAGCTTCTACGAGATATTTTTAATTGACATCCAAACT
Source organism: Sympetrum striolatum (assembly GCA_947579665.1). Classification (NCBI taxonomy): domain Eukaryota; kingdom Metazoa; phylum Arthropoda; class Insecta; order Odonata; family Libellulidae; genus Sympetrum; species Sympetrum striolatum. The sequence goes on from OX388342.1 coordinate 13,018,550, forward strand.
TGGTCTTTTCCTTGTTTTTCCTAGATGGGGTCAATCTTAGAGTCAATTACAAAGACCTTTTGGATGTTATGGTATGCAAAATTGACAATTACAATAGTATGATGGGAAAATGTCAAGATTGTCCAAGCAAACCAGACTTTGAGGAAATTTTGAGGAATCAGAAGAAGGCGATTTGATGCCAGACAATATACAATATAAACAATGGGAAACACAAGATAGAACTGAAATGGTAACCATCATTAAACCACGAGAAGAGTTTTTTGAAATATTAGTTACTAAACTTGAAAATCTGAAAATGCATCATTTTTTTGCAAAATATCAAGGACAGTTCATGAAAGACAAAAGGCAAATCCTGACAGAGGATGAATGTGTGGTTCTTGCTGACTTTTCTGAAAATTACTCCTTTGTTATTCAAGATGTAGTACATTGGATAAACAAACAGGCTACGGTTCATCCATTTGTAATTTATTATAAAACTAAGGTAAATTGAGGAATCACAGTCTTTGTGTCATAAGTGATTATCTGGAACACAAGACCATAACAGTGCATGCATTTCAACGAAAATTAGTAATAATCATAAAAGAGCACCACCCTTACATAAAAAAATGATCTATTTCTCTGATGGGGCTGCAAGCCAATACAAAAGCAAAAAGAATTTTATCAGCATGATTTTTCATAAAGAAGATTTTGGACTTGATGTAGAGTGGCATTTTTATTGCTTCATGCCATGGGAAGAATGCGTGCGATGGAATTGGGGGTACTACAGCGAACTTATGAGAATCAGATATTGACTCCTCAGGAAATGTTCAAATTCTGTGAAGAACATTTAAAAGGAATTACCGATGACTTTGTGAAAACTGAGGAAATTCTAGAGATTTACACCAACGCTTTGGAGGAGAGATTTAACAATCGTTAGAAGATTAAAGTCACTTGATCTTTTCATTGTTTTATACTGCAACAAGATTACTTAAGAGTCAATTCACATCAACATCACCTGATAGAGAACTTAATCAAACTGGAAAAGTTGTACCATTAACACTGCAAAGTAAAGACATAGTGGCTTGTATTTATGATGGACAATGGTGGATTGCGGAAGTGAATATTATTGAGCATCAAATCCAAGATGTGCATGTTATATTTTATCACCCACCAGGACTAAGGACCTCATTTAAGAAACAAGGAAAAGACCAAGTTTGGATGCCAACTACAAATATCTTGAAGAAGCTGAATCCCAGTCACAGTGGTGAATTCACCACTGAGTGGTATACTATTGTAATTGTCAATTTTGTATACCATAACATCCAAAAGGTCTTTGTAATTGACTCTAAGATTGACCCCATCTAGGAAAAACAAGGAAAAGACCAAGTTTGGATGTCAATTAAAAATATCTCGTAGAAGCTGACTCCCCTAGAATTCACCACTGAGACTTGTCAAACTTTTAACATAACGCCTAAACTTTGTGAAGAAATTTCACAACTTTTGAATGAACATTTAAGTAAAAACTAGGCTGATTGAAGGTGAGAAGGACCTGTTGCCAGTTTATTTATTTTTTGTTTTTTTATTCAGTGATAAGTAGTCTTAGAATTCAATGAGACAATCCAAAACATTTTAAATTCTGTTGATTTGGTAATTTGAAATGTTGCATTTTATAATCATTATATATACTATTTCAACAATGCAACCTTTAGTTTATTTGAACCTATGTGTTACCATAGGGTTTATATTTGATTAGATGTATTTAAGTCATAAAAATACCATGCCTACATTTAAAAGCCAGTAGTCGCAAAGTCAAAAATATCGTATTTTATGCACAAATTGACAATTTGTTTTAACTATGTTGCAATTGAATCTCAAAGTTGAAATTAATACTGAAGTTTTATATGATTAAGACCTTTAATGTGTACAATTTTCATATTTTTATCTACTCCCCCAACCAAGATATTGCAAGTGAAAATTTGAAAAAAATTCAAAAACACGTTTTTTAAAAGAGAATATTTTTTAAATTGTAATCTTGCCAACATTGATACTTTATGAAAATTAACTACACTATATAGTGTAACAGTTCAAAAAATATTAAGGTTGAGAAATTGTTTCTTCTTTGAAAAATTTCCTGTCACAAGTTGAATTTTGTTCATTTTTTACCAATAAATTTAAGCTGTTAAAAAATGTTTAAGAAATGCATCTTGCAATGTAATTATGGTTTTATTTCATAGGCCAGAGTGTACTGAACTTAATGTAGCTTATTTGAAAGTCTTAGGGCAACCCATTGCTGAATAATTTAAGAAATTGTAGATACCTGCAAACGCGAAAAACCGCGTGCGGCCAAGTACTTAAATGGCCACTATATCCAAACAGTAAACATTAAAAATATTTAAAAATTACTTTTGAGCTCTCCAAACTTAAAGGTATCTACTCACCAAATATCAATTTTTTCTGAGATGGTCAAGCAACCAGTGTTGGACCACTTGGTATGGATTGACCCGAAGGCAATTTCAAGCAAAGAGTTCATTTTCCATGTAATTACTGCACAGCAAATCCTTCACCTGCAAAAAAAAAAAAACATTTCCTACGGAAATCAAAATACTTCGGTTTATTTATTCACCTTGGATACAAACCTCTACCCTTCTTGCAGTAGTACTTTACCAAGTGGGATATCAGTTAGCTGATGTATGTCCTGCAAATATAGAAATTTATAAATAAAAGACGGTTTTCCGGGTAAACGCTAGATTTGCTAATCCCAAAAGGAGGGTGATTCTTGAATGTTGCATTGGGAACTATGTCCCAGCCAAATTTCAATCAGAACTGAGGTTAAGCTACCGTGTGAGCAAATTGAAGCAGGTTCCGCTTATCATTTCAGTAATAAAATCCCTCTGGAGATGAATATTGCGAGGTATTTGATTAGAGGGAAGATCCCAATCAATGGGAAATGGCCAATAAATCACATAGAAAAACCCTTAATGTATTCTTAAATATACCCCTAATTATACCTTAATAAAACACAAAATTATATCCTTTGCGCACTTAATGAACCCTTTATAAAACCCTTATTGGAACCATCAATTGTATCCTTAAATTTACCATAAATGAAAGACAGTAACACTCATTGAATAAAACCCTTAATATTATACTTATTAAACTCTTAATGTTTCCTTTATAAAACCCATATTTGTACCCTTTAATATAACCTTTATTTTTACCCTTAATTGAACTCTCAATGGAACCCTTAGTAAGCTCTCTTACGAAGCTTATGCGTCGCATAAAAGAGATACTCACTCATCGGAAATTTTGTATTTCAGTCAGAGCTTGGATTGACGCAACCATCGCTCCGTCATGGGTGAGTATTTCTCCTCATCTACTCAAGACTCTGTTGCGAACAGAGTTGTGGAAATTTAGACATTCTACTCCTTCCTTCGTAGAATAATGTTCCTATTGACATAAAACCAGCCGATCCTGGATCAAGGGGGGTGCTGCTCCCCTTCGAAATATTGAATGGTCGATTCCTAAAGGGACCGACTTTCTTCACAGTCACCGACAGTAATTGGCCTTCGGGACAATATTGTCCCCGTGTTAGTCCAGTCATACCGGAGAAGAAATCGCCCCTAGCGACTACTACAGGAATGGTCAAATGATTCAGAGCCCAAAGTAATGCATCGAGACCCTTTCTTCATTCATTCGTGTTACTAATGGTGTAAACCTCAGGCTCAGCAATTTTGAATCTGAGTTCCAAGGCTCACGGTTTGGCTTCCGCTGGATTGTTCTTTTTTTGCAACCCCATGCTTTGCTTTTCGGATTTAGATAACCAAACGAAGCGGAGTCAGCGATTTTTTTGCAATTTTGAAGAAGTCCATCTCTGACAGGATGTCATGGTGAATGCACTTCTTTGAAATTGAATATGCTATGCTCACCGCAGTTATTAACGAAAACCACTTTAACTTGGTAAGCTTGGGAAGTTTAGCTTATTTATTATTATTTCCAGTTAAATTTCAAAGCACAAATATGAATATGAAGATAAGCTACTCGGTTTCAACCTTTAAAAACATGTAGCAATGAGCAATACCCGCTCCTCGAACAAAAGCTTAAGTTAATCAGTGGCATGAGATTAGAATTAGTGAGCATCTACAGATATTTAGGTATATTCATCAGCAGGCCAGTGTGCATTGGGGGGGGGGGGTTTGGGGGTTCGAACCCCCCCGTGAGGATCCTTCATTCAAAAAGTTCCACGTATGATAAATTGAAGATAGGATAAAATGAAATTATTTTATTTAATGTTTCATTTCGTAAACTTTTTCTTCCAAAATTTAGTGCCTCTTTCAACTTTCATGTTAACCTCTGTCAAGACTCCTTTTGTCTCGGTGAGTCACACTTTCGCGCTAATCAGAAATAGAGTTTCACGGAAAAAAGGGCCTAAAAGCCCACGCTACCAGCGCGCACCTGACTGAAAAACCCCTCCAACGAGCAAATCCTGCACAAGGCCCTGCTCATCAGGAGTGATTTTTAGTTTAAAATGCACATCCATGACGTAGTTGGGTCTGCTATGGGGTTGTGTAACCGCATCCTCCGAGGTAATTCAATCGAGCGTAATAGAGGTAGCTTGTTTTTCTCTTGGAGTTCGTACAACAAGATTTAGCTGTTAGTTACGTTAAAAGAGACTCCAGGTTTGATAGCAGTGAGTTCGAAATGATCCCCCGATTGGGAACCTCATAAGACTGCAAGAACTGATAGACAAAAATTACTCGAGAAATTTTAAAGCAGTGATTAACACAACGAAATACGCGATGCTGTGATTCCCCCTCTCTTCGAACGTGATTCTCGCAGGCAATGAGATTTTGCGAGATTATAGCAAAAATGTATGGCCTATATTGGTATCTCTTTCGGGGTAATCTGAAAATTAAGCTAGTTTGGTGTTTCACACTCCCTGCGGAGCATTAATGTAAATGTAGAAACCCTCCCATGAGTTCGGAATTGTCCTTCCTCATATAATCGCGAATCGCTTTCTCAGATTTAAGATCAATAACAGAAACAAAGGCTACGTATATTTTGGTTATCAAATGCTTGCTGAATCGGAGCTTGATTTAAGAATTCCATTTGCATTCCACTCCATATTTTTTATCCATTTAATGGTGAAGATAGGATTTCGATGTTTCCTAAACATGATTATGAAAAGTCGCTTCCGTAACGGTGTTGCCAGTGAGCAAGGGCACTTGATTTACATTTTCTCCCTCCGGTCTATCTGCTTTGGTGCGGTTCCTGGTGGCATTGCAATTTGTTCCCCTGGAATTTCTCGATTTCCACGGGGTTATTAGCAATTCGCGGAGAAGAAATCTCGTTGGTTTTAAATGGCAGTGAAGTTATTTTCCTCTAATACAAAACCTCTTTCCGGTGCGCGAAATTTGTCAGGATTGAGACGAAGTCACGCTTTCTCTTTCAAAATATATGATTACCAAGAGCTATTTTGGACAACCGCAGTAGCTCTCCGGATGGTTGCCTTTTCAATTCGCATGTTATGCCGGCTTGTTTGTACACTCCAACCAAGGCGTCACCGGATGCACTTAGCCTAGCATGCCTTATCTACATTTCCGTATTGCTGGCAGCGGTGATATTGGTTCAGGGAGGGGGTTCAGATTTGTCTGTCATTATTTTAAAACCACAAAGTTTTCGAATTATAAAAACTTCTCCCCTGCTGGATATCAGCAAGTTCAACTCGAAATGAAGGGATTTGCCTCGATGGGTCAAATTCAATCCAATTTGCGATTTTGGATTTAGTCGGACGAGTGGTTTTAAGTTGGGAGACTTTGACCTTGATTAGGGACCTCTAAAAATTCAATGTTTCTTGCCAAAATTGTTAGGTTCCCTGATGATAAAATTAGCGATTTAACGTACACTCCTGGCCAAAATTAACGCAGCACCGGCCGTTAGAATCACTAGGGAGGTGCTCCGTTAATTTTGGCCAGGAGTGTACATTAATTTTGTCGTAAATTCAAATCTCGTTCACTATTAGAAATTCCTTAGCGGAACTACAGTTTAAATGAATATTCTCTCTACCATTTATGCTATGGAGGGCATGTGTAGCAGAGTTATCCAAACAGAGGAACCCAATTTACAGCATTTTCCAAGTAGGGATTTTCTGAACTTTGCTGCAATCAGCAAATCATGATCAGATAATCAGCATTGTCACAACTTAATCGATGAGCGGAAGAGACGGAGGGGAAATCGGAGAGAGTCCCGGGTTGCCACTGGTGATGTCGCCGAGAGAGCATTTACTGTGTGGCACGGGGTGCCAGTTCATCTGAAGATTGCGCTGCTCCGTCCCACGCGGAGTGGCGAAATTCCCAATAGCTGCCAGGCACCACAGGACATCAATCGCTCGCACCGGGGCGGTTCATCTGCCTTATATCGACATTCTGTCGGCCTGGGGTCGATCTGAAAGATCTCCCTGCGACGCCCGTTCAGGCGGCGAAACGTACAAAATGGCAGCCGCACCTCGTTTGAGACGTTGATGATCACCGGGGCCATAGGCGGGGGTCCAACTGTGTGAAACTCATCATGCGCCAGTCCGCTGCGTTTATCTGGGTTAAGATGGCTCGGCATCAACCTCTGACCACCCGAGGAACTCTCTCGCACTAATCCCATTCCACATCCAAGTGTGACAGTTAGTTAATTTATATTACAGCAGATTCATAGCTCTCTCCTCACCCTTTTCTACTTAGTTATTGAAGATTGGGTCTTTTTATATGCATCGCTACTTTGTGGTTTGGTAAGCCTATTTCGCCAAAACTATGACTGAACAGAGTGAAAAATTTGAACTGGAAGGAACTTTGGGCTAATTAAAGTTACCACTCGTCTTATTATTTGAAGGGAAGGATTGTCACCATTAACAACATTACGGAAAATTTCGATCTCGGTTTCCCGAGTTCCAAGGCCCCCCTTTGAGCTACACGGGTTGCCGCTATTACTTTTCTCTTTATCAGCGACATTTTTCATTTGGTTGTTCAAAATTTCTAAAGCGTTATGGAATTATACCGGCACTTCGAGATCAAGGCCGTCTAACCCTAGGGCTACGATCGTCTCTTTGGTTCTGTACATTTGTAATGTTAGCGTGACTCATTATGACCCAAAAATCGCATTCGGTTGACATTGACGGGTCTCCGATAGCGATTAATGGCAATTCAAAAGAGACGAAACTAATGCTTCGTTTACTAACGATCCACCACCTGCAAAAACGATGTGTATTGCCACAAAACAGACAGTAGACAAAAATAAAAGCGTTTAAGGCAAAAAACAGAAGTGGAACTTGATTTGAAATCCGAAAAAAGAACTCGATGTGAGGACGTAGCTAGAAACAGTATAGTTTAAAGAGGGAGATAGGCACTTGAAAGGAAACATTTCTCTTTGAATAATCAATGGAGTGGGCACATCTGGATTCAAAGGAATCTTCAAACAGTTAATAAGAACACAATTTGCTCCCCAAAACTACTCCATCTTAACCAGCCAACAAGTGAATATGTGAGTCTTCAAAGGACACTGCCGACTTGGCTACGAACACTAAAAAGCAATCACTCAAACAGGCTTAAGGTAAGAAATAATGTTAACTGATTTGGTTGCCGTTAAAACTTACGCATAATATATTTAACTAGTAAACTCCCCCGTCATGTAATGCAGGTCTTGATTTTAATTTTAATTAATATGAAACATTCAAGAATAGATGTCTTAATATATAAACTTATCAATGCCTTAATTGTTTTAATAAATACTAATCAGGAAGGAATTTTACCTAAAATATTTGCGAGATTGCAAAAAATTACATATTCGATTCCATTGAACATTTTTTCAGTTGGTGAGAATAACACAAACGCACTGCTTTAAAATTTCTGCCATAAAATCTAGTTTGAGTTAAGATTCTGTCTCTCAAATATCTTCCCCTTTCTTGACGTAATATTTCTTTTTCATCTTGTTCACTACAAAGGAAGGTATAAACGTACTTTTGTAAATCGGTTTGATGAACTCCAAAATGTCCGTATTTTTGTTCCTACTATTTAAATATCATAGTTTACATTCGCGGAAATCTCAGTTAGTTGCCTCCTCTTCATGAATTCTGACATTAGTTCCCACCATTTATTCGGCATGGACTTAAAATCCTCGTGTATTCTTGTGGGAAAATGAATGTATCGGATTCAACAATCATCCTGTTCGTCAGGGGGTTGTTTACTACGGCGAAATTTTACAAAATCTTCATTTATTTTGTCATAGTTCTTATAATTTCGATTCAAAAAGTGTATTTACGACAATGATAAGATTCTTTATTTTATATATCTTCGTTTTGTACTTTTCTTGACTTCTTGGGACCTTTATTTCCAACTTAATTCTGTAAAAGTAACAAAGCCTGCAAGGTACAAAAACAAACCTTACGTGATGATGAAGAAGAAGATTATTGTACTTTTTCCACAGTAAAAGTTTATTAAAAACAAATAAAAATAAAAATACACGACTAGTTTCAGCGATTGATCGCCATCATCAAGTGACATAGCAAAAACAGTAAGCAATTATATATACAAGGAAGACTGGTGGAAAGATAAGGAATTAGGGAAAGAAGGGATGGGGGGAACGGCAGAGAGAGAAGAAAGGGGTGAGTCAGGGGCATGGAACTGTAGGTAGAGGGATACTGTCAGCAGGAGGTAAAATGCATCGAATTAGTGGAGAGTGGGAAGGAAAGAGGTGCTCGTTAACCACAGTACACTTTGTGGAATTTGTATGAGAAATTATCTCGAAGTGTTCTAGGAAGTTCAGCCTTTGATTCTTATCTGTATAATGCAAAATTTCGGGTACAAAATCCGAAGAATGGTTGAATTCCAGTAAGTGCTTAGCAAAATGAGAATGAGAGGACTTATTCAAAAAACATCTTTTATGTTCACTGGTTCTAATGGCGAAATTTCTCCGAGTTTGTCCGACATATACGCCGTCGCAGTCATTAAATTTGAGCTTGTAAATTCCAGATTTTTTCATAGGATGATACTTATCTTTACCATTGCAAAATATTTTTTGTAAATTAAACCGTGAATTGAAGGATGGTCTTAATTTTTCTTTAGGCAAGAGGTTACTGATTTTATCTGAAAGGTTGTTTAGTAAAGTTAATTTCACCCATTTCGGTTTAACATCTTCACAGTTTAGTCCTCCAAAGATATTGTTTAAGGCCATTTTTCTTTGTCTGCGAATTAAAAGTTTGTCAATTATGCTATGATGATAGCCATTTTTTACAGCAATATGTTTTATAATTGAAAGTTCTTTATGGAAGTTCTCGACCGAGAGGGATGGAGAGTAGACGGTTGATAAGGGAATGGAAAATGGAAAGTTTTTGTGAGTAATGATGGTTTGATTGCAAAGGAATTACCTGATCAGTGTAGGTGGGTTTGCGAAAAATAGAAAATTGGAGATCTGGGCTGCAAAAGGAAATGGTAAGGTCAAGAAAATTGAGGGAGTGGTGGCTCTCTAGTTCATGGGTGAATTTTATGGTAGGATGGAGGGAGTTTAGGTGTGGTACTCTTAGGCAGCTTAATCAATTCCTTTCTCTCCTAAACTCCCTCCATCCTACCATAAAATTCACCCATGAACTAGAGATCCACCACTCCCTCAATTTTCTTGACAAACTTTTAATTCGCAGACAAAGAAAAATGGCCTTAAACAATATCTTTGGAGGACTAAACTGTGAAGATGTTAAACCGAAATGGGTGAAATTAACTTTTCTAAACAACCTTTCAGATAAAATCCGTAACCTCTTGCCTAAAGAAAAATTAAGACCATCCTTCAATTCACGGTTTAATTTACAAAAAATATTTTGGAATGGTAAAGATAAGTATCATCCTATGAAAAAATCTGGAATTTACAAGCTCAAATTTAATGACTGCGACGGCGTATATGTCGGACAAACTCGGAGAAATTTCGCCATTAGAACCAGTGAACATAAAAGATGTTTTTTGAATAAGTCCTCTCATTCTCATTTTGCTAAGCACTTACTGGAATTCAACCATTCTTCGGATTTTGTACCCGAAATTTTGCATTATACAGATAAGAATCAAAGGCTGAACTTCCTAGAACACTTCGAGATAATTTCTCATACAAATTCCACAAAGTGTACTGTGGTTAACGAGCACCTCTTTCCTTCCCACTCTCCACTAATTCGATGCATTTTACCTCCTGCTGACAGTATCCCTCTACCTACAGTTCCATGCCCCTGACTCACCCCTTTCTTCTCTCTCTGCCGTTCCCCCCATCCCTTCTTTCCCTAATTCCTTATCTTTCCACCAGTCTTCCTTGTATATATAATTGCTTACTGTTTTTGCTATGTCACTTGATGATGGCGATCAATCGCTGAAACTAGTCGTGTATTTTTATTTTTATTTGTTTTTAATAAACTTTTACTGTGGAAAAAGTACAATAATCTTCTTCTTCATCATCACGTATTTCCACAAGACATCGCCAGCGACTGTGAATTTTAAACCTTACGTGCATGGGGTCCAGGGTTCCAACCCGAATACGAATTCCTCAACAATCAATCTTATCCTCTCTAAATTCTTATCACGATCTGAGTGTGTTAGATTAGACACTCCGCACCTTGAAATATATCTTTGAAAACACGTAATGGGTTGTGTTGTGATAGCGCGGTATCGTGAGCAGACCACACATTTTACAATCTAAGAACGAAACTGCTCTTGATGAAATGATCCAGAACTGCCGATATGCAAGTGCCTCAACCGATCTAAGTCCCTCGTAATAGAAAAATGCTTTCCATCAAGTAAAATGACCTGTTTGAAAGCACATTGAGGCTTTAATGCAAACGACCAGACTCTGATAAGGAAGTACGAATCTATATTGAAGGCGAGACGGAAAATTTGTGGGCCTGCGGTCTCCTTATAATGAATCTATTAAATCAGAAAAATGAGCCATTTGAACCAGTTATATAATGGATGTCAGCGCGACAATCCATTCCTTAGCGCTATCGTCTGCAAGCAGCTACTTATCTTAATATACTGGCAGTAAGACGAATGAACGAGAAAAAGGCCTCGATACAATTTTCCCGGCTCTCAATCATTCGAACCACTCCTTCAGCAGTCACCTGCAATTCCTCTCCGGTGTGGCTGAACTACCACGGAGACTATATTGTCCCGAAGACCAACTTTTGGTGAGTATGAAAAAAGTAGAGCCCTTTAAAAATCGACCATTCGATAATTCGATGGGGAATGCACCCCCCTCGATCCAGGATAGGCTGGTTTTATATCAGTAGGAACGTCACGAAGAAAGGGCTAGAATGTCTAAAATTTCCAGAACCCTGCACGCAACAAAAGTCTCAAGTAGATGAAAAGAAATACTCACCCATGACGGAGCGATGGTTGTATCCGTCCGAGCTGCGACTGACGCACGAAATTTCCGATTAATGAGTAACTCTCTTACGCGACTCATAAGCATTGTAAGAGAGCGTATTCAGTTGGTTCCCCCTCTATGCTGGAATGGAATCACGGTCCCTTATGACGAGTTGATCCTGGCGAACCTCTTGGGTCAAAAGGCACTGGACGGTACATTTTAGAGATATCCGTATTGGCTGCTGCAGCATTATTTCTTCCATCTAATCTATCGTCATTAATTATAGAATAATTAAAGTAAAGAGAATCATATGAGAAAAAATTAGTATAATTGTGGATGTAAAAAAAGCTACGAGATTCTGAGGAAAAAGGAATGCCACGGCAGGAAAACTCAAAAAGAAAGGGGATGTGAAAAACCTGCGCAATAATATAATTAATAAATAAACTAATATAATAATTATATTATAAAAATTATATTATAATAATTATAATATGTATTATAAATATAATATATATTATATATTATAAATATAATATATAATTAATAAATAGACTAAGATGATAATAATTAAACGATTTGAAAAGAATACATAACATAATATAGAAATACACTACCAGTAAGTATGCGCATGCGATACATAAATAAGAACGAGTAAAATGTAGCTTGCATACTGCAAGCAGATCGACAACACTAATTTCATATCGGCATCATATCGGGACGGACATCAAAAGAAAAAAAAAATTCAAAATATTCGTAGAATTCGCTGCAATTTAATCACCTGGCAGCGAACCCCGGTCTTCCTGGTGTACTTACTATGCAGCAAAATAGAAAATTACCATATCAAACTATGTGTGAAAATTCAAGCAAAACTATTAGGTGCAACTACCTCAAACGACGTCCTACTTTTCTTATACACTCCTTATGTGAGAAATTATAATGTGCTCTGGCATCGAACCCAGGAACAGCATGGTCTTATCTATTTTTTTTCATAAACAAAGTGTTAATATACATCTTCCATCTAAGTAATACCTTACGTATCGATAAATGCATAAAAAAATTGTGAAAAGATACCCCATAGTATTATATATGGCGGATATTTTTACCGCCCGGCATCGAACCCGGGTCTTTCAGGCAATACTTTCTATGCAGCACAACAGAAAAGCACCATCTCTAACCGCGTATGCAAATTCAAGCAGAAATATTGGTTACAACTGCCTCAAATGACGTCCTACTTTTCCTTTATATTCCTTATGAGAGAAACGTTATTGTGCTCTGGCTTCGAACCCAGGAACAGTACGGGCTTATGAAAATTTTTTTCTAAAACTTATTCGTACCATACATCTTCCAGCCAAGCACGAACATCCTATCATTTCGATAAGTGCATCTAAAAAAATAATGAAAAACGGCTCCCATGTATTTTAAAGGGCAGATCTTTGCATCGTCCTAGCATCGAACCCAGGATAACTTTTGTAAAAGTCATTGATGTTTTCGAAAGTCCAAGACCATAAATATAGGCACCTTGAGTTTTACTTCTCTACCTATCCGGAAAGTATTTTTTTTTAATTCCCGAAAATCACGGCAATGCATTCAAACGGGAAAAATCGGGACTTTGGGGCCCTCTGGAATCGAACCTATGACACTGAGGATCAAAGTCTCTTTTTTCCTGGGGGTTTCACGTTATGGCCAATATGTCATAAAAATTTCAGATCAATGACGCTTGTAGTTTAGGCTGTGAATTTGTATCCTATCTATCTATCTATCTATATAGGTATATATATGAATGAATCCGGAGAAGCATCTATATATAATAGATAGTCAAAATTTAAATAAATTATGTCAATAAAATAACATAAAACAAAAAATAAGAGAAGAAGAAAAAAGGCATGAATTGGCATCAATATGGTACAATAATAACCATAAAACTAAAATCGATATCATGCATACAGAAAATATTAGTTAATATTGCATAAAAATAACATTAAGTAACATCTACATTGGAATAAGCATGATGAGACAAGCGGAAGCTACTTCAATGGACACGTGAAAACTGTTCCTTAATAAACTGAGCGTAATTAGGTTTTATATTTCCATAGCCATATATTATTATTATTAGGGGTCTTTATTAGGCGAGATTGAGACTAAAAAGTCTCCTCTTCCATCTAACCTGTAGTTAAGCTGTTACATTATTATAAGTATATTACATGTATCAATGAAACTTAGAGGAAAATAGAAGAAAATGTGAGAAGGGATTGCGGATGTAAAAAAAACCTAAGAAAAGCTTAGGAAAAAATATCCGCTGCAGGAAAACACCCACAAAGAAGGGGGGCGTGAAAAACCTGCACAAACCTACCGATAGCAAAAACTAAAAGACATTAAAGAAAACAATGTACATATAACCTGGAAAATTACATGAAGTGTTAGAGACATATTATCAAGAAAAATAATGAGAGTTAATAAACAATGAAATTCAGAGAATACAGTAAGTAGATACATACACTTGTGATAAAAAATATGACTGAACTAGAAAAAAGCAAAATAAAACACGATCAATACTAAAATTACGCTCTACAATAATTTTATAAGAGAGTTAACATCATGATTTAGGCATAAACAATAATCTAAAGTAAGTTAATATAATGGAAATACAAAATAGTAAAAAAAAGAAAAGGTTATACTGGATGTAAACTGTAGTAACAATAACGAACAAAATATTCCAAAATAAAGAAAGAAGTTTGAAGTGTTGTTCCGTGCAGCATGAAACAAATCAGGAAAAAACGAACTTGACTTATGGTAAAATGTAAAATGCTATGATGGAGATAATTAGCGTTATTGATTCTCTAAAAGATACGAAAGGCATCTCCTCTTGAAAGTGTGGATAGAACAGGAAGATTCGATACTATGCGGAAGGGCGTTCCATAAATTAACCGAGGTCACTGCAAAGGATTTATGTAGCATTTCCGTCCTGTGATTTGGAATGAATAGATTGTTTCTTCCTCTAGTGTTACAATTATGTACCGACCCTAAGCTGACAAATTCTGAAAAGAGGTAATCGGGAGTTTGTAATCGCATGACACGGTAAGTTGTTGTTAAGATGTGTAATTTTGACGAGAAGTGAGCTTAAACCAAGAAAATTTCTCAAATGCACCCGAGATATGGTCGAATTTCTTTAAGTTAAAGATAAACCGAACCGATGCATTCTGGGCACGCTGCAATTTGGTAGCTAATTCTTTGCATAAGTCTTGGTAAACAATATCACCGCAGTCAAAGTGTGGCATGATTAATGAATTTATCAGTTGAGCTTTAATCGAAGGCGTCAGGAAACTTCCTAGGCGTCTAAGAGAATTAATTGAAGAATAAACTTTTTTACACACATTAACAATGTGTTCCGACCACGTAAGATTATTATTAATGATAACACCCAGATTATTCACAGAGGCGCAGAATGTGATCTGCGAGTTGTCTAACGTGAGCTTTGCATCGTTATCTTGATAAGCCTTCTTATCAACTTGGGTGTCCCGATGACAATGGCTTGCGATTTTGAAGGATTTATTTTCAAAAAATTGTCTTTACTCCAGTTATTAATTTGTTCGAGGTCATGATTTACGTGCTGTATGCATTCATGGAAGCCAGAAATCGTGGTGTCGATGTATATCTGTAAGTCTTCTGCGTATAAATGATGCTTACTATGTTTAACCCTTAACCAGTGACGTGCGGTCTGAGAGACCGCAGCGATTTTTTTATTGTGAATAAAAAAATTATTTGATTTTTAACAAATCTGTTATTTATGGTACCTTCTTAGATACCTTTACGTAGTATATAGAATTCTTCGAATTTTATTTATCTTACTTGTATTTCTATTAAGTTGCGATTTAATTTCATGCGCGGTCTGAGAGACCGCACGTCACTAATTCGGGAAAACTCAATTCGTAATATGGGTGAATATTATTACGGAGGCTTACAAAATTCAACTTTATTTATTACATTTGTTTATTATTTTCACATATATTTGTTATTACTATTTGAAAAGCATAAATTAACCAAAATATATGGATTTTATGATAGTAGGCTAATGTTGAGGTCGTCCTAAAGAATACTGATTGTTTTGGTTATTTTATAATATCAACTCCAACAGTAAAAATATGTTTAGAAAAATATTAAATCATACTTGCATTAAAACACCTTATGTGTATGGAACCGAATTTTTCGTCTTTATATTTCGCTGTGATTCTGACACTAGAATGTCACTTACTACAGATGCGACCGAAGTGGCGAGAAAACTCAGAATAACGAAATCCTGCGATAATTTCTGTTTGTTGCCACTACTCATTTGTGCCTAGCCCTGGATGAATGACCTTTAGTGAAGCATATTGTCAGCGGAATATGGACCCCCAATGGAAAGGGTGGAGTGATCCTGGGGAAAACCCGAGGCGAATGTTCGAGCAGTACATGACCAGATGTGATAGAAAACGTATTTCTCGGATTTTCCCCAAACTGCTTTCTTTAGTTTCACTCTATTCGTTGCCAAGTAATCATCTTGCTACACGGATCGCATACACGGATCTTTTGAAAGACGAATCATGTGAGTTATATTTTTTCAGTAAGTTCGTTTCTTTCTAAAATATATCTTTGTTGTTAAATAATTTGAAAATATGGCTGCAGGAAAACCAATTGCCTGGGAAAATAGTTCTAAAGAGCCAAAGAGAAACGTTTACACTCGTCTGCATAACATTGTCGCGGAAAAACCAGGTTTGAAGCAATCTGTTATACCTCTAGATAGGGAACTGCAACCTCTCCATTTTTGGTCGCTTATTTTTGACGACGATATAAGAAATTTGATTTTGTGTTGGACAAATGTCAAACTTCAGAAGTAATGAGAAAAGTATACCAGAGTAGGCCAGAAATCCAAGATTTAGATTATGCTGAATTAAGAGCTTTACTTGGGTTATTAATGTATTCGGCAATATTTAAATCTAACGATGAAGATATTAGTAGTACTTTTGCTGCAGATGGCATGGGAAAGGAAATTTTTCGTTTAGTAATGTATGGACAACGATTTGCTGTTCTCCTTTTATGTCTTCGGTTTGATAACCATGAAGACCGAATCGTCCGGTACGAAAGTGACCCAGTTGCACCAATTTCTGATTTGTTAAATCTTTTCGTAAAAAATTCTCATTGTTGCTATTCACTGGGCACAACAACTTGTATTGACGAAATGTTAATTGCCTTCAGGGGTAAGTGCCAATTTAAAATATACATCCTGAGTAAGCCAGCTAAGTATGGCCTCAAAATGATGTGTTTGACGGATACATCGAATAGCTATTTGTATAATGCCTATTTGTACGCCAGAAAAAGTACCAACGGAAAAGGTCTGTCAGAGGAAGACAAAAAGACTTCGAAACCTACGCAATCAGTTCCGCGTCTCACTGAGCCAATATTTCATTCCAATCGAAATATTACAGCTGATAATTGGTTCACTTCAATTGAACTGGTTTAGAAGCTGAGGGTGAAAGGACTGACCTATGTCGGGACGATAAGAAAAAATTAAAGGGAAATATCCAATGAGTTCGGGCCTTCAAAAGAAGGCACAAAAGGGTCCCCGTTGTATGGATATACGGCAACATGACTCTAGTTCCTCATGTGCCAAAGAGAAACTGGACTCTTTGGTTGGTGTCGTCAATGCACCACAGAGAGCACTGATGACGTGACAATGAAACCTGAAATTATAGCTTTCTATAATTCAATCAAGGGTGGAGTAGATACACTACATAAAATGTGCAACAGCTACTCATCTAGTCGAAGAACAAGGAGATGGCCAATGGCAGTGTTTCTTAGGATTTTAGACATTTCATTGGTGAATTCTTTTGTGTTCCAGCAGTTTCTAAAAGACAAGAAGTATCTGAATAGGTACGATTGCATTGCATTGCAGCGGAGTTAGTAAGGCCACAATTAAAGAGGATAATGTCAAACAACAAGATTCCCACACAATTAAGAGCCATTATAGGCCGAATTCTGAACCTAACAGTTGAAAAACCTCAAAATTTCAAAGATAAACTAGATAAGCGGAAGACTTGCCGACTTTGCCCTCCATGAAAAAAAAAACGAAAAACCTCCTTCTGTTGGTCCAAATGTAGACAACCAGTTTTTTTATAATACACAAAAAAAAATTTACAAGAGCTGTGCTTCTATGGAGGGGTTGGGCATTTTTCACGAAAAATGTAATATCGAACGTTTGCAGAAACCATGAAAAACACAATAAATGAAATATTTTTCAAGAACGTTTTATCAATTATCATCCCAAAAATACATTAAAGGCTTTGCTACAAAAATAGGCACCTGATTTTTAATATGCGACATTATTTTGATAGGATATGTTTTTTTTATTCAAATTTTTGACTATCTTCGTAAAATGATTAATAATTGAAATTTTGTTCATATTAACATGAAATTAAATTTTAATTCAAAGTATTGAATGACTGATTAGTTTATTAAGGCTTTTAAACTTTGTTAAATGTGTCATTTAGTAACTTTAAAGATATTTAAAAAATTGCGGTCTCCCAGACCGCACGTCACTGGTAGTGTGACAAAAATTGCACGTCACTGGTTAAGGGTTAATTACTTGAGGACAGTCATTAATAAACAGAGAAAACAATAAGGGGCCAAGGGTTGATCCCTGTGGGAGACCACGATTGATACTTATCCAAGCGGATGAGGAATCATTCGAGACAACTTTCTGCTTACGGTCATGTAGATAGGAAGAAAACCAACTAATTGAAGATTTTGAGAACCCTATAAAACGCAATTTGGCAAGCATTAACTCCGCATCTACCGAGTCGAAGGCTTTACTAAAATCAAGTAGGATTAAAGCTGCTAATTTGCTTTTATCCATCGATTTACGAATATCGTCAGTTATTTTTACTAGGGCTGTTGTGGTGCTATGCGACTTCCGAAAGCCTGATTGTGTACTACTGAGGATCGATTTTTTATTTTAATATTCTGTAATTTGCCGATGCGCTAATTTCTCGAGCGCTTTTGATAAAACCGGAAGGAAACTGATGGGTCTAAATTCATCAATATTCAACTTGGAGCTCTTCAAAATTGGTTTAATTAGTGCTCTTTTCCATGGTTTTGGAAATTTACCACTAAAAAACGATAGGTTGAAAATATTTGTTATTATATGTTGCAATAAAGGATATAGTTTGCTAATGATAGTGATTGGAATACCGTCAGCACCTTCTGCTTTAGATTTGATGCTTATTAAGGTATTGTGTACCTCAAGTTGAGTGACCTCCTTAAAAGTAAACTCCGATTGGATGGTAGAGCGGTTAACTTGCCTGTTTAGATTTTTTAATACGCTATCTTTATGTTGTGAAACTGTGCATTAACAGCTATCAATTTGTCCTGGGTTCGACTCCAGGCGTCTCTAAAATCAGTTACTGATCCGATTTTCAATAATTATTTCGAACCCTTTCCCAATAATATAAAAATTTGAAATTCGGCATGCAGATAGAAATCATAGATACATTTCAAAATCATGCTTTAGATTTCCAAGATCGTCCTTGGTTTGAATCCAGAGAGACATTTACATTAGTGAAAAGTAGAACGTCGTTTGAGGCAGTTGCAGCCAATATTTCTGCTTTAATTTTTGCACATACTTAAGAGATGGTGATCATCTATTTGGCTGCATAGTAAGTTTTCCAGGAAGACCCGGGTTCGATGCTAGACGATTGAATTGAGGCAAATTTTAATGATGTTTTCAATCCTTTTTTTTATTTTGAGGACCGTCCCGATATGATGCCACCATGAAATTAGTGTTGTCGATCTGCTTGCAGTATGCAAGCAACATTTTACTCGTATATAAGTATATCCGGAGAAGCGTCTATATATAATAGATATAAATATAATTTACCTAATAACTATGGTAAATAAGGATTTAGGTATAATAAAGGAATGGTTTGAAGTAAATAAATTGTAACTAAATTAAACTAAGTCAAATTCAATGTTACTTGGAAATTCTAACAACTATCATTGTTTTAAACACTCATATTAGAGACGAAATAAATAAATGTGATATTAAATTTGATTCAATAATAAACATGGGAGTGATAGTTGATCGAAAATTGAAATTTGAATTATGTTTGTCATAAAATTGCAGAAAATAAATTTCCTAGTAATTTTGTTTCCATTCATACAACATCTGAAATAATATAAAACGGGATTATATTGCCACATCATGATTTATGTTCAACTGTTTTATACCTAACTAATCAAACAGAAAAGAGTGTAAAGCAGATACAACAAAATTAGGCCATATGAAAAATATTAAAATATGATTGATAAAAAAAATTCATACAATGCTTTACAACAAATCTCCTTATTTGTATAGTTTGATTTTAATAATTTATACCTTAAGATTGTCTTTAAATTCTATACAAGATAATATTATCTTCCTTACTTGTATTTATTGAGTAGCATTGTCATATTATTAGAAACACTTCTCTAGAACTGCTAAGGAGTCAATAGATGCAAACAATGGCTAGATAAATATTGTTCACGCTAACAATTGAAATTCAAATAATTAACAGATAGAGTTTTTGCATTTCAAACAGTCAGCACCATCAGAAGGCTGAGAATAAATGGAGATTTCATTTGATTTAACCAACGATCAGTCAGAAAACACAACCAAGATTTACAAGCAAAATATCTTGATTTAGACACTTATTCTGAACAGATGTAATATTGATGTAAATCATCAAATAATCACATTTGCCATGGTTTTGCTATACTAGCTTTACCTCTTATGATAATACCTGTGTGTGGTCACTACTTGAGACATTACTTGTGTTAGCAGTAGCTATACTATGAGACAGAAATATCTTTGGCAGAACTTTCTGGTGGAAAACAATTTGCTTTCAATGATGTTAGAGGAGCACATCTACAAGTTCCTCTCGTAAGGACAGCATAATGTTCACTTTGAATGACCATAGAAACTTAATTGTTAGACTTGAGATCGTTACACAATGAAATGATCTAATCCACATTAAATTTGGATTAGAATTTTGGGGTAGGGCATATAACAATACTCTAAATTCTGCATTGATGCAAAAAAAGATTATCACAATTATTTGCTTCAAAAATGGATTTGAGTATTCATATCCATCTTCCTGAAGATGGCTGCTGACACAGTCAATGACTACAATTGCCTTGACTTAAAGGGAAACCTGAGAGAGATTTCAACATTCATATCCATTATTCACATACCTGATATTGCTCCCATTAAAAAACTTGTAAATGTTTAAGGTTTTGAAACTTTGTTATATTTTGACTGGTAACATGCCAATTATCTCTGATAATGCTTTTAATTACAATTTGAGAAAAAGACTTACCTTCTATATTAAGCCAAATTTAATTGTTAAAGATTTTTAATTTCTTGCCTGCAAAAAATAGAAAAATTAGAAACGTTGCTATAACCCAGCTAGCACGATAGTTGGCGTTTACATGAAATGTACGTTAACTTTACATAAACGGTAAAGAAACAACCCTGCCAGGATCATCTCTGTTTACATAAACGTTATGTGAACGATCGAGAAAAAGAAGGGAGATAACGGCATCAAATGTCGGCAACAGAAGGGAAACACGTTTCCTTAAGCGATTGGGGAGGCCTCTTGTGGCTGTATTTTGAACTAAAATGGTATGCCTCGACCTATTTACGGCCTCTTGTGGCTACATTTAGTACTAATAAGAAAGGCTCGTTGTACGGCTGGATCACAGTATTCTCTTTATAAATATTTGCAGGTTAATTAAAGAATGGATGACTACTTACATAAGTTTTTCATAACCAAAGACAATTTACATGAGCATATCTTTATCTCTAGCAACATTTTCTTGTTATTATAACTTCCCCTCTTCTGTTCTTCAATACTTCAGAATTCTTTCAAAACTCGTTAAATCGAATTTCCGCCCTTGAACAGATTTCGCCTTCACACTCTCTGCAAGAAGAAAGTTCGTTAGTAAATAACTCACTTCATTTTCAACATATATTAATATTAAAAAATATTAATATTATTAATATTGAACATATATTAACTCAATTACTTAACTAGGGTGTTGAAATTTTAGAATAATTTCCTTAGAATGGAATATATTTCAGACACACACACGAAAGTTAACTTTGTTAATCACTTAACTTAATACTTAATTAGACTAAATGAACAACATCTCACAACATTAAAATAACTTACCTTCTACAGAGGAAAAATAATCACTCCAACACGAGCGCCACTAAAAAGCTCAAGTACCGGAATAGCTGCAATTGCGTGGGTACACAAATGTCTTCGTGAAACGAGTATATGAAATTGATAGCATGAGGATTGAAATATGAATAATGAAATTTATGAGATATGAGGTGCGATTATAATGAAAAGAATAGTTGAAAATAATAAGCAAGCGCTGCAAAAGAGCAGAGGACTTCAAGGCGTGAACGGACTTCACCGTGAGGACAACAGGAAAATTCAACATGGACGTTAACTATGCTGCTGAGAAGTTATACCCAGAATCTCATTCGCGCACGGCGCAACGAAACAATACTTAAATCTTAGAAAGTCGGGCAGACGAAAGTTTCACGTACTAACCACTGTTTAGGTATGCAAATTTTACATAAGTTTATGTAATTCAGCGTTAAAAAATATAATTTTAGATAACGGAATCATTCATGGAATGAATCATAGAACGTACTAAAAGAGAATCTTTAGTTTCAGAACGAGAGACGTTTACATTCGCTCCATATATAAGTTGTACTCGATTAGTTGTCATTTCCATGATGTAATTGCTCCACTTCATCGACTTGAAGGAAAATTCGATGCATTTCATATGATTGAGGACGAAATTGCCTCAAATACTCTTTTAGAGAGAGCGATTTGGCCAACAGCAGAAATTGGTCAACGAAGGGTCAACAGCTTACGTAAAATATACCTCAAAGGTTGCCGTAAACGCCGTTTCATTTGCGTGGACTCTATGTTTATGTAAACGGATCCGAGTGTGCTAGCTGGGAAATTTCTACAGTTGTCTTGGATTTTGACAAATGAAAATATTGATAGATTTTAAAATATTATTTTGGTAGTAATAGCATGGAAGAAGGAGAAGGATCCTCCTTACATGGAAATAGTAATTCTTAACATAAATAATATTTATCTAGAAGTTCATCTCAAAAGGACAGTGGGATATTCACTTTGAATATTGATGGATCTTATATTTACCAGATAAAATTAATGAATTTAATTCGATAATGCTGAACTTAGCTAAAATTTAAAATCACTTGTAATATCAATTAATATAGATGTATAATTTATATTAACTTAAGTTAATGATATCTTCAACAAGTAAATAATTTCACTTCATTCTGCAATCCATCTTAATATAGTCTATTGTAAAAGAATTATGGTAAATTTTTTACATGTTGTTTTCGTATTTGTTCATCAAAACTCACACGGTAAATTTTGGTTCCTGAAAGCAATGGCACAGCAATCAACATTTGCTATCGCTAGCCATGCACAGAACTTGAAGTAAAGAAGCAACTGTTATTAGGGTGCATTGTGTACCCAAGTATTGCTCCTAGAATATTTTAAATCTTTTTCATAAATGAAATGGCAACGATGATTCGGACATCCTGGATGAATCTGTTACTCTGTTTTACAGTAGAACAACAATAGAATCAGAACCACTCAGGGAATAGCACTTAAATGAATCAACTACAAAAGAAAATATAAATAGGGGGTAAACATACATTTAAAGTTTACCTTTCAGGGAGAGTTCGCATAATTCATTGCAAACATTTTTCACAAATTCATTCATAAATTACGACTAGGATTCAGTTTAAAAGGTTGTCTTTTAATTCAAGTGAATTTCCATCTAACATGAATAGCTTATACAATAATAATACATTTAACATTTTATGTATACTTTGTACAACACACACAAATGATTTAATTCATTGGATTATAATCGTCACAAAACAATTCTACAGTTTCGATAGAGATCGATCGAGGAATCTCGAGTCTATATCAACTATCAACGATATTAAGAGGGATTTCCAATCAAGGAAACAATGGGCCGTAAGGAATAAAGGAAGCAAAACCTTTTACTTCCAAAATTTCGAGCAAATGCTTCAACAATTATGTATAAAAATTGAACTAAAAGCTTTTACTTTTTTCATAAGCAAATGCTTGTTTGGCTGACCTTTTGCTCATCTGAGAAGTAAAAGGTTAGGCATAAAGATTACCTTTTACTCGCATAGGAAAGCAAATGCTTCAAATCGGATGCATCTAGTCCAATAACCAATATTTCTGCTTGAATTTTCACATATAGTTAAAAATGGTGATCTTCTGTTGTGCTGCATAGAAAGTATTACCAGAAAGACCCGGGTTCGAAGCCAGGCAGTAAATATATCCCCCATTTAAAATACATTAAGGTAGTTTTCATTATTTATTTTGATGTTCTTATCGAAATAATAGGAAGTTCTTGCTTAGATAGAAGATGCATATTAAGACTCAGTTTAAGGAAAAAAAATACATAAGACCATCATGCTATTCCTGGGTTCGATGCCAGAGCACATTTCAATTTCTCATATAAGCAGGGACGGATCCAGGGGGGTGGTCCTGGGGGTCCGGACCCCCCCCCGAAATATCACTTGTGCCTATTTTTTCGAAAATGAAACTCGAATAACGCAAATAAAACACAATTTAATAAGCAATCACTAGCGAAAATATTCGAATTTGTCTAACAAAATTCTTACGTCACGTTTGTGAAAGACGAAATGTCTTTTATTTTTAAATATTTTGATCGGACCCCCCCCAAAATTTTTCTCTAGATCCGTTCCTGCATATAAGGAATATATTTGAAAAGTAGGACGTCGTTTGAGGCAGTTGCAGCCAATATTTCTGCTTGAGTTTTCACACATAGTTAGAGATGGTGATCTTCTGTTGTGCTGAATAGTAAGTTCAACAGGAATAACAGGGTTCGATGCCAGACAATTAAATTGCAGCGAATTTTAAGAATATTTTCAATCCTTTCTTTTTTCTTTTGAGGACCGTCCCTATCTGATGCCGACATGAAATTGATGTTGTCGATCTGCTTGCAGTATGCAAGCTACATTTTACTCGTTTTAAGGTAAAACTGTGGATCAAATAATATTCTCAAACATGGAATGCTTTTTTATTTCTACATTAAAAAAAATATTATAGCAACAAGGAAAATCATATAGAATATTGTAGTAGTAGCTATCTAATTTCAGAGAACAGAGAAAGAGTAAAAAGCCATCGATGAAACCAATTAGTCACTGAACACTTTGGAAGCTTCTTTTCCGTGTGCAAGGTTGAAAGTTACCTTCCATCTCTTCGTACTTTGTTTTAAATTCCTCTGGAATTCACCATTCAAAATCAGGATTTAAATTTATAATTTGTCAAAGCTTGAGAAACCTTTATATTATAGATTGTTTATTTAGGAATTACTTACCTCAAGATTTACTCAAATTATTTTATCATTACCCAACAGCAGGGTCAAGAGAGGCAGTTGGAATCAGAGGAAGAGGCGCTCCTATTCACAGAGGTAGTCCTCCAGAGGCAAGGGGTGGCCCCAGCACCAATCTCCAGACAGCCGAAGAATGGGAAGAGGAAAGCCCAAGGGTTCTTTCCCTCCGTATCAGATGCGATATTGAATTTGGAACTATCCTTACTTCATCTCATTAAAATAAAGTTTTTTCATTAAGTATAACGAATCATCTGTATTCATTTTATTGTTCATTGCCATAGTGAGGATGATGTAATTTTGATCAAAAACTTCATTTAATGTACGCTTTTCTGTCATGTTTGCATGGGAACTAGGAATCATCATCTCCAGATAGTGATTGTTCAGTGCTTTGAAATATTTTAAATCCACATGTTGTGTATCTTTTCTTAGACCACCAAATTTGTTTATCTGTAATTATGCATTTATGTGTAACATATCATTTAATTGTGATAATATCATTTACCCATCATTAACTCTGGAGATTGAATAAAATATCAACATCATTATCCTGGATTATCAATGTATGAAGTCATCTCATTTCCTTTCTTCCATTTATGCTTTTTGCTATCTGTTATCAGGTTAGGTATTCTTGTTAGAATAATGATGGTGTGCTGCAGCGATTATCCTATTTTCTGTGATGTTTTATCGGTTACCATACTAAAGGGAACATTAACTGCTACTGAGAGTTTGTTAGACCAAAGTTAATTTCAGTGATGTTACATATGCACTAATTTCATTGTATTTCTGCATCTGTAAATTTGTGTAGGTCGTCAGTGTTTTAGATTAATATGTAGTGGGTGGTTATTGCAGATATAGAGGAACCTGCAGCCCCTTAGTTCATTCAATGTAGTCATTCAGTCTGCAAAAAATGCTTCCATTTGAATAATTTTCCCATATGGGGCCATTCACAATTCATAAATTAAGGTTTGTGTTACATCACGGTTTTAGAACCTAAAGAATAGCAAAATTTCTGCTTGATCAACGTTTGAATTTAAAACTCGCTCATAATTAATGGGGGAAAACTGATCCGAGCAAATATGAACGTAGAAAAAAAGTAATAAGAGTGGGAGTACTGCTGAGGAGTGTGCTGCACGAGACAATAGCATTGCACTGGTGCGATGGTAATTATCAACAGGCCATGGTATTGAATCTAGGTGAAATGCATGAAAGGCCTTTGAAATTGAATATTATAAAGTGAATTATTATTGGGAACTAAAAATCTTTCTTATCTGAATATAAGCCCAATTTTTTTCACAAAGCACTCTTTACGCAACGGAGTATAGGTGGGGTACTGCTTGGCGTTCCTGCTACATGGAGGGAGGGTCGAAAATTGGAAAATTTTGCATTACGTAATTTGTGTACGACCCCTATCATACTTAACTCAATGTGCTAGTTGAATTTATTATTATTTTTTAGGCTTTATTAGCTATAAAGCTTTAAAGCTTGTTATCCTTCATACAATATTGACATTGACCCTTCACCATGATAATTCATTAAATGTCCAATTTGCTAATATGAAATGTTGGTGTGAAAAGATTAAAATCAGGAGTTCCCAAACCTTTTCAGTTTACAATGCAGGTAAAGCTTGAAATTTTTCCCAGCAATGCTGTTACAATAATCGTATTATAACCTTAGTAGAGGAGTCTCATGGGACTACTGGTTAACTTCTAAGGCACACAGTTCTGGAACTGTTATATTCCATATAGTTGAGGAAGCACAAGACTTTCCTTCTGATTTAAATAAGATTTCACTATTCTTATATCCAATAGGTGACCATGGTCTTCGAATAGATAATTTAGTTTAAATCTACTAATTATTTTTGGGATTGCTGATTCAATATTTGATTTAAAAGCCTTTATATCAATACCCAAATAAAGAATAACTTTTTAAGTCTTCACTGGATAATAGTTGACCGAGCCATTGCTGTCTTCATTTAATTTTTTATATTTGTATGATTAAGAGGTATGAATATGCTCTTTAACTATTGAAATTGGTGGTTTTTTATTTAAGGAACAATTTTCATTGTATGATCCAGAGTTCTGCAACTTTCTGTCTTCAGTATGCAGTTTGAGCATTTAATACAGTCTCTAGTGGTTTTAATGTGACACAAATGTTAAGGTAAAACTTTGAGAAATGAAATTAGAAAGATATTTCAAAGAAACAGCAACAGGCATTTAAGTAACTTACGTTGATGGAATCCATATCAAATTAGATACAGATGATGTAAAAACCAATTAAATTAAAGTATTTGATGAATGATTTGTGAAACTGATTCTGTGAAACAAGATTCAAAATATTTTATTGAATTAAACTATTTCCTTATTTTTTTCTAACATTAGTCTTATTTATGTTTTATATATAGCAATATGTAATGTATAAGTTTTATTTATATCATTCCTATTTCAGGTTAATTACTTTAGATCTAAAACTTCATGCAACTCTTAAGATTAGGAAATCAAAATATTACGCAATTTAAAACAAGGAAAGATCCTCCTAAATGAAATGTACTTTCAATTAATAATCATTAAATTATGATAGTGATAGGAAAATTATAGTATACACAATCTTCTATTATTCTTGTATATTATGCAGTACACATCTACCAGAAGAATCTTTGTCACTGCTACATATTACATTTGCATTTAGGAAGCATGGCTAACCCGTGGCTAGGTATCCTCATAAAAGTTGATGCTGAAGAGCGAAAATAATAAAAGACCAAGTGTTTTGTGAGTATTAATAAGTCCCATTCAATATCATTCACACCCCAATCTCATAAATATTTAACAGATGTAGAGTGGATAAACATTCTGATAAAATGAGTTTGGCTCTATCACCATGTTCACTTCAGCGCAAATCTCAACGTTCACCAAATGTCCTGAACTGGGTTTGCTATGCATGTATAAAAGATAATTATGTAATTAATTCAAAACAAAAAGATAGGTCAGTAATTGTTTTAGCATTTGTGTTTAGAGCTCCATTCATTTCAATTTTTATTCTGCATGTGTATTTGTTTGCAAGTTATATTATTTGATGGAGACATATCTGGTGGCAATTGCCAACAGATATACCTACTTTAACCCTTATAAATGTTCCCCAAGGAAAAACAGACTTAAAAATAGTCTCACATGGCCAGGATGGGACTTCCTAGCCCTGTCAGACTTTTTTCCTAAGCTGTGTTTCCTGGGTGCATGCCCTTATGTGTAAAGATAATTGTATCCCTTTCCTTGTTAATTATTATGATTTTGTAACCCTTAGGTGATGCCACATCTGTGGAGATGTCTTCTGAAGTCATTCAGACTGTTAGCAGTCAGTTGGAAGAGCAAGAGCAGAGCAGCAGTTAGCCCTTGGACGGAGAGGGTGCCAAATCATCCTCATCCCTTGAGTCTCCCAGTTCCACCAACCGCAATGAGGGAGGTCCAAAAAACAGCTCAAGTACAAGTAGCATAGGCATTCCTGCCATAAGGGTCACTACAGCACCTGCAGAAGAGAGTGGGGAAGGCCAAGTGGAGGGTGGAGTTGGCAGAGACGATGGAATGGAGGAGCCTGGCTCAGGAATCACATCACAATCCCAGATCTCAGGTTCAGATCATTTTTATGTAATTTATTATTGAAATGCATTATCTATGGCCCAGATACTCTGGTATGTACCTGCGTTGTCAGAGGAGATATAGAGGCACCCCATGCATTAATTTTAACGCTTCAGTACCAGTTCATAATAGAAGAATGTATGGATCATCAAAAAATAAGATTTTTTACATTATTTGTGAAGGGTACTAGCAGTGAGGAATCATTGATTTCTGTGTCCATGGCAACAGTCAATTTATGTTATTGATAGGTATTTTATAAATGCCGAAACTCTGAAGCTCACAGGAGATTGTGTTGTCCTTCATTTTATCTTAAAATTCTCTGGAACGTAAAGATGCATTATAACGATTTTCTGAATGATAAGCTCTTCAACTATGGATTACCATACGCCAAAGGTAAGTCGAAAATGTATAAGTTGTTGCAACTAAGTAAAAATCACCTAATAGGTTGACAGTTAATTGAGAATGGATTATTTAAGTGCTGATTTTCATAGGTATGTACCACATTAAAGTTATAGCATAACAATTGAAACTAAACATATGAAAACGAATGACAGAAAAATTTTGTACTTTTTCAACTTTCTCCCTAGTACATATCTAGAAATCAGCAACACTCTTTGCACAAAAAATCTACAACGAAGTTTTAATTCTATTGATATCATAGCTAACCTATAATTGCTAAAAATAAATTCTTTAGTCGATACATTGATAGGAAAAGTAAGAGATTAAATATACCCTAAATTTAAAGGATGTCCCTATTTTAACTTATTTTATTTAAGTAAAAAATCTTAGTATATATGCAATAAAATATGATATTGAGGATTAATATTAATTATGAAGTCATCGTCCTCTTCTAAGCAGGATAAGGAACTTACTTTGTATAGCTACCCAATTTTTTCCTTTTGAGTATAATTTGATTTCAAAACTCTTCACCAGAATATGTATGTACACAAAGGGAATCAACATATACACAAATAGAAATGGAAAAAGATCCAATGGATCCAAAATTTCTGGAGGGAGGGATAGCCTCTGATTTAACCTTAGGGTTGCACCATTGGCAATAGGTGCCTTTGCTCAATGGTGTCTAGGTAAAACTTACAATGATACAAAATATAATAACATGAGAATAAATTAAGATATTTATTAGTGGTTTGTTTCCACTAGTATGGTAACTCAAAATGTTATTTTACGTAGCTAATACACCTTGATCTGTACACCATTAGTGGCGTGACAGACAGCTGACCTGTATTCCACTTCTCTCCAAGTGTTTTGCAGCATTGCTGGCGTAACATTTCTGATAATTACAAGAATGCGATGCCACAGTTCTGGTAGATCATGAACTGGTGTCTGGTTCACTGGATTGATAAACCCCCACAGTAAAAATATCAAATGGCATCATGACAGAGCTTCTCTGACATTTTTCCCAAAATTGAAAGTAAACTCCCTCTTTCCCGGAGGTGCCTGTCCTATATCTTCATTGCTACATAATAAGGAACATCATCAGTATGTCACAGTCCAAACTCACGACAAATTCAATGTTTTGAACCAGAGTCACAAATTTCAGCTCATGAAAGAAAGCTCACAGAGCAACGTGGAACTTTGGGGTCCACATGGCCACTAACATTAGCTTACGTGAACAATGGAGTTACGCTCATGCAGTACCAGCTGCCACAATCAAAAATAAAAAAAAAACATTTTGAGTTACCATACTTATAGAAACAAACTGCCAATAAATATCTTTTACCTCTAAAGTTATAACATTTTGTATAATTATATAATTAACATAGACACCCTGTACATTCCAGAACCTCCTAGTTGAGAAAACAAAAATTCCAGTAAATAAGGGAACTACATTTTTTGTATAGATAAGTGTATGCTCTGTTTGAATTACCTACATCTATTTTAATTTGGATTTATTGAGTGAAATTTAATTACAATATAAAGATATTTAATAATAGCTGAATTTACGCATTACTCCCATAACTTTAAATAAAATTCATTAATTGAGAGAACAGCTGCCTCAAGTGATAGGTCAACTAATGACCAGTGTGTTTTCAACCAAAACTTAAGTGGAAATACTAGAAGAGAAAACTTATTTGATAGCGTTTAAATAGGTTGAATTTACTTTGATAATAAACATCGATAAAGCATCAGGCATACACCAGGTTGTACACCATTGACTTGTCAAGAGAAATACAATAAAAATTTTTAATCTTAAATGACTAATTCTTTTACCATTGGTAATCTTCGTGTTTCAAATTTCAATGGCAGAGATTCTAGTAAGTTAGTTCCTGTTACCATATCCTAACGAATCGAATTTTTTTAATTTTTCTTTTAGTACAGGATAGAGAAAAATATATCATTCATTCAGTATTGTGAGAGTCTTGTCCATAACTCTGATGACATGAAAGGCACTGCAGTATTAATAATGAATATAATTGATATTTGTCTGTAAGAATTGCGATTAAAAATTTTACAGCTACACTCTACCAGTAATATGCCTATAACATGCATGTAGTATTGAAGACAAAGAAACATTGCTGATGTTGTATACAATGGGGCCAATAAATAGGCTAAGCAATAATCGTGAAATCATTCTAGCTGCTTCTGTATGATCATATTAATCGCAATATTCAAGTTCCATTGGAAACAAAATCTATGTTAATGAAATGTAGTAAAAAGAATCTTTATATTCTCTCCCTTAATTGTTAACTCTGACTCTCTTATTGATTAGAAGCCAATGCAATGAACATCTAAAAATTCAAAGCCATTTTTATATTATTTCAAAGAAATAATACTAAATCATAGAACATTCTCAACAATAACATAATTGACCATAAAAAAATTTTGTTAGAGGATCTCATGTATTTGGCAATACTTATGACAATCATAGTAAAGTCGAAGAGCTTTCAAATGCTCATTTGAATTTCTGTTATTATTTGTGAGGACTGCAACTTTGTTTCTGGTTAATAATCACAATTGAATTTCTCCTTAACAATAATACAGGATATCCATTAGGGATGGAATCACCAGATATGTTTGAACCACAAGTTGTACCAACGTACTCAACAGCAGGCCCTCCTATTTACCTGAGGCATGAAGGTTTACCGCCAAAATATTGCGGACATGTACCAGGGAAAGATTTCAGCTACGGAAAAACATTTGGAAGAGCAACAACAGATGCAAAGCGCTGCTTAATTGAAGAGTGCAGTTGAAAATTAGAGTGGGGCACATGGCCCTGGAGTGAAGGAGGGAAATGGCACCGTGACAATCCAAAAGCATTTTCAGGAAACCCACAAGATCAAGATACGCATGCAATTCACACTTCTCATACTTGTTCCAGTAATTTCAACATCAATAACCCTAAAACACGTTATTTGCAAAATAAAATTGAAAAGTTGACATATTTTCATGAACAACCTCTAATTGCAACCTACACATCCACAAACCGATGATGGTGCAAGATGTCCAAAAATATTTTGTTCTCTCTCTTACAGATGTTTCCATTAATCCTAGTCTAATCTATGAGAATGTTTTTTACAAGTGTTTTTTTAATCTGTGGCGAGACCAAGATCGAACTATTTATTTGTATTTGTTTATCTGTTGCAACAAACACATTGTGGCCACCGCCTATACTGTTCCCACCACAGCAACCAATTGATGCTGTAAATCGGGTGGGCATCAAATTCCCTCCCTTCTGGCCAGACAATTTGGACCTGTAGTTTTTGCAAGTGGAAGCCCAGTTCACCATGGTGCACATCACCCAAGAGGCCACCAAATTCGTACATGTTGTTGGCCAATTAGAAGTCCCATACGTATACGAAATTCAGGATATCATCTGTGCCCCACCAACCATAAATCCATATATACGCGATTAAAAAACGAACTGATCAGAAGACTTTTGCTTACAAAGAATCAACGCCTGCGCCAAATATTAATGGAGGAAGTATTGGGCGGTTGCAATTTCTGCAGAATCTGCAGTCACTTGCTAAGACTACTGCCGATGACTTGCTCCACACACTGTGGCTTCAGTGACTACCCTCCCACATACAGGTGATCCTTCAGGCACAGTCTTCTGAATGTAGCAAAATTAACAGCTCAGTTCCTGACATGACCTTCAAACTGCTGTGGCTTAATAGTATCTTCGTCATTTACAATCTATTGGTGGACTCAGACAAGCCCAACTCCCTCAGTATCTTCATAGAGATCAATTAAACCATAAATTAATCAAACTATGCAAAAGTCACACTCTCACTTCTCATACTCAAATGACAATTTAATTGTTTTACTCGACTAAAATACTATTTTGTTTCACTTACACTTGTTAGATAGTCTGGGGAAATGCATACCTACTAAATGGGCCAACAACCATCAACAATTTTGACCATACTAGTGCAAACCAGAGAAACAAAAATCTGGCATAAAATATGTCAAAATATGCAATATAATAAATGCATAATCTGCCTATAAATGCATTTTTTCACAAATAAATCTTGTAGAGGTGTATGGTGTACCACTAATAAGTCTCAATTACCGAGGTTTTCAGTGAAAAATGCAAAAACTGTGAGATAAAATCCCTCGCATATAGAAGTTCTACTTTTGTGCTTTAAGAAGCTGTCCTTTAGTAAGATGGTGTAAATGACAGGACCTGGTGACAACTCTCAGTTTTCTTAATTGCTCGAGGGGTCCACGGGACCCCACCTGGTGGCACATTAGTAGTCCCTTTCATCCATTGGTTTAATAGCACGGAGAGGGAGTGAGCCATGCAGTTGGATCCTCAGATGGTTCTTTAGCCATCAATTGAAGTTCAGCATAGCTTTGTATTTTTTTCACAACATCCAAGAATCACTCTGCATCAAAAGGGTTATAAGTATCAGAAGAAAATTTTAGCTCACGCAAATATTTACATTAAGGGATTTTTGTTCATTATGTTTTCAAAATAAAATTTTGAAAAAGATTCATTCAATTAATTGTAATAAAAAGATTCAAAATTAATCTTGGATATCTTTCTCTGAAAAGTGGAAATTAGCGATTAGTGGCATGGTTAAAATAATTCACCATGGAATGCTTAATGTATTGGTATTTGAAGATTAAAAACTAACTACTTAGTAGAACACATACTGAAAAAAACTCCATAAAAGTAGAATTAACTTAATTAATTTAGTTAATTATAATGTTTAAAATAGGAAGAAAATACTCTTTATAACCATATGCTTTTATGCAAAACTAAAAGAAGTGGAACAGGCACAGGAAATTTAAGTAATCCATATCCTCAATCTGTTGCATGGTGTTTTGCATTACAATTCACCACTCTTTTAAGCAATTATACTGTAATTTTGAGTAATTTAATGAAAGATAACATCAATATATTTCAAAATCTTGACAACTGATCAAGATTTTTCAAATTTTGCTATTTAAATACTCCAACTATTAGTAGTACTACTCATATTTTAGCCTGATGACCATTATAAATAGAATATTTGAAGAAATTTTTAGTCGACGAAAATGGTATTCTAATCAAGCTGATGTTTGATATTGTCCACATTTACCAGTAGAGATATTAGAGTTGATTTTACACAAGTTTTTCACAATAGCTGTTAATACTTGCTTGATACAAGATTTAGAAGATGTGATTGTTTTGTAGCTTTTTGTATAACATTTTGTGAAATAAATTTTCATTCCTATGTTAGGGACAACTTTGGAAAATTAAAGACAAACTTGCTTTTAGATATGGCACAATATTTTAGCACATTAACATTTCTAGGACAAGTAATAGTATATTCACGGCAGGAATCAGAAAAAAAGTGATTCAGTCATGAATTTCTCCTGTTCCGCATCAATTGTTCATTTAAAAAGAAGCCTTACCTATACTACAAAAATCAATGAAGGTACAACATATTTGTATCGTTATCATATTTTTCGGCTAAAATTAGGAAATTATTTGCTTTGCATGTTATGCAATTAGAAATAAGCGTTAATGAGTATCATTCTTACATTTAGTACTAGGGCAATTGATGTAATGAATACCTGTCATTGTTTGTGGAATAAAAGAATTGTAAATGGAATCAGTGTTACTTCTCCTTCAGTTTAGTAAAAAGGCCAAAAGCATATTGATCATCTCCCCCAAAGAGAAACTAAAGAAAGGCATTGCTGTGGGTACACAGTACACATAAATCAAAAGACTGAGTTTTCTATTTCACAACAACATAGATCCATGTTCAACAACATCTGTACATAGAAATATTTATATATAAAATATATCAAGATGATCTTGAAATTCATTTACAGCAATCAAAAGACACACTATCCTTATAACGAGCTTCCTTTCCATTTTTTAAGGATTCTTGCAGCTTCATGAAGATTCTCATCTTTCTGTAATTGAAAAAAGGTACTTTAATTATATGGATCGTTTAAGCATTTATCTAAAACATTTTCAAAAATCCTAATACAGCAAGGTTGAAATAAGTGTACCTCTCAGCTCATAATATTTGAGATATTATAGATTACAAATTTAAATAGACGAGATGAAAAACAAGTTGATATGATAAAAAGAATAATTAAATTTTACATCAACAAAGGAAATATATCACAATCAGAACGTAACCTTGCATTAATGGAAGACCTTGAGCATGCATTCAAATATACCAACTATAACTACAAAAGTGTCAGGTCAACATTTTGGAGATGCAGGAAAATTGGGAAATGATGATTTGATGATCAAATATTCTTGAAATAATGTCATTTTACTTTATCTAGCACCTTTGAAAGTCATCTAGAAACTAATATCTGTTTATTAATAGTGTTACAAGCTCACTTCTGCTCTTCAAAATAGAGAACCTTCTTCATGTAGCACATTTCAACAGTAAATATAGAATACAACAACTTGGAGCTGTAATAAGTCTACAGAGTGGATAATTGAAACCTTAAGCCTCAAACGCCAATAACTCAGTAGTGACTGCATATTTGCATTAAATGTACCCATGTTTTTAAGAATCCATAACAATAATAAATAAATTTGAAAAGAGCCATTAAAAAACAAGTAGAAATACGAGTTAATTCCTTACCTTAATGAAGCAATACCTCACATAATTTTCCCCAAGAGGTTTGTGTGGGACACTGTAGAATGCTGATGGTGGGATTCCTTGGAGTTTCAAATTTTTTGACATCCATTTTGTAAATCGATAATCCTTCCACTTGTCTTTTTCCTGATCAAGGGGCACCTTATTAGCTGAGGAAAAAATCTCATAATATCATATCAATCCTCAAGATTATTCTTCATATCAAATTCGTGATAACATCACAAATACTGGAATTGCATTGATAAAATTTTCTAAAAATTACTTCAGTAACAGTTAAAAATTGAACAAAATGTGCAAAAATCATTGCAGTGGCATCTGATTCCTTCAATGTGCATTTCTTTTCACCGAAAGCATTTACTTATGACAATTTATATTCATATGAACTACTATATAGAGCAACTTTTTTTAATACAAGAAGCATGATAATGAGCAACAAAAATCTCTCTTAAATTACCTATATGAGAACAATAAGTGGAGTATTCCAAAAGCAATCATAAAGCAATTGTAAAAAGCTATCAGAAGGTGAACAAATAACTAGAAACAATATACCGCACTGGCATTCAGTCGATTATATAAATCAATGGGCATCTAAATCTATATAAGGATGTACAAAAAAGGTATCCTGCCATTTCGATTGCTGACAAAGGAACGTGCAGCATGCATAGAGCTCAAAACATGCCTTTTAATGAACATATGAATGCAAATGAAAAATAAAATTCCCACTTGGTTAATAGTGATATTTCCTTGTAATTATTTTGAGAGACAATGTTTTTCAGATAAACGTATGAAACATAGGACAATTAATTTCTCATTTAAGAAACCAAATTGACCCAACTTTTAATGTTCACTACCTAAATTACAATGTTTAGCTGAATCTCCAATTCAATAGTTCGGTATTTTCATGATGTTGAAACCGCACATGCATCTTTGAGGCCATAGTATGTACATCATCACTGGGTATTTTTATTCTATGTTTTAATCTACTGGCAATTTATAACGTCTTCCATGATAAGAAATAAATATATTTTGTGTTTGACAATTTTTGCTTTTATGTATATACCAGGATTTGACTAAGAGGGGAATTCTAAGTCATGTGATGAACTTGAAATTGCCTGTATTTCAAGGGTAGGAAAGCTTTTGCCAAAACCCGTAGGAAATTGATACAGATTCACATTTCTTTATATTTGTGAGTTATCAGCAACTGTACTTATGTAAAGAATTATATAATTATTTCTGTTTTTCTATACCTTGATGAATGAGCATTTCGTAAACACTGCAGTTATTCTTTGTCATATTATGATAATTTTATTACGATTACAAAGAGTGGTGTTGTATTTAGCTCAGGTTTGAAAAATGTTTCTTATATTCAGGGAAATTGAATAATTTTACAGAATATCCTAGATCAGGGTCTCGGAGACCTGGTTTTAACATTCATCCCGTGACAAAGTATAGCTATTTTGTCTACAATTAACTCATCATAACACATGCGATAAATGCCCCTGGAAATTACAAGCGGGTTGGGGATACGGCGGATTTGTTAAGCAATATAATACAAAAGATTTACAGATAACAAAGAAACATGGAGTTCTGTAAGGAAAAATTATCAATATTAAATTGAGAGAAAAAAATTAGAAGACTATTGACTGGTGGGAATTCCTTCTGGGTGCATGCTTTGTGAGTTAACAAACAGAATTAAAACAATTCCAAATCATGAGAAAAACTTCAAAGCCTTCCTTTTCTCAAGAAAACTCATGTTTCTTCCAAGGAACAGAAAAATTGAATGCAGTTTAGCAATGAACATATTTCAACAGGAAGTAGGTAATATATATTTTTTTAAGAATACCTTTGACCAGCATACCATAATCAAAATAAATTAAACATGAAAATGTATGTTAAAGAAAGTATTTATTTTGAAAGAAAACACTTGGCAAGCCACAACACGCACACAACCTTCTCTTGCGGCATTGCAATAGTTACTTTGTAGGAAGCGACCCCAACAATGGGCAGCGCATGTGCTGATATCTGTTCATTGTTGGGGCAAATTGTATTTGAAAAAACTTTGACAGATTCCCTTTCAAATGGTGCATACAGGACATGTGAATAATAAATACTTTTCAAGATATAAGTATTTTATTTTGCATACCTTTCATTCGGACATCCAGTGTATATCTTCTAAACCACCTATCCTTGAAGAATCTTGAGTGCTAACAAATTTCTACAATGAGAAAATACCTTTGATGGAAGCTGAGTAAACCACTTTAGGGGATGGATTTTGTTTGCAAATTTCACGCATCTCA
The DNA here is from genome assembly GCA_947579665.1 of Sympetrum striolatum. Lineage (NCBI taxonomy): Eukaryota > Metazoa > Arthropoda > Insecta > Odonata > Libellulidae > Sympetrum > Sympetrum striolatum. Next base: position 13,056,422 of record OX388342.1, read on the forward strand.
TTCCTCGTTCTACTGAAAGGCAGACCTAAGGAGGTGTGGTACAATGTCACTAAGACTTATAACGGAAACAGTGTCCTAAATTCCACAGTCACATTTCAACACCAATTCAAGGATGGATTAGCATTGAATCGTGAGGTGCCACTGTGCCATTGTTCACTTCCTGTATAAAAGAGCTATTTTATTTGGACTCACCCAGGGGACTCCAATCAGCTATCATGAAGTATCCACCTTGTGGAATGGTTGGAACCATGCCAACATCAGAAAGGAACTGTGCCATTAAATCTCTCTTTGGTTCCAGCTCCTTCGGCAATGATCTGAAGTAACATTCAGGAGAATCTAATCTCTCCAGCTCCAACTCGAATCCTCTAGCTACTGCTTCCTAAAATTATCATGCATTAGAAAAATACAATTGTAAGGCATATACTGATGCAACCATTTCAAAGAAAACATATTTGTGTTAATTTTTAATTCATTCTAGTCATTTTCCAAAGCCTTGGGCCAGTTCTCTTACTACTCTAGTGACCAAATAGAACAGTTGAATTTCCAAATTTAAAAAGATTTGCAGGTTGTTAGAGAAAAAAGTTGTGAGAGTAAATATTTTAGATCTTGAAATAAGTGAGAGGAAAGAAGGAATCTGTGGATTCGAAAAGGGGGCAAGATTTACCCAATGAGAAGGGTCTAAGAGGTTGATTTGGTTTACAGCTGAAATGATTGGATTGCTAGATAATTTGACCATAAGAGAAAGATAGGTATGTTAGCACTAACTGTGACATTTTCCTCTTTTTCAACTTATTTTAAGCTGAATAGTTATCATTATTTTAGTGGCATAATATTATTCTTGAGTAACACTGATTGCTGGTTTTATTCTTTTGGCCAATATATGCAGTGACATTAAATTAAATTAGGAATCAGCCATATTGCTCAAATTCTAACTCATTCATTACAGCATCCTCTTCATATAATACAGCCAGAAACCAGAGGATAAGGGGAAATATGTTTTTTGTGAATATTGAACTAAATTTAATACAGATAATTGTTGAATATTTCTAAAACACATTTCATTTCTGTAAATTTCAATAGAGAAATAAATATTTCTTGTGATCACTAATCTATGGAATTCATTCATTCATGGAAGTTAAAATTCTCCCCATATTTTCTTCCAGAGATGCAATTTCTTATCTCAACTTCCAGGATTATTCAAAAAATTTAAGTAGTTGATAAATATCATCCTATACAAATCCCAAAACATAGCTGCCATGAGTATTCCAGTTGATGGATTGGATTTGCCTTTTTTGAACTCAGGTTGGAAGTGAAGTTTCATCAACTGTCACATAGTGCCCCAAAAACTCAACTAGATAGTGCTTGAACAAGTCCAAATAGCACTGAACAATGATCACAGGATTCCTCTTTAACTCCACCTTGAGACATCGCAGCACTCATCAACAGTTTTCTTATACCCAAATGTTCATGCAATGATATGAAATATTCTTTCAATGGAGACATTTACATTCTTAGCTATTGTGTGGTACTTCCCTTGGTAGTCATCATATCTCCTTCTTCTGTACTCTCCCAACAAACTTCTAATGAGTATTTCATAACAAAAAATCTGATGTGGCCAGCACATGACTTTCTCCATACATAAGATGTAAATATTTATATACGACAGTAATTTCGAACTCTATATTCCATCTAAACTTGGAAGAGGAGTGTTTAATTTATATCATATTATCTTTTACGTCACAAACACTATAAATAATGTTTTTCGGGACATGTTCGATGAAAAACGATGAAATGGCCTTTCACCCCAGTGCCCAGAGCGCCTACAACGTACATAATCAGCAACTTTCGGTTTATCAGTATTTCACAAATAACTCCTACACAATTAGTGATACAAAAATATGATTCATACAAAATTTATAGTAAATTATATTTTATAAAACTTTTATAATTAATAGTTTATACCTAAATATAATATTTATGGAGATATTTTGAAAACTGGAAATGAGCTTTGATGAATGAAGCTCGACTTCCGGTTAACCGATTTACCCCAAAAACTAATCAACTCTAACGACACAAACCAAAGTACTATATATGAAATTTGGTGTTGATCCAACTAATAGTTTTCATGTTAGAGTGCCCACAAAGTACATAATCAGCTACTTCCGGTTTATCAGTATTTCACGAATAACTCCTAATCAACCGGTGATACAAAAATATGTTAAATGCAAAAGTTATAGTAAACTTCATTATCTAAAACTTTTATCATGTATACAATATACCTATATATCATATTTATGGAGATATTTTGAAAACCGGAAATGAGCTTTGATGAATGAAGCTCGACTTCCGGTTGATCGATTTACTCCAAAAACTAATCAAGTCTGACAGCACACACCAAAGTACTATATATGATATTGATATGAAAATATGATTTTGGTATTGATGCGACTAATAGTTTTCATGTTAGAGCGCCCACTATCACACACACAGACAGACATTCCGAAAATGGTCAAAACGTGTTCTAGGGACCCCAAAACATGTATTTCCGTTGAAATCTCGAAGTCGATTTTTTTCATGAAAACAATACTTTCTCTATACTTCGTATCTGGAGAAAGTAAAAAGCACTCTCAAAAAACATATCCAAAATAATAGATAAAATGAAACGTGATTCAAGCAGGATATTGAGTCGAAGTCATTGAATGCTAAGCCTTTCTGATAGTGAAAAATGTATCACTGTACAAGAATTCAAAGCTTAATTTATAGTCTCAAGTTAAAAGAGGGGGAACGCTATGAAATATACTGACCACAGGTTAATTTATGCACGTCCCTCATTTTAGTGTTGGGTATACAATCATCAGGTACAGATACTTCAATTCCACAGCTTAAATACTAATCAAGAGAGGGGGGCATGAAAATAAGAGATAAAAAAATAAGAGAACCACTTAGCAATTACAACTCATTGGAGGATTATCAGAAAAAAGGATTTCATTGGTCAGAGAATGGGTATCATGGAGTATCATAAATTTTGCTAGCAAATCTAATTTGTATGCTTTACGGCAAGGAATTATGAGTTATATGTAGGACTTATGGTGATAAATGAAAATGGTATTTTTTATCTAACGGATGTTAAGCAAATTGTGATCTAAGAGGGGTATTATTTTAGACTGCTCTATGGTGTTCATTGCATCTTCTTGAAATGTTTCTCTTACTCTTGTTGATATAAATATGTTCAAAATCATTGCATTTGATTTTATAAATCCCATCAATCTGATGCAAAATCAAAGCCATGCTCAAGTAAATAAATTAATCTATAGACAGTAAATTCCATTTTCTTAGTGATTTTTTTCATAGAGCTTCTTATGGTTTTCAAGTCAATTAGTAGATTTTATGGTGAAAATTGAAAGCGATTAGGAATGCATCATCCATTGTTCTACCCCTGAGGAAAATAGCATCCCTAAAGAAATGCAGGGTGTTTCAAAGAAGATTGATAATCCGGGTCTTTGTTGTTTCAGAAAAATGGCGGCAAAAAGATGTGCATCGCTGACAAAGACGGTCATTGAAGATTTTTACACCTCTATATCATTAACAGTAATGCTCCAATTTTATTTCCTAACATCCTTACAGTTGGCCACAATAAATATCTATTCATAGCAACACTCACACTTCTATTTTTCCACCTGATTCAGATGGCAAAATGTCCCTTCTTCTATTAGAGAAGAGACGGTTACAATTCCTCAAAATTTAGTTCCAAGAATAAAACATCAAACACATTCATTCTACAGCAAAAACTGATCCACTAGCTAATACAACTAAAAGAGCTCATGTTAATAAAAACAAAGCAATACATCCAAAACAATCAAATTAAGAAAAAAATAATTGCTCAATTTGATTTTTCAGACTTTGAAGAGTGTGATGTTTCAAATGCAACCAAACTTATTCATCCAGCTCAAGAGCAATGAGAACAATTGATGAATGATTTTGTAATAGCATTTTGAATCCTACTGTTGATGAATTTACCTGAATTGGCGTAGGACATGTGTAAACACAGTTTTGGTGAACCAATTGTAGATTGACCATGAGTGGAGCAGGTCCATAGGCCCATCCAGTTTTCCAACCAGTGACACTGAATGTCTTCCCAGCAGATCCAATAGTAATTGTACGCTCCCACATTCCAGGGAGTGTTGCTAAAATTAAAAAATAAATACATTCGTATAAACTAAGTAAATATTTGTATTGTCACAATGAGAAATTTAGAAGAGGAATAAGAACAACTAAAATGAGTACTTTTCTATAAAATATAATTAAAACTAAGTTTATCAGTAGCAAGTCTGACAGTGAAATCCTCTAATTATCACCGAAGTGAAAATATAGCCTACCAATGCGTATATGTTCATTGGGAGCAAACACAAGCCACTCGTAGACCTCATCCGCAACGCAAAGAGCATCCCAGCGCAAACAAAGATCAGCAATGAAGGTTAGCTCTTTGCGAGAGAATACTTTTCCAAGGGGGTTGTGAGGAGTGTTGAGAATTATAGCTTTAGTTTTATCAGAAAAGGCAGCTGTCAGCTCATCGGGATCAAGAATCCAGTCAGCAGATGAAACTGATGATCCATCCGTTTTCTAAAAACAAACGATTTCCAAGATAATAAAAAAATTAACACAACCAGAAATAATAAGGATAAGAAATAGAAATGCATTACATTTTCCTTTGGTTTAAAGTGATCTTCAGTTTGATCAATGGTGGATGCAATGATGTTAATCCAGCATCAAATAGACATTAATTTATCATAAATATACCAGGTAATAACAAGTATTTGGCAAAAAGAAAAATCTAACATAATAACGGTGTTAATCAGTGTAAAAAACTCATCGTTGTATGATATGAACACTGATTTTAGGATGGAAATTTGAATTTAAAAACTAACATATAAAATGAAAGACTTGAGATGGTGAGGATGTACATTGCAAAGCAGTTGCAAACAACAACTAAAGCTAGTTGATTATTACGATTTAATAAGCAAAAAGCAATTAGTATAGGGAAAATGCTTTCAAGTTTTATTTGGTAACAAAATTGATTTCAGATAGTAACATATTTGTGCCATAGGTTGAATGTAAAGCATCATTAAAAATTCTGATAGAGGGTAGCCATTTTCCAAATAAAATACCATAAATATCTAAAAAAGACATTTAAAACTAGAGTAAAAATGAATGATGAACAGTTCAATATAAATTAACGTAAATTTTATTATTTATAATGATGTTAGTGATATTTATGCTTAAAGTCGAATAATTAGTGATATAAATTTCCATATTTGTGATATTTTATACTTATAAAATCCTATTGTTTATTGTATTTTATACTTTTAAATTATGCTATGTGGCACAGGTGCTGTGACATTTTTTGCAACAAAAGGGTACATCCTGTTGAATAAATAAATAAATATAATTTAAATAATAAATGTTATATAGGAATATAACATGCAGGGTTAATTTCTGGAGTACATTTTTGGAAAATAAATATGTTGCATCAAAGATTAGATAAACATAGATTCTAATCAACAGCCTTCTCTTAATGAAATGAACAAGATACTTACTTTTGGCCTCAAAGGCACAAATACAGGTTTCCCTCCTGCAGTTCGTACCATTGGCTCATAGCAATCAAAGAAAGGCTCAATGATAACAACCTCATCTCCTGGACCAACATGACCTTGAATGGTTGAAAAGAGGGCTTCATAAGCTCCAGAAGTCACTAAAATCTCCTTCTGAGAATCTATCGGGCGCCCAATCAACTGAGAGTAAAGGCGTGACAGAGCAGAAACAAGACGCGGGTGGCCCTAGAGTAAAAAAATTACATGTAATTAGTACAAAGTAATATACTACTTTGGGATGAGAACTTCCACGAAATTAATATGGAACCCTTGACAGGAAACTTTTATTTTTAAGAGATAAAACTTATTGGAGCCAAACGGCAATACGTACAGTGAAAGGGTACCCTTTCACTGGATATATTTGGTAGTAACCCAATTGAAAATCAATTGGATATAATAATAGAGCAATTTACAAAATATATTTTGTAAGTTTGAGTAATATTTACAATGTAATCCTCAGGAAATGAATTTAAATTTATTTTTAGTAAAAAATTAATATCTGCACTATGGTTATATTTTTAGCCAAGTTAGACTTCCTCATAGGTTGCGCACATCAGCAAACTGCAATTTACTTTAGATATTTTAAGAATTTTACTTGGATTAATGATAAAATTGCGAATGTCTAACTAATCTTGACAGGAATGATCAAACCCTAAAGGAAATCCCGCAGTATACAAAATTTTAGATGGACTGATATGCTACCATATAAAGGAAAGCTGTTTCTTTATTCAGCAATGCACACTACTTACAAATCCCCTAGTATACTGTTGAAGAAGAACATTTTCTCCTGAGGCCACTTCAGCTAGAGCTTTTGTTACATAATCAGGACATGCATAGTCAGGGAATCCTTGGCCAAGGTTGAGAGGCTTTGTTTCCAGAGCCAACTGTATATACTCTACCCTTAAAAATAAATGTGCATGAGATGTCGGTCTCGTTAAGTAAAATATCAATCCTATGTATATGTGAGAGTAATAATGCATCCATTTTTGCAAATAGAAACGGAGATAAATTTAAATAGTATCTCACTTATTATAAAATAACATCCATATGCAAGAAAATTATATACTAAATTCATGATAAAGTAGACATTTTGCAAACATTTTACAAATAAAATTCGCATTTAAGATTATAATTATGGATCATTGATTTCATTCTAAAGAATTACGGCACTTAAATCAACTTACCAAACACTTTTTTCTTGACCTTGATAACGTGCAGGTAAGGCAAACTTTTTAGGGTCCATCGTACTTCCTGGCGGGTTGGATGATAATAAAGCCTGAGAATTAAGGACTGGAACAACTGCGAAGGAAGGATGAAATAGAGCCTTCTTTCCGGAGATCAAAGTCCGTCTTGCGACTCCCAGCATCTGCCAAACAGATAATATTTACAGTATATTTATTTACAAAAGATCCAGAATCGGATCAGATTTCTCCAGGAAAAACATTTTTGGCATAAGTATTAAAGAAAGAACAAGGTTTATCATAAGATGATAACCACTGATGAGGGACTACTCTCCAAGTGAACAAACATACATCTCTCAAGCACGATAAGTCATTTAGATAACGGATGTTAAAGATGCTATTCACTCGACTCAATTGATTGTCACTGCGAAAAGTCCTTGTTATGACCTCAAGAGTTAACAGTAACATTTTTGACATGAAGCATTGTTTCCTTTTCTTTATCTTTGATAATTCAAATCATGTACTATCCAACCCCGAGTACCGTATGACATTTTCCATTGATTTTTCTTTCTACTTACAAAACAAAATCTATCCAAGACGCACGTAAGCTCTCAGCATGTACCTACTTTTTCGCTATACAATGTCTATCAGGATGTCATGAATTTTTTTGCCACAGGGCGAAGGGAAAACTTACGTTTCTCTTCCGAAGGTAGTGTCCTCTTAAATAAGAATCTATCCAAATAAATATTTTAATGTTAAAATTAATTCATGGAAAATTAAGAGAGAATCATATACCCAATGAGTTTTTAATCATCTATTGAAAGAAGGAGTTCGCACCACATTACAACCAATCAACAATAAAAATATCCCAATATCACAATAGCCATTGAAACTTTCCCTGTGCGGAGATTTTTCGAACTCAAAGAAAAGAGCGATGGATCAGCGGGATCAGCGCCACAGTCAGGCAAGGAAACCCTGCGAACTTCATCGGCGGCGCCTGTGCGGGATGATTTTCGGTCGATAAGTATGGAAGGTTAACAATTATGCACTGCTAAAGGATGACAATTAAGGTCAGTTGGAAAAAATTGGGGTACTTTTTCCATAATTTGCTCTGATTTCCTTCAGCTGAGCAGTGTCCGTGATATGCAGATAACTTCCTCCTCTAACACCCGCTCTTGAAAAACATAAAATTTTATAGTTGAAAGATTCTTACAATTCTCTCATATTTTGTTTCGGTCTGCTCTATTAATATGACATTTATATTGAAATTTTAGATAGTATCCATTTTGTTAATGCTTCTGCACACTCGCGGTTCTTTTAATCTGATTGAAAGGTTAGATCTGTCATCGAATCTTATGATCATTTTTGTTTATTCCAGATGATTTGGCTTATTTTTTCCATCTTTGGAGGATGGACTGTCTTAGGATCTACCACGGATGTGGCTACGGTTAATGATGATTGGGTTCTTCACATAGCAGGGATATTTCCCATTGGAGGGAAAGGAGGTTGGCAGGGTGGTCAGGTGATTTTATGAAATATGAAGAGTGTGATTTATCGGATGAAATAATTTTATTTTTTAATATTTCGAAGTATGCAGAGCCACTATTTTACTGCATATTATTTTCCCATATTCTTGACATTCCATTTTGATGCTTTACTTAACGGAACATTTTATTTTACCAATTAATTTAGGCATGTGAACCAGCAGCAATGTTAGCCCTTGAAGATGTGAATGAACGGCCTGATCTTCTTCCCGGGTTTACATTAAGATTACATTGGAATGATAGTGAGGTGGGTCTATAGAGTTAAATATGGCATTGAAACACAGTTACACATTAATAGACAATAGGCCATAGTTTTGAATTCTCTGTGTCGAAGTCCTATTTAAAATTGCCTAATGCATTTAAACAGTTCATAATGAGACTGTGAAGCTTTTTCTGTTAATTTTAGAAAGCTATATTTTCATTTTTCGTTTGTCGTATTTTATTCTTTGGAAAGTATCATGGGTAGTCGCCCCAAAATTTTTATCAACTATAATTCAATTAGTCTTATTTTGTTTATACCAAGTAATTTTTTTATGATTTTCATAACCATTTGGGGTATTTTAATTGCCATTTTTATGTTTGATGATTCATTTTTTAAAACATTACAGCCTGGACAATGATTCACTTCAAGACAATATTTCCAGCACCACCTCCTATGGGACTGCATATCAAAATAAATATATATGGATATATCTTAAATATCCATTAAAAGAAGAAGGGCTCAGAAGAGCTGGTTGGTCAATATGATTTAAATATCAAAGGGTTTCTCTTGGTGGTGGAATTTAGGTGTTGGGGCATGAATGGAGGAATTGAATGTAGTCACTCTATGTTAACATTGTTTGTTATCATTTAATTAATATTACATATTTTTATTTGACTGATTTACAGACTGATTTCAAAAACGCTTTCAAACTTTGAATATATTTTTAAATTTACCTGTCCTTAAAGAATAATTTATGAAAATTGTATTCGTCAAACATATTTTTTATCTGTGATTCCTGAATTGCTTTCCTGTTTAGATAAATCTTTGTCATTCATCTTTAACTTTTGATCCCTTAGAACTATTGTGATATTTGAAGACTTTGATAGAAATATAAGAAGAAATTTAATAGTTTTTTTTTCATTGTCTCATACTCTCCCTTAATGTAAGAGTATAATCTATCAGTTTGTTATACTTTGTATGATATATTTCCTCCTTATTTTCTTCTTTATATACAGACTAATGTATCACTACATTGCATTTGTAATTATCTGACTGCTGATTGCAGTGAGTTAAAAATAGTGAATTTATAGTTTGGAAATTAGTTTCCACTATCAAAAACTGTATGTGTAAATTGTAGAATTCAGTATTATAAAAATACACAAAAAATGCCTGTCTGTATATTTTATCAATCTCAATGCCCATTCATCATCAGTAAAATACACATGAAATAGGTTATTTTTTTACACTAGCAAAAGAGTATTGAAAATATGATACTTAAATAATTGAATAATTTGGGAGTATGAAATTATTTTTAGTTTTTACTCCTAATTTGAGCTAATTATGCTGACTTCCCTTCTGTTTTTTAGTGATATTACATCCTTACATAAGTAAAAAAGTTAAATATTTAAAATTTTCTTTTATTCTTAAGCAACATTTACCTTCATTTGGTATAATTTATTTGATTTTATTAAATATGTCGAAGCTTCTCTTTAGATCTGTAGATATCAATAAAATCTACTACAAGTAATGTCACCTGATGATTGATAAATCTGTATCTAAAACTAGATCTTTTTTATTCTTTTGGGGAAATTCTTGTTAGGCTTGTTAGACATGTATATTTAGATGTGTGAGTGAGTCAGTTCAAGTGAGTGACAAACTGAGCTATGAGAGGAGGGAGTCGTATTTGGTGAATCCTTCCCGTTAAATGACTCCTTCCCATTGCACCTCTCTAAGTACGCAAGACTGATATTCTGCTCAAGACTCTTTCTCTCCTCACAGCTCTCTCTACGCACAACTATTTCTTTGTATGACTCTCCCTCCTTCTCCCTTATTTTTGTTTATTGGTATTTTGTAAAAAATTCATAACAAGAAAAAATATGTAAGAGATTCCAATTCAAATTTGTTAGAGTATTCTAAAAATTTGCAAACACCTGAAGAATGCACATATTTGCCTATGCCTAAACTTATTTGCCTCGCATTAATAGTTCTTTTGGCATTAAGTAATCAGTATCAGTCTATAGGGTTTGATTTCATCCTAAATTGGTTTTTCTCAACTTGTAGGTTTTACGAAAGGCTGGTTTTATAAATCACAATCTAAGATCAATTGAAATCTAATTACTTTTGCCTTCTTATTACAGCAAGAAATTAAGCACCAGTTTTTACTTTCAGTGTGAGCCAGGCCTTGGTGCATCCGTAATGTACAACCTTCTTTATAACAAGCCTCAGAAGTTAATGTTGCTGGCTGGCTGTAGTACTGTATGCACAACTGTGGCTGAAGCTGCAAAGATGTGGAACCTTGTGGTCGTGAGTTTTTTATATTTACTTCTCAAGTTCATTCTTTGGTACCTGCTGTTGAAATTTTAAATCTCCTCCTAATAAAGTTGTTTTTCTTTCTAGAAATAATTAGTTAATCTCATTTTTTTCCCACAGTTGTGCTATGGTGCAAGCTCTCCAGCGTTGTCAGATCGAAATCGATTCCCCACGCTGTTTCGAACTCATCCGTCAGCTACCGTGCACAACCCCACTCGTATCAAACTAATGGAAAAGTATGGTTGGTCCCGTGTTGCTATTCTCCAACAAGCTGAAGAAGTCTTCATTTCAGTAAGGAAAACATCTTTCCCAGCATTCGCCTAGCAAAATATATACTTTGATTACAAGTTTATATCATTTTCTATCTCATAAGGTCTTTATTGATTTAAGGTCAGATTTTTCATTATTCTCTTTGTGCTGCCTTTGTCAATGAATAGTTTTCTCCTATTTCAGGGAGAAAAAAGATTAAAAGGAATGCTTGCTAATTTTGGAAATATTGAAAGAAAATATCATTTACCTGTGAATTTTTGATGCTGTTTCCTTTCTCCTCCTTAAAGATCTTAAGCAAAATTCCATTTTAACCTAAACCAAGGCAATATCAATGTATTAATAAAAGCTAGAGTTATTATCCTTGTATCACAGGAATTATACAATGATTTAAACATTTCTGTTAATTTTAATCACCCTTAAAAGAATGTTTGGGTAATCGTTTCCTTCGCTTCTTTATTAAGGTATAAACCCCATTTAAAAATTATAAATGGAATTAATTCTATTTGATGGTTAGAAACATTGTTTTTGTGACAATAAACTATTTTAGATTTGTTGAATTATTGATTAATTGAATTCTAATTTTTCTCCTAAATTTCTTTATTCTGTATTTCAGACAGTTGAGGATTTAGAAGCCAGATGCAAACGCAGTGGGATTGAAATTATAACGAGACAGAGCTTTTTGAGTGACCCCACTGATGCAGTTCGCAATCTTCGACGCCAAGATGCCCGCATAATTGTTGGTCTTTTCTACGTTGTAGCTGCAAGGCGTGTGTTGTGTGAAGTTTATAAACAGGGTCTTTATGGAAAGTCACATGTGTGGTTTTTCATTGGTAAGTTCAACTTTGTCGATTTTATATTGAATGCGACTATTATCAAAATGCGCTTTTCATATAAGCAACAAAATTTGTCCAGGTTGGTATGAAGATAATTGGTTTGAGGAGAACTTGGTCGCAGAAGGCATCGAATGCACCAAAGAAGAAATGAGGAAGGCAGCCGAAGGCCATCTAACAACTGAAGCACTCATGTGGAATCAGAATAATCAGCGCACTGTGTCCGGAATGGTAACTATTCTATCAATATCCTGTTAATCTGCTTTTCTATACAGTTAATGGCTCTCAACTTTTCTTTTCGGCCAAGGATTTTATATCTTCATTAAAATGAAGGTAGACAGATGTCGACTTTTCCACAGGTAATGACATCTTTTACAATGAAATTTCACATCCATATAAACTTTTCTCAGGTTAACACCCAGGTAAGTTGAGGTGACCATAAATTTGCCAACCTTTCAGCTTTGAAAGGGCCATAAGCTCTGCGCCCCAACAGCCGAAGGTGTTCTACAGATGTGTTGACTACACATTTGTTGTTTGGCACATCGATGCCGGTCACTCAACCGATTCCCAGAGCACTTCAACAGCATCAATCCAAGTATACAATTTACAATGGAATTAAAACAAGATGGAAGACTATCACTCCTGGACATCGAGATCTACAGGAAGCCTGACAGGAGCATGTAACACAGCTGTATCAAAAACCTACACGCAACAATCTATGCCTTAACAGAAATAGCCTCTGGCGCCCATCACAGTGTAACGTGTTACTGTCCACATTGGTTCACTGTGCAAAAAAATTCAGATGTAGACCTTCTAGCACAAGAATTGGCACATCTGCGCTACTTTCCAACAAAATGACATTGACACAGCATTGAATAAGGCAAAGCAATCCCTAGATCCAGCCTGGGTCGTTACAAAGACCATTTACTGTTGAGCACTGATAATGACAAGAAGAAGGTACAAGAACCAATTGCAGTTGTATGCATTCCCTTTGTATCTACAGTTTCTGGAAAAAAACTCCAGATTTCTGAGTAAAAATAACATAGTGAACAGTTCTCAAACCAATCCAAAAACTGAAGGAATGCTTTATCCATGCAAAAGATGACTTGGGCCTGAGCACATCAGGAATATGCCAAATTCTCAGTGAATGTGGGTCCTCGTACAATCGGACTTCCCACACGATTACCATTCATCAAAGAACATTCCAGACTCATATGTCTGGACCAGGCAGAGAAATCAGCAGTTTTGGACCATTGCCTAGAGCAAACTCATAAAATCAACTTTTAAGGCACTAAACGCTTCTGCCACTCAAACAGTTTCTGGAATCAAATTATTAAGGAGGCCATTGAAATAGGGCTAATGGAAAATAACTTTAACAGAGATAATGACTGCACACTTAACAAAGCTTGGGACAAAATCATATGGGAGAAGTTGATAGGCCAGGTTGACCAATCAGGGTAAAGATCCAGATTGAAATATGGGTGTATATTTTGGACCAAATTTTGCATCAAGTCTCTAATTTTACAATAACTATCCAGAGGTTCCCGCTGATGGCTGTAACTATAAATTAAATCACAAACTATTCTATCCCTACTTGGGACACATAAGTGACATGTACCCCTGTGGATGCTGCTTGTAGGCAGCGAAATGTACATCGGACTCGTTCAAAAATTTTGATGGCGTTTGGAGTTTGTGACTTAATTTTTATTTACAATAATTGATAGATTCCATGCCATTTGCTTCCCTTCAGGATATATTATGTCACAATCACTCAGCTTTTCTTTCCCGTTCATGTAATTCTTGTACTAATCATATTTTATTATTTGTCCTCCTGCTATTAGCCATTCTCAGATTTGGATAAATTAATATGTCTTTCATCTTGGTCTCTCAAGACATTTATTGCCCTCCAATCACCAAATTTGTCATTTTTCTACATATTTTTGTTATTTTTCTCTTGGTGAACATAAGTTTCAATGTGGAACAGTAATGCAATAAATACAACAGCTTTTGTTTTGGTAACTGTTATATGCAAAAGCATTCTTTCAACTTATCAGTTATGCAATCTGGCAGAATATTCGCAATCATCGCAGCTATTCAAAGAGTGTCAATAACATACTGAAGCAGCAAATGTACATTGGTGTTTCTTTGCCTCAAATCAAACAGTTTATCTTGAGCTAGGCTCAGATCACTGTCCATTAACCCTTATGCTGCTGTTTAACTTACTACACTAAATCTAAGAGGTCCAAGCTCTCTCTTTACTTTCCCGGAGTTATTAATTAATACAGCTAAAGGATTATGAATTGTATTATTTGATATTTTACGTATTATTTTTATAAATGCCATGTTTAAAACAAAACTTAGTCATAATAAAATCACATTGAGTCATACAATAAGCGTATATGAAACATAATCCACATTTTGGGACTATGATGGAATTGGTTATGAAATTTGTCTTCATTAATTATCCTCAAGCCTCAGATCTTTCTTCCAATTGTATGAAAATTATGTAAAACTCCTATGGCTCCTATTAGAGGTTTGCTGGTAATAATCATTTGAATTGGTTCAACCACTCCAACTCCAATGTTTTAATGAACAATGTTTATCTTATTTTATTTATGTAGACATCTGATGACTTTCGTCTGCGACTCAATGCTGTTTTGAAGAAGGTAGGATATGATATAGATAACATGCGCTATCCCGAGGGCTATCAAGAAGCTCCCCTGGCTTATGATGCCGTTTGGGCAGTAGCGTTAGGTAAGTGAATGTCATCACAATTGATATTGAAATATTTTATATTAACTCTTTTATCTAGTGGATTGCCCATTGAAATTCTATTGGGAAATTTAAAAAATAACATTTATGATGTTAGGAGTAAAGCATTTGATTTACAGAAACCACTCCTGAATGTAAAATAAAAATCCTTGTATTGATATTTACATAAATCATTCTCAAATATCTGCATTAATATGCTAGTCTAGCATGCGTTATAATTCTAAGAAGAAGGTATCTTACAGTGTGAACATTATGCTACATGACTCTTTTTATTGAAGCGATTGATGGTTAAAATCTGTTGGATTTTAATATGTATAAATTCAAATTGAGATTTTCAGTTATTTTTATTCAGTATTTTTTTGTAATAATTTTATTAGACTCATTTTGTAAAGACATTCTTACATTACAGGATATTATCCAATTTATTATTTCAAATGAAAGATGTAGAGTATCAGAAGAAGCATATTGCCTCCTCATTTTTAAAATAACTGTTAATATTCATCCTTCTATATTGGCTTGGTCTTTCATCATCCCTCAGCTTTTAATAAGACAATGGAGAAACTCAGTCGTCAAGGAAAGAGAAATTTGAAAGACTTCACGTATACTGACAAGGAGACAGCTGATGACATCTATTCTGCTATTAATTCAACACAGTTCCTGGGAGTTTCTGTAAGTTCCACACCAATCGCTTCCTATTTCTCGTAATATGAAAATCTTATAATAGCTAATTAACTTCAAACTTGAAAAATGATTTTTTTAAATATGATTTAAGGTTGTTGTTCTGAGAATTGTGATTCTATTTCAGGGGCATGTTGCGTTCAGCTCACAGGGTGATCGAATAGCTTTGACGCAAATAGAGCAAGTGATTGATGGGAAGTATGTTCTTCTTGGCTACTATGACACTCAGAGTGATAACCTTACTTGGTTTAACAGAGAACGCTGGAGTGGTAAGAATTTTTGGACTATTCACCATTTTTTTAGAACCTCTTATAATAGAAGCCTCCTAATCAACGTGGGAATTTTTCTGTCATGGTAGCTGCTGGGAGTAGTTGTTCCTTTTTGCATCTTTTACCATCTGTACATGAAAGAAAATATTCTATGCATTAGTATGAATGTTGTTTGTACACCAAAGGGCATAAGAAAAAAAGTTCCCACCTAAGACGCAACCAGCATAACTCGAGAAGAGCGAGTCTTTGCAATTCTCTGTTTTGAGCACGCTTTTCTTCTTCCTCTTTATGCCTGGCACATTTTAAAGGCTTTTGTGATGTTATAAATTTTATAAATACTCGCTAAAAGTCGTTGCTTTTGCTGCTGTAGAAGCAGTATTGTAT
Organism: Sympetrum striolatum; assembly: GCA_947579665.1. Taxonomy (NCBI): domain Eukaryota; kingdom Metazoa; phylum Arthropoda; class Insecta; order Odonata; family Libellulidae; genus Sympetrum; species Sympetrum striolatum. The sequence goes on from OX388342.1 coordinate 13,072,510, forward strand.
TATGAAAAAATTAAATTTGTATTTCATTAAATCGGCTCGAATCTCATGCGTAATTTGCTCCTCTTCAAAAATATTTGACATGAATTACTTTGGCTGCTCATATTTCCTGCTAGCATAAAATTTTCCATCAATGCAGACTTAGAACGAACTTGTTTTTTTCGGTTAATGCTCCTCATGCCCACAGGATGAACGTTTTTGTAAAAATTATGCTTAATTATGATATGATAATCGAGAGAACTATTGTTAATTTGGTCCATGGAAGAAGGGAAAATCATAAAAAAATGTAATAAGGATAAAAATGAAGTAATAATAAAATAATACCTGCTATTACAAATAACATTGGATGAGAGTGGACCTCAAAGCGATAAAGCTGCTTGTTTTCATTGAAAACGAATTTGTGAATGTGGTGAAGTTGTTTGTGCCATTGATATTGTGATATAATGTGATGGGAATGATACGCTTTGAATGCTAGTTTGGTAAAAGTAACTTTTACTTTGGAGGTGTGCAAATTTGATTCCCAATATTATGGACCTCCAAACAAATTCCCATATAGAGTTGATACTAAAACCTTTTGACCATATAGAAGTGATTGTTGCTAAAGAGGCCACGGAGATAAATGAAGCTTGGCCATAAGAAAGAACAGGTTGAGAACCACTGGGTTAGAGAGCACCTTGGGTTTATGTGGAGATCATCATTTCCACTGCAACCTTTTCCCAATCTGAAGAGAATTTTAGCTCTTTTTTCTACTTTTACCTTTTTAACTATATCATTTAGATCCATGTAGAAAAATTGCTACTGCCACATCATAATAAAATTTCAGTATTTTATCTCTTCTTGTCTTTTTTGTGCACATATTTCTTGCTGTCCTTGTACTGTATTTTGTTGGCTACTATAAATGATTTCATAGATAATATTATGATTGGAATAGAAATCCATTTCATGCATAGTTTTCTAAAAACATTGTCTTATCTTATAAATGAATGTTTGGAAAAAATCATTAGTAATATTCTAAATATTATTAAATATGTGAAGTAAACTATCACTATATGTATTGATATTTTAATAATCAATGTGCAATGTGTTTCAGGGGGAAAAGTGCCTCAAGATCGCACAATTGTAAGAGAGGTGCTGAGGACTGTATCCCTGGGTCTGTTTGTTTCCATGTGCACCATATCCTTCGTGGGAATCGTTTGGGCTCTAGCACTAATTCTCTTCAACTTTTTACACCGCCATCGCAGGTAACTCTTTAAACGTTACAATCAGCTGCCTTTTTTTTAGATGAAAATGAGAAATACATCATCTTATACTACTTTTACATGATTTTTAAGTTTGACTATTTTATATGTTTTATAATATCCATAACTTTCAAAATAATTCATTGAAATACAGTTGCTTCTGTTGCAACTGACTATTGCTCTGAAAATCATTGAAAGAGTATACCCAAACTAGTTAGCATGTTTGTTACATATTTTTATATTTATATAGCATATTATATTTTATATTTTTATAGCATATTTTTAACTTTTAATGTCAGAGTGGAAGGCTATGATTTTTCTTGATGAGTATAATTTTCATTGCAAAAAGTAAGTAATCATACTTGGCTGATTGCAATACTCATAATGACAATAAAAGAGGATATTCTATTCTTATAGCAAAGGAAATCAATCATATTGGTATTATATCATGTGTGTTAAACTTTATTTATGCTTCAGTTTTTATAATTATTCATATTAACTTCAACTTTTAATTATTATTCTCTTCACAAATGTTATATATGTAAATGTATTTTATGTATTTACTCTACTGTTTATTATTTGTAACATCCTATATGTCAATTTTATTATTTATAATACTGATTGTAATAATGATAGTGATATTTTTGGTTTTAACTTATATAATTTGTGATATAAATTTTTATATTTGTTATATTTTATACTTATAAAATCTTATCGTTTACTGTATTTTATCCTTTTATATTCTGTTGATGTGATATTGGTGCTGTGACATTTTTTGTAACAAAAAGGTATATCCCATTGAATAAATAAATATCGATGAACACAATAACAAAGAGAAACTTATGAATGGCGACAATAATTTAAGCGATAATAAAATTCCTGAATTCCTTCCTCTACACACTATTAGATGTTCTCTCGGCAGGTAAGTCGGAGTACTCTTTCTTTTCTCAGCCTACGTCTTTAGGGGAAAACCTGTGATCCCAAACTCTTCTCACCCTTTATTCCACGCATACTACATCAAAAGGGAAAAAATCCACTCCACCAATTAAACAATAAATAGCCTTCACCCTGCTGTCTTTGCTTTGTATCTATTGACAAAGAATGCATCACATTCAAAATACATATTGAGTGCTCTTAAAAAGAGCTGTGTCCTTTATTGTTTTCTCGCAATACCTGTGAAAAGGAAGGCTGACAAAAACAGATATTGGAGATTTTAAACCTCAAATTCCTTAACAGCTGTGTTCCAAATTTTCTTTCTTTACAGGAAAACTTGGTTTTCTTTAGAGGGAAAGTGGTTTTTATGATTGCAGTTCTATATGGAAGTATGGCACTTCAATCAGCATTTGTTACGTTGTGAAAAAAATTGATTTTGAATCTAATACTTATTTAGAAAACAAGAAATATAAATGGTTTCTGGAAATAATTTGAGAATTTATCAGTCATGCATATGTGAAGATTTAAAATTCATGTTGAACAAAATATTCAGATTTCCACAAAAAAATTATTTCAATTGACAACTAGTTTCAACATGCAAGTGTTATTCTCAAGTCACAAACGTCCACCCACAAGTCACACCGACCACGAATTATAAACTCACGGAACAATAAGGGGTGGAGGAGGAAGAAGGAGAATATTAGATGGTTCTATGAAGCGAAGGCAGATCCATTACGATCTAAAATTCATCCTGAATAAGATTGTTTTGTGATAATTCATTATCTACAATCAGGGAAAGACTTGCTTCCTTTTCCATAGCAGTGTATTTTACTTTACATGAAAACACAATACCAGGTTGAAATGATTAATCATCTAAATCTTAATTAATAACAGATTTAAATGATTAATCATTGAAACCTGATTGGCTTCTTTAGTGGAGATTTTAAAAATTACTGTTGTGGAAAAAGCAGTCTTATTCTGTAAAGAATATTTTGCTATAAATAACCTCTTTGACATACAAGTCTATTGATCAGATTGAGAAACGTTAAAATTAATCACCTAGTTTTTATTCTTAGAATTAGTTTGAATTAAAGGGAAAATATACTGACAGTTCTTAAATAAGTGGCCCATTCCTAGACTCAGTTCATTTCTGACCTGGTGAAAGCCACTCATTATGTATAAGTAGTGTGGATAGAGAATCACTTGTTTTTGAGTTAGGGGTCAACCACAAAATAACGTAACGCAAAATTCTCCAATTTTCGACCCCTCCCCCATGTTACTCCTGGCCAGACCACTCCCCCCCCACCCTCCCCCAAATTACCTTATGTAATTTGCGTATGGCCTCTTAGTGTTTTCCATACTTTTCAGCCATTATAATTCGTTACATTATAAGTTTAGGTTTGTTGAACTTACATGAATTAAGAGCTTTCTTTAATAAAATATAAATAGAGCAGCACGTTTTACCTCCTAGTTTAAGATATTATTAATATTCTTTGTGGTATATTTTTATTATTAGGTTTCATATCTCTTCTTTGTTCTTAAATATAGTTTATTCTTGTTTAATTATTTATTTTGATAACTGAGGTTAATATCTATTATTTCTCTTATACTTTCTTCATTTTAGAGTCATTCAGTTGTCTCAGCCAGCATGCAATACATTGATGCTTCTAGGAGTGGTTTTTTGCCTTGGAAGTGTCTTTCCGCTTGGTTTGGATGGCCGATTTGTTGAGACAGATGCATATCCATCCGTATGCTCTGCTCGTTCTTGGCTCCTGTGCACTGGATTCTCATTGGCGTATGGCGCTATGTTCTCCAAGGTGTGGAGAGTCCACAGACTCACTACCAAAGCTAAAGCTGATCCAAAGGTATCGAAGATTCTCTCTTTTCTTAAATGTAATTTAAAATTTAAATATATTAAGACTTATTTTTATGCTTGAAAATTAATTTTAATATTTTTTTTGGGCATTTATAATTACTACATTTATTAACAGAGACTTATGGTATTATCAACTTTGTGTAGATGTAGAAAAATTACAAAAATGATAATCTGTAGCATAAAATTGACTACTCATTTACTGAGAAGACAGTTATACCATGTGTAAAATAGATTTAGATTTTTGTTTCTATGACCATAAAAAGTTGTTTCAGATGTACATTTTTTTTTGGTTGTGAACAAAGTTTTTTTGTGAATTCTCAAGTTATTATCAAAATAAATAATGTATGCAATTGAATTCCATCAACGCAATCATTGCAGTAATGAATTTTTTAAATGCAAGTAATTTTCTATGGTATTATATTTCAAGGAATGAATTTCTTCATTTACATTGTAGATCTATAATTTAGTAGAGTGATATCTTGTTTGAATAAATAACAATCTTATAACACTCTTTTTTGAAGGCTGATGAAGGCTGGAAGTTGTATATGATGGTTGGAGGATTCCTAATTGTAGATGTTGCACTTCTGCTCTCTTGGCAATTGACTGACCCCCCAAAGAGGGGAATCGAGGTTTTCCCTCTCGAAGATCCAATCTCAACTGAAGATGATGTGAAAATTAGACCAGAACTTGAGCACTGTGAGAGTAGGCATGATAATGTATGGCTCGGTAAGAACTTTTTATTTTGCTGCCAGATATTCCCTTTTTTCATGATACCCTTAAGCTTTAAAAGTCAGTGTTTCTTGTAATGAAAAATTTTTAAATTCCTGAAAAATATCCTATAACTCGTGAATAATTAATTAAATATTGTGTGCTAAGCTAAGCAGTTGCAATTCAATAATGCATGACTAAGATCTTTGAAAACCTTTTCGTGAACAACATCACTCATTTGTGAAAAAACAATTTTAGTGGAGCACAGTATGTGCCTTATTAACTCAAAACTGAAGGGCCAACAAATGTCATACGCACCCCAAAATTCAAGCATTGGAAATAGAAAAATCATCTGCCTGCAAATCTGATGTGCATCTAAAGATGTTAGAGGTCTGCATGGGCCAAAGATTTCAAGCCAAGCCTGGCCCGTTCGTCCCGAGCCCAACCCGGCCCGAACGTGGAAACAAATTTTTGTTCTCAAGCCCAAAGTTTCCTTAAATCGCCCTGGAATTATTCGTTGTGATTTTGCTATACATTTATTTATTTGACTTCTTCGGTAATGCCAACATATATGTATTTAGAAGGAAGAGGAATGTATTTAGAAACTAAATTAAACGAAAATGAATAAATAATTTAGTTTTTTTTCCATCGTAGAAGTTTTAATTTATTTTTTGAATAATTGCAGTGGAGGAATGTAAAATAAAATAAACAATGTTGGCAAGTAAATGATAATTTGTACTGAGAAAAGGACAGTAATTTAATTTCATGTAACGTAGCAAAAAATAAGTTTATTGGGAGAAACTTTTCTCTACGCTAGAGAAGTGAATCACAAGCATCTAACACCAACAGAAAACTAAAAATCTCATAAGAAATGCACTTGGCATTGCTCTGGAACGAAGAAAGGCGAGGTCAGATGACCCCAGGGTAAAGTTATGCTTACAAATAAAGCTAGGTTTCTACATGCAATGATTGCTGGCGCCAGTATTTTTCTTCTGGAGGACTGTGATTTTAGAACCTTATGACGACTCGATGTGTTATAACTAGTTGTTCCAATAAATCGTTTTTTCATGAAAATTTTGACTGATTTTTCTGCTGCCATTCCTAAGATGGAGTGTGATGGCTTCAGTGCTTGATTATATGCACAGTAATCGATGGATTGATAATGGCAAATTGATGGATGCAAAGGAAAACCGAGTGTGGGAAGTCTACTGGTGCCAGTAAGTTTAACTCCATTCTACTTTTACTGGCGCAAGGATTACTGGCGCCAGTTGATTTTGCGTGTTTCCATACGCTAGTAAACTGGAGCCAGTAATCATTGCATGTGGAAACCCAGCTTTAGGATTTTGAGATAAGGAACTTATTGGGCTCTCTCTTAAAAAATAAATGCCAAAGAACTGGCAGATATTACCATGGTCTTCCAGTTGTGAAAATGAAAGGAGTCGAGACTTCAGATATAAACTTCAAAGAACAGAGTCTAAGCATTTTATCTCAGCATTCTGTGTCAACTTGAAGAGGCCTCTGCCCCTATGCTAGAAACTATCGCCATTTAATAACAAATAATTCTTTCCTTCCTGAGTTATTCATGGGCCTGAGCCCATAGATTGCCTGTTTTACCTGGCCCATGCAGACCTCTAGTGGCCGTACCATTTTCAGCACTGTGTACCTGTTAACTATACATTCATATGGTGCTATATTTGTATATTTATTCAATTTATGTGTCTATATATACACACACCGTATTTACTCAAAAATAGCATCAACCCTTTTTGGCCATTTTTTGGCCTAAATATTGGCGTACATGTTAGTATCAATGGCTCACTAGATTCTGGTACAATACTACTTGCACACATGTCCCGTAGCACAAGGCCTCACATCTTCGGGTCACGCTGGTTCCATGTAATTCATCAAACGTTAGACCAGTGTGCTATCGATGTTTTCACTCTAAGAGTCCCCAAAGACTATAGACTAAACTGTCGGCTGATAGTTTTTAATTCAAAGGGAATGGAATCAAATATTTTAAATGAACAATCTTGAATTGGTTAATGTGCATACTTACGTAGGATTTTTGGTGTAGACAGCTACCGGTATATACCATATACTGTATACAGTGTATAAGCACATGAATATATGTACACTCCTGGCCAAAATTAACACACCACCTCCCTAGCGATCCTAACAACCAGAGGTGTGTTAATTTTGGCCAGGTCTGTACATAGCAGCATATGCATGTATAGTTAACACATATACGGTGCTGCAAATTCCATGGCCACATGTCTTAAGGCGCACTGTAGATTCACAGGCAAATGATTTTTCAATTTCCATTGCTCTAATTATGGAGCACGTCTTACATTTGATGGTGCATCGTTTTCAATACAGTATTTCACTTAAACCTGATGTAAATAGTGTGAGATTGTTTCAATCTCAACAATTTAAGTATTTATTTAATTTATTAAATGATGTTTTAATGGGTATGTTTGGACGTTATAGGAATCCTTTTTGGCTACAAAGGCATTGTTTTGATTTTTGGCCTTTTCCTGGCTTATGAAACGAGAAGCATCAAAGTGAAAGGAATCAACGACTCCCGTTTGGTAGGTATGTCAATTTACAACGTTGTGGTGCTCTGCCTAATTACTGCTCCAGTTACCATGGTGATAGCGTCACAACAAGATGCTGGTTATGCCTTTGTGGCTCTTGCTATCATCTTCTGCTGTTTTCTGAGTATGGCCCTCATTTTTGTGCCAAAGGTGAGCTCTTAAGATAAATTTTCATTTCACGGTGTGATTTTCAGTAACAAGCCATAATTTGCTATCATCTGCTACGGCATCATGATGTCTCTTCATAAGTTTTTCAGTACATGAAAGAAAATATCATATATCTCTCATTTTTTGTCTCAATTTTGTTCATTATCTTTATCATGTGAAAGCTACCAAGGAAAAGCCTTATTTGATTCTTATAATTATTTTAACCAGTCGTGAGAAATTCAAACTGGTCTCTTGGATGAGTTCTATAGAGACACATATCATTTGAGGTCTTATGCCTAGCTTTAAAATTTTTATTATGGGACTGAAAGTTGTTTAGCTTTATATCTGGTATTTTGTGAAAATCTCTTAAGATATATCTCTGTTGCTGTAAATATTAATGAGTGTCAAGAATAGGATATTGTGTATAACTTATGACTTATAAGGTATGAATTCGGAGTGAAAAATATCAATTTTATCTGAGGAAATTCATTGTGGTTTATGAAATGTTAGTTTTTAACATTCAGGGAGTAGCCCTCTTACTTTCGATGTAAGAAATACTTCTTTTGTCTCTTTAAAAATGCCTGAACATTTAGATTGCTATATTTGTTGATGCATTTGAATTATATTTTTCTGTTATTGTTAATTCAGGTATTCACTGAGAAATTCCATGTTGAATATGCAATTCTTTCTCTGTGTCGTTTTCAAAAATACCTCATTTCAGTAAAATTAAAGATAGTAAGAATCAGGATCATAAGCTAAAATTTATGAAAAAGTGACCTCTCTCCCAATTTTCATATTATAGAATAAGATATACTGGTTTCAGTTTACTGTTACCCAGTAGATATTTAACTTCAGCATTCGAATGATAGTAACTCTAACTACTTGTAGATTTAGAATGAAATATACTAAGAAATGATCCTTAATCTTTCTTTGTCAAATATAATGTGTATAACATAAATAATTAATGTATAAGAAATATATATAAAATGAGTTAGGTCAGTATTAGTTATTCCTCTGGTGAACCCAATCAGAAATGAACTCAATGCTCATCTGATACTTCTACAAAGATTCTCCCTCACCAAGTCAGTTTACTGTACAGCATAAAGTTTTTGATTTATCATTCATAAATATCAAGTAAGATTTTCACAATATGAAATATCCATCCAGCTTCTGCTGTAATTTCTGTCTAACCCTCAGTTCCACAATTCTGTATCAATAATTCAGGAACTTTTTAAACATTATATATTATTTCACTGTTTGTGTTATTATACTGTGCCTAAAAGATGAACTGTATGTAGGTAATGAGACTTGTAGTACTGTGAAGTAAAGGTGGTTCTTACAATCAGTTTAAATTATTAGTAATCTCTTGTAATGGAAATGAAGTTTAACTGTGTACAAGAAAGTGTACAACTCAGTGATATGATCGGTCCTCAAACCCAGGACTCCCAATATTTGAGTATGTGCTGTAACCAACTGAACTGCCACATCCTTCTCATTTCTGTGAATGGGAGCTTACAGAAGCCATATCACATATAAGTTGAGAATCATGTGTACTTAAATGTATTTATTACACCTCTTTGGGAAAATCAAAAGATTCTTTATTTGATGTGGATTATTTCTATGTATATTCTCTAAATGGAAGGCATCTATTTATTTACTGCTTATATTTATAATCCACGAATAAATGGTATTTATGAGATTATTAATTATTTCTTTCAGGTGATTGAGATTTTGCATCATCCTGGAGAGAAGGAAGGTCGAGATGGAAGTGCTCCCTCGGATGGGGGAATGACGAGGGAGGAAGAGGAGCGTTACAGAAGCCTCCTTGCTGAAAATGATGAGCTACAAAAACTAATATCTGCTGTAAGTTTCCATTAAACATCTTCAACTATACTCAGTAGTGAAGTTTTTTCTTCCAAATCAGATGGGAGATAATCAAGTAACCAAATTTCGTGGTACTAGTGACCTCTAGTGCCTTTCAGCTAATAATGAATGCAGTGTACCGTACTTTAATTCCTTCAAATTTGAAAATTTTAATTTGTTTTGTTCTCAAAATTCATTGCAAAACTGTAATCTAGGCTCCCATAAAAATAAAACCAAACAAGTTCAAGGAAAATAAGTTTTTTATTTATACAAATTTATATAAATTAAAAATATTTTGTTGTTTGAACTTCTTTGGTTTAAGTGGTGGAATACAATCAAGCTAAGGCTGAGACAATTTTGTTCCCATAACAGTATTTATACCCATTGAAGGTAGAAGCAATTAAAGGATGCTATTGGGATAAAATCTGAAAAAGATGTAGAATATCTTGATTTAAAATCCTGCTGAATTTCCTAGCTAGAGCAAGGAAATCTAGCTTTCTGACACAACATAGGGTAACATCTTCTCCTAAAAGTGTCATGCATTAAACTAAGCATTTCTCTTTTTAAGTTCTTTTTCACATCTCATAAAATATTTGTATTTTATATGTATCATATAGACAAATTTTAATACTGTTGTGGCAAAGTCGCCCCTTTTGACTGGCACATCGCCATCGACGCCAGCGAAATGCCTTCCAGAAGCTTCGAGGCATTTCACGTGGCTAATGACTTTTTACATAAAGCGCCCCGCGAGGCGCACAAGGCTCAGATAATAATAAAGGAGCTCCAAAGAGCACTGATCGTGACATCATTGGACTAGAACCCTCAGCGCTTTACTGTCTTTACCTGATTATTGGGCCATTCTACTTTTTCAGCTCTCAGATTTTTATCAAATTTCACAGTAGTTCATTTTTTCTTGAAAATTCATTTAAATTCAATATATTTGCAGTAACTGATTATTTTCCTCTCTCATTGGTATATGCTGCTATGTTGAAATACACTGTCATTTTATTATAATTTTTAATGTGACCCCAAAAATGACTCGGTTCAGCTCAAAGTTGTACATATGTTATGATAACAACGTATATATAACTTGTTATGATAGTCCTTGAGGGTACAGCACCTTTAATCAGCTAATACTTCTTTAGAGCTTTAGAGATGGTACCTCCAATACAAGGAATAATGTTTCTTAAGTAAGACCTTCAAAAATCTTCAGAATTATTTCAATCTGATTATTTCTAGAAGGTACTCACTCCCATTTTAATAGTTTATTTTTGCGGACGTAGGGATTACCCTTTTCAAAACGTGCACACGTATGCATATAATCCAAAGATAAGAACTTAAATGTAGAATGGTATTACAAGTAAGCTAAGATACATAAAATACACTATAGAGTTCATACAAATATTAATAGTACATATCTAGGCTCATACGTGTATTAATAGTACATATCTAGGTGAAGAAGGTAATTGCAAAAGTTTCTACAGTTTTGATTTAATGACCTTTTTAAATATGTTTAAGGAGAGTTGAAAAATGTCATCATCATAACAAACTCTGTGAAGCGAGTGCATGATCTGGAAAATTGGCAGGTAGTAGAGAGATAGTTATTTGAAGGCACTTCATAGAGGTTACAGTTGCGAGTAGGCACACGAGGTACTTTAATAGGTCACAAGAGATGAAATTTCAGGACAATATATCATGTTTTTGAGAATTTTATACATAAAAATAATTCCAATGTATTCCCTTCTTGCTTGAAGGGTAGGTAGGTTGAGTTGTCTTAGTATCGGTTCATATCGGCCAACTTTTCTTTCAATCTTGAATTAAAAAAAGATATCATTCTGAGAAATTTGTTTTACACTCTTTCTAAGGAGTGGTTGTCCTTATTGTATTAATGGAAATTATATCCTATCCATTTCACAGATTTTTATAATTAATGATTTAATGAATATTTATCTATACTAATTCTTTCTAAATTAAGTCATTGTGCATTTTATTTATATAAGCATGTATCTACTGTAAAACCTTCCCAAGCCGGAAGCAGTACTGTAATAGTACTGAATATTGAAAGATTTTTACTGCACTTATGTTAGGCAGAACCTGCTTAACGTGAACCGAGAGCTATATATTCCTCTAACCTCTCTTATGAATAACTAGTCTTTGAACTTGTGAAAGATGGGGAACAAAATTTTCTTGATTTCCAAAGCATTTACCATTGCCTTCCTTCTCTTCCAAGTTCATTCAACAGCACCATCAAAGGATAAGCATACAGTTAATCTTATAATAAAGAATATTCAGAAGAGAAATTATCTAGATGACTATATTTTGATTATGCTTTAGGTCTCCATATGAGCTTTGATGGTGTGTGAGAAGGTGCTAGAAATATGTGTAATATGTATGAAGGACAATTTCAGCTCAGCTGTCATTAGAAATTAGAATTGAGTCATCAAATGTCTTTTTTTTCAAATTAGAAAGAAGAAAAGATACGTTTGTTGAAACAAAGATTGGAGGAAAAAGAAGCCGTTGATGGAGGAGGGCGAAGCAAGCAGCGTCATGGGAGACGGAGGCAAGCTGACTCTGCCGCAGGTGGGTACTCACTCTTTTTGCGTACATACCCTTTAGAAATATATTTATAGCTATTCTTATTTCTCATATGTTCATTAAAACCTTTATATTGCCACATTTACGCAGTAGAATTAAATATGATAAACATTTTTAAATATAAACATTGAAGATGCAAAGTGTTAAAAATTCAGTTTTCACATTCTGTCACTTAAGTTCACAAACTGTAGAGCTTAAAAATGACACTTTATTTTTCATAGTTATGATCATTTTTATGAGATTGCATGGTTAATTGGATGCCTTTTATTGAAAAATCAGTTAATTCCTTTTAAATTGCGTATGATCTTATCATCCACTTGAATATTGGTAATTCTATGTAGTATATTACCTAGAACTCTTCTTTTCTAGATTAAATAATTCTCTCTTTATGGCAATGGTTAGCTAAGTTCACACATTAATTGTAGAATATTACTATATAATGAGGTGCAATTTATAGTTGATTTCCCTTACAAACTTCAAGGCAGAAAATTTAAAATTGAAGCAGGAATTCAATTTGTTCATTCAAATTACCATGCTTTCTCACAACTTCCCTGGCTTTTTTGTCAAGGAACAACCTTAAACTGGAAACATTTGTATTACTTCTGCATTATGTAAATTCTAATGCAAATCAATGAATTTAATACTACAGCCATCGTTATGCTACTCCTTTATTATTATGAATAAATTTTTATGATCGCCATTCTATTAACTTTTTCACTGTTAGTAATGTTTGCACTAAACATTTAGTTCAAAATGTATAAAGCATTCCCATTGCAAACCTACTGAACCTTAAATAACCTCACAGAACAGGTTAAATTGCGAAATGATCCATAATTCATAAGACTTCTATTCTCTGCTTAAGTAAAAAAAACTGTAAATGCAGATTTAGATTATTTTTCTCTGCTGTATGATGTCAATTTCTGTTACTATGGAAGACTAACCATCAAATGACCCCAATTAGAAAGAATGCAAATCTTTATAAAGCCTAGGTAATTTATGTTTGGGGGAGGGTGAGGCTTTGCTCCCCTCTTTGCCTCACCCTCCCTTACGCCCCCTCTCTCTGGGGGAAGGCGCAGCTGAGGGTGCTGCTGAGGGGCCATTGGGAGGGGGCGCCGCCCTGGTGGTGGACGAGGGCAACTCTGACTCTGCTGTTGGCCTTGGCCTGTCCTCTGTCTACACGGGGAGCTCCCGTGCATCACGCTCGGATTTCGAGTTCTCGGAGTCGTACCTGTAGGGCGACCAATGGCCATTTGGAGTGGTTTCCACATTAAAGCCACTCTCACCAATTTATACATATCTCATCTTGCATTTCGTCTGTTTCGAGTCTGGTGGAGATTATGTTAATTTTCTCCATTTAATGCTTGGACATAGGTCATATAACTTATTTATCTCGTCATTATAAATTCTTTAGATTCTACTTTACCCCATGCGCACTATCTGCCCCAATACTCATCCTGATTCATTCTTTTGGAAAGTCTTAATTTTTCCAAATACTTGGGATAAACTTTTGTAGATAAACAAGAGAGAAATCACACAAGGAACATTAAAATTCTTCATTTCTGACCTTTACCCCAGGAGTAATAATCAATTAGTATTTCAAAACTCAATAAGCTAGTGCTTTCTAAAGTAATTGGAGAAATTTGAATGACTGTCATGCAACCCTTATTGTTGAGTATATACTGTATTAAGCTTTGATGTTCTACATAAGTATAATTTCATTTATTTTTCATTTACATAGTTTAAGCAACGTATTTAAGAGGTAAGATACAGACTCTTCTGATAAAGAAAGTTACAAAGAAGCTATGTACATTATATATGCAATGTACTACTGGTGAAGTATTTAATGCAAGTTTTGCTACTACTTGCAATGAACTGTTTCATTACAAAGCTTATTAGCAAATTCCTTGCCAACTTCTTGAGGTAATTGTCATGTTTAAGTTTGATGCATTTGGGCAGATATAGTCTTTTAGATTTGGAAATTTGACTCAAATGTTTCAAGAACTAGTGAAGAATACTGGGATACATATCATGAAAATATATGGAGGTTCTATTCTCCTCAATCACTAAGGAATTTCAACAGCCAAAGAATTAGGAAAATGTGCTAAAATAAAACGAATGTGGTAAGCATGTTCTAGTAGGTATATTTAAGGTTAACTTTTACATATTTGATTTCTTCACCTATTATTAACAATTTTATCACTTGCTAACATACACTGATAAAGATACTGTCCATTAGTTTGGACTATCGGCACTTCGATTTAAATATACAGATTCGACTTAACCTCATATTTTTGATGTGACACAGTATTTTAAATATTGCTCAAATATACTTTAATTATGCACAACATATTTTAGAATATATTGAGACAGGCAGGATATTCAAGATTTTATGGTAAACCTCAGTGCCTCTCAATGATATCTTACTCTATATGACTCTAATACTACATATTTTTATCTTTTTGTTTTAAATGTTATATTTGAAACATTTAAATATTAATAAGAAAGAATATAATCTTCTCAATTCAAGCTAAAAGGAAGACATAGATTGGGTATTTTGCCCTCACTGAAGAGCTTGGAATATATTTTAAACTCAAATGCTCAGAAAAAAAAAACTTCGGTGGACCATGACATTATTTTAAAATCTTTGCTAAATATATTTAAATGGAACATTTTTAAAGCACATTAATGATGGCTGAATAGCCGAACACACCATAGTGTTTCAGGGTCCTTCTGTGTTACCTTTATATCCAATCTCAATCACCAGGGTTTTTAAAAAGATGTATGGAAGTATGTTAATACGATTTAATTTTATTGTCTGCATAATTTTCTAAAAAACTGATTAATCAATTTCAGTTGTTTTCTCTTTTGTGCATAATACATCAATAATGCGAAAGTGGAGCTTAACAGGACATTTTATACAAATTAACGTACTAATGATAATTAAGATATTTCTAAGTATATAACAAGAATATTTTTTTCAATTTGTCGATATTTATTTTTAGTAAACATTTTGCATTGGAAATCATAATGACTCACAAATGTGTTATTTAACCACAGCTCAGGATTCTGAATGAAATCTATTTATACTATTTCTAATACAGTTAATTATAAGTTAGTTGGTTACGACAAAGAAGATTTAAAATAAATTAATATAAAGGAAATTTTCAAGTTTCAGATTCTTTATCTCTTTAACACTGAAATTCATTCGTAAGTTGAGATGATATCCGAATTGAATGAAATTAGTAGGAACTTTGTACACTTTTCAGTTAACATGAAGCCAATTTTTTGGGCAGCTAATAATGAATGGATTACATTTTCAATATAATAGATAGTAATAAGGAGTATGGGATGGGCCAAATAAGAAATTTAAAAACTTATTCTAGACTTACGTTAATGATACTTCTTCACCACAAGTGTACAGTAATATTTTATTTCCAACATTTCACGACTTTAAGGCTAACATAGCTCAAAACTAATATCTGCTTCTGTGTGTGAAGAAACCTTCTGTTATCAGACAACATAATCTACTCCCAATATTTTTAATGAAACACTTTGGAACCAAGTAACATGGGGCTATTCTATATGTCTTAAGCCTTGGTTCATGTCCGATGTATGGACATTATTTGATGAATAATGTTGGAGAAAATGTGGGACACTTTCACCCGGACAGAATGAAGCCCCCGGGACGGATGGCCCTACAAGTTGCTCAAGGGTCCACTGCATGCAGAAGGGAGCAGATGTTTGCTGTGGATGTCTCCCATGAAATTGGATTAATTAGAAACCAACTTTGGGTAGCTGCTGCACTCTGCAAAGCAAATCAGACTCCCACGAACCACTTGTTGAAAAAATAGATCTTTGGAGTTTGAAGTCTATCCAAAGTGAAATTGTGTCAATAGCTCAAGCCCTGTTTACCCAGTAATCGCTCTGGTGTATCATCATCACGAACTCATCATCTTACAATTTGGAGCCTATCTTTGTCATTTTAGGAACCATGATGTATTCTATGTAATATTGATGTGTAACATGAAATATGTACAACTGGCTCTAAAATTGTGTATGTTGAATTTAGAGAGGCAATGTTCTCCAGAAATAGGTAACTTCATTCTTTTTGGTGAATGCCATTTTCTTATTGCATTTGTATAATCTTTAATGAGATGTTACCAATCAAATATACATTCAAGTTTTTATTATTTTTATGAATATTTTTATGAAGACGAGTCCTAAATTTCTCTATAAATTAAAAAGGTGAATTATAGAAATATTTGATCAAAATTTAATTTTAGTAGCACCTAAAAAAATCATCTGTGATTGGAAAATTTAATTATACTCCCTTTAAATGATTGGCGGTCATATTTCATTATATTCTTACCATTTCATCTCAAAACTACCTCTACACATCTTTTCATCTAATCTTAAAGCATTAAACAATTTTTAGCCACAAATTTCATTCCTGGTGTTTTAATGTTTTAAATGCACAATTATAATAATTAATGAATCACCCTTAGTCAGTAATATTTGTGTAGCTATATTCAAGGAAATCAAAAATGCCATTTAATAACGAGACATATATGGTGTGTAAATGACTCTTATTATTATATTACTCTGGTGCTAATTTTCTAAAGGTTTATATTTATGGATTTTTATATTTATTACAAATTAATCTCATAGTTTAATATTTAATTCTGGCTTGCATTGTATTTATTCGTAGGAGTCATTTATTTTCTGGTCACAATTTTTATGCAGTTAATTTTTTATTTATTTATTCATTCACATTTTTAAATAGTTTTAGCTAAACATTGAAAGGAGTACATTCCATTTGTATTAATTGAAACCAAATTTTAGAACATAGATGTGTCATTTTGTTGTTGAAATATTTTTTTATAGTTTTGTTAAGTTTTAAAACATTTGATGAGCTTTTCAATGATATGCTTGTATAATATAACAGTATTTGTTAGCTGCATTGCTTATATAACCGATCTAATCTTTTCTATTGATCACTGTATAGAAAATAAATTAGTAAGTATATTTATAGGTTCAGTAATTGAAATATGTGTTAAATTTTAACTGAGTGTTAGGAAAAGTGATACTTTGTTGTTCTCCCTTTGATATTATAAGATATTTGACTGTGTTGCAATGATTATTCAATTCTATTTCTTAAAAAATAATGTAATTGGCATTTTTAAAGTCTATTTTATTGCAAGTTGATTCATTTGCATATTATAAATACATGTATATCATAAATAATCCGATGGCATATTGGTCAAATATATGTACTGTTTATGAATTCTGAATTTAAAAAGTTGTTAGATTTATTGTTGTGTTAACTCATATTTTGTAAAGGAGTAAATGTCTGTATTCATTTCATTTGTTGAAGTTTCAAAGAATAAAATGTAATAGAAAGTTTAGAGTTTTGTGATTAATATGAGTTTTATTTATTGCTGTTTCATTCATCCTAATTGGTAATTGTTTTAAATACTCATTGAATCGCTTAGTATATTCTTTGCATGACCAATTAAATATTGATGCTTCACTTTGGAAGAAGACAAAGTAAAAATCAGAAATTATGATTCGGCGTTTGTAAGAATTGAGATGCTTAAATTGAAAGATTGAATAAGAGGTTTCTTTGTTCAATTTGAATGTTTTAGTTTTATATTTAAATTAACTCAGTCCTTGGATCTATGATCGTTTTATACTACCTCAATTGATATTTCCTCTTTGACTCATTCATTATATTTTTAGATCTAAGCATGTTGAACTTTTGAATGTGTGCTAGTAAATATATCTGATAAGAAAAGTGGTAATACTATGTAGGAAAAGAAGCAGTAATTTCTTGGCTCTATTATTCCTCCTCATATATCATCCAGTACCTATTGTGCATTTGAGTTGGGGAATTGATTTTGCCAGAATCTGTAAGTCATCAAGATTATTACTGAAAAGTTATCCTACGATATGATTGCAGAAGAAATGTCTGGTTTTTATATCAAATAACAATTTAAGAAGAAATTCATGCTTCTACGTTCTATCATAAGAATATGATTTGACTGGCAAAAATGTGTCGAGAGTAGAAAATTAGAATGGGCTCAGTACAAGGTTGGGTTATGCAATACCATTTAAGTAGGCTGATATTATCTGCATTACGAAGTATGTCTCAAATCATCCTTGCAGATTTACCTTCCATTGCCGTGATGGAGCTTGGTAGTAACATCTTGAGCAATCTGAATCAGGGTCATATTAAATTTTTACAATGCAAAATTCCACAAAACAAAAACTTAATGTGCGATCAGTTTCGAACTAACTGCTCATCATCTGAGATGATGGGGACCTCCCTGAAAAATACCAGCTGAGGATTGAACCCCAGGCCTCTGCGTGACAGGTGGGTGCCTTAACTGCTACACTGCTGAGGCACTTGCGTTTTATAAAAGGTTGAAATTTCTATACTGATTCAGTAATTAGAGCCTAGCTGAAACATTTGTGATAATTCTTTCATGTTACAGATTAATTGTATTTAATCAAGAAAGATAATGCTATTCACTGAGGTGGTCATTTTGCAATCAAAAGGTCAAACAGGAAAGAAAAAAGTTTAAGTTTCCCCAACTCTAAAGAGTATTTTATTAATCATAGCTGTCTACTTCCATATTCTATGCAATCACTTTTGCTATTTTATTTGGGCCATTTCTATGCATCTTGTTAATGGAATTATTGGGTACAAGCCTTGGCTCTTCCTCAGCAACCTCGTGAAAAGTATCCTATCTATTATACTCATTTAATAAATCTACAAGGATGAGCTGTTGAAATCTCTGCTTTGATTATGAATTAATATTTTTAGACGAGACTTTGGAACACGTTAGTAAAAGAATTACGTCTTCTTTTATTCACTGCAAATTCCGACGTTTTCATTTGTAGAGCATGAATTATTGTGCTCTATCTCTAACTCTCCTGCGTACGAGATAATCGCGTAGGAATAAGATGAACTTCTTTACTCAAACTGAGAAATTCGCGCGTCCATCCACGGTAGAACCGGGATATTAAGCTTCCGGAATCATCGGCTTCGTAGATGGCAGTCTAGACGCGCGGTTACTAGCGGCTTCTACAGTCCGCTTCGTCAATCTTCAGTCAGTCTGCTTTCTCGTCAAGGTGGAGCGTGTCCTCCAGCGGATGAACTTTTTTCTCCCTACATCTCTCCCTCCCTCGCTCAAACCGTACGGTGGTGCTACCTGGCGTCATTGTACCGTAAAACAAGGTGTGCCGACGTCGAGGGAATGGAGCCGTAGAGTGTGGATGTGTTGTGCTGTTGTGTTCGTCTCCTCCGTCGGATATTGCGTCGCCCGTGCCTTGGATTCCATCTGAATCGCTGGCGGAGTTAGAGTGAATGATAGTAAACGGTGAGTTTGTTATAGTTAAGCCAAAAAACGCGTTCGCGAACGCCGTGTGAGTTCATTAACAGCGAACGCACGCACCGCGAGTCTTCTTTTCGCTCTCCGCCATTCCGCCCTCTCCCCGTGGCACCCACGATCTCGGTCTGCCCCGGGGGCTACGAGAAGGGGCCGCCCTATGGAGAGTGGCCGGACCTCCCTGGGACGAGGCGGAAGATCAACGTGCTCGCCAAACAGCCACACACTCTCTCTTCCAAGTGCCGTCCCTTTCTCTCGGCCTGCGGGGCGCCATCTCTGTTGTGTCGGGGGTGGGGCGCACCTGTCTCCCAATGAGGATCTTGTGTTGTATTCGTTCGCACGTGCCACACCGCCAACCCCTCTGACCCTCGCGACCGCCTCGTGGACCCTCTGAATTCGAAGAGGCTTCGTTTTCCCTATCGTTCGCTTTCGAAAGTGACACGAGAAGAAAGGCGCGTGCGGATCGTCTCGGACTTCGCTTCCTCTATTTTTTTCGAGTGGCGTTTCGCTCGCATCTTGTTGATGTCTCCATGGTTACCTAATCGTGCTCTAATAAGTGACTGCTGTGTTTGGGTTGTCTGCGCAATGCTACGCTATGCCCCGCGCTCCGTATCTCGTTACTTCAGTTCATACCTATCGCCTGCCTTAGGATCGTGTTTTCGTTCTCGGCCTTCTCGCTACGGAATAGCCCTTCTCCGTTTCTTTTGCGGTTCGTTTTTATGCCATCGAATCGTTGTTTTGCCCGACGAGGGGATCAGCTTGACGGTATGGTTTTGCGATCTTATCCTTGAGTAGGAATTAATTTATTAAACGTGTTACTCTATCGCGTTCCCCATGTGAACGAATGTGTATTTAGACCTGTTTAAAATGTTCAATGACGTGAATTTATATTTTTGTTCAAGATTGTTCTCTGTCGTTTTGAATATTTTCTAGCCTCGCGCAAGGCATTAGCGTTGACATTAATCGGGGCACGTAAGCTGTACTTTTTTAGAATTCGCATACTTCCTTTTGAATATTTTATGTTGTTATTTTGCATCGCTTTTAGCTTTTGACCGACGCATAGCAGCTCAGGGAAAACTCTTCGGAAGTATCAAAGTATATCTCATCCGGATGTCTCATCGAGAGAAATTTAAACGAAAGAATATTTTATTGCTTCGTCGATAATATTTTTCTCAGCATCACAACCGTAGTGTAATCGTTGGACCCTTAACTTGTAGTTGTCGCACAGGTGTGAATGCATCTGCTTGCACCTGCTCCCGCCTTAATCATCAGGTGTACATCCCGATATCTTCCTCCGATGTGATATCGCACTTTCTCAAGGCATTCGCGCTTTTTTCAAACTGCTCATTCTCAGTTTACGCATCGATATACCTTTTCTTAACGTTCCCTTCAAATGTTCCGCTGTTGATGAAAATAGACTTAGTGTAACGGAAAATGTCCAACGAAAGACTTTAAACAAGTTCTCAGTTATTGTCGCGGTATCTTTTCGAGGTTTAACATCTTCCATTATTATCAATTACACGACTCTCGAAATCGTCTCCGAATATTTGTCATTGCCGAAGATAAAAATTATGTCTTAACTCGTAATTAGTAGTTAGTGATAGGTGTTTTTATTTTGAAGATTGCCTTTCGATATTGATCCTTCTCGGTCTTTTCATACGACTTTGGATGTAAACTTGCTGCACTTTTACCACGAATTTCACTTCTGAGATATTCTTGGTCAATATTCCATGTAAAATAAAAGATTCTTCTGCAAGATATTTACGTAATTATACCTTCGTGCAGCTCATATTTTTATCCGATATAGCTAAACTGTGAAAAGGCATTGCTGTTTATTTGTAGTGTACCATATCGTATGAGAATATTTTTCGATTCTGCTCGTTCGTCTCTCGATACGCAGTGATACCCTTTTTGTCGAACGAAACAATTCCCCCGTACATAAAAAGATCATTATTTTTATTCCCAAAGCACGGTTTGTTTCGTCACATCTCTTTCTCGCTGAAATCTACCCACCACGAATTAAGCTATCCATTTTTAATCGTCGCCTGTGGATGCATCGACGTTTACCATTCCAAGATTCTGTTGCCGAGACGTAAGAATGCGTCCTGGATGACGCCTCTCGTCCGCCTTTCCTCAGGATTGACTATTTTATTACCTTGAGAGAGATACGCCGTATTTGGCTCGTTTTGTCCCTCTCTCTTCAGACTTAGTTAACCAACGGTATTCTGTTCCGCATTTCAGTTCTATGCACTTTTCATTTGCTGCCATCGATTTTTTAGTCTTTTCCGCTTTAAGTCTGACATTGTCATTGCATTTACAAACTACGCAGTTGACCTTCCGGCAATCAGTGCTCATAACATTCTCTAATGGATGAATATCTCCGTAAATATAACAATATAAGTAAGATTACGCAAACTTTTAATTCTACCTACGTATAGGTGCAGTCTAAGATTTAAACATTCGTCGGACGAATCAAGGAAAATGTGTAGGATCGACAAAACCTGGGAGAACAGGGAAAACCTATGTAAAGTTGCTCACATATTAGTCGTCTTCCGCGCAATAATTTTCGAGATTTTGTACAGGTTCCAATAACCACGAAACAAATTAAATAATCGCTTTTTTCTTTAATTTTGGAATTTAAGATTTTATTCCAGAAATTGTCCCAATACTTCCTTCTGGGAAACTTCAGATTTCGGTCAGGGATGCACTTTTAAGTAATGTTAAATTGTTATTTTTTGTTGCGAAGGGCGATTCGTATTTCTTTTTGTCTGATCCTCCGTTTTCATATGCGTTTCCAGTTACAAGCTGTGTGTAAAGTGCATTATTATATCCCGTGTGAGGATGTGCGACTTATCACCCTCCTGCTGCAAATCTTATCTGTGGTTTTTCGTTCCGATAATCGTTCTATTTTTTATCTCGTTGCAAAAGAATCACTAATTGTGGATGCAGTCCAGAAGTCAGTTTAGAATACAATTTTTCCTCGAACAAAATTAATGTTTACGATTTGGTTTTGTATTATATTTCCTCAGTTTTAGTTGTTTTTTCCATTTGATTGATTTTTAGATAAATAAATTAAATTCATAACTTAAAGAAGATTTTAATTATTTTTTCTAGAACCAAAATTTTAAAAGCTGTAAAACTAGTTTGCCGTAATTCCTGTGAATATTTTATTATTTTTTTTAAGTCGAAATATTTCCTTGGTTTGTATATTGATTTTTTCTATTTTACATTCTTTGATTCGGCCTCTGGTTCTATCCCTCTCACACTTTGGAGCTCAATTTCATTTTTTGTGTTGGCAAAGAAAGTATTTTAGGGTGGAAAAGAACGAAACAAAGGCAAAAGATGACATAAAGGGTGAGGTGCGAAGAAGTGGAGGAAATCGCAATCGATAGGGAATATTGAGCCTCCTTTGGGTGTGGACTTTGAAAAAATTGAAGGAAATCGACTATTTTAGTGTTCGATTTATCAAATTAAGTTGACTGCATTTTCCCCCGTTTTTCTCCTCCATTCGCTTCTTTTAAACGATTACATTTTGTAATCCATTTTATTTTGATCGTGTTAAGATTTTGTACATCGATAAACAACAGTTGCTATCACTTTTGTATCTGTTAAAATTATCGAAATACCTAATTACTTTAGATAAGATATTTTGGTTCGAAAGAGATTTTGTATTGAAAAAGCCAAAATTATTTTATTCCACTCAGGCGCTCCATACTTCTTCTCTTTGAATAACTACCGACTGCAGCAATCGTTCTTATTAAATTATTATTTATTGATTGGATGATTTGAGTATGGATTATTTGTCCTTAAAAGACAAAAGCGGTGACGAGGCCTTTAATGTCGTTCCTTTTCCGTCCATTTTGAGATATCTAAATTAACTCATTGCGTTGTTATGCCCACTCTGTAAGAATCGGGATACATACCGCCATTCGCACGCCGTTGTACCTCGAGTACTTCCTACATATGATTGCCGTAGTATATTCGCTCTCTTTCCATTAATTGGATCAAATCTTCTTCCCAACTAATTGTAGCTCACATTCTTCATCCGTCTCTTCGTCGACTGACTAATTGTACTTCTTAAGAGTATTAATGTATACTTATTAATTAATAGTAAGTATTATTTTTTCAACAATTCAATATTCACCCAATGTATTTAATCTCTCTTTTACCTACTTGGACCTAAAAGACATGTTTCGACAATTTTAGCCAATATTATATTCTTTGTTTAATAATATTCCTCGTACTATATTTGTTAAGATTCTAAATAAGAGGAAACATACCCGAAGTCTTTCATTTGTCGAAAGAAGAATCCGGTTCTATTTGTTATTTTGAAGAAAATAATTTTGAGTCGCAGGAATCGGATGCTTGAGAACGAAGATGCATCTGAAGCAAAATGAGTTCGAGAGGAAAGAAGTGCATTTTGATCTAAAGGGGATGTTAGCTCGGTTACCTCGAAAAGGAATTGCGTGAATGGTAAGTAGGTGAAATGCTGGTGTGCAATCGCGGAGTAATTTGAGGTTTCTCGCTCTGCCGTCGAGATGGAGGAGTTTCCAGTAGAAATGACGTATAAATCCGGCGTCGACTCCGCGAGGGATCGTAGTAAAGGTGTAGCGAAATGTCATGGGCATTCTGTGGATGCATTGGCGTGCGCTCATTGGCTCGTCATCTGTTTGCATCGTCTTCGTCAGACGACCACGTGTCTGTGGAAGGGGTTATTGCGAATGTTCGGAAACCTATTGAAAGTGAAAATACAGCGAAAGTGCTCGTTCGAGAAATATTTCGAGTTCTGTACGATTGTGCAGAATGATGGAACTATTTGATAAATAAGAAGGCCTCTTGTTAATGAAATGAGTTATTATTACTCTATTGTACAATGAAAGCTTAATCCGGCAAGTTAATTAATTAAGAGTTAACGAAGAAGTAGAGGTGCTGATTATTGTCAAGGAAATCATTTGCCTCGACATTAAGTTAAATAATATGAAATTTTCCTTTTATTTTCCTCTCTTTGATAAAATTAATGTTTATTTCGGTATTTCTCGGAACGTGCTAAACTTTCATCGAATAACCTCGAGGTATAAATTTAAATCTTCGCACGGATCAAAAGTGCGCTGGTTTAAAAAACACGAGTTGGGTTTATTTTAGGCGAGTCATTTGTACTCGCGGTGTACATCCGTTGTCTCCCAAACAAGAACATATCGAACCTTTCAGTCTAAAGTAAAACGAAAGGCTCTGAATAATGCGCATATTCGTTTGTGGTTCCATTATCATTAAGTAAATCGCGGGAAATCTATTTTTCATTCGGAACGAGTGAATTGGCTCCCGTTTCGGAGAAATGACCGCGAATTGAGCTCGGTTAGCGGTCTTCCTGCGGAAGTTCACCAAACTTGATCGAATGGAAGAAAACTAAAATGAGGGTTCAATCGGAAATTCTCAGCTGCTGAAAAGCGGACCCCGGAATGAACTATTCCAGAAAAGGGAAGTGGATGACGTCGCGGCTCCTTTTATTACTTGAATTACTTCGGAAGGCGATTTGCCAGGGTTTTTATCAGGTAATGCACGAATCAGCCAATGCTTCGACGCCAGTGTTTATTTATTTAGACGTTGACGATCATCTCTATCGATTTGGATCCTTACTGTGCCGCAAAATGGAAAGATCGAGGCGAGGAAAAGTTTTCTGTGCAGACTAGGGAAAGCCCTTCGACGAAAACTGTAAAATGTTGCTCCGGCTGCAGTTCCTTCCGTAAGAGACTGGGAATTGAAATTTCAGTCTTTTGCGCACATATTTGCTAATTCGCTCTAAAAAATACGGCAGTTAGTGCAAATCCTACCTTCGGTTAGGATGTTCTAAGTTTTCGCTATAAATTTATATTTACCGTCGGATAATCTTGTTGAAAGACAGCGTGTAATCGTTTTCGACATTTAATTTTTATCGTTATTGTTAACAATATCAATCCTGTACGTAAAATCTTCAGAAATATCGTGTCTGTAATGCTTTCAACCCCGTAGTTGAAACCTCTATTATATACTACCAAAAGCAAGGTGAGCTGAGGAGTGAGGTAGTTTGCTTTCCTCACAGAGTCAAAATGCAAAAGCGGAGCTAGTTGAAGCACAAAAACACTACGAGTAACACTTTTTTAATCATTCCATAAGGAGAAAATCAATGCAATTATTCAGCATCTCTCAGTGAATGCCAGATCATTTTAGCCGTGAACATGACTGGTCTTGACATAAAGGAAGTAAATGAAAGATATTTTTTCTGTATCCTGTACCAAACAACAAATAAAAAACGTCTCATTCAACTAGATATGATAGCGGAGCCAAAAAGGTTATAAGTTTATTTATAGTGTTTATACGAGCTATAAATTATCTTAAGATTGAAAAACTATGGAAATCGATCGTATTTCCAAATAATCAATATAAATATTCATACATATTTTGATTTCTTAAATGGCCACCGCTCGCTGGTCACCGTTGCGCCATGTTTTTATTTCAGAATGCGATGATCATTTCGATAAGAGAATCTCTGGATCAAAATATTTAAGTAGATTCGTCTTCAGTCCCTTTAGAATTCCAATAATATACGAACACCGAAGTAGAGACCGGTAAATTATCGACCGATCTATTCTCGAAGAATTACATTATATTTAATGGCTACGAAAAGAAAATTTTCGATCGTAATAAGGACATAGAGTGGAGTGGATTGGTTTGGCAAAACGCCATTTCGAAATACCACCAACCCTTTTTCCACAACCGTTTTTCAATCTAATCCAATAATGAGTTATTTCCTCCCGAATTTCTAATAAAGACCAACAAGTTATTTTATCCTTACACCTTTTTTCGTTTTTCGAATCAGATATTTAGATCGAGAGGACAAGATTTTGGCCGTTGGACAGTGTGTTCGCTGCTTTGCAATTATCGCTGCGTAACCTTTATGCTGAGCATTCCCCGTGGAAAATGCATGTGGCACATACATGCTCATGGAATTCCGCCAAAAAAGCTTTGCCTCTTTAAATGCATATTTTAACGTGACCCAGTTAAGCCCAATGGAGAGCATGATCTTATATGTCGTTGAAAAAGTAGCTTTAAAATGTTCACTCTTTGCGTTGGCCATTTTTTATTATATGACTTTGAGGTTGTCATACCGTTCTGTATTTGTTTATTTATAAAAATCAAATAGCTAAGCTGTTCGCCATTGTAACATCATCGCTGTGGAAAACATTTTTCTTTGAAACCGAATCGTGGATTCCTCTATCATTTCACTGAGTGCAATGCTATCTCGCGATTGTTAGCCCTCTATAGAACAAATTCTAGTTTTAATTTAAAAATCTGAGTGACGAAATAAGGCTTGCTGAGCTGCAATAGTGTTAATTATTTGTTTATTAGAATTTCCGCCGCAGTTAGACATATGTCTGATGGCAGCGTAATTATGACATAACATTTTTACAATTGAATGAATTGCACATTTAAATTTAATATACAATTTTTGCTATATATAGTGATGATAATATTAAAAGACACTTAGTCATCCATGCAAGAAGTTAAAAGAGCGTTATCAAGTAACACAAATGTTAATGTGAGTTAAACAATATACCGTCATGATGAAGAATAACAATTTGTACTTTTTCCTCAGTGTTTTATTAAAAACAATAAAAGAAAACAAAGCACGACTAGTTTCAGAGATTGATCTCCATCATCAACTGATCTCCACCACAAGACATCTCCAGAGATTGTGAATTTTATTTTAATATACCGTTAATTTCCTGTCTAAGTTGTTCAAAGGAGTTTGAATATAACTAACAATTCCAAGTCTTCATTGTTTATCGTTTGTCCTGAATCTTTCCGATCATCGATACCATCATTTGCATCTTCCTTGCCCTGTTTCCTCCTTGGCGCTCCTTTAATGCAAACGATAGGTGAGCAAGATGGCACTGCATTCGGCATCGATTGGGGCCTTTTGCGGAAATCGTCTCAAAGCCATCGATCATCCGTCCGCCCGCAAAAGGAGCGGATCCGAGCTTTTTTATTTGGTTTTTTGTCGGACGAAAATCCGGAAAGAATTGAAGCAAAAAGAGGGAGTTCGGGAAGGGCCGCACGTCAACGATATCTGCGCCATCTCTGAACATGTTTTGGATTCCGGATCGGCTGTTTTGGTCAGGTTCGCCGCATTAGTGCTTTGTTATCTCCTCGACAAGGACGACGGACGGCTTATGCGGAATAGAAGATCATCGCTCTGCTGCTCGTATACTCGACGACTGATGATTTACTCTTCCATTTTTATACATTTCCCTTTCGCTGAAATAACGTACAGGATTTAATCCATGTCTTCTTGGCTACATATCGAATTATTTCTATATATTTATGATTTTTTAATCGCTTTTTGAATATAATTCGTGGGGAGGTTGTGTGCAAGACTTGTCTCCGAGTAAACACCATCTGATATTTAGCATTAATCAATATTTGCGACGTTTTAGTTCGTAAATTAAGTGACAGCTTTCTCCATTGCGCTCAAAAGTTCTCGTAGAACGCAGAACTAATGTTCTTACTGTCGTTATTAATTTTTTCAAGGAAAGATCATTTAGCTACATGCAGCTTCAGACGTTAGGTTTCCACTAGATCCGAACTGTCTGATATTGGCGACATTTTTCGCAAATATTACCTTTAAATGTTCTTAGCTGTTTCCAGGTAACGTGGTGCTTTATTACAGTTTCTCGTTAGAAAAGCCGCGCGGAGCCGGAATAGGTCACGCCATCGAGAGTTACGTAATCGGTTGCATGTGGCGATTCGAAATTTTTTCTGTGTCACGAAAGAGGTGTGATTTACGTTATTCAACAGAAACAAATGAAAATTATATAGGCATTGAATTAAACCGATATGTTTTACTTAATTTCTCAGTAACATTCAGTTGCGCATGAATACAGTTTGTTTGTATTTTCTAGTGAATTAGGCCTTCCTTTGTTTGTTTATGTTTAGAATCTTTGGAGCAACTCCTCGAAAGAGTTTAAAATTGAACATTTTTTGTGTGGACTTAAAGGATTACTATGAAACTGGAATAAAGTATAAAATTCACAGAATCGGGCGAGATATGGTGGAAATCCATCATGCAAAATGAAGGAGATATTTGGTACTTTTTCCACAAAAATTTTTTATTTGTACTACCGGTTTCAACGGAGGACCGTCATCTATCATTCATTCATTTTGCATGGAATAAAGTATTAAAATATTTCGACTCCCTAACATTTTACCGAGAGGTAGTTAAAAGATATCTTCCATGTGTAATTTTAAAGTAAGAAAGAATACTATTTTCTATAACTATTTTAACTACTACTTTTAATTACTACTAGTAGTGGTAGTAATTAACTATTACATTATAACCATTACTACTAGTAGTGATGGATGGATCGGGAGGAAATAGTCGGAGAATATCTTGAATTAATTTATCGTAATCAGCCTTTGCGTATTTTCTCAGCAGTTAATGTCCCCTTCGTGTGTCTCTGATTACGATCTGATTAAAATAATAGAGTCTAAGAAGCTTTGCCAGTAAAATGATGTGGCTAGTTACTTCCTTTGGATTTCTTAAACGTCGATCACGATCGCATGAGATTCCGTTGGGATGTTCGAGAGTTATGTTATGATATCATCACTCGACGTGCGCTTGAAATGGAAAGTTCTGGAAAAGTCCATTGTTTCCACTAACGGCTCCTCTTCAGATGATGAGAAAATCAACGCTCATCCACCGTGGAAAGAGTTAACGGAGACTTTTTGTTTTACAGCTCTGAAATGACGCTCCCGTTACGAATTTAACGACCTTGATGAGATGAAATCAAGATAGGTCAATTGCTGTTTCTCTCATTGAGTATTGCTGCGAGGGAGGAATTTGTGATTAAAATAAGAATTAATTGTTGTACAACTATAACCAATTCTCACAAAGCGAACGAGTATTTTCATTGGCTCTTTCAGTTTTGAGCATAAAAGACCTCTTCTTGCATTCCTCTTTATCGAGACCATTTAAAAGTTTAAAAATTAAAAAAAGAAGTTTAAAAAATTCTAATTCCTGTGTTTATTTCGCTTAGAAAACATACTTTCATTTAAACGTTTTTGTAGAAAATTATTTCCTTCTTTTTCGTGATCTATCTTTTATCGGAGATCGTGACTCATGCTTACCTTATGTCCCCGTGAATCTTAACTAAACAACCTCATCGTAAATACGAAAGCAATATCTGCAGTTTATCTTCGGTGTAGTGAATGGAATTTCATCAAGTTATAGTGAGTGAAAGTATCAACCTGGCCATCGTTTTTGTTTTGCTTTTTTAGACTTATTTCTCGCTTTTTTTCATTCATTATTATTATATTGTATGCTGCCTAGACTGTGGGTTATCGAACCCGGTACCGCTTACATAGCCTACATCACCTAGGACGTATCCCGTCCGCTGTTTGGAAGTCCAATTTCAGAAACCTCAGTGTTAATTCTTCTATGATTGACGGACCAAGGCGATATTGTCCAAGTGTTATTCACGAATGTTTTTTATTGTGTTTTAAGTTCGCCCAACAAACAAATTACAGGGCAAACACTGCTACATACAATAAATTGTAATACAATCTTATACATGTGAGAGAAGTATTTGGAACATAATTTACAAAACAATTTTGTTTAGCTGCAAAAAAAGGTTCTCTTTGAAAGATTAAGTTCTTGACAATGTGTATTAATGGTTTGACACAATCTATATAATGTTGAATTATTAGCACAATATTTTGTTTTCACATTTTTTTAAATAAATTTTGAATATATTTTGAATTTAAAATATATTCTTATACTAATATAACATAACTATTGATGGGTTAAGAAAGGATTTGTTTAATAAATTTTCTATATTTCCAAAGGGATAAACTTTCATTTCTTACCACACAAACCAATAAGTACCTAAGCTGAATCGTAACTATGTTCGAGACTAGAAATTTCGAAAAGTAACATTATATCAATAAAATTATTTATTGAAGCGGAATTCGTGTAATTCATTATGGGATGGTGACGTGAGAAGAAATAATTGTTTAGTTTTATTTTATGTATTCGGCTGTTACGAATTGTTAAATATGTAATTGGCGTATTGTTTTTAATTGTGGCTGTGATTTTGTTGTTGGTTGCAGTTTTGGGAAATCAAGACATCGAGTTTGCAGCGCACATATCGTCACGAAACTAGTTTTAACTCCTCAAATTTGTTAGTCGATAGAAGTTTACAATTAAAACAGTGACATGCGTTGCACGGTACTCCTCAAAAGAATCAAATATACGAATATTTTAAAATAAAAAAATGGAAAAATCCCCGCAATGGAGCGATAAAAGACGGGTCATGAAAAGCGCATCTTACACCTATAATTAGCCGCCATTTTCTCGATGAAGTAAAAATCGCAGAAAGGGAGCCTTTCACAGTGTGCATTATGGCCGTAATTAATCCGCCTCTCTTTTCGCTCACCTTGGCTCCTAAATGATACCCGTAATTATTTCCTCAAATAGCTGCGCCCGCGAAGGTTGCGTGTTCGTACCCAAGGAAATCATTCGAGACGGATTTTTCGAAGGCTGCATTCCTCATATTGTGCATTGGGTGCCTTTGGTCGCTGCCGAGCGGGAAGCCGACTTTTCCTTAGCTTATCACACGGTTTGAAATTGTTCATCGGTTTGCAGTCTATTAACTTTTATTACTTTTGTCGATTAATTTCGAATTTCGACTTTTTCGATTGCATTATTTGTGGATATTAGATGATATCAATGCTTTGATCCAACGCTTTGATCAATGATTCGACTCAAATATTTTCAAACACCTGCGATCCTTAAAGGTTGTTAAGTAATTCTTTAAAATTATTTGCATATTGTTTCCAATACGTCATCTTATCGTTTTGCCGACGCCTCACGATCCCCTCTACTTCCACGTATGTCCACCAGAAATGTTGATCATTTAATTAAAATAATTGATAAATGTTGAATTTATGAAACAGCGCATGAAATTGTATCATCGGCTCAAGTTGTAAATGCTTGTTTTCATATTACGTATTCATTTTCATATACGTATTATTTGGTCCGCATGGCCCTTGCATTCAGCCCGAAGGCCGGTTGGTACCTCACCCCCTCCGGCATAAGCTACTAAGAGCGTGCAGAGAGGAATGAGGTTCACTAGGCAGAATGAGGAGTGAGGTAGTTTGCCATTGCTTTCCTCACTGAGCCAGAATACTATTTAAGCAGAACATGTCCACCCAAGTGGAGCACAATGATTCTATGAGTAACACTTTTCTTGGAATTCCATAAGGAGAGGCCAAAATCAGTGCAATTATTCACTCATACCTCGGTAGCTTTCATTTCATCACAGCCATGATCAAGACTAGGACAAAGGAAAATGGAAGATACATTATTCTCTATCCTGTACCACATGAAAAATGAATATATTCCATCAGAGTATAGTAGCAGGAACACATGGCCCTTATCCGCGTGCAAACGATAGGAAATTGCAGTACAACTTGTAAAATAGTCCGTGAGTTGCTCAACTGCAAGTCGCTCCGCCTGCGACGCCGTGGAAAAAACCTCCGCTTGGCTGCAGCCGCACCCTCAGCGAAAGTGCTCCCGGGAATCATTCGAACGAAGGCGCGGAGGAAAAGCACTTGTAACTGAATAACTTATGGAGATGGTGTTATAATTAGACGATGATCATCCAAAACGACAGTCGAGGGCCTTCCGGATGGATGTCCCCTTCTTTTGCGTTTATCGCCGAAAGCGCCATTCCGTGAAGTGTTTTTCGATGCTGCCTCATTTATCGAACAGGGCTCATTTATTCCTATAATTGTCGATTTTTTCAAGTGCGGAGATAAAAGGGTCAGTATTTATTTTATCGTTCGAATATTTATTTTGGTAGTGTGATCAACAGCGTGTCGCGTTTTTATTACTTGGAAAGATGTAAATTATTAAACACATGCTTGAATTTTGCGAAGAAATGAAGGATAAAAAGTCTGCAGCAGTTGAAGGAGAAGTTGAAGGAGAGTAGCATTAGCTTAATTGGCTAAAGCATCCGCCCGGCAAGTGGAAGATCCGGGATCGAGTCCTGTCCGAGGCAGACTTTTTCTCCTTCATTTATTCGCAAAATGTGGAAAGATGTTAAATAGGTCCATCAATTGCCGAATTTTGCATCAACGCAAGTGAAGCACGTTTGGAATATATTTGTTATTTAGAGCAAAATTAGTTGTTCATTTGGAAATTTCAACGATTGGTTGTATTCCTTGTGATTAAACTTTAATTATTAGAAAGTTGTCGGCCGTTTATCAATCTTTATAAACCAACTAAAGTAAATGATTGAATCGTGAATAAAAGATTCCTCGTATTATTTCCTCCACATCGTGATGCGCGGCTCACGGAGAAGATATTTAGATACGATCCACTTGGTTTAAGAAACGTATTATTGATCAGCAGCTAGTTGTATTCGCTTCCCAATTCCGCAGCATGATCGTTTTCCTCGTCTATTTCCTATCCCTGATTCGACCGGCGAATGAATGTGTTGCAGAACTTCGAGCCGTCTGCTTTCGATTTAGTTTCATTGTAAAAGGCCTTAAGTCGTATTAGAGAATAAATGAGCATCACCAAATAGGAGAAGAGTTAATCATCTACTATGCATCCATTTAGAAGTGCTCCCTAACTGGCTGAAAAGCCCTCGTTATCTTTTAAGAAGGAAGAATAATCGTGATCAAATCAATTCATAGGCTGTTAAGTCGAGCGTCAGAACAGAATGAATGTTCTGATTCCTCGATCGAAATGCTTCGAAAGAAATTGGCGCAGTTTGAACTATGAACACGTATTCGCACTGTAAAAATAGATGTCAAGCCTATTTATTTTTGCGTTAGTCTGGTAAATCGAGCTCTACGGATATAATCCCGGACGCCGATCCCAGAATCTTTCCTCAGTCGACCATTTCCCACCTTTCATTGTGTCGAGCATCTGAGAGAGGGCGTGGCTCTTGAATGAGTCCCTCCACCCCCGCTCTAGTGAGTGGGTCAGGCGCCAACGGCGCCTTCGTTTTCACTTTCGTCTTTCCGATTCGCATTTTCGCTCGTCTGGCGTCTACGCAAACGTGCGCACATGGTGCCGATTAAACAATGTCTCTCCCGTGATTGGCCCTCGCGGTTTTATGCTTTCGACGTCGCACGCTGTCTTTTAATAATTCCTCACTAAAAGCCCTCCGACTAATCGCGTCATCGCGTTGGGCTCCTGTTCTCTTAAAGTAATTCCTCATTTGGTTCGATGAATGCGCTTTCCCGTCAAAGTGCCTTCGAAAATTTTAATTTCGTTCCTTTCTCTATTTCTCATCGGGACAGCGCGTTTATTGAAATCTCTGGTCGATCACTGTATTTCCTGTATCATCTCCAAATCTTTTCCAAATATCGAGAAACTTTTTTTCTCGGCCCACGCATTACCTGGCTGTTCTTTCCTCTGCTCCGCTTTAATTTATAGGACGCGATAATTTCAGCGCCTGTTGATTTTATCGCTTTTTTCTCGACGTCTCTTTCTAGGGAGATGACTTGTTGATCAAATATTTCCCTATTCTTATCTCCGTGACGTCCTTGAATCTCTTATCGAGGGACTTTCTCTCGCCCACTTTCGGCCCAAGGGCAAATTCCATCGATTGTGTGCATTTGGAGCAAAATGTGTTTTAACTTGGAGAATATTATCCCATCTTTTTATTTCCCGCCGCCCATGTTTCAGTTTCAATTTATGTCCAATGTTTACCGTAGTATATTTCACGCAACTTTATTCTTATTCCCCGAAATGAGCCATTAATAAAATCTGCTGTCCACCGGCCCTAGTATAGTGGTACTTCGAGAGTTCTACTTACGAATAATAGTTTGTATTCAACTTGATATCATATATATTTATAACTGTAAAAAGCAAGCGTTTGCTTGAATGTTAGTTTGAATATTTCTTTAAGGAAAGCGCGGAAGGTTAATGCCCTGTAAATGCCGTATTGACTAGTTTAGAAATATGTCCTTGATACAGGAAATTGCATTCTGGGGTCAATTGTTCACATTTACGTATGTTTCCGTAAATTGTATTTCTTCTAAAAATGCATTCCGATCTTTCTTGTACAAATTTTTCGGATTTACGTGAAGTTATGGTTTTGTGTGCCGCGAAGTTTTTGTTTGAAAGGCAGCAATTACGGAAGCCTTAGATAGGCCCTAAATAGAAGCCCTAAAATAGAAATGTGAATGAACATCGGTAATATATCTGTAAATGCTACCGTAAAGAGGCTATCATTGGGGTAAAACAGTTGCGTGCTAACGGAGCGAAATCTGGGTGTAGTATCGACAATTAATGAACAGCTATGAAGTGGCTTATGTAGAAAATAATTCGGTTTTAATGGTGTATACCGTTTAGTGTGCCTAACTAAGATTAAATTTATATGATTGAGTCACTGTTATCCGGTTTGTGTTAATGCTCCAGTTTGACTATTTATAACTTATTTGTCTTCCTTGTTCTGAAAATGTGGTCCATGAAAAATGACGAAGCGTCCGAATCAACGATGTCTCTTTTACATTATCGTATTCAATTTCTAAGTTTTTTGATTTGACATCGTGTTATCCGAGTATGTCAAATATTCTAGTCGTTTAACGGTCATCGAACAAGATAATTAAAGATACAAGAATTTCGCTAATTTTTTAACCTTTTAATGCATACATTCGGCATTAATTTTGTATTTTTGTAAACAAGTTTCATTAGAGATTTTTCCTTTAATTTCGCGTGGATTCGTTTATCAGGAAACGTGATTTCGATTCCGTTCGGATGATCTACTTTAATTTCACTGCGTTAAGTTGGTGTGACTAAATTAAGATGGATGTAAGTGAACGAATTGGATGAGGTGCGCGAATCTTTCGGGAGAGCGATAAGAAGGTGGAAAAAGTCTTCTCAGGAGTGACGTCATCAGAGGACTTTAAAAGGTTATTTAAAGAGGCGCTGTTATCTGTCTGATTGCGTCTGATTTGCTCTGTTTATTCGTTCTACGACACAGGGACCCTTTCCAACGAATGCGCTATTCCGATGTCATTTGGGAGGACTGTCTTGACATTTCGTAGGTAAACAAACGACGGTTGCGTAATTGAAATATAGGTGGCGGAAGATGCTAATTTAGTGCGAAGGCTTTTGACTCATGTGAGGTTGAAATTATTAGCCCGGAGAGAATGTTAAGCAAAGCAAATTTGACGTAATAAATTGAATTTTATCTTATTCTAACAATTTAATTTCTTAGTTATTTACGGTGTCGGTAATTGTTAAAATGGAATTATTGCGTAAATATCTCTACTTCGTATCCCAGCGGTAATTTCGTATAGAA
Organism: Sympetrum striolatum; assembly: GCA_947579665.1. NCBI lineage: Eukaryota > Metazoa > Arthropoda > Insecta > Odonata > Libellulidae > Sympetrum > Sympetrum striolatum. The sequence goes on from OX388342.1 coordinate 13,108,207, forward strand.
ATGCACTTATTTCAGTTCTTATTTTCACCCAAATCGATGGACTTTTTTCAAATATTGTATCGTTTTTCTCGAATTTGTGGAGTAACTTAACATTTTTTAAGCAAAGAGTCTTAGTTAATCGTTTGCTATCATTTCTCGTATTGAATTTTGCATCTCTCGTGTTGATCTCCTTCCTATAGGTTTCAGCAAGGAATAAGGTCAAGCCAATAATTATTAAAGGTATTTTCTCTAGCAAAATGTTGTAAAATATTTAATAGATTTGTTGAATTTCCGATTATAATCTATATTAAGATATAATTCATATTATCGTGTTATTTAATTACTCTAAATTCAGTTCAAATTTGTCTACAATACTTCTGATTCATTATCGTACTTCTCTCCTAATCCTACAATGGGCGATTGGCCATTTTTAGCTCTAATCAAATCTCCTGTTAACAAGAATGTGTTTTTGCGCCAAACGTGACCTAAGGAAATTATTTCCTCCGTATTTCATGCAAAAACTTTGCCCAATTGGAATATCGAAAAAAAAATATTAAGAGGTATAGCGTCGTACTAATTGCTCGGCCATGGGTGTATAAGGACAATAATAAAATGATACATCTTTCATTTCAATAAATGTACGTAACATCTTGATTCATTTAACTCGAAACTTTCTAGCGTTCCTTCGAAAACATTAGAAAAAAATCGGGTATATTTGCACCATTTTTTAATTCAGCTTTCTCGCTCAGCTCCTTACAGGTGAATTTTTGTAAATTTCGCTACGAATCTAAATCTCAGCTAGGCTTCAGCGGCAATTACTAAATTGCCATCTTTTCCTTCGTGGGTCGAATGATTGCCAATTGGCGCGCATGTTTTGTAAATCATCTCTATGTTTGTTGACGAGGAGGTTGGTCGGTGTGGAGATAAAGGCGTTAAGGGGGTCATTTTGCCCTCCCTTCTCAAGGTTGTAAACCCTCCCACGCACGCCCACCGAGTGACGTCTCACAGACCCACGTCACCGCTGCCCACGGATTGGCGTTTTATTGTTGCGGGGAAAGCGGGAATCACGGCGCCCTAAACAAACGAAGCGAGAGCATTGCTTTCGCGGAAGATCTCCGGAGATTGCTTGGATCGAGTTTTGATGCTTGCGCAGAGATGGAACTTTAGTTCGCTGCATTTTACGCGAAAGGTTTAATTTAAAGGCTCGTCCGCTTATCGCGGGTTTTGTAATTGAATTTTGGATCACAGAGTCGATGTGAGATTTTCGTAGATAAGCTGTGAATGCGAGAAAAGCAGACGAAACTAGATTCGGATTCATTTCAGAATCGAATGAGTATCTACAAAAATGTTAAATTGAGAATACGTTCTGTTATTCTGTTAACGCGTTTTCTTCGGTTTCGATGGAATTTAAGTTTCTTCGCCTCCCTTAAAACATCTTTCTCCTTTCACTCTTTCATAAGTGGCTTGTGGAAACGGAATCGAACAATTTCTCAGAGAGAGTTCGATGATTGTCATTGGATGCTTCACCTCTGCTTAGAGTTGAGTGTTTTGTTGTGGAATTGCAATCCCCAGTGGGATGATAAAGTTAGGAGGGGTGTTGCCTTGTGAAAACGAGCTCTTGGGTTCGAATCCAGCACCTGGTCGTAGATAAGTTCGAGTTTACTGCGAAATCCGAAAACCATTTTTGGTTTAAATTACTCGAATCTACGTAACGTTGGAGTAATACTGATTTATATCCCATAGTAGTCGTGATCTATATCTCATGCGATACCGTCCTCGATTTATTTTACTTTTTGCGTCGACCATTTTTGGGGCCGCAGAATCCGTGAATTATTTTCTGCCGAAGGATTCGAAGCGGTAAAATGTTCAATTCCGTTAATATTTCGTTGCTTTTCTCAGTTCTCGACAATCGCTTTCGCATTTTCATTAAAATGGCGTCCGCAAGGTCAGCCACGATTAGCACCGCTTGCATTTAGAGGCCAATTCGAAAATGGGCGTCGCCTCTCTAAAAACGTCGCCCATGGGAACAATCGAAGAATAAATCCTCGAAGGAGATGAGTTTGAAGAAGTTCCAGGGATTGTTTCTTTGGCGTCTCATAAAAGTCGGAAATTCCCGAAGTAATTACATGATAAGTGTCGTACCATTGTTTCAGCGCCTTTGTTTATCCTCTCGTTGCTGTCGCCAATGTCGGCCGAATTCAAGGATGCGGAAGTTGTCCGGATGGACTTTCTTCTTCATTCTCTGAATTTAGGATGAACCGAGGTTTGCTATGACCCGAGTTACTTCCTCCGCACCAACGCGGCTCATCGGGAGAAGGCCATAGATCCCGGAATTCACATAGATATTTCATCGCTTACATGTCTCTTTTCTTCAAGGCTCCGTTTTTTCTTTGCTCCCGAAAATCCTGTTCGCGTTAATGCCGTGTCTTGATCTCATTGCTGCCAATTGTTCTCTTGTCAGTTACAGCCAGGGACCCAGTGTTACAGTGTTACCCGTAGGTTTAACAAGTGTCTCAAAATTTAAGAGTCTTGTTTTCTGATACATTCGAAGCTGTTGGCCTTCTTGCGAACACGATGAACTTTCGCTGTGCTCCAATCTCTGAACAAACTTTCATTTCTTTTTCCTCTCAACTATATGTTTCAGAAATATCTGTCGAGAATTGGGCCTCACTGTTTAGCCTCTTCTGTACTTAAATAATGCTTCCACAGTCCTTGTATTTCCTCGATATTTATTTTCGTGCCTTTCGTATTCTTCGATTAGTTTTTGGCATCAATCGTTGCCTTAATTCACATTTTCTGGGGTTGTGAAAACTCGCACTTGATGTTATTTAAAATTTTTCTCTGCTTTATATATAAAAGCGATCGTATGATTTGATCGAGGGGAAAGAATGCGTCTGTTCTCCTTCGACTCTCGGGCGATTTCACGCCGTTCGGAATTGCATACGTTCTCCGCAATCATTTTCCTAAAAGTCATTTTTGTAACCTTCGTCGAACCCACGGACTTTATAGACCAGTGAAAGCGTTGAAATGTAAAGGTAATCGAAGTGGCGTTTTGTGCTCTCGTTTTTTAAATTCCCAATCGACTTATCTTCCACAACCTTGTCTACCTTTCTATTTCGACGTTCTCATTTCGAAATGGAGGAATCGAAGGAAGGGATTTCGCGCTGTTCCTTTAACACGATTCAAATTTCTTTGAAATGTATAATCAGACGAGAGTCTATCGCCATTATTTTTAAGAATTTGCCTTTGTATATTTCGCACCTCGCTTATTTTCCCCCATTTCTATGACAAGAGGGAACTTTATTCTAAATCGCTTCTTCTATAAGACGATTCCTTTCCTTAAAGTGGACCGAATCTCATTTGATCGGTAAAACCCCATGAGTGGACCCGCTCGAAAGAGTTGCAAAAGAATGTTACCGATGTTGGACTCGCTTTAGGAAATGAATTCACGAAGTAAATGCGTGAAATAAACGTTGTGATGAATGAAATGAATCAGTTGAGTGTTTTTATTTCTTAAGAACAGTCGACGATCAAATTGATTTTCATTCTTCGGCCACAAAGTCGCATTTATCGCGAACCGAATGTGTCGTTGGCCCATTTTCCCGCTTTTTTACTTTTTTTTAAACTTCGGTATGCGTTTGCGTACCTGTTGACGTAAAAGATCTGCGTCAGCGATATTCTCGAGAATGTACGATCCAGGGCTGGACCAAATCAAGGGTTCCTCTATCCGGCTGTTAATCCTCGTTCTATCCCATCTGGAGATTGTGGAAGGCCGTTCGGCGACCCGCGAAAATCGCGACTGAGGGGTCAAGGTCGCAAAGGACGAAAGGGGACGGAGGAAAAAAACGTGGCCGTCCTCGAGGTATGAATTACGAAACGGAAACTAAATAATTTCGTGCATCTTCTTCGTTTTTCGCCGTCGACCTTGCCTACTCGGATTTCGGATGTATTTTTTGATCTTTCTCGTCACGTGACCCACGGGCGATGTGGAAATTCCATCACACTGCGATCTCGCAGCTTCGATCCTCTTGAAACTTCGATCATTTCTCTCGTGCAGTTCGATGCATCGATGCGACTCTTTTTTGATTCAGCTCTTAGTATTTGCCTGAAAATTATGAACGGATTCTGAAAAATCTTCCGTGAGAAAGGATTTATTCTTAGTCACAGATTATTCGAGAAATTCATGTCCTCGTCTGGGGAAAAACGGGGAAATTCTATATACATGGTCAGGGAGAGTCACTCAGTGAGTTTCTTTGGCATTTAATGTGTGTAATACATACATACATACGAAGGTCTTTATTAAGACACCGCTTTAATAAGTCAACGGGTTCATAAGGATGATCTTCCCTTAGACTACGATCATAAACTCCTATAAATATGAATTATATTTTAATTCAATTAACTATACGATCTGCTAAACTTCCACTGCATTGTAAATTAATCAAATAATCTACCTAATTCTCGAGAATCACCATTTATCTTAAAATCACTATCTAATTCGACAAGTAACGATCTCTACCTATGTCGGTATTTCTTGCTATCGCAGCTTTAAATGTATTTAAGGAATTTGTTAGTGTTCGCCCATCCAAGTGTGCGCATTTAAACCAGAGGTTAAACAGGAGTGAAAAAAGTGGCATGGCTGGGACCCCAGTCTACTACTTTCCGGGCAGTTACTTAAACCACTTAACTACAATACCGCGTATTATTCCGTCACCTGGTTGTAATTGATCTTGCATGGTAGTTTATTGGTTAGAATACCGTCTCGATGAGTGGAGGGAATTGGGCCACTCTTGTCGTTATTATTTTAACTCTATTTATCTTTGGGTCAAATACTTCTATCAATTTAATCATTATTTATTTTACCTTCGGGGTATCGATTATATATATATTACAGTATTAAATATTACTCTTGCATACAGTATATCGAATAAAATGACGTATAAAATCCCCTCAGATATTCGTGGAACTTTTTCATTGTCCTCTTTCGAGGGCTGTTTCGATCCGATTGACCCAAAGATCCTCTTTTCGCATCGACGGAAGGTGTGTGACAATGGATACAACTACGGAGGTTTTCCCCCCACGTTTTCCCGTTCGCAGTGCTCCCTTTCGGAGTGTTCGTGTACTAGCTTCAAGGTCGACCCTCCCCCTCATCGCCAAAATAGGGAATCGCCCAGACGCGCTCAACGAAATATGTGCTCTTGATTCATCACCAATACAGGGAAACTCTAGCTCGGAAACTAAACATTTCATATATTAGTCGGAATTTGATAACTTAATCCTCATATTCGAGTTATAGACACCAATTGTTCTCTGATTCCACAAATATATTTGCCGAAGAAAATTTCGAGAAGTAATTGCTAAGCGAGTTCAGTGCCTATAATATTGACTCTTTTATATCATCAAATATGCTGGTTTCCTTCAGGTATGCATTGCATTACTCTTTCACTAAGATATATAGTATGGATATAATTTATCTTCATATTTATCATTATATGTATTTAGAAGCTGTGGCATTCTTACAAATAGTACTGCGTTAGAGAAGGATGAACTCAGCATCTATCCTTAGATTCTCCCGCGCACTCAGAATGGAGAAGGTACTTACCGAAGGCTTACTAATAAAGCAGAGGAAAATTGGTATCTCGTACTAATTTGTTCTGTTTATAATTTCCTGCAGCGTGTGGTCTGTAGTGCTGAAACCCGTTTCTGGAATTCCGCTTGTTCTCTATCAGAGGATAGGGTCGTCATCGGACGTTCACCAATTATCCTCATGAATATTTTGTTCGAAAATTTAAGCAATTTTTGAAAAGATAATTGAAGTTCCTAAGGATATGGTGTACCATTATCCTTTAAAACCATCGACGACCCATAAAAACCAAACGGATCTTTCGAGGAATGCATATGAGCAAATCTTAATTTAGAAGTTCTTTTATAGGGAAATTTGAATAACTTCGGCAATTAATACATACTGAATATTTTGAAATACATTTCTTAAACGAGTTTTCCGCGAAGATAATGAAGTTTTCCGCTAAACAGGCTTTTGAAATTCAGTGACCCGATCAGTTTCTTCATCCTTAAAAATAGTCCGATAAATTGTCTTCCGTAAAGTAATAAAAGTGTCCGCTTTACGTAGCACTTTTGTGAATGGACCCTCGATTTTATGGGTCAATCCCTAAACAGGTTGTTATTTATGCGAGATGACGTAATATTCTTTTTTATTTTATCTTTGAAATTTATTTCGTGACGAAAGATTCTCGGAATTCGCATATGTTAAGCGCTTAAAGTACTTATGAGATGTGGAACTCCGACGATGATGCTGGTCTTTAATTCAAGGCGAATTTACAAGTTGCAGCAAATATTGGTTGGTCCATTTGGGTCTCTTGCAAGATTTTACTTTCATTGGTTCCCTTCCATAATATTAGCTTCGAGCCATTTGTTTCTATTCCTGTAAATAAGCGACGAACTAACATTTTATCAGCTGAGAATGGAGATTAAAAATCAAGAGAACCGATAACTTTTACCTGACTAGAGAATGCGAAATCACGTCGTTATAAATTTCTCGAACAATTATCGTTATTTCTTTTGTGAGTCGCAATTAATGATTTTCATTTTCTTTTTCGAGGAAGAAGCTCAAGTTATTTTTCATGCGATTCCTTCTTCTGAAAGGAAATCATCGTTTTGCGTATCCGTCCAAACTGTTTTTCGGATGATTTGGAGAAAAATTGTCTACTCTAATTATTCAAAGTATAAAATGTAATCTTTTATAATGTGTTCCAACTCTCTAACTGCCTTTCCCCATGCCTCGCATTATAATCTTCGCCGTTCACTTGTTCGTAATTTAGTCTCTATTATTAGTAATGGCTCTCGCGTTTGATGAATGAATCGAAATTTCAGTTCGAAAGAGACGCTGTCCAAACAAATTGTCAGTTAAAAAGGTTTAATATTTTATTGGAATCATCGCGCTCTCGAATGTGCCGTTGGGTCCGAAATGCCGAGGAATCGGCGCTTAGAAAATCGAAGTCGGAAACATAATGTGACGTGAGCCACGCCCCTCCCTCTGCGCATGTCGAGCGCCTCTTCTTTGACCCCCCGCACCTTTGATCTTACGCGCCGATAACATACTTCTGTTGTATTTTTATCGAGAACAGCGTTACTTGGACGGTGATGTTTTCATTTACTCTTTCGAATTTTCTATGCGCATTTGTGTTCTTAGGGAGAAATGTTGCAATAATTTAATTCGTGTCGGAGTTAGCGCTTACCGTCGGCGTTTCCACGATTTCTCCTAATCATCCGCTCCAAATCGTATTTATTGGAAGCGAGCGCCCGTTATCGCTCGTCTTCTGTTTTCGCTTCTCAAATACATTCCATAGATTGTTTTTGTTGGACCAGATCAGTATTTTTCGTTAGACATGGTTGGACGTTAGACACTTTTAGAAAACCTTCAGGTTAACTAAAAAATGATCAATTTAAGTAAATACAATTTATTATAGTGATGTTTTCACAATCCTCTCTTCGGAAAAAGATATAGAGGACTCTGGAAAATTAATCACGGTATTTCGACAATTATTTCGTAAAGTTGGTAACCTTTTCAAATTATTTACTCTGTTATTTATAACTTACCGTGTCTAGAAGTAACATTTTGATGAATCATTCTGATAGTTATTGCTGTTCGAGCAAATAAAAGCATGTGCGATTCTAGTGGGTTAATACGAAGTGTTCTAACCTAGTTGTAAATTAAACAATTAAAGCAGTTTGAAAAATTGTATGAAATAATCGGCGGTTCGAGCGTGGTTCGGCCAATGCTGTGAATCGTCCGTTCTTTTTCCCATCTTCTGGACTCGAAAGAAACCGATTGGTTGTGATTCAGATATGATTGATTCATTTTCGTATTTGGCGCCGAGTGGTTGAGTACTGAGGTTAGCTTAAATGTGCGCGGGAATCGTATTTGCCGGACATAGTTTTATTTGTCACCGCAACCAATTATTATCGGAATAATTTCATCTGGGAGGATACTTTTGGTGGAGCGTTTTTATCCATTCTTGACGCAATTAATACGTTCATCGCCTCTTTTATATTCCTTTGTTTGCAAGAGGACGTCGATCATATTCTCTAATTATTCCTTATTCAATCTAAAACTCCTAATTGCAAAGTACACAGTCTTCCGTCCAATGCTTTCAGCTCTATTGAGGCCTTAAATGCCTTAGGAATGAACCTCCCAAGGTCGGCTGCGATGCCTCATAATGTGACGTGACCACCAGCTGCTTGTTTTTATGCTCCGACTCGTTGAGTATTCAAGTCCATCGAGTTTTACGAAATAGCTGTTTATGAATATAGCTGTTTGAATTTTGATAATCACAGTACTTTTTTGTTTCTCGAAGTACTTTAGTGTTTATTTAGAACTTATGACGACATAAAGAGACCTTTTCGAAGTTTAGTTACAATATTGTAAATTATGTTGAGAATTAATGTCATCTTTATCACTTACTATTTCGACAAATCGGCCCATTTCCACGAATATTATATCACGCCATATCTATTTCATTACATATTCTTATCTGTCATTTGATCTTTTAAGTTAGCTGAGTGTCATATTGGCTTTGAACTTATTAATATCGTAGTTAGAATTGGAACATAAATCTCATCGCGTATGTGATAGCCGCTGGTTACTTACCCCGCTGCTCCTATAAAATATGTTTTTCCATCGAGTTTATTTTCTCCTTTTCAGTTTTGGAATCTTCGTATTTTGGAGTGTTATACTTCGCTGTTTGAAGCCGGTTCTCAAAAAAAGTGCGTTTCTTTGGGGAAAATGGATCCAAAAGCGAGAAAACTTCTTTCGTGAATCATCTCGAGGAATCTTTCGTCGATTCGTTCGACCAAAAATCCCTCTCCGCAGCGATCATTCTGCTCCAGCCTCTTCCGAAAGGACCCTCCTCCTGTCTTCTTCCCCTTCGACAATGGCGTTTCTAAAACAGGAGACGAAAAAGCCCACACGTTCCGAAAAAAGCACCCAAAGGAAACTCGTTAACCCGAGCGGCCATCGCTACAAAAAGCCTCTTTTTGTGTTTGCACCTCCGATGCGTCCCGAGAATTGACTTCTTTTTTTACGCCCTTTGTTTCCTCTGCCGGGTGCGGTTTCCAGAGAGGGGAGTGCAAGGGCGTTTAGGACGGCCTTGTCTCTTTCTGAGTCTAGCTCCCTTCCCCCTCTCGGACGAAGATAAACATGGCCGCGCCGCGTCACTATGCGTGGATCGGACGCTCAACCCGACCGATTCGTTTATCGAGGATATCGTTGTAATTGCGCGGTCTTTGTGCTCGAAAATCGATTATGTCCCTTTGATATCGATACGTACCAACCTTACGCAACACATGACCAATCTCGTACGCTTATATGCGTGTTTGTGGAGTTGCTGAGACGCCATACGGGTACCACTACTACTAATATACGTACCGTACGGAATTGTAATGTCAAGGGAAAGCAGCTCTTGAAAAGAAGGCCGACATTAGGAGAGAACCTCAAATGATACGAGGATAAATGTAACTTTGGAGGAAATGAAATTTGTTGGATTGGAGGAAAGTGATAGAAATATGGAAAGATAAAGCTTTAGAGGTCTGCGATGACAAATCCAACTTAAGGTTAGCCTTGAAAAGAAATGATGTCTCGGTACATCTATATAATGATTTGGCATTTCCCGAAGAACACTTATTTTTGGGGCATTGCGATATTATCCCTTCGTATCACTATTTGACGTGAGTTGTAATGTTTCCGCCATGTTCCTTTTGCATTGAGCATATTAAGGGAACGCGTGTTCAGAGCATGTTTCTGGAGTTATATTTGTGTCGTTACCGCGAACTTTGTGATCTTACTCTTAAAAATGGTCCAACGTTTCGTAAGCAAATTCTGATCATTAGTCATTATACATTTGGGACGCGGCTGTGACGTCAGCCCTCGCTAATCGCTGTTAATTTCTCGAAGGAGGACGAATCGAAAATGAATTGGATCGAAGTGCGTATGCCAAAAAGAGTCTGTGGGGACGCGTACTTACTCTCAGATTCGGGTTTTCCTCTCGGCATTCCATTCGTTTGAGTGTACTCCCTCTCGCTGCGGAATCAACCGCTATTGGGGAATGACGTTTAGTTATTTATGAAATCGAGTCTGTTGTGTGCGCAATAATGGCTAGTTGTGTGGTAATGCGCCATCTTGAACCGAATGCTGATAACATTTTCTAGATAACAGTTACGAGGTCTGCGAATAAATATTTATAAGTATTCCCAAAAAAGCTTTAAGTATTTAAATGTATTCATTAAGCTATCTAAATTCTCGAATCATATGAATTCTGTAAAATTCATATATCTAACTTTTCTTTTTATTCTACGGGTATACTGGTATCTGGTATAAATGTATAGTTGTTGATATAAGAAATGCCAATTTTTAGAAGTTTTTGTGGTTATTTTCATATGTTCCATATGGGATTTGTCCCTCGTAGTATATCTTGATGAATGCTCTTTGTCTTATTTGATGAGAATGTATCTTTCCTTCGCCCATGTCTCAGTCCTCTTCTTGGCTCTATTGAAATGTTGCTTGTGGTGTATATGACGTCGATTCATGGCATTTGCCATGGTCAATATGATGTGATTTTACTCGCTTCGTAGCAGTCTGAGCACTCATCTGGTATGCTCACCGCATTCCAAAACCTTTGGTGGCTAATGTTGGAGTCGCTGAAAATCCTTTTGGACTAAAAGTCCAGTTAGTTGGACTGCAGATACGTAGATACAACCGATCGACTTCAGTTTTTGTTGAAAGTAATTGTAAATTAGACGAAGTTACGACTTACGATGCCTAATTTCACGATCGAAAACCATTTATTTTAAACAGGGCGCATCTCTTTGAAGCAGTCTTCCCCTGAAAAATTGAATTTATATTTTCTTTTGCTTTCGTTTGACTCATTATCCCTACTTTTCTAAAGCAAGATACGATCTCTATCAATGGATCAGTGTTTCCGTGATACTTCCGCTGTGCAATGTCTACTTTCCCTACGAGTCTAGAGGTATTTGACGTAAATTTGAATGCCTTAACCCTGCAAATTAAGCTCGACAGCAGGATTTGCGGATGATTCTGCGGGATGGATCTACAAATAGGGCGAATACGTTCTACAACGTAATGCGATACACCGGAGTCTGAGACGGACATTAAGCAAGCTGTGGGCGAAGCAAGGCGAGTGCCAGAAAACACGGCGAGAGGTGTATTTAAGTGTTTTGGCAGGCGCCGGTTCAAAGCCAGACGGAGGCCATTTAAGATGCTCGATTAATTTACTCGCGCTGTTGACGGATTTCGGGTTTGTTACATCCAGTGCACCGAATTAGAGGAGCCAAACACGTTTTCTTACTGTTGAGGGAAGACGTTTGTCTTGGCAAATGCGCTGGAATGAGATTAGCCATCTCGTGGAATAAACAAAAGAGCGGCTTCCGGCGAGTCAGGCCGGTCTGTGGGGGATTTCCTAATTCCATTCGAATTTGCACGTTAAATCCTGTTGAGATCAATTGCCTTTCGTTATCAGTTATTGCTTTGCTGTTAAATCACATATGAGTAGAGCGTTGCTAAAAATAAAAATGACAAATTCATTGGGGTTTAATGGAATGGCTGCCATTCTGTGGGATCATCTGGATGAACCACCAAGGAGCAATATGATGAAAAAGAGAATTTGTATTCTACTACAGAAAGTGAATTTGCTCCAAAAGATAATTTGCTGTTTAGTCCAAAGATACGACTAAGCTAGAGGTGTGCTATTCCATGCTAATCCTCTGAGGGGTTCAACCATATTTTTCGTAACCTTATGCTTCCAACGGATCCTAATGTTACCCCTAAAACGAAGGGTTTTGCTCTTAAATTGGCCGCCGCTTATAGCCAGTGCGGAAGCTTATAACATTCTTAGAAGTAATTGTTAGTTAATTTGCTTTGAGTGGAAATGGAACGTAAATAAATATCGAATAAACTGGTTTTGAAAAGATATGTAATACTATGTGTTCATTCAAAACTTTTAAAAATAACTTATCAGTTCCACCAATCATCGCTACAAAATTTGCTTTATTTAATATTAGACTGTGTATTACTATTATCAACTTTACCGATGGTAGAACAAAATTAAAAACCTCAATTAGCGTGATGAAACATAAAGGTTGTATTTTCTTTCTGCTAATGAATATGATCGTGCATATTGAGGTTGTGAGCGCAGCATAATCTTTAAATGATGCAAAAAAAGAAAGCATAGTTGATTAGAGGTGTGGTCTAAAAGTCGAAGATGCAGCATTCAGCATCGATTTCCATCTGACCAAGTTATGGCTGCACCTTAATGTTCAATATTTGTTGAATAATAATTCGTTTACAGATAGTTCTTTCGCGTAATATACAGATTTTGAGATGTTATGGATTCCCGAGAAAGTAAAACAGAGGTTACGGAAATGAAAGTGAAGCGTACGACGTAAGTGATGCGAGGGATCCTTCCAAGTGAATGAAAGACACCGAAATAGGTCGAAAGGATTGTCGATCGCTTCGGCGTTTTCATTGATGTGCTTAGACAGCAATCTTTCTGAATCGGAATGATCACGTTCAGCGGGAACTATTTCGCTTCGTTCGATGAAATAAAAAATTCACGATCTCATAGTTTATCACTGCGAGAGATGTTTATTTCAAATGTACGTATTCCTCGAATTGTATCGCATTTACAATTGAGGATGTATACTTTCATCTTTCAACCGTTCGAGTGTCTTAAATGGGGGAATAACTTAATAATACTTTGCTTCAGCTGAAAATTAGAGTTCTAGTAAGAATGAAATTAATCATGCAGTTTATCATAAAATAATTAGTAGCACATTATTAAGACAAATAAAGATTATGTTAAAATTTATCATATTACTATGATATTAGCGGTATTCTGAAATATTCTTAAAACACAATATGCCACGAGAACCTTACGTAATGTTGTCTTAAGTTTTATACATTATATTAAATCTAATACAATTTATTTAAAATGTATTTAATGTAATTTATATTATTTAACATAATACATATTAATATAATTTGATTTTTCATAATTGACAATTCTTTGCACAATCGTAATTTTTCTTTTAATTCCCGTCGTCATATTAGCTGCAATTTCTCTTTTAATCCGTACATTTTGTGCATTTAGTGCGAGGCATTTCCACCCTTCAGATGAGTATTCCATAGTCTCGCTGCGATGTTTCAAAGGTGTGATCATCGGTTGGCAGAGAGGTGAGAGCGAGACCGAACGGCCCGGGAGTGGAGGGGGGAAGGGGGTTAGAGGGGGGGGAAGGGGGAGGGGGAGTGGGTGGGAAAGCGGCGAAACGTAGCAATGAGAGCGAAACGTCCTCGCGGAAATGTATTCTCACTCTCTCTCCTCTATTTATTCATTTTTCTCTCTTTTTCTGGTCATGCTACTCGATATCTTCTTTTATTCCCACGACTTTGCATTTATTTAGAGTATTATTGCGATTATGTTCTTGTATTTAGATCACATCTGATTTCTCATTGGCATTGGCCCAGAAGTGAGATGTAATTTTTCATCGATTGAAACTTTTAGACTGCTTTTGAGTTGCTTATATTTAAGCATTTTGTGGGTGCGGTTGAATAATATTGTCGCTGAATTAAGATGTTTTGTTTTGGAGCTGAAGTTCTTGAAGTAAAATGTATGCAAACATATATGATACTTGAAACACGCTTTAAAACGCTCTGTTTTCTAAGTTTGCCTTTCGTTCCCCCTCCTTTGATCGAGCTTTATCTTCGATTCGTCCCACGTAAGTCATAACGTAGTTGAATGAAACACAAACCTACCGATATCATCCAATGCTGCACCTTCGATCGATGTATTCAAATTTCCCAGTTGTAAGCGATTTCAAATACCTTTACCTCCAAAATACTTTTTCTCGATCATTAGTTTTACACGCGACTTTATTGATTGCAAGAAATGTTGTAGAATTCCTGCAGCCTCGGTTATTTCGAAAAATAAGTCTCCGTTTAATTTCCTTTCGAGTTAAAAATGGCATATTTCATCACGGAAAACGACTGTCAGGATGATTTAAACATTACCGTAACCGAGTTAAAAGACAATCAGCTAATCTTCTCAGTACGATTCTGTCGGCCGTTCTTATCTCTGAATTCCAAAGAATGAGGAATCCCATTAAAGATTTTATTATCTTGAAACTGGAAGATCCTGAAAGATTGAAAAATGTCCGTTTTCATCTCTAGGAGAAGAGAACCCAGGTAGAGGCCCCCACCCACGTCTCGAGGGCCAGACACACCTCGGTGGTCCCCAGGTGTGGTCGTGAACCCCGAGGCGTAGCCTTTACGCCCTCTCTCTCAAATATTGCTTCGTATTTACTCCTCCAAAGTTTTCGAGGATTTCCGAATTCATCTGAAGTTTGAGCGAGTTTTATCGGAGCTTAATCAAGCGTCTATGAGGGTTAAGTCATTGGCTGATCCTAAAAGTTTGTCGGAGGTATGAGGTTTACTAGGCAGAATGATGAGTGAGGAAGTTTTCCCCTGCTCTCTTCTCTACCAGAGATAAAAGTGCAGCGTAATGACCCTACGTAATATAACTTAGTTATATACTTTACATAGTTGTCGATGAGAATGAATCTCATTGTTTGCCATTATTCATCAACTTTTATACCTCAGTGGCTGTCGTGTAATCACAGCTGTTTTTATTACCGAAGTACGGCCAGAGAACTTATATTTCAAGTTAAAAGTTGTTTAAATTTTCCTTCATACCTGGCACAGGAATTACGAATGATAGTTTCCGCGAACGATTCTAGAGTTCATTGTCAATGGTCGACTTACGTGTGTTAACTTTGTTGTTTCTCTTCAAATGACTCTGACACTCCATGAATGAAGATAACTTGCCTTGAAATTTTGTCCAATAATTAGTCAAGTAAATTTGGTAAATGTGGAAGATGTTACGCCATTATCTACGCCGCAAATTTCCTTTTCACTTGGAGAAACTGAACTTGTATTTCATGCGGATAATTTCACAAAATTCTCATTGTCAACGTATCAAATATGAATTAACTAATAATAAATCGCGTAAACTAAAGAAGAAATATTTGTGAGAGCCTGAGTATCTCTGGCGGCACCTGAAGGTGCATAAACATACGTCTTCACATTTTGGCTAATTTCTTCCGAATTCCAATTTAGGAAAATCCATTTGTCAAGAAATACATCTAGGTACATATCATACAAAATACAGCTGCTACACTGCGACAGCAAAAGGTAAAGTATTGAATCATATAGAGTAATTTTATCAAAAAGAAAGAGGAACGAATAGAATTTGCTCTACGCAGAGAGAATTGTTTTATATTCCAAGTAAATAGCACGTAAAATTATTCAAAATATATTAATTTCTTTCCTGAATTAAAAAATAAAATAATCCGAAAAGGTGATGTATTTCTTTTTGTGTGACTAAGCCCTGTCTCTCCATAGTAAATAGAAAACACATCTTGTTTCATTTCCTCGATGGCCCTTATCTTTGTATCGTTTCGGCAGGTAGTTTTATTTTCCCAAATGAGGAGCGAATTTCCTCGTTGGATCGCAGACTTCGGTGTGAGCGACCCCCAGCCGAGCCACACTTCGCACGTTTTCAATTCCGTTGGGGTGGCACCACTTAAACGGAATTTCTCTCCCTTCCTGGATTTTTATTAATCGATCCCTTGCGAAAGGCGTCCGTTTTTTCCCTTCCGGTGGCCTCGTGGGTGTGTGTGCGTGTTTGTGGACCCCTCTCGATGTGACTCACCGCTCTCCCCTATCCGATCTCCCCTCTTCCGATGCGTGTGCACTTGCATCACTATTTCCAAAGGCGGTTCGTTTAATTTTTGCTGATGCTTCTTGGGTTTATCCTAAAATGTTTTGCGGTTCCGTCACTTAAATAAGTTTGTCTGTAGGCTGTAGTGCTGCAGCCGAGTTTTCAGGGATCCGATTCGGCGTCAAGGGTTACAAAAGAGAGCTGCTGCATTTTTTTCTCAGTTAAGATTTCGTTTTTCCTTTGAAAATATTATGACAAGCATTTCCTTACCGTAAACAGTTGTATACATGGAAACTTGTTTTCTTCTTTAAGCTTCGCATGGAAGTAATATTCTCAACAACCTCTGTCCACGGAGCTATGCTATCAATTCAGTATAAACAGTTTATTTTTATGCTTCTTTTAAACAGAAAATCATGCTTTTTATTTCAAATGGTAACGTGATGTTAATCTTCGAAAGACGCGGAGGGCGATCGGCTTTCATTTCTTAAAATGTGCTTCTTTTCCTCCTCTTTGTGGTTTTTCCGAATTCATGGAGAGCAGATGATATCGGCGAAGAATTTGAGATGAAAGTGTTTTTTCCTTCCGGAGAGGATACCAAAGAGATTGACCACGAATGAGAGAAGAAACGTTGAACACTTGTTGAACAACTCTCTTTCTTTTTGGAATTACTTCGAGTGAACAGGTCGATGAAAATTAGCGATGGTCAGGAACCAAGATAAACATGAATTTGGATGAGATTTTTGCTATGAATTCGGCTATTTGACGCGCAGTATTTGTATCCGTGCTTTATTTAACTATTCCTTTGAGATCACTAAATAATCATCGCAATGGATACCAGTCCAATTACTCCTCATTTTCATCTTTTACAATTACACGCATTTACTTTATTCCGGCATTTTCCTTTTCCACTGTGTTCGTTGAATTCGGCTGGATCCGTCATCCACCACAGCATAATTTTATTTGATGGTTACACTTCTTCTTTTGTCCATTTCTGTTATCTCTATGTCAACGACATGCACTTCCTTCCACTTAAGCGTACGTCTAAAGTTCTCTTTCATCTTTTTCTCTTATACACCATCAGTTTTCCATTTGCCATTTATATTAAACTTTCGCGTTTTTGTGCTCCGCTAGATGTCTTAATTTATCGTAGAACGGCGTCTACTCAGTAATATGAAAATGCACACCCGTTATTAGATTCCCACAGCACTCGCGACTTCGTCTCTCATTCGTTTGTGTTGCAGTTCTTCATTTCTTTCGAAGACGCTCTTTTTGCTCCATTTTTGAGCTCTCAATTTGCCTGCCAAAGGATGACGGCTTCACGGGATAATTTGTGATTTTATTGTTTCGCTTGTCATCGGAAACAGTTCGTTGTTCGAATTAACAGAACAGGAAGGTCGTTTTCAGTGGAAGCCGTTTGATTTGTCTCTTTTATTTCTGATATCTTTTCGGAATATCGATCAAGGCGATGTTCGTAAAGTGTTCGCTATTGGCATAGTCATCACATTCTTCTTTGCCTTGGGATTCAGTTGCCTTACAGTCCTTACGTAACAATGGACGCTTATATTAACCGTGGAATATTTGATCCAGTTATAAATGCTCTTTTCTTAAATTCATTTAGTGAAAACCAATTTCGTATTTGATAAGTTATTACAAAGTTCAGTCTTTTGTTCCAAAGATGTATTCCCAATATTTCCACTTGTTTCGTTCTTATAATTCCTTTTTACTCGCATTTTAGATTATCGTATTCTCTTTCGTTATTTGACGACGAATTTATTGAAAAACGGTAATTTAGTCGTTTAAGGAGAAGTGTGATTTGTAACTCATTCACTCGTGATATACAAATCGATATATTTTTATTTCTCAAAAGTCATTTAGGATGGTGCATACCCGATACATTTACTCGATGCGAATCACATCTAATTCATTTCATATTTACTAAATCATTCATCTCATTATATATTTATTGTTTTGTAAATATTCCAATTTTACTATTTTCGTCTTTCTCGACTTTCAAGCATTGTATTTTGCGCTTAGGAGCACAGGGCAGTTTAAATACTTTTTCGAATATTATATACCTACATTTGTTATTACAAGAAAAACTCCCTTTATTGCGTCATAGATGAACTTTGTATAGTTTTTAGGAAATACAGTTATCGTTACCTTTTATTTAATTCGCGCATAAATTGTGCTGAAATGACGCGGACCTAACCTCCGCAAGAAAAGCCACAGTTATCGTATATTTCCATCGATTTATAGCGCGAGAGAAAGCGGCTCGTCCATCCGGGAAAGTTCTTTGACTGAAATGTCTCCGACGGATCTCGTTTGTCCTCTAGCGGTTTCTCGCCTAACGGATCGCTCATTCACATCCCAATGCGTTGCCTTCGCCCTTAATTAATTCTGCGGATGTTGTTATCTCTTGTTTCGGTGACCCTGACAGGAGGACTCTTTTAATGGCCGTCATTTAAAAGGGTGAAAACGGTCGAAATTTGTTGTGAATGATATTCCTTCGGAAGCTTCCGAGAGAGCAAACTCGACATTTAAAAAACCCTCGAGTGCTTTAATTGCTCTGATAATGAATATTTATGAAGATGTTGCGCTTAAATCAAATTAATAGGAAAAATCGATGTTTTTAAGTAACAAAAGCATTATCTTCGAGGAAAATCTACTTCGCATGAGCGAAATATTTAAAAAACTTTCATTACATTTTTACTCTAATAGTCGACATTAATTTCTGTCGATCGATGCAATTCCCCTCCTAAACTTATTTTTAGTGTAGATTTTTATTTCCATTCTCCTAATTCAGGATTCCTTTCCCCTTCTCCCCGTGAGCATTAGGCAGCCGTATCCCGCATTCCTGTTAATTATCTTAAGAAATGAAGACTTATGTATCACATAAACATAAAAATATTTTAATATTTAATTGTATCTTAAAAAGCATGCATTTTCTTTGAAAATGTAGATATTTGGATCCAATTATACCCAAAAGACCGCTTCATCGTCGACAACTTCGACATTTTTGTAATGCATCTAATTTTGAAATACTTCAATATCAAAACGTATTTATTTATTAGCTATTTCCGTACTTTAGGGTGGAGCTCAAGGCGAATTTTTTGAATTTCAATTTCATTTATAAAAATAATTAGTCATATCATAGAATTTAGATAGACGTTTTAATTTTTTTTATCTTCGTATATGAAGTTTAACAATGATTATGATTTTTTAGGTATCCGATAGAAAATCGTAGTACGTCGGATATTTCCCCCAAACACTTCAATAATTAACCTAAAGTAAAGGAATTCCTACATGATTACCGTTAACAAAAATCTATTATGACATACATGCAAATAATGTTGAAAAATTATTTGGAAAGAGAGATACGAAGATGGTTAAACATGGAGAAGTATTTAGAATAATGAAAAGAATAGCCGAGTAAAGTGGAAAGTAGTAGCGTGTCATAGAGTATATCTCCTATTTAATTTCATTTGAAGCTGGGTAATTGAAAGATGGCAGGTTTGCGGAAGAGCGAGTTTTCTCCAATCGATAGCCGTTATGTTGGAGAGAAGTGGGAAATTAGTTGCTCATTTGGATTCAGTAACGAAGGCAATTCCAAGGGCATCGTTTTCAATTGTTTGATCGATCGCGTGAGTCACCGATTTCGTAGACAAAATGGAAGAAATTACCTCGACGTGATTCATTCCTCCTCCTCTGTCTCTTTCGTCCAATTCAGTATCGCAAGCTGTGCTATTATTCCCTTGCTCTTATGAATGCCTTCCCTCTACTGGTAAAATTGGAAAACAAATATTGCTAACCTATAGTTGTATAAATTTAATTCTATACTTTTACCGATTTCTGGTAAGAGCTTTGAAAGTACTAAAATTTCTCAAACATACCTATTCTTTAAGCGCAGCTAATTTGAGTAAATTTTCACAAATATGACTAACTTCCTATGTTTCGATCCTTCCTCAATCTATAGTGAGAATCAAAGTACTGAATTAATTGAAACTTTACGTCATTACTTGTATTTTTCGAAATAATAGTTCGCCCGTGTTGTGTATTGCGTGTTTCTGGAAATGTAAGTTAGAAAAACTTTCAAACTGTAGAAACTCTTTTTGGAAATCTATCATTCCCTTTAGTCGATATGAGTGTATCTAATCTATTAATTATTTCATTTTTGCTCAAAAATCTAATTAAATGGTCAGTTTTGAAATGTGAATGTAAATTCGAGTGTGTGTGTACTAGACATGGGCGCCGTTATGGTTTTTGTCAGCGGCGGCGTAGGGGGAAAATGAAGCCGGCGGCGGCGGCGTAACGGCGTGAACGCTGACTGCTTAATTGTCGGCGGCGGCGCGGCGTAACCGGCGGCGTGTAAAATTTCGTTCGTATGCGGCAGAAAAAAAGTCGAATAACTCGAATATCTGAGAGTAAATTATTATAATTATATCATACCAATAAAGACAATGTAGAGATATCTTGAATACGCAGCAAAATGGGCTATAATCGAAAAAAAACTGGCAAAAAATCTTTTTCTTGAGTGCGGACTTCAGTACTGGCAACTCTCGAATAAATCCTGTCTATTACTACCAAATTATTTACGCTGATTTCTACCAATTAAAATTCTACAGGTGGTCAAAATTGACCAAAATTCACGAATAATGCCAGGTTTAGATTTTTGCAAAATTCTTCAGCCTCAAACCAAACCCAAATGAGCAGAATCATTGGGAAAAATCAATACAGTGTTAAATAATCAACCCTTAAGCTTAATTATGATTTTTTAAGTGATCACAGTTGATTATTTGAATAATTGCATCACTTCCATCAGATCTCTGAAATAGCTTCTGTTGGTGAAATACTCACTTCATGCAACATGACTTTTAAGTTATATTTCTTTCTCTTATCCTCTCTCAGACCCTCCAATTTAAGGAAAACGAGCTCACATAAGACGCTGTCTGGAAATATTATATAAGAACTTATTGAGGTATGGCAATGCGAAGTTTCAAAGTTCACACTCAAAAAATATTTCCTTATTCTTGGCCAGCATTTTTCGATTCTTTCTCGCTCTGCGCCATAAAGGGGTTAATTTGGCAATACGTTGTTTTCCTTATTTTCACAAAAGTATGCTTCTTATAATTACGCTACATTACTTTAAGAACGTTTAAAGAGAGGTATCTCAAATTGGGTACAACACTACAAATAGCCAAGAGAATGTCGATCAATGGATGTACTATTGTTGTGAATTAGTTTTAACATCACATTCGCGCCACATTTTTCAAGTATGGAATCCAGGAATAGAATTTCAATTGAAATTTCCAGAAAATAAAAAATGTATACCCGCACGCACCCATTGTATGTCGTCAGATCAAATCGTCAAATTACGGGCAGAACCTGAGCTGATTTTTCATATTTTCTAATAAAAATATTCAAATCGATTATAATATTTTAGAACTCTGGATTAGACTTTTTTTATAAATCAAAAGATGATTCAAATGTTAGGAATTGAAGGTAATCCAGGAAAATACAATTTTACCCTATGAAGAAAATTCTCTTATTGGAGTTAACATTTTGGTTTAATTAATATTTTATGAGACATAATTTTTCAAATTGGGCGATCTGTTTGAGAGCGCGAAATAACGGGAACTTTAAGAGAGTCGAAACCGGTCGAAGTTTAGTCGAAACCGGTCGCACAATAAATTTACTGTGGAACCAAGGCATAGTGTTCTTTTCCTTTCCTATATAACGGGAACTTATTTATTTCTGACTGCGATAAAGTACCAAAAAGATTTTTTTAAATTTCTATTACATAGTTACACATGCAATATATCAAGCTAAAATTTGATGGAACTTATTTTTCTGTGGACATTCTTGTTTAAGTTTTATTCAACTCAAAACTCAAGTAACTATAATGGAAAGAAAGACAATAAATAGCTTTTTCATTTATTTAATATTAATAACTTTGTTTACTAATAAGATATGATATAATAATTTATAATTCCTTTAAAACTTATGTCTAATAATTAGAAACAAATTTCCGCAAATTCTAATGCAAAACACTGCTGAAGAAAATTATGCGTTTAGTGATAGCCGCCTGAGTAAAGTGTACCCCGCCCTGGCAAGGCACACTTGTCAATTGAACGCCACCTTCTGGTGGGACTCATTGTACAGTGACTCCTGCCCGTTAAGTGCTCCTCGACCGATTTTGCCGGCATGTGTGCAAACGGCCTAATCGTAACACGTATCGATATCACGTATAACTCAGCACCCTCTTGAAAAGCCCGAGATGTGTTCTATCAGTTCAAAGCGTATCTTTTCGAACTACTTGTCAACATATTTTCGACTGTGGGACTTTGTTTTTAAATCCAAGCCACGCCGCGCCGCCGCCGATAAAATTTTCGGCGGCGGCTCGGCGGCGCGCCGTAGTTATTTCTTCGGCGGCGGCGGCGTGCCCGATATTGTCGGCGGCTGGCGTAATCGGCGCGGCGCCCATCTCTAGTGTGTACGGTAGTGAAAAACAGCGGTGCCGTGTTCTCATCAAAGGCGTTGCAATTGAGCGAAATCAAACTCTCGATTAGCCGTTTTATAGGTCAATCTCATCACTTCGCCTTCGAAAATGTCATTTAGTTCTTAAATAATTACGGAAATGAGAATTCTAGGATTATTTCCCACTGAGAGGGATCGCATCGCTGCTTTGCAGTACACGACCGTATTTTCTCCAATTGGTTTTATTTTGTTTGTTTTGAGTCACGCCGAAGCAAGCCTTCGTCACCTCGATGAATCACCTCTGATGGTCTTCTCCATTCATCATTATGATTTCCGCAGGTACCGAATCACCTATTTGGAGTGGTCCTTTATGGGCTACAGCGAAATTAGTTGCTTAGATTGTTCTTTAATTCATTTGCGTCGGAATAAAGTTTACTGGATATATTGATGCTTGCATATGAGATAAATATAACAAAATACGAAGTAAGAAATATTCCAACAAAGGGTGCAGCCTGATAATAATTAGTTTATATTTACTCGATGAACATTTCGAATGGTCGAGAACCCTTCCGTATTTCTCTCAATCAGAATAATTTCAGATAAATTTATCTTTAGTTTCTATTTCAATTAAATGTAGGGGAAATCTTAAGTAGTCCAGAGTGTTGTATGTCGCTATGCATTGCCCATTTGAACATAATGCACATGGTTTATCGGAACGATTGTATACGAGCTTTCCCGCCTGAAAACGGCAAAATCGGAAAGAAGTTTTCGTTCTATCGCATCTAATCGTTGTTTATAAAGAAATATGTTGTATTATATAATATTTGTATAAATACTTCTTTGTCATATGCGTTCGAAATCGACATATTTATTAATTCACGTTTTCCTTCGAAACTTTGTTAATTAACTCGCCAAATTGCGTTCGCGATTTGCGAATTTGAAGCCGCTTTTAAGATCGCTTTCCCAAATATGGCAACGACCCACTTCCAAAAATTAATGCCCGACTCATTTTTGCTCTTTTATTTATTAATCCGTAAAGATAATCACTCTCGACGATCTTTGTTCGTTTAGCCTCTAGATCATAACGAACCCATTACACAAGGTCGAATTTTAGAACGAATTTAGACTAATTACTTTTATTATCGTTCGTGATTTCGCATTAGATTTAAGAATAGTAAATAAATTTAAGGAAAGTTATCTTTAGGTTATCTTATTATCTTAAAATGGGTTAAAAAAAAAAAACCATGAATCTGTTTTATGATCTGATGATGATTAATGGTTCTAGGTCCATTCATTTGAGGAGTCTGCTATGGATGCTCGTATTTTTCGTTTTAATCTGATAAGAACCCTTGTGGATTTCCTCGTTTTATGCCAAAGAAAATTACGGTGGCGAGATTTTAAGGAACTCGCATTCGGCCTCATTAACCGGTTTCCTTCGATTATTTCCTTCATCTTTTCTTTCATTGGCGTATTAATTATGTAAAAATTTGGTTACGACTCAATTATGGTACACTTTTAATCCTTCAATTTAATTTTTATTATTTAAAGTGGTTATATTACTATTTAATGATGGCTTTTAAGTATCAAAAATTTTAAACTTAATGAAAACTTTTAATATCAGAAATTCAAGGTGTTGTTTCCTTATCTCCCGCGAAATGATTCGCCTTTATTTGACGAAATTTGGAAAATTCGAGAAGAGAAAACGAAAGGGCTGTTTGTATATTTTTTCATCCCCCTATTTAAATCAAATCTAGTATCACGTTAAGGAATTCAACTTTTTATTGCCCATGGAAATACTGTAATATTTCTGGAAGGTTATATTTAAGTTATATCTAAGTTATATTTCCGCAATGAGATGGAAATTATATTGAAATGATTAGCCAGCCAAGCTTTAGATATTGGACGAAAATTATATTTGGCGGGGTTCTGCTTAGCTATAGATAATGGAATAGATATAGAATATCTTATAAGATAATATTCCTAAGTTCGGGAGAAAGTTATTCGCGGTTAAGAAGTTGCAAAACAACTCTATATTCCGAATAATAATTTATGTAAACGACGATCGTCTTCATTACGTAAAACTTGCGAAGGACTCTTCAATTGGAGTCGAGCGGCTACGTTGGTGATGTATAAAGTCACGACTTAAGGTGACTTTAATTACTCATTTTAGCGATGCTAATCAAAATGTCGAAAAGCTGCGTTCGCCTTTTTTGAGGGAATGAAGCCATTTTACACTTTTTGAAAATGAAAACAATGGAAATCAGAGACCCGGAAAAACTGCATCGAAGGAAGTTGGATGTAGTCGGCACTTCCTTAATTATTTCTGGATGATTAAATGCAGTTTTTGACAATTCGTCGCCCAAGAAGCTGTTTTCCTGCAATATGATGATGACGTTTAAGCTAAAATTTCATATTTTAGGGAACAATTGTGTTCGCCAGAGTCCTTAATGAAGAACTTTATGAATTATTTCGAATAACTTTGTAAGGATGTATTGAACTGATTAGTTGAACATTTAAATCTTCAACGGTAATTAGTTTGTTGATGATTCGTTTTCCGGTCAATTTCTTTGACCGTTTCTCTTTCACCGAAACTTTTCTTTTCTCACGTCGTTTTCATTAACACGATATTCTCTCGAAGATAAGAATACGACGGTTGTCTCGAAAAGCGAAGAATTGCAATCGATTGGCTTCTTCAATTAGTACGAGAATCTGATATAATTCATTCGATATATATTCTTTCTACTTGGAAGCTTGCTTCCGATGTTTAATTTCAAAATAGTGGCGTAAAATTTCTATTTAAGGAGTACGTGAAATAAGAAACGGCAAATTCTCTCGCAAGAACAGTATAGTCCTTACCAAAGCAGAGCACTATGCTCCGCGGGAATAATTCTAAACGGATTTTACCCTTCGCCGTGCGAAGTCCCGCAGTTTCGAATCTGCCGTTTATTGCGAATTATCGCCGTTCGTTCTTTTATCCTCTTCGACCACGAAATTACGTCGACAGAACATGAGAATATCGGAATACGTCATTTTCGGAAGGCCGAAGCGAAGGCCGCGGGCATTTTTCGGGAGCTTCACTGACCGCGTCCAACTCTTCCCCGTCCGTCCTTGCCCCGAAATAGGCCGTCCTTGGTGCTGTGGAGGGGAGAGCGTCACCCTCCCGTCTCACAATGTTTTGCCCTTTCTATTGGACCAGAGGTCGCGCTTCCTCAAACAAATACGCGGATTTGAATGATCGTATTTATCCTCTTTCGTTACGTCGTGTGTAAATTAAATTAAAAATGTTCTACCTCGGTTAAGTCGACGTTCAGGATCGCTTTCCTTCGCGCAGTTTCGATGAGTTTGAATGCGAGGATTATGCCAACGCGGTCCAAGTGCGGCTTTCTGAAGAAAAGTGCTTCCAAGTGCAAGAATTTCATTTTTATCTCATCTGTTTCTTTATTTTTGAAGATTCATAGATGTAAATAGTCCTCACGAATTGACTGAACGTAATTTAATTTGAAGATCGTTTTGCGATGGTGTTCGAAGTGAGTCCTGTGTTTTTTCTAGATATTTATTTAATAATCCGAGGGATGAAACAGTTCTAGAAAGAATCGGATCCTAAATCTGTTTGTGTTAAAAATGATTTAGATCTAATTATTGCATTGACTCGATTGAGCAAGTTTTTCATGGGATATATTTTGCATACACCTCTTATCGGATCCGGTGGAGTAAAATCATGCTGCGGTTCCCCTTCAAGTCATTTCGTTTTGCTGATCTGAGGATGATGGTGAAGTGGAGCCTTCGCTTTGTGGAACTCCAATCTAGGATCGTTGGTAAATGATCAAGCATAGAAGTTTTATTTCGGTGACCGGTTTGAACTTAAACGTTCAACATCAGCCAGATAAAAATAAAAATTATAATGGACCTTGTGCGCATTCATTTATCTACTATCCTTATATCCGTAAAAATTATGATATTGAGATGTTGTGCGAAAATAATCACGTATGTTTCTTTTGTTTGTATCCTCGCTCTGTTTTATTGCCAATGAATGGATCGCAGAAACTACGTTTTGATTTCGAGTCTTTTGTGTGGCCTCTTTTATCATTTACGGAGATCGAAGTTTTTGTGCTGACGAATCTTTTAATCCAAAGGATAATCGGAGGTAAATTGTAGCCCCTTGTTTAGTCGATTCAATCGCTCACATATTTTAGTTTCTTTATTCTTCGAATTTGAGTGGTTTTGCCGAAAACTAATCTCACCTTTTTCAAACTCTCTCTACAGTTTATTTCCTCGAATGTCATCGATCTCTTATTTCGTCCTTCGATTGTTCTCCGTCGTGGGAGCGCCATCCATTCGCTCCAAATAGACTTCGTCGCATTTTTTGATCCGAGGAATTCGTTCCTCGAGCGTGTGTTGTTTCGAGCGCCATCTGCCGAAAGGAAATTAAAATGGTCGCCGTGGAAACAGAGCGGAACGATTTTATGTTTGCTCTGAGAATTCGGTCGATTTGAATAATCCGCGCCATTGCGAGCAGAGAGCATTGTGGGAGCGTCGTCGCCTGGCGATCTCTGCGTCGAGATGCTCAGCATTGGAAGGGTTGGCTCGAAATCTGGAAAGAGATCATCTATACTATATTCTTCTCATTTGTTTTGAATTGGAACAGAATCACTTCCCCGCATGACCGCTACTTGAACACTTGCACATTTTCGTCCGGCCATTAGCGGATCGCTTGATTTCCGATCAGTTAATGTGTAGAGAATCAAATATTTCTGATTGCCCCGCCGCAGTGGCCGATGCATTGGGAGATTCTCGGTTGATGTCGTTTCTCCGATGAACGTAGAATCGGATCGAATAGGTATTTGCTGAAAACCCGAGATTGCATTCTCCGCATCCTTTGTTAGTTGCCCACGTATTTTGCGCTCTGACCCACTTATTTTTTCCGCTCGTGGGAGTCAATATTTACCTGTTAAGATAAGGCACTCTATCGCCGACAGATCCTCTTTTTACGCCGAGAATTACGTAGAAAGTGATGGTCGAGAAACCTGAATCACCGAATTGCTTTAATTCTTCGTCTTGGATCTCATTGTCTCGTGAATTGATCGTTGACTAAAATTTCGATAAATTCGAAAAATCCAAAAATATTCATTTGGCACATTTGAGTTGCATCGCGGAAACTTTTTACTGGAGACTGTGACAGTTGTCATTGAGTTAAATTGTCTAGCATCGATTAATCTTCGTGTTTTATATTCGAACGGGCCTTAGTGGTGTACATAAGCGAGCATCACCTGAGGAATTCGTCGAACGTGGTTTTTCGGGCGCGAGTTTCGCAACTTGAAATATCGGTAACTTTCCATCGCTCGTTTTTCTTTCCAAACGTGACCGTAAATTATTTCGAACGCCATTCATTTTGCGGATGTCTAGTGTTAAATTATCCGTAATAAGAGCGTTCGTGATATCTTTTTCAGTTCTTCCCATCCTTGAGCTACTCTTAAATTTGTGTATCTGATCGTACGAAAGAGGTTATTAGTCTTTGTCCTAATAAATAGGTTATCTAATCTGAAAGTCGTTTTATGGTTCGAACTCTTAATATTTCGCAATTAACGTTTTTTCTCGAACTAAGAAGCGGAGGAAGGATTTGTGGGATAATTTATGATTGCTATTTCGCTGAATTCTTCCGATTGATTGTTCATTTTGGAAACTTTATTTTTTGAGATTCTTGCTTTTGGTGAAAATGTTTACAAATGATGCGGTTATTACATCGACGGATGTTTTATCATAACTTTGCTATTTAATCGATTGCAAATTATGATTTTACTTAGAATTAAATGTCAACGACAAAACGTCACTTAAGAGCAGTCGAGTAGATTAATTCCTAATCCCACAATTATTGTATTCGGAGACGGTTAAGGCTGAATCGTCAGTAGTAAACTGTCGGTCGCCGCATTGCCCTTGGCATTCTCATTGGGAGTTCCAAAATCTTTTATTCGTTTTATGATATTTTCTATCCGATCGATCTGAAGAGTATAGACGATGCGGGAGCAGTCTCTGTATGCAAAAGCCAAATCCTGCATCAACTACAATAATTGCCCGCTATCACAGCAAAGGCAGTTTCGAATTCGTATGCATTTAGTGCAGGAAACAAAAGTTGTTTTATGCCCAAAGCCCGGAACGGTATTTTTCATATTCCGCTAAATGTTATTCATAAAATATAATTCCATAAATTAAAATAACCACTCTGCCAGTAATTAAATTACTATCGTATAAAATTTAAATAAAGCGGCATTTTAATATTTTCAGTAATTACGTAATAATACCTCAAAATAGGGTGTCAGGTCTCCATACTGCACTATTATATTCAAATCAACCATACCCTCGTATGTTAATCAAGGTAGACCAGGAATAAATAAAAACTAAATAATCGAAATTTTTAATTAAAAAAACTCGAAATTAATTCCAAGACCATCGAATGACGAATCGTCGGACATAAAATCGCAGATTTGAAGAGCGCACCGGTGGCACGCGGCGGCGAAAGATGTTCCAAAGGGAATGCGTGGATTGTGCGCATGCGCAGAGGGCGACGCCCCGTGCCGCGATTAGATTTGCTTGGCGAGACTAGTTTTAGGAAGTATCGACCACCCACTTCCACGGGAGACGCATCTGACCCAGACGACCCCCCCTCGCAGGGGATCCGACGGCCTTTTCGCCCCCCCGGCGGCCCTTTTCGCCCCCGCCTTTTGCCCCGAGATTTATGCGTCCGCCTCCCTCTTTTGTAATCTTCGCGAAAAAAGAGTTCCGAGGTATTTAAGTGGCGCCCGCTCAGAATGTGTACCATAAAGTTTCCCTTTTCTCCCGAGAGGCGGCGTCTTTTAATTGCCGTCGCGAATATCACCGAAGACATATTGCACCGCATCGTGGATTCGAGTATTTTCGATTTAGCCCAAATTTACAAATATTACTTCATTTTTTCAGAATTATTATATCTGAAACACAGCGAATGGCATCGTTGTGGAGCACAGCATATTAATCGTATCATTATAAACTGTAGAGCCGAAATTATTGTTTAAATAAAACAAATACTACATAAATTGTACATTTTTGAACTAAATTCACTAAACTACATAGTGTACTTTAATTACCCTACTTATATTTCTGCATTCTCGCTCCAAAATTAAGTTTTAAGAAAAATTGTGTTATGTGGCCCGTTGACCCGCCT
Source organism: Sympetrum striolatum (assembly GCA_947579665.1). Taxonomy (NCBI): domain Eukaryota; kingdom Metazoa; phylum Arthropoda; class Insecta; order Odonata; family Libellulidae; genus Sympetrum; species Sympetrum striolatum. The sequence goes on from OX388342.1 coordinate 13,137,661, forward strand.
AGTATAAATGATTGCTAAACACACACTTATATCTGTATATTTTCTCTTTTTCCTTGGGAAATGTTTGTGTGCACGGCTTTTAGTTGCTTAATCCATTTTCCTTGTTCAGTTTTGTTGGCACGTAAAATACTAATAATAGCGTGTATAGCAGAAAGTAATTTTTATCAGCAGCACCACGCAACAGTTAATTCCATTTATTGATTGCAATTTGCAATTGACGGTTCATTATTCGACCGCTTCATAAACTGAAAAACGAAGATTTCCCATATTTAACGTCAATCAGAACATTAAATGTGCTTTAAAATATTCTGCATCGCTCTTTCTTTATTTTCATCGTTTCTCGTTCTCATGCTTTGTTACATTCTTCTCATTTAGACGTTTGAACTCTTTAATTTCCCTCTCATGATCTTCTGAGGGTCGTTGCAGCGAGAGAAAGCAATTAATTACACTTTTTGCGCAATATCGCCTCTTTTCGAGTGTATTAGCTGCGGAGCGCCGCTCTCAAAATAAACGTAATTGCAGACTTTGTAGAGAAAAGCACGCGGGCGAATAATTCGTTCGCAAATTTTTCTCTTTTTGTTGAGCACATATTTTAATTCCTCACTTATTCTTGTCCAGACTCCGAAAGGTGTTAATAATTGCACATCGTTCGTTTCGTACAGATGTCAGACGATCAAACGATGGTTTCGTTTCTTTTTTTCTCTCAATGTGCGGAAACATATTTCCAGTTTATATTTTCCGCATTCTCAGTTGAAATAAAAAGGCTGCCTCCACCCTTTAAAAAGAGAAAGGCGGTTTTGTCTCTTAAAGTTTAAACGCGTCTATTTTAGTTATGTGTGCACATATGCTCTCGAGTTTTCTTTAGACAATGCCCTGAATTCTGTATCCGTAGAGATTAATCAGATAAAATTTTGATTTGTGCTAGTATATTCATTATACAAGATAAGTATCCTCGATACGAAGAAATATATGCGTTACTGATTTCCATTCAGAAATACGATTCACAAGCGGTGAAATAATTTAAAACGTGCTTTCCTTATTCTATATTGAAAGATATTTGTGTTTGGTTTCTCGCTTCTTTTGAATATCAAGAAAATTCTATTTGTTCATGGTGGAATCCTCCTCCTCGATTCTCGAAGAAAATTCAACATTTGTGCTGACGCTTACGCTTTTAGTTGCTAAAATTGTTGAGACGCGGGAGCCCAGTTCTTAGAGTTATTAAAGCGATATTTAACGGTACTGTTTTTTTTTTGCTATTCGTCCCTCCGCCACAGCAGTACTCGGTGCCATTGCGGAACTATCTTTAAAGAACGCGTTGGCAAAGGAAGGCTGGCAGCAGAGGTACTCGCAGAGCCGTTGGCCTACCCCAACAATCTATATTTGTTAGTCGTTACGCTTATTGTTACTGTTCCAAACTTAAACAAGGCCAAGCACGTGCCGCAAGCACTTTTACTAAAGTCTGCACTCCTTCGTGATTTTTACCTCCTCGTTCAGCAAATGTGATTGAGGCCACAACACTGCATGTAATGAAAACTGCATTGTCCACATTATACGCATTTAGTATTGTATATAAAAATTTATAGATTTTCAGCAGAAATTTTGGAAATATTTTTATTTAGCCACGTCTCCGCCGACCACCCTAATATTCCTCTTCTAAGTTTCTCATTGTCCCCCGCAATCCGACAGAGGCTGGGAGTGTACCGACATCCCTTTTAAGCATTTATAGAAGAGTACTTCTTCTAGGAACCGAATCCATCTTTCTTTTTCGACTCTACCTACTAGACCATAATTTATTCAGTGAAATAATTCTACGTATTCATTTTAAAATTGGTCAAAAATTCTCATTATCTCCAGCCTTGTTAGAAAATATTTCACCCATTTGTTTTATTAACGAATCGTTTATTTTTCCCTAAGGAATATCACCTTCTTAACTTCCACGCATTTATTAAACAACATTTATTCAAATAAATGTTAGGTATGGACTGCAGTATTTATTTTATTGACGATACAAACTGGGTACAAACACTCACAACTCCTTGGCTTGGCCTAAGATTCTCATTCTATTTATTTTGGGTATTAGTGATTTGGATATTAATCTGGACCCATGTACACACCCCTTTCATGATTTGGGATCCATTTCTTACGATTTCTTGTTTAATCTGGATTCGATCTCATTTGGGGAAATTTCGATGAATTTTAACCGATGGGAACCGCTCGACAAAATAAAAATTGAAATTATTGCGAAACAATCATTAATTCATTAATAATTAATTAATTAATTAATAAAAGAAGAAATATTATTTCTTCTTTTATTGTTTTAAGTTCGCCCAACAAAAAAATAACAGGGCAAACACTGCTGCATACAATAAATTGTAATACAATCTTATACATGTGAGAGAAGTATTTGGAACTTAATTTATAAAACAATTTCGTTTAGCTGCGAACAAAAAAAGGCTCCTCTTTTGAAAGAAATGAAGTTCTTGGCAATGCATATTAAAGGTTTGGCACAATTCATACAGAGTTGAATCATTGGCACAATATTTTGTTTTCACATTTTTTAAATAAAATGCCCTCTTTGGCCTTACATTAAATTTTGGTACATAAAAATTAATTTTACTCACTAGGTTAGCATTTTCCCCAGTATTGATTAAATCAAATAAGTACAATATGTCCTTCTTAATTCTTCTTTTCTCAAGACTTTGGTATCCATACATGTCCAAAAGAATATCATAACTCAAATAATTTTCAAACATTGGATAAATTTTTGTATGACAATAGTGTACATAACGTAGAAATCTCTTCTGTACATTTTCTATGCAATTTACATATTTCTTTAAATTAGGATTCCAAACAATAGAGGCATATTATAATTTACTTCTAATTAATGAATAACATAGAATATTCATCGCCGTTGTCGATGTAAAATATTTCGAAATTCTTTGAACAAAACCCAGTATTTTTTTAAATGAAGCAGTTATGTTTATTATCTGCGGTATAAAAGACATTTGTGAGTCGAATGTTACGCCTAGATCTTTGATTTCATGAATTTGTTTAATCATGTAGCTTTCCATTCTGTATGCGAAATTTGTGTTTTCATCCTTTCGTGAATAAGTTACGTGATAACATTTTTCATAATTGTAATAGAGTTCATCGTCGTGAGACCATTTGATTAAATTATTCACGTCTTCTTGAAGTTTGAAACTCATTCAGAGTTATTATTCTTCTCAAAATCTTCACATCATCTGCGTATAGTAGACACCGGGAGACTCGGGGCTTTCTCCCCACAACAGATCACAGCATCTGTTTTTAGCGTAAATTAAAATAAATGGACACTAACTATATCCACCATCTCGGAGGATCGTTTTGCAGATCCCAACTTCCGTTGGCTTCGCATTGGGGGTTTTACTCGTTAGAGTGCCATTTGTTTATGTATTCTTCCATTGGTTATCTCTTTCGTATCGTTGCAGGTTGCGTGGTTGGAAGCAGCAGCAGCGTGGAGGCGTTGCTTGATGGGCCCTCCTTCCCTTCGGCCTCACTCGTCCGTCCTCGGCTCCGTTCGCCCGCTCCTCAGGTGAGTGAATGAGGTGACTCACATCGCGGCGGCGGATTATTTGAGATTAAACAATCGCATAACGCGATCCGAACGCGTCTTCGGAACACCGTCGGATACGGGAAGATTTTTGTCGGTTGTTGTTTGGTGTTGAGGTGGTTGCGGATGGAGAATACTCTACGATCGGATGTTTTGTTTACGCGAGTTTTATGTTTTGAGTTATGCGAGTGTTTTTCCGAACGGAAAGTTGTTTCGCGAGTGGAACGAGTTGGGAATTTGCAATTTGAGAATTCTCAGTCGGTTTTAGCATCGGCGTTCCGAGAGGAGTCGCCACAGGTAAATAAAACAGACTTTCTGATTGTAAGAGTTAATTTCGTGAAATCGGAATAATTTATTCAATCTCCTAGTATTAAAATTCACAGAATCGGGCGAGATATGGTGGAAATCCATCATGCAGAATGATTCATTCTGCATCCTTGAATTAAGCCACTAAATGAGAGTAGAAAAAGTAATCCCGAGCGAATTGTTGGAAAATGAAAGTGGAATGTGGTGTAATTACAGTGTCTTCGCGCTGCGGTTTAAAATGCATATTTTTAAAATTTGCGGATCGTCGGCCTTTTTTAAATTCTAGAATTTTGAAATAAATATATAGAAAAATAAATGTAAAATGAAGATTATAATATCTGAACTGAGCATTTTTTTTGCAACCTTGTCACCTCAATCGGAACGAACAAAAACTAGCAAGTCTTTTATGTTTGGAAGGTGATGTATATAAGAAGTATCATTAATCAGTAAATACGTGTCTAGGACACTTCTGTTGCGAATATAATTTTCCATACAAAGATCAGATTTTTTACTTAGTTTCTTTAATACATCAAATTTACGATTTCCTAAATTTGAATTTATTATACCACCGAGCAGATGATGCGAATTGTGGATCGATTTATTGTAAATACTACTAATCTAATCCGTCTTGATACTATTTTCATAATCAAATTATTAATAAGAACATTTCCCCTATTACTAAAAGTTTCGGTACTTTCCCGGCATGTTTTGTACATAGGAACAACTTGATTATAAATTTTCAGGTTGCAGGTTATTTATTTGCTCAATCAGAAATTCATTTCGTGCGTATATTTCAGTGTTTTGAAACTCCTGTTTATTCGGTAGAACTTTATTCGGATTTAACTTTTTATTTCATTATCAACTAGCCATTATAATTCTTATATTTGGTATTTCGACTCATTTAACAGTGAACCCAAGTTTATAAATCATGTACATGCATTATACTTGTTTTATTCTGAAGAAGCTCCAACGGAGGTAGTTTGTCTATAGTATGTTTTTTCAATATTTTTAATGTTTTTTGTTTGGTCGTCGATACATTGTCTAGCGATCATTTTTCCATTGCATTAATTATTCGCTGCACAACTTCATCATCTACAGCCACATTTAATTCGGTCCTGAGTAATTTCCAACGGACATGTCTTCACTATTTTCATATTGATTTGTTGCTTATAACATCATCATGATGCCCCAATGGAATGTGGATCATTCAATTGATTTAAATCGCTTTATCTGTGGAATGCGTCTCCAACGGAGGCTTTTATCGCCAACTGCAGCATCTTTATCGAGTTATTATTTGAATTTGACCAACACCAAAAATAGTAAATCAGGTTTGATTGCATGAAAAAGAGATAATATCTAAAATTGTGCGTGATTACTCTTTTTGAAAGGAAAAATACATGAGCTTTCATTTATCTAATAACAAGCTTCGTTATCTTGCTCGGAAACAAGATTGATTTGTAAGACAATCAAAACACATGCATTCGTATCATCAAGAAGTGTCTGATTATGCTTGTGAGTTGGAATTAATGGACCGAAATGCACTAACTCAGGATCACAATGTTCGTTATCAAGAATTGTTTGAATAACGCTGAAATGACAACAACGATGTTTGTGGAATGGAACCTCAGTTTTCATTTGATCAGTTGCTAGACACTTACATAAGACGCCGAAATTCTGTCCAATGGGAAATGATAAAGAATCTAACAACGTCTCTATCCGAGATATATTAGCTTGGCGTGCAGTTAATTTAATTAGTAAACTTGCACGAAAATCAAAATGAAAATAATTATTCCGTGTATTAAGAGAAGAAATTTTAAAATATTTACCTTAATGATGCTATCAAAAAAAACGGACTTGAAAAAAGTCTGACAGAAATCGAACCCTGTATCTTCCTCTATCCGGGAGGCTGCCTTAACCATCTAGGCAACCAGACCAGAACATTTTAACAAGCCGTTTTGGGGACTTAGTGTGCAAGGGCATGGGAATTGGGAATTAGGGAATTTTCCTGGGTGCAAAGTCACCTCAACCCTTTCCATAGATGCTATCTAATTTGTAATCTAAGAGTCGGTAAGTTTCTGTCATAGATGACCGTATTAGGAGTGAAAAATCATCTAATTTTTGGACTAATCTGTAATTTTACTTAGCAAATCCATCAATTTCTCATTTTTACTCTCATACAGAAAGGTGTATAAACATATTGACACCGGTTTCCTACCTCCCCAGTTGTAACCTATCTTTTTCACTCCTAATTACTCAATTTCCTTTTATACATCGAAAAGTGTTAAATCTAGAGCTCTTTTCCTCGAATTCCGGCCTTTTTCAGTCATAAAACCATTTCCGCAACTCTCAACAGCTGATTCCGAAGGACCCAAAAATGCATTTCGTCTCCGCAATTCGCGTCCGAGAGCGTCGTTTGCAAATCATCGAAAATGCGAAAGGAAAGATCGTGGCGTTATTTTCAACGGAGGCGTATCGCATACTGGAGGAGATCAAATTTCACTTTTTTTAACCCTTCTGTTGGAATGCGGTTAGACACGCTCGGCACCCACCTCTCGAGTGAGAGTTGCGGCCGGAAATGCCGCTGACGAGAGGAGGCGGAAATGACTGAACTCGGTGACTCGCCTACCTGCCAACAGATGGACTCACCTCCGATCGCCCCTTTTGTATACAAGGCTAGTCATCGGGGAATGCTACAAATCAACATTTTGCCCTTTTCCAGACATTAATCCAAATCGCTCAGCGATGTCGTCATTTGTGTGCCGCTTTCGAGTGCCGCTATTGTGGTGTTCACTAAAGATGTCTCTGTTGTCTGCTGTTATTAGCATCGTAGTATTTGAAGATTTCTCGTGTTAGTTTCGCTAGTTTTGATGAATCATTTATCGTGAGAAAGGGAGAGAGAACCTTGGCACGACATATTTGGAGCACTTCGTAAACTTACCTGTTATTCTATTTCGGATACCTCTAGTAGAAGGATGGAATTGTAGTGGAAAGACGTTCAAATTAACTGGGTTATAGAGCCCCAATGGTTGTGAAGGTAATTGTGTTGAGGATAGATTGATTTAATCGGAGTTGTTTGCAGTATATTTCTGTTGCAGAATAACGTTTCCAATTTATATTACGTAGCATTATTACGCGCATTTACATATCCCCCCGTAAACCGCCTGATAACGTATAAATGTGCCCGAAACATAATTTTCGAATGTTTGGCGTAATATTTATGAGCATGCGAAATCAAATTTCCTATTGTATTATCCCTTTCCTATTATAGATTCTATGAACAAAACTGTATAGATTTAATCTTAAATCGATGCTATCCTCAGTGTATTGATGTACCCGGCGATTTCTTAGCACTTTGGACGTTTTAAGCATAAAATTAAGTTATTAAAGTTGCATATTCTCAAATAAAATTGTCTCCAAGGATATCACCAATCGAAGTTGATTAATTATGTTTAAAATTAGACTTATATCATTAGACAAACTATATCGATGATAGTTTTCATTCTGTATACATCTTCGCTGTTTCTGATCATGCATATCGTTAAACCTGTCAATTTAGCGCGGAACCAATGACTATTTTGTTTTTGAAAACATTTTGAAATGATAGCTTTTGAATTATTAAAAAAAGAGCTAACATTATGTGCATTATAATAATCTGTTTCTGAAAATACTATCGTCAATCCTAAAGAATTTCACTCCAGTTTTCGATACTTTGATTAATTTTTCTCAGTCCGTTCCTCCGTTCCATCGCTATGATAATGCATTCTTAACGGGAATGAGTGCACTCACAGGGCGTCGAACCAGGATTCATCGCTTCTGAGAACGGCGGCGAACGAAGGAATTTGCCGAAAAAAATTCATCGGGAAAGTCGTCCCAAGGGTGGAATATTTCGTTCGATTGAGGATTTCCGGATTTTTCTCCGACGGGTTAGCAATCAAGGAGTGCCGCGACCTCTTTTAATCTCTTAATCATCCATAATTCGTCTGTATGCATGAGATCCCCGTTCTAATTCACATCCTAGTTTCAATCTGAAATGTCTATGTTATGAATTATTCGAGGCTATTCAGTCGTTTTTTACGAAATCGTCTAAGAATTGCAGGAAGGCATTTTTCGGAGCAGAAATGCTGCTTCGGATGAATCTTTACCGAAAGATTCACCGGTCGTGTTGGCCGAGTGGCTCACACGAAGATCATCTCCAACTTGTATGCGATTTCAGAAAGTCTGGATTCTCGTAAAATGAGCTCTATAGCTTATTTTCGACGCTGAATAAAGTCTATGACAAACCTGCGATTAGAAATCTATCATGGAACTCGTTTTCGAGAATAGATTCTTAACTGCAACGTTTTCAAGTGCATTTTGGTCCGCTTCAACTTCGCCTCAACGATAAGATTTGAATTGTGCCGTTTGTTTAAGAGACCGCCGAGCAGGTTATCATCCAACGCCTTATCTCTCTCTTGCAAAACCTTGCATTCTTCGTAATTGTGTCACGAGTCGCGGTATCTGAGTTTTTTATTATTTGATCATCCACGCAACGCATTCCTAGGTAGAGATGAAAGTGATTTTATATATATAACAGAGTTGATCAGAGCGTGGAACACGATGCTCATCGGCACATTTCTGAATCTAATTTCGCTCCTGTTATATGTGAAGAGATATTTTTGGAAATTTTGCGAATTGTTATTCTCAAATTGTCTTTGAAATTCCTCCAAAATTATTCTTGAGGATGGACAGGAATGAGTTTGCTTCGATTCGAAATTAATTTTAAATATCTTCCCTTCGATCTAATTAGAATTGGATTTTCTATAGTAAAACTGTCAATGACGACTTTTAAATACATTGTCAATAGAATTCGATCATTTTGTCTTAATTCCGAAATTCTCTCGAAACATTTAATTGATCTAAATCACCAAAATTTACTAAAATTTTTTATTTTTTGACATTTTTTCTGTTTGGAAAATGTAATTCTCTGTATAAACTTACCACGGCCGTCGAATCCACTCGGTCTGATTTTGAACAATTTTCTATCGCGGTCGGGGACTTTCACTTCTCTGGGATTTAACCCTTAAGAACCAAGGGACATATTTTTTCCTTGAATTTAAAATGTTTTGGCTAGTTTATCTTTCGTCCTATTCTAATGGTAGGCTGCCAATAGACACATATTAGTCCCATGTCATATCTAAGAAATTAGGCTATACATTTTGATAAGGATTATGTTGGTATCATAAGTTGGACCAAATAACAGAATTTATAAGAAAAAAACGGTATTTCAAATGAGGTTCTCTCACATTCCTTAAAGGGTTAAACTTGATCCCGCTGTTCATTTTAAAATGGAGATAATGAGCTGTAAAACATTGCCTTTAATGGTTAGATACACCTTGTGTGTCATCTTTGTATTCATTGTCCACATAGTGTTACTTGTAGCCGCTGTAAGCTTTTCCTAGAGGTCACACTTCTGCTTTCCTTTTTTGGATTTCGGTAATTAGATTGGTAATTGGTGTTCGTTTTATGGCGCAGTTTTTAATTTTCTTTCGGTAAATTTTCTACCGTCACATTCTGGCATCAAATTATATCTATTCACTATAGATTCTCGTAGTTATTATTTATTAATTAGACTTTTTTATTTACCTTGAAAATAGAAATTATCTTCACGTTTTGGCTCTTCATGCTTTAAGAATTATGCTAATTAATTTGATTCTCTTTTTTTCTGCTATTGCAGCCATTTTTGATCGATTAAAATGATTTCACGACTGTTCGTTTTGTTTGCAAATCTTATATTTTTCTCAAGGATATGTTCTGTCTCTTATAATTCACAAGCAATCCTTTATTTTTTTACGTTTAATTACTATTTAATAATTAATTATACGAAAGGTACTGAGAAGTCGCCGTTTTTAGCGTCTATCTCGTATGTTCTTTACGCCATTACTTTTCAGCGTAAATTTCAAAAATAACGAGTTTAGACACTCCAGTGTCCTCGATGCCTCGAGCTTAAAGAAATCGCGAGTGCGTTCAAATGACCAATATTTATTTCTGGTGATAATTTGTCAAATTCGAGTTTTCACCTAAATATTTGCAATAGTCTGCTCGAGTTTACATAAAATAAGAAAGTTTAAATCGATGCTATCGAATGCGTCCTCCAATTATCCGAAGGAGTGGAGAAGTTCTCCTTGAGAACTCGTTTTCGATCCCCGGGGCGCGCCTCCTTGCAGTCTGCGAGGCCACCCATAAGTGCACTCTTCCCCATTGTTCCCTCCGCTCATTCCCCCCTTCATTCCCCCCACTCATTCCCTCCGCTCATTCCCTCCGCTCATTCCCTCGGAAATTCCAACTCAACTTTCCACACGTTTTGCAAAGCGCCGTTTTCCGCCTAACGCAGCCTCCCGATTGGCTCTCCTCGCATTCTGTTTCGTCGACCCATTTTCGTTTTCCCCTTCGTTCGTTGTTCCTTTTTCGGATGCTTAAAAAGCCGAGTAATCGAAGGAACCATTTGGAGGTTCACTTTCGCTGAATTAGGCTAATGCTTTGAATCCAATTCTCTGAATCAGCACTGCGGAGCGGCAATACGAGTATCGGAGTACTTTTTTCTCTTAAACTTTGTATTTCTTATGGGTAAGATTATTCTATTGGTGATGACTGCGAATTAAACTTGTACGTACTTTTATTTTTTCTTATTATAATTCGTTAAAATTTTATTCCCATTCTTTTTATGTCACTTACTTTATATGCTTATATATCTACATTCTGTAAAATAATTTTGTGCGCATCGTATACTAAATTGCATTGTGACAATTTTATATTTGTCAATAGCTTTTTACAACTAATGTTACTTTTTATACTTGTCTTTATTTTACTTTTTGTTTTCAATGTTTACATATATATCTTGGGATTCTTAAACTGTAAATGGGTTAAAAACCCGTAATAAACATTATAATTATCGAAGCAGGATCGGGAAATGGAAAATGTGTGCGCCGAATGTGAAACCAGCAATACTGTCTGAGATCTAGTGAATTGAGTACAGTTTCGGGAAACGAATTAATGCTCCAGTAGCATCTTATATAATATCAAACAATGCAATTAACAAAACATATAATATATATGGACAATTTATCGTGAGGAAGTTATGGAAGGTAATAGGTATTAATGAATTAATTAAATGGTTGCGCAAGAAGCCAAAAAATAATGAAAATGAACTCAGCCTACCCTGCTCCTAAAATGGAAGGTTTCTGTTCTTATCGAAAGACAATGTTGGAAATTAAACAAATCCATTCTTTCGTTCAATGCGTCCAAAGGGCACGTTGATAAACGTACGAGTTCTTAAGAAAATGAAAGTGATAAAGGAGTTATCGAAGCGAATTTTCCTAGCAGAATAAACGTAAAGTATTCCTGTCTGTTTACGATAAAAAATCTTGGATTTTCTCTTCCTTTGGCTCTTTTATTTATGCTTCACATTTATTAAAATGGACGTGCAAATATAAAATTATTCGCTGGTGGTTAGTTATGATATTAGAAAATCCTTTGATATGACGTGATTACCTCGCTGTTATCATTCCTTTTCTTTCGCAGAAGCGTCTTTTTTATAATCTTATTTTGTTTCCAATAATATTGCTGAGAAGCTCCATATCAGTCAACATTAGTTGTTTCTCCTTTTCTTCGGAAAACTCTCTCAAATGATATCCTTTTATGTGTTCCCCTGGAGTTAAATACACGAGTTCTTGATTTCAAGTTGTCCTTAGCGCGGATTCCTTCGAATTCCATTTATCAACCGATCACCGCATTCACTTCGAAAGAGTCCTTTCGCATCGAACTTCGGCGTCGGACCAAAGCGTCGTCATCCACCCACTGCTCGTCCTTTTAAACGATCCCTTAAGATTTCCTCCTCCTTTACCGTTATGATTTAAGGGCGTTCCTTTTTTCGAAAGGGAACGTTTCAAATGATGAAACTTATCCGAGGAAATTTATTTACCAACATCCTCGTTTCGCCCTCAATCTCCTTCTTCGCCTCCGGCTTTTGTGAACCTTCGCCGTATAAGATGGAGTTAGTAAAAGATAATTTACAATTTGGTTAAAATTCTTTGTCCGGGACAATCGCTTTCCACTTTAATTCTCATCAGCTCTTAAGGTCCTGGATCTTATTCGGGTTTTGAATTCCATGTGTTTTTTTTTTCTTTCCTTGAGCAATTGAGTTACTTAATCACTAGTATAAAAACTTGTTGGAGATTATATTTCGTTAAATTTGAAGGGTTTTCAAGACTAAATGTTCCGTCGAATCGTGAAAATCCAGTAGTTTTTGCACATTTCAACGATCAGAAGTTTAATAATAGAATTAGAATCGTCGAGGGTTGACCCGATACTTGAATTCAATGCAAAACATATTTCTTGATTCATGGAATGAGTCATCCTCCTGTGTAAACAATGAGAATGTTGTTCCATTGTTTGTTTCTCGTAAATGCATCGGTTGTGGCCTCCGAAAGAGAGACGATGCAACATCTCATTAAATTGTGTCTTTCATTTTCATCGCCAATGAAGCTCGTTCTTTTCAAATATTCGATTCCACTAGATTAAATTAATTAGATTTTAAAAATTAATCACTTCTAGAGGTACTTGCAGTTCAAATAACTTTGTAAATGACATTGTAAAATTTTTCTCTTCAATTCGACTGATTTCAGATTTTTTATACCTTACGCCCAGTCTATCGTAGGCTTATCAATGTATGTTGTTATCTACAGATTGCTTCTTTAAGAGTAAGCTTGTTTGTAAACTGATTGTCCAGCCTTAGTTTATTACTATTAAGTACCATTTCTTAGCAAGGAGAACTATAATTTCAGCTTACCATCTGTATTTAATTTCTCAAGAATGCTACATGTGTTTGCTCTTGACAATTAAATGCTTTTAAACTTTTTAATTTACTTCAGAACGGAGCTTTTTTCAGATTTAGGGTGCTTTATTAATGCAATGTTCAAGCCCTACTTTAATTATACCATACCTAGGTAAATGATTTGATGTCGTTGATCCTCAAGAATTTGCGGAGCTTTTCTATTTATCTGTATTGCAACCATCGAAGGATAGAGAAGGCAGTCAAAAACTTCCTTCGAGTGGGCCCAATGACTTTTTTTCATCAAAAGCTGCCAACATTCTCAATTTCCGTCTTCCTTGGTCACCGAAAGCGTCTATCAAATGTGGAGAAAATTGCATACTTCGGCTGAGCATCGCCTTCGCCCTCTTAAACGCGAGACCTTGCGTCTGGAACACAATGGCAATTGGGTCACTTTCATTTCTCTCTCGAAAAATACCTCCGAAAACAAAAGTGTATCCAAAAGCGTCTGATACCAAAAGAAATCATTTGGCACGCTGATATGCCGCGGCTGACGTATATAATCAACTCTTGATGATGCTCCCTCACTTCTGGAATGCCAAGTTACGTAGGAATTAATCCTTCGCAATTCTAGCATTCGTATCACATCGTCAATATCGACCAACACGGATATCATCAGACGTTGGCCGATGAAGACCGCGTTTGTGGAAGCCGTAGCGTGAATTATGCGATGAGAACTTCATTCGTGAGTGGATTAGTTTTTTCGAATCCGACGCCTCGCCATCTTCGCTTTGTCCGAACGCGAATTGGAGATGGTCCAATGAGCGGGATTTTTTTCATTCCGTAGGCGAGACCTCGTAATTACTGTCGCGCGAATTCCGGCGGAAGAATCCAAGATGTCCCCCTCGTAACGAACGCGGTTTTTCCCGTGGCGCTGTGAATTAAACATTTCCGTTGGAATGTGAGGATTCGTCCTTAACGGTTTTTTGGCTCTGATTTTTATCGTCCGCTCATTAACGCTCCGTTCGTTTTCTTCACTTCCTCCATTTATGATAATTGTGTATTGACTAACTTCTATTCCCTCCGACTTTTTTATTTTCCCTATTCAGCTGTTGGCTGCAAATTAAGCTCCATATTCAGCCCATGAATTGTTTATATGCTGGCGTACGTGTTACGTATCACAATCATGGGTTATCTCTGTATTAAATTTACCTTTCCTTCGGTCTTATTTCCACTTAAATGTAGATTCTAACAATGTTGAAACTCTTATTAAACCTTTTCTTCTTAGCTTTGAGTAATCGTTGGGGACATAAACTAAATTTCCGGATCCGACTTTCGAAGCTGTATTTAATTTTCGAATTTTCTGTCGAAAATGTTGCCAACTTTGTTGAAAACTTGTCTGGATGTTTCTTTTCTTTATACGTTTTATCTCAACCCATTTGCTATCGAGGTCTATGGAACAGTACCCGTTTATCCTGATAATCGGAATTCGATTTTTTTATTTTTCATCAGAATAAGAATCAGCATGTTCGGGCAATCTTATAAAATATCTTCATTTTCTCGCGGACCTACGTGCTTCCTTCCGATTTATGATTGTCTGAATATATCTACTTGTAGGCGAAAGCAGTCGCCAATGAAAGGAATTATCTGTGGAAACACGAAGGTTAATTCACCTCTTGGATTACGGGTCTTTTGCACCAAATGTAGACTACTCGTATGGATTCTGTTAATTGCGTATGGCTGCCGAGCAATCTGCTGATATGCAAATCGGGAATCTTTTTCTAAACAATATTCCCTCATCAAATCGAATTTCAGAGCTTTTCAGGTCTCCAATTAAAATTTCAGAAAACAATTGGATCGACGTATCTTTCTGTTGTTTGATCTCAGGATTGAATTAATCGAACTGTAAAATATCGTGACATTTCGTTCGCTGTTTGCAACTATTCCACGGAACTTCATCTTCCTAAGGAAAGAGAACCTTGACATTTTCAAAGTATTTTCTGCGTGTTCATGACGTTTCTTTTGCACCGGCAGAGAGACTTATGCTCGGATGAATCTAAATCACCAAAATATTTGCGGAAATAACTTTCTCTACTTCTCGCCCTTTCCTACAGATTGGAAAGAAAATTATTAAATCGGTTTGTATTCTCGGTATTTCATTTTTCTCGTGTTTTGTAATGACTTCACATTCATTAATCAGAGACAGTGTGGCTGCAATCCATCTTCCTCTTAGGTACTAAAATACTCCTAATTCTTTCTTGAGCCACTGCGTATCTTTTTGAATTTATGGATATTTTTACTGAAAATATTTGATTCTTTTTATAGTTTGGATGCTCGTTATTTCGAAAAGATATGAACTGTACATATTTAAACATGGCAATGAATGATTGCTTTTCACTTTGTCTTTGGGCGTTGATCGCGCCGAGTCTCGATAAATGTATCGAAACATTTTAGTTTTTTCCTATAGAGTTGAATTTTACATACTTAAGCTAGTACTCCAAGGTAAACTTGAGTTGGATATGCGTAACTATTGCTTCGTAGTCCTTTTAAGCTAGAGAAGGCATATGAGAATACCTGCCATGCATCAACTATTCCCTCGGTCTCTTACTATTTATGCATTCATTACATCTCACCGTCCTTGGAATATTACAGCCATTGTAAATAGGGAAAGTCTTTCCTCAGGCGATTCTATTACAATTGCGCTATTTATCAGAGCGGAAGTGCCATTTGCACTTTCCTATGTCTTGTTAGAGCAGCTGTCTTCCAATTGGAGCTCGCCATCTTGCCCTTTCTCAAACGTATTCTTTTAGGCGACCGCTGCACACGTACCAACTTTTTCTCCTATTTGCTGCTCTTAAATCTCCTGTTTCTATAAATACGGTAAATTCTCTATCTTAAAGAAAAAAGGGAACGATTTATGAGGGATTGAAAATTATTGTTTTTCAAATACCATATTTCTTATGCCTTTTAAATATTACATTTGAAAACTCCGCCGTTTATTTTCTGCGCTGATTTCCAACGATGAGGCTGGATGGATAGATTTTAAATAGATATACGCCGATGATGATTATCCGATGTATTATGTTCACTAAATCGTTTCTTTTGAGATGAGATGAACATTAAAAAACAAATTAAATACTCGTTGTTTTTCCTAACTTCCTAATTATCTTTACATCTAAATTTACCTGCAGAATAACTATTACCTTTTTATTATTTTCTTTGAATTTGAGCTTCATATTCACCTTCAGTTTTTATTTCAATAACTGTCCAAATTCAATCCGTGGCAAAGATAAGCGGAACGGAGGAGTTATCGTCGAAAGTGAAGGAAAATTTCTGATTCTACTTGGATCTGTTATTTTTTAATCAGACAAATATGAACAACATGAGAAATATATTATGGTTGTTTCATGGATTTTCTAAATTAGTAATTTAATTTGATTGTGATTTTTGTTGATTTTTTAAACATAACGTTATCATCATATATTATTTAATGTAGGCGATCATATCGAAATGCTTAATTCCGAATGGTTAAATAAAATTTAAATTTACTGCGGTGAAATGTAGAGATATAAAATGAAGGACGTTAACACGCTCTTGGTATCGCTCCTTTTGGAAATGCTACAAACAATTTGACTTTTGTGATTTTCCTGTTTGCAACAACGCATGTGCTTCTTAACTCTTGAATATTGCATCTCGAATCAGATAGCATATCGGCTTCAGTCACTTCATTCCCTCAGGGAATTTAATATTTTGATTAACATAATGTTTAACACATTCTGTAGAAGTAGGAGAAGTATTTTTAAAACCGTACCTGATTCGTTTTTTATTTGCCAATGCAACTCGAGTGAACGTCATGTGATATTTCTTTAATCATAGATTTAGTAGTTAATAGTAGATTTTTTGATTGAATCTTGCGATCGCGCCATCCACATCGCCCGTCCATTTTCATTCGTTCCATTCTTTACTCGTCATTCTCCGCTCGTCTTTGCCTCTCTCTTGCGCCCCGCCCTCATCCAAGGTGGACCACTTCCCCGCGTCACAATTATGCGGTGCCGCATCAGATGCCTCGAGAACGCATTTCCGGAGACGGATCTCCCAAGAACGCGGACGAGCAAGAACGGTGGAATTCGGTGGAACTTACGCAATTGAGACACCGAGAGGCGTACGACATCCTGTTCGCCCCTCATTGATCTCTTAAGGGGATTGATGCGATCAAAATGCTGGTGAAGACGGTGGGAATGGCGTCAGAAAACATTGAACTTGATTCATTGCACCTATAATGTATCCAAACGTGGAAAAGATTAATGCTAACGATAGTTGAATCAAAACCGGCGATATTGAATGACAGCACGTAAGAAACTACCTTTTTGAAATTGGGAGCGTAGTACACTGTATTGTTTATCGGGAAAAGATGGGAGACAAAGTCACTGATAGTAATAATATTCAACGAAGGAGTAATTACGGATAACATTTTGTTTAACCAGTATTCGTCAGTCTTGAGTATCTTGCCTGAATGCGTAACGATGATATTTTTTTCATTGCACGAAACTGCCTTACATATTTATAAAAGAGATGAAATTTCAACTTCTTTAAAATGCATTTTATATGTATTCTACTAAGCTTGATAATTTGAACTAACTGATTCTAAGATATAATTAATGTTACTCTTTCTTTTCTGAAAATACTTTTTTCTCGCGTTAGTGAAGTTGAATAGGATCGAAGGCATGGCTTCCAATGAAATTGAGATAGGACTAAATAGGTGATGATGGACTCGGCAGAGAATACTGGAATCTGGCATACCAAAAATATAATAAAAACGTAGCTAATTATACAACATATATTTTAAACGATCTTTCAAATGATAAAAGATTTGCAATATCTCCCTTTTAATACGAGGTGGTTTTCATGCGATCGAGTATCAGCGTATCTTTTCTAAATTTGTATAAGCTGTTGCGTATTTTTATTGGATTAAAATTCAAAGAAATTCAAACGGGTAATTGGCTTACTTCTATTCGTAATTTTAGTGGTAAAATTTCGCGAGAACTCCATAGACTTTTGATGTGAAGAATTTATAGCTATAAAACTTTTTGAGGTTCGAAATATTCATTTGTATTGACGTTGCGAGCGTTCGAGATCGATCAAAGTATCATTTCAAATACTTCGCAGCCGTTCAAAATGTTTCTAATGACCAGTTCTCATGTTCAGTCGCTCAGCTGTTGCATCAGCGACGACATAGAGCTTCCGTAACATATTCGCTTTGCTGCTCATTATCTTCATCTGTTTATAAGTTCTTTCCATCGATTTTCATCGAAATCTCACGATTTGCGACTTGGTTTAATTACAAAATACGTTTTAAACATCACGACAAAAAGGACTAAAAGAAATATGAATCAATATCCATACGAAAATAGCCGTACGACAACCATCAGTGCCAATAACATTTCACGTATGTTTACAATGGAGGCTAAATCATTTTCATGTAGAGAATCTCGAGTAAAAGATATTTCTTGAGAAAAAATAAGAGACTGCTTTGAGATGGGAAGAAGGAATAAAAAATGATTATTGAACAGTAGAAAGCGTGTTAATCCAGGCGCAGTAAAGTCAGGAGAAAACAATGGAAGAAGTCGTAAAATTTGAGGACCCAATGACACGAAACGCCCTCGTCTTTTGTAATAATTCGGGACCTTTCCAACGGAGGATTTTTCGGTTTCGGAGAGAAATTGTTTTTTTTTTCCTTCGCAAAATACAATTTATCTTCGGACTTATTGCAGATATATCTTCTATTCTTTGCATTTTCCTCGATCTGGAGCGTTTGGTTTCCAAAGAGTGCATTAGTGAATACGCTTTAATATTTAGGCTTGTTTTTATGCTTTGTTAACCGTCAATTCTCTACTTTTCTTCATTATTTGTCGTTACCAATATTGATTTGTAATAAAACGGTTTATACATGTACAGATAGACGGAGGTAGTCGGAATCCATTATTCAACATTTTTTATTTTAAATTATACTAAATATTAATTTATTTGCATGATCGCTCGGTGATTGAATGCCATTAATGATCTACGTTATTCCTCTCGTACTCAAAAACTCGCGACTCGAAATCGATGAATAAAAGGTGAATTTGAATTTCCGGAGGAATCGAACTTTCTTCACATTCCTCCTTATGGTGTCTGATAACTAACAAAATTGCTTCTCTCCCTTTTATAAATCGGAAGTTCGTTTGCCGAAAGACAAATCGTGTTCTGGATCACTTAAAAAGTGACGGCAATGACTGTGGACACGGATGTAATAGTCGTAAAGTGAATCTAAAACGATGATTTTTCGTTTTCGATATCTTTTGATTGAAACTAAGTGAATTTTCACTCCTGCCCGTTCAATTCTTATTCCTTTGATCAAACACTTGTAAGATATTTCGATTTTTTCAACTCTTATGACATCTTGAAACACTTCCTTCTAACCACAGATTTCCCTCTATCTTTAATGCAGAAATATTTTTGGAAATCTAAACTTCGAGGGGTTAATTAATTCTGTAGGGAGTTGATTCGTTTATCTCGTTTCTCTTTGTAATGTGTCCTTAAGACTATTATTATTAATTACAGTTTTTCAATTTCTATTCAAATTGGATTTTTCCCTTTTCTGATTGTCATTTGTTTTGTTCATATAATTCGAAAATTTTAAACTCAGCTTTACTTTAAGACTAGGAACTAGACTAAGGAAGGACTTCTTTAAACCATCCAATCAATTCTATTCATCCTCTTGGTCATTTTATGGGTATTTAATTTACCTCTGTTCGTTTCAATGTATCGCGTATTTTCCTTGTTCAGTTATTATCTTTTATAATCTAAATTCGCGCTATGCCGTTTATCTCGGATCATCTCGTCTGTGCGTACTTCAGTTATCAGCCACGCGTTCTCTTCGAATTACGAGCGTCGTTTCACGTGTTCACAGCGTTTTGCGTGAATTCGCCGATTTTCCTCTTAAAAAGTGTCGGCTGAAAAGTGGTCTGTAGAAAAAGCGTGGATCTGTGTGCAGTCATGAAAAGGCGTAACAGGAACGGAGAGTGCATTTAGAGAAAGCCGCGCCTAACGGTTCCTTTCCCTTCATCTGATTGGCTAGTTCTCTTCGCAGGGCGCGCTTTTATACGTTGATGCTCTTTTATTTGAGGGGGCTTGAATCGATTTCGAGGGGCGCCACACTCACCTGTTGAAAACTACGTCGAGTTGTAAACAGCGGCTTTTGAGGATCTCCTTCGTCAGCGCGTTTCACACTTTTCGGAGATTTTTAAGGAAACTGTTGTTTCGGTTGAGCCAATGTTTGACGTTTGTAGCTTAAGGAATTGCGTATTTTCACGTGCACAACTGGTTGTAACGATTGCTATAGAATTATTGCAGATTTATAAACGTAAAAGCCCATTATATTCTTGAAAATGCACCTACCATTTATAGCAAATGCAAATTGCTCGATGAAGGAAAAATTCATCAAGTGTGCTTTATTTAAATACCTATTTGCTGTTTTTTATCTGCCTTCGGATTGTTTAATTAAGTTTATTTGTGCTGCGACATTCCGATTAGGCTTTCGTCCGGGGAAATGCCGATGGTTCTTTTTTTAATTTTTTTTCAAATATGACTCTTTCTATGAAACGAGAAGTTGTTGTTCATACATTATTGGTAGTCCAAGGCGAGGGTTTTTTTACAATTAAGACCAGTATGTAAACTTTTACTTGATCCTATCATATGATCTGATATTCCAATCGTGCAGCTGCTAACAGTTAGTAACTTAGTACGAGTATCTCGTACGTCCCTCCGTAAATTTTAATGTCGACCGATTCTATTCCACCGAGTTATCTTCAGGTATGTACAATCTAGGCGATAATTAAATGAGCAATTTCAAAATTTAAATCAAAAGTCAAATTATGAGAGAGATATGGAGGATGACCCTCGAGAACTACGCTGCCGATCATTTCGATTTGCTTTTGCCGTCCATTTTGGCTTATTCAAAGTAAAAAATGTTAATTTTTATCTACTGTCTGTGGCAAGATACGAAAGGTACTAATATTCGGTATAAGCTAATAAACTGGTTTTTAAAGGAGTCATCGATTGCTGTCGTTGTATATGAGAAGATGAAGGGTGAGGACGAACGGTGTTAAAAACGTTGCTTTAAATCTCTTTCATTTTTCCACCTTTCTTAAGAAGAGAATTAAAAAACTTGAACGTCTTCTTATGTATATAAGAAGCCGTTTAATTGTTAGATTACATTTATAATCTTATGTGCGAAATTCACAGCTGAAAATCAGAAAAGAAAAGAATTCCTTGGAATAGAATTGGAATCTTCAAAAAGAAAGACCGGAGAAAGTTGACTAAATATCGTAATTTTTTTGCGGGAAAATTCGCAGGCTTCGAAAAACCACAGTTTTTTCTGTAATTTCCCGATCCAATCCTCCTTTTTCGTCTTCGTCTCGCCCTCTGGCCATTTTCACTTTCGCCGGCGGCTCGTCCCGGATTTCCGAGATTTTTCCCGCTTTTCCAGACTCTTTCTTCGACTCTCTCGGGAACCGCTTGTGCTCGTTGGGTTTTAACTTTGTTGAGAAATAGTTACTGATGATTTCGTAGAAAATTAAGCAGAAGATACTCGGTACCATTGTTGGGAAGGAGAGAAATGTTAATGGGTGCAGCCTCCGTTCTTTCCAAGGTGACGAGGAGGGACTTCGGTATTTCGAGTCTGCCATTCCGACGAGGCTGCTCGTAAATTTTCGTTGTCAGGGAGCGTGTTGATGCACCCCCTTCGTCTCCCGTGAAAGGGAACGAAGATCATTGAGTTACCATTCAAATATAAATGCGTTTTCGTTTGCTCCGTTGGAATTCTGATTCGCACGTTGAGGTCGAATCCTTTCGAGCTTCGTACTAACTTGGCTGTCTAGTACTTCCTGCCAGTAAGGAATCTTCGGTCAGTATTCAACAGCGTGGAACAAAATACTGTTTTTTTTTTCCTGGAGAGACAAACGCATACAAATGCTTAAAATTAAACTATAATGTATTATGATATTAGATGTTAGAAAACCATTTCTATTTTTAGAAGTAATAAGTCCGAATTTTAACACTGTCAGCGAAACTTCTGCCGTTAATAATTGGGATTGTTTGTTTGTTTAAAATCGTAGAAGTTAGTACAGTTATGGCGATATTTTCACGTTATGCTTTGGTATTTCTTCTCGGACCCTTAGAAGGTTCCTCGTGTAATTCCTTGAAATTAAATAACAAACTTCCCTACCCTATAATCAAAGTCTTATTTTTCACACCAATTTATTTTCATATTCGATTTACATTCATTTGCGTTATATTTGTCATAAAATACTCGTACATTTGTGATACATACGTGAGCACTAATAATTAATAGATAGGGGATTTAAAATGTGCGTGGATCTGGTATTCGTAATTTAAAGAAAGCGATTTCATTAATATTTATTGGAAGCTTTCAAAATGTGATTGTGCGCGTTTAGTATTCGTTTGACGTCATTCTTATCACTTGTCATTACACGGTGCTACCTCTCGACGACTTTTTTTTATTTTCGCTAAGTTCTCGACCTTAAAGTGAGTCAAGGACATCGCCTTAAATCAGGATAAAGCTGCATATCGTAAAACGGCTTTTCAATTTCGTGAATTAAACAATGTCTCATTGGATAAAAAGCCATCGTACCTAATTACTCCTGAAGGTGTAAGCATCGCTTTCGAAATGTGCATTGTTTCTAAAAAGTGCGCTGTCCTTTCTTTATTTCTCCGAATACCGGTGAACGAGACGAGGAACGCCGACAAAGACAGCTATTCGAGGTTTTAATCCTGCAGTGATGAATGTTTGCTGTCACATTAAAGGCAATACGCAAGACTAAGAACGTTACAACTGGCATTTTTAATAACGAGAAGCTACTCAGATTAATTTTTATAATGTTGGAAACCAAATAACAGAAACACTTGCAAAAGCCAAAACTCGTTCAAATTCCACAAAGATTTTTTGACCAAATGACAGAATTATAAAATGTGTTTGTCGACGATGCAATACCATTGGTAACTGAAAAATGTCGTTGCCATTCCGAGCATTGGTTTTTCACACCCAAACCTTCTCGTTGTAGTTATCACGTCATTTCAGTTCCCTACTTTTGAGTATTTCATCGCTGTCTTTTCATTCAAGGCTTTTTTGTGTCGTTTTTCTTTCAGAATACCATTCTCTTTTTTTTATTTTCAATTTTAGTTTTGAAATGTTCTGCTTTTTTATTTTGTGTCCAGTCATTGGTCTTAATCGGTCATTTAATTCAATTACTGTCATAAATCGATAGTATGTAGTAGAAGTATCAATCAAATAAAGTATAATTCCCTCCATTGTGTCCCTTATTATTTTGTACAGCTGTCGCAACACATAAGGAATGAAAGTGATCCGAAATAAATGTACTATTAGTTTATATCCTTAATAGAATAATTGCATTGCCTGATTCTGTGCACTCTTTTCCCCTCCTAATTACCTCTTACGTCTTCCATCCCCGGGAATCACTCACAATGCAGCCATTATCGCTGTCTGACGCATCTCCCTCATCATAATTGCTCCAAACGAGATGTTGGAGAAATATCCATCAGCGATTCTTCGTCGTTGTCAACCAGTTAACCACCGAATACAAAACATATTAGCCATTTTTAATGAACGTGAGCATTTACGAGTAAAAGATAAATATATTGCTCCTAAACAGTAAGTCTCATTTCATTTAAGCAAATAATAGATCAACTGCAACAATAAAAATGTAGTTCTCAAAGAAAAACTTTTGATTCATTTATCATACAAAAAATATAATACAATCTCAAAAACTTTGCGCAGTTTAAGTGTTAAATAGAAGCTTTGTGGCCTCGTCTGTGTCTAGTCGAGATATTTATTAGTCCTCACAGTCGTTTTGAATTGAAGTTCCGAAATAATTTGATTTTCTTATTTTCTCCTCAGCTTTTTCGTCTCCTTAACAAGACTCGTGGAAGGATCTGTATTTTTGGAAATTCCGCCCACGTATTTCGTCCCCTACGGGGGTCTCGAACGTGCTTCCTCTCCCGTGGGATCATCCCATTGGACCTGAGGTCCTCTGTGGTTGTTGACAATGGCTGCATCGCTGCCTGTGTTTCATTTGTTCTCCGGAGCAACAAGTGGCCTCACTTTTCAACTTTCGTCGAGCCGTTGCATTCCTTTTCATCAGATTCTCTCGAATATATTAAAATAACACTATAAAGTATAAACCGCAAAGGAGTTCATTACACACGTAACATTTCAAAGGATGGTTGAATTATTCACCCATTCTTTACTCTATCTGTTCTTATGAAAAGCTTTATGGAAATTATTTATATAATATGTGCAACCGTCGGGTATTTATGGAGCTGCTTAAATTTTGGTTCCAAAATGTCGTTCGATTGTAACGCTTTTTGTTGCTGATGTGAATCGCTGTAGCCTCGAATATTGAAAGAAATGTGCAGCTATCGTTTCGCATGCCGTTACTCATGCATCCATATTTATGTTCGTGAATTTTTCTGCGGTTAGAGTTGTTGTTTATTTAAAAGTGCTTCGGCATCTTAGGTAATTTCGCACATGTGCTCCCACCGGGAATCGAACCCGGGACCGCGTTCTCCGAAACCATACGCGCAGCCCACTTGTCTATTCGAGAGCCCTGCAGTGTTAGATAATGGAAATGAAACGGTTGTCGAAGCCCTTGAATTCCTCAGTTACCATCTTTGTTTTCTTTTCTGGCGATTATTTGGTAAAAATTCAAAGAGGAAGAGAATGCAGTGCGGGATGTATGACGAGATCTTTCCTCGAGAATCGAATTTCATGATGTCGGTGTGATTTAAGGGTCCAAAGAATCCCAAAAGGCCTCCCATGGCTAAGTAACGATTCTGAAGTGCGTGAAAATGCTCTTTCGGAGTTCGGAGCGAAGCTTTTCAGAGTTAAGTTTTAAATTTCTACATTATTTCTACAATAATAATATATAGATAGATAGATAGATAGATAAAGGTCTTTATTGTCGGGCGAAATTGAGACTGATTAGTCCCATCTTACATTTAACCCGGTGCAAAAAAGTGGATAAATAATGAAATAAAAAGACAATGATAATCATAATAATAAAAAGAAATTAAAAAAAATAAACATTTGGCGAGTCAAAACAAAAAACAAATTTGTTAAAGAAGTTCAAATGAGCATAAAGAGAAAAGAAAATATATACAAGTATGTGCATATATATATATATACATATATCGATACAGGTAAATACAGTCGATATAAAAAGGAATATAACGTTTGAAGAAGAGTAGGGGTGAGAGTGTGCGAGAACGATAAGGATATGTGGAATAAAAGGAAAAAAAGAAAAGGAGAAAAAAAAGATGTTCAGTGAAGGGAAAGTTAATCTGCTAAAGTTTATCTGAGTCAGTGGACGTTTGATTAAGAAAAAGGAATTGGTAGTAGCGATTCTTGAATGCCAATAGCGAAGGAGAGTTTTGAATATGTGTGGGGAGAGAGTTCCAGAGCCTGCATGCGGAGACATGAAAGGAATTATGGTAAATTTCGGTTCGGTGTTTTGGTATCTGAAGAAGCTGGTTATTTCTAGTCGGAAGACAATGTATGCTGTGCATTGTTTGAAAAAGACCAGATAGATACTGAGGCAGGTTATTAATTCTTATGGAGAAGAGCTGAGTGAGAAGGTGAAGATTTCGTCTTGACTGGAGCTTGAGCCATCCAAGTTGGTAGTAGTATTTAGAAACATGATCTTTTTTTCTGAGATCACAGATGAATCTAATACAGGAATTCTGTGCTAATTGTAGTTTGTGTGCAAGTTCTTCAGAGAGGTCGTTGAATACAGCATCACAATAATCGAAGTGAGGAAAAATAAGAGAGGAGATCAGCTGCTTTCTGAGTTGAAAGGAAAGAAATGTTTTCAGTCGCACGAGTGAATACAGAGATCCATAGACTGTTTTGCAGATCTTATTAACTTGATCTGCCCAAGAGAGATTTTCGTTGATAACCACTCCGAGATTAATGAGTGATTTGACGAGAGGGACAAGTTGGTCACCTATTTTTATCGGAAGTAGGTTTTTATTGTTTAGGCCATGGAGGAGATTTTTATGTCCTATTATGATGGAGTTACTTTTGGTTGGATTGATCTTTAATTGGTTAATGTTGCTCCAGTTGAAGAGCTGAGCAATATCAGAGTTCATCTTAAAGATAGCATTATTTAGAGTCGGAATTGATGAGTGGTAATATAGCTGAAGATCGTCGGCATACAAGTGGTATTTGCAATAGGATATGGTAGAGGAGATGTCGTTGATGTATATGGTAAATAATAGAGGGCCAAGGGTAGAGCCTTGAGGGATGCCTTTGTATGTTTGAGCCCAATCAGATGACATGTTATTGTAAGTTACCTTCTGATAGCGGTCTTCTAGGTAGGAGGAGAACCATTGTAGGGACATCGGCGAGAAATTTAGCAACCGGAGTTTACTTATCAATATATCTCTGTCAATGGAATCGAATGCCTTGCTGAAATCGAGGAGAGTCATAATTGTGACTTCGGTGTGGTCCATTGCGTGACGTATATCGTCGGTAATCTTTAATAAAGCAGTGCTTGTATTATGTGATTTCCGGAATCCAGACTGGAAGGAATCGTACAAGTTATTAGCTGATAAATAGGTAGTAATTTGTTCGTGAATAATTTTCTCAAAGGATTTAGAAATGGCAGGGAGAAGGCTGATTGGTCTAAATTGGGGGGAGTCGTCTGAGGAGGAGGATCTCTTTATTATAGGACGAATTATTGCCAATTTCCATTGGGATGGGAAAATCCCTTGAAGAAGAGAAAAGTTAAATATGTGAGTGATGACAGGGAGTGTATAAATGGCTAATTTTAGTATTATGGAGATAGGAATGCCATCGGCTCCTTGGGACTGAGATTTTATTTTGCGGAGAGACCGGAGGACCTGTAGTTGTGTGACAGGAGTAAAATTGAAGTAATGGCGAGTATTTTTAGAGGTAGAAATGGCTAAGTGACTAAGACTATCAATATAGAGCATTTTAGCGGATTTGTTACAGCTTGACTCGGGGACTATGAATTCTTGGTTAACCTTATTCAGGGAGATATCGGGTGGTAAAAACGATTTTCTAGGCTTGCCGATCCCTAAGTTTTTAAGATTATGCCAGAGAGAAGACTGAGAGCAACCTCCTGTTGATATTCGGTGCATGTATCTGATCTTAGAGTTTCTAATGAGTTGTTTTGTTCGATTTCGTAGATTTTTGTAGCGGTTGAATGTGTCAGAGTTTTTGAATTTTTTGAAATGTCTGAAGGCAGCGTCTCGTATCGCCATCGCGTCCTTGATTTCGTCGTTCATCCACGGAGATTTGGGTTTTGAAATGCGAATGGTTTTGAGAGGAGCATGAATGTCTAGTAGATGGATAATAAAATCATTGAAAATTTGTACTTTCTCGTTGATGTCACTGATACACTCTATTGAATCCCATGGAATGATAGCGGCATCTGCTAAAAGATGATCATTGCAGATTGCCTTCAAATTACGGTGAGTTAAGAATTTAGGAGAGTGTTTTGGGCATTTAATAGAATAAGCCACATATAGTAAGTCGTGCGCTGATATTCCTGAAGCAGATAGTTGGCCATAAGTCACTACTTTTTCGCTGTTGGTTGTTAGTAAAGCATCGATCCATGTTGAGGAGTTAAGGGTATGATGCGTGGGATTTAGAGGAAGGATACTGAGTCCAAGAGTATGAAAAGTGCTTTTGAGAAATAAAGCGTCACGATTCATAGAGGAAAAATTAGCATTGAAATCGCCAGTTAAGATGACATGCTGATAGTTATGTAAGTGAGTCGATAGTGTGATTTCTATGTCGTTCAAATTGCCGACTTTAGGGGGTCTATAGATTATGCCAAGTAGGATTTTCTGTGTTTTTAAAGTAACCTCGACCAGAAGATATTCTGGCTTTCTACTGTATTTCGGTATGCTGTGGGCAATAGTTTTAGAAGAAAGGTCATTTTTAATGTATAATCCAACGCCGCCACCACGTTTCCCAATGCGATCATTACGAACGAGTTTGTAACCAGCTATTTCAACTGCAGTTGACGGCACGTTAGGTTGTAGCCATGTTTCACTTATAGCAATGGCATGTACATTTGTATTTAGGACAAGAGAGCGGATCTCATCGAGGTGCGCGTGGATGCTTTGGGCATTAAGATAGATAACCTGAAAGCACCGAGGGTGGAGGGACAATTTAGTTGAAAGAGAGAAATTCGAGTTCTTAGAGTTGTTGGAAAAACAGTTCGCGGAAGGAGGAGAAAGTGTTTGCTGAGGAAAGAACTCATTAGCAAACGGATTGAGCGAGGAAACAACAGGATCAGCGGGGGCGCAAGCTATGGATTGGTTGTCGTGAGGACTGAGAGAAGAATGAAGAGAGCCTGAAAGGAATGACCCGGAAAAGGTTGAGCAAGGGTTTTGAGAGGGTAAGATGGAGGAAGTACCTGCAGTGTAGATGGGAGCCTCAGGGTTAAGAATGCTATTGAAGCTATGAGGAAAAATATTTTGGCGAGTCCTGTTCTGGGAATCATGCTGGTGTGCCTGCGAGGTAAGAGACAAAGGGATAGTATGCTGCATTCCACTGGCTGCGAGTGTCATTGAGATACGTGAGATAAGTAAAGAAAATAAAAAGGAATCACAAGTAATTATGCACTGAAAAAAATGGCAAAAAAGGGAATACACTGAACAATAGCCTGAGTCACACTGTCTAATATTGACTATTCTAACTTGATTCACAATATCAACACTAAGATGACTAAATAGGGTTATACGGGAAGCAAATTCCACACAAGTAACGAATTTACCAATAAGGTAA
Organism: Sympetrum striolatum; assembly: GCA_947579665.1. NCBI lineage: Eukaryota > Metazoa > Arthropoda > Insecta > Odonata > Libellulidae > Sympetrum > Sympetrum striolatum. The sequence goes on from OX388342.1 coordinate 13,166,257, forward strand.
TAGAATGATCACTGAAAAACACACACTACGGGATAAGGTAGATAACCTAAGTTTATGCACTGTATCTAAACACTGTAATATGGCAATCACTGTAAGCACACGGAAAGGAAATGAAGTAGAATAAACTAGGTTTATGCACTATATCTTCACACAGTAATCACTAAAAACACGTACTACGGAATGAGGTAAAATAATCTAAGTTTTTGCACTAATCACTGAATAAGGTGACACAGTCAGGAATAAAACAATAGGAGAGTTCCGTAAGTATAGCTAAGGCGAAGATAAAACACAGAAGAAATAATACAATACAACAAAAGAAAACTTTCCTCCCAAAAGAGTACCAGTAATTATGACATGGTAAGAAGAGTTATCGAACTATTTCCGTCGGCCGTTTATGGGGAAGGTTTAATGTCGAACAGTTCAGAAGATGTGGTGATGAAGGTGCGTTGGCCATCGTCTTTGATAATGACAATTTTGCCGTCGAATGTCCATACCTTTGATCTGCCAAATATATCTCTAGCCTCCGTCAGAAGTTTCATTCGGTGGTTTGTTAGAGACTCGGTGATGACGAAGCCGCTGCCTTTCAGGGATTTTTTCGAACGCCATACTCTCGAACGGTCCTGATAATTAATAAATTTAACTATCACAGGACGATGCTTAGAGTCGCGGTGTTGGCCGATGCGATGGGCTCTGTCTAGCATAAGGGGATGCACTTCGACGCGTAGTTGGGAAGACAGGAAGTTACTAGCTAGAGCAATACAGTCTTCATTCTTCGCCTCTCGGAGACCATGAATTAACAAACAGTTGCGGCGGCTATATTGCTCCAATTCGTCCAGTCGTACATCCGTCTTCGCGTCTTCATCCTTCCGTCATCCGTCGAATATATCAGTTTTGAAACAGCATTTCCTTTCTTCTTTAGTCGCAAGGGTATTGTGTGCTTCAAATTTGGGATAATTCAACATTTTTCGAAATCCTTTTCGTAACCTCAACCATAGAGTGAGTATGTATAGTTACTCTATGCCTCAACCAAACCTGCAAAATGTGGCCTCAAAAGTGACAACGCCGAAATCTTGCGCGAAAAAGAACGGAAATTGATAAATGCATTACAGAAAATTCCTTTGGAAACAAAATTTTCATTTATTTACGATTCATAGAATCGATGTTCGGGAAAATAGAAAAACCTCTTCAGCTCTCAAAATATGCTTCTGGAATTGCAAAATTCGACAATGAGCCTCAGTAATCAAACAGAAGCACTCGACGCGTCATAGTCAACCTTCAACACGACAGAATAAACAGCAGTAACTGTAACAATCTAAAATAATGACAAAAGTCATTGTCTAAAGCATTTACCTTAAACTGTATTAATAAATCTGCACAAGAACTCCAAAATTCACCGATTCTACGTGCGTGCGAAGAATTCAGTTCATTTGCCCTTAAAAGAAGTACTTAATATAAAATACGTACAATCTCCGTTTGGTCATTCGTGGGAAATACGCCTATATCTTTTCCTCGGCGGAAATTCTCATTTAAAACCTTTTTCCGCGATCTGTCGTCCGTGTCAATTGGAGATCTCTTCGCCTAATCCGTGACGCCGACTGAGTTTTCGCTCGGCCGATCGCAGAAATGGTCGACTTATCGAACTATCTCAGCGAAGGCCTTCTTTCGTCATAATTTAATCATTCGCGTGTTATTGAATTGCGAAAGCAGCGAATGAAGCGTGTCTCCTCCACTCAATTAACGTATGCTTTTGCGGAGTCACTTTTGCTTCGCAGCCGAAATATTGAAGTGCGGAGTTGAGATTTCATCTGTTGGTCCATCTCACCATTTTTACGGCGATGCATCGATTCGAATGTGGAATTATTTTCTGCTGTTTCCTCGGATTTCGCGTTTGATGGAAGCGTAATACTACTCGACAAGTTGAAAAAATGCAAATGATTGAAACCAAACGGATCCTTGCTCGGGTGTGCGGTTATGACTTCTAGACGTCTTTGCGCTTCTTCACAAGAGCACGTCGTTTCAGTCAAAGTTTTCAATTATCTGCATCTAGGGCCAAAATTGTACTGCAGTTTACCAAATGAAATTAAAAGCTTATCTAACTTTAACTTGTTTCTAAAAATGATTAAAAATAGGTTGTTAGATCATGAGAAAATTTATATCTTTTTTCTATAAAGATTCTTTGTTCATTTTATTGTTCATCAATTTTTGTTGCATAGATTTTTCGTTTGTATAAATATACGACTTTATTTTTCTTATTATTGCCGTAGTAATGTTATCGTAATAACACGCGTCACTATTGTATTTCTATGTAAACACAAAACGTACTGTATATACATATAATAATAATGTTTATTACGGGTTTTATCTATCTATCTAATAATATATCGGTGTCAACAACACAGCATAACCTTAGTTGACACGTAAAGCTCTAACATCTGATAAAACTATGTAAATTATATTGTATTAATTTTTGTACTCAATATTTAGAGCAAATAAATTCATTCATTCGATTATTCTCGGAGCCTTCTAGCATCCTCCTCAGAAAACTCCTTCATCTTACCGTACCATCTATGGGCTGGACGGAAGAAGAGACTTTTAAGTCTCAATCTCGCCCAAATAAAGACGATTTATTATTATTATTTTAGCACATCTTGATGAACAGCTCGTCTGCTAAAAGATAAGGAAAACGCATCATTGATTTACTCTCGTATTATTCATCATTCATGGCAGTAATAGTTTCAAGTTTACTGAGGTATGAGGGACACTGTAAACCGGCATTTGTCTTTATCACATTCTGTGAAAATGTCATTCATTCGGTCATTACGCCCCACTCACACGGACGGCTTCCTCTCCACGCATTCCGAGAGGAAAGCGAGCTTCTGCTACTCCTCATCTTGCGTGAGATGCCTCATTCCCTCTCTTTTGAGTGGATGCAACCAGTCTGACGACAGAGAGTCTTCTTCCACATTTTCTCTCATTTAAAAACGCTCGTGCACTCGTCAGTCTTTGTCCATTTGTTCTTTTTATCGATTAATTCTCATTAAATATCTTATGTAAAGTAATGCACACCTTTCTTTACTTTGTAGACATACTTAGCGTAAAGTTTTTCTTTGTTTCTGTCTCCTCTGATTATTCCTTCAATCCCAACCTTTTACTTTCTCCCGACAGACGTCAGCACAGTTGTGTGCACAACCCTTCTTTTGGAATGCCCTTGTCAATCTTCTGCAGCCAACGTGAGCTAAGCAACTCTTAAGTTTGGCTATTTGATTCATAATGGTAGTTATTTTTTAAACTCTTCGTGTGAAAAAAATACATTTTCTATCTTTCTAAGAACGAAAATATTCTTTTAGTGACGTATTCTAGGCCCTGATGGATGCTATACAGCACAATTGCCGCACTGTTGTGCTCTAGCGCAATTGATGACATTTCATTAGAAGTTACATCGCGAATATCATACGTCGGGTAAATCCCGCTTTAGCGAGATCGCGACCTCTACAAGTTAGTCATATTCTCGAAATGCTCGCTCGGCGTTTTTCGTAATGGCAATTTAAACGTCCTCTGTTGGACGCTCGCCATTTGGTGCTCGTGGCGTATGCAGTTTTTTCTGCCCGCGGGTTAACGCCGCTAACTTCCCTTTTAAGAAGTAACTTTCCAAGCCCATGTGCAATACTGCCTTGGCCTGAATTCATCAGCCTAAAGAAAGAAATTCCCCACCGGAGAGACGTTGGATCCCGTTGCGATTTCATTTAGTTATTGGATGGAAATTTGGTTCAATCTACAATTCTCTCTCTCAAGGAACGATTTCTCATTTACATTGATTTACCTCGATATTATTTCAATTCCCAAAAATGGTGGTGTATATGCGTAGGAAACATTTATTTTTGTTTTTGACAGTCGTTATGACTGGACATATACTAATCGACTTTGTCCGGTTGGGACCACGAGTTTAATGTTGTCCACAACATTAAACTGTTTATTTTTATAAATGGCGTTCCACCAAGTAAAGTCAGTTCATATCGATTTTATTACGTGGTTGTCGTTTGCCTTCTCTCGTGGGTTTTCAAAGATTATAGTTACTTCAGCGTCATAACATTTACTACTAATTCATTTTTTCAAAGATACTATCATCAATTTTTCTATGATTCACCTCAGTAATTTTCTTATAACTAAGATTATATTTTCTTCGATTCTACTGTTTTATATTCCTTGCTTTGATTCTATGCATAGCTCAAAGCTTTCGAAAGATACGGTCACCCATCGAACCATCGGTTATTTTACAAGTTATGATTTTCACAATTTTATGGCAATAATTGAAAGATAAATTAGGTAATTTTCAATATTAGCATTTAATCTTTGTAGGGAATATCTGCATCGGCATATTGCGGTGTCCGCTGTAAGTTTTCCCTCTGAGCAGTATTGATGCAGTGTTCAGACAAACATATTTTGAGTACGAAACCATGGTATGTACCTATGAGGATTCAGAATCTCTGATATTGCCTGCTACGAGAATTCGTCGATCAATTTCTCCAGAAGATATTGTTTTTGAAGCTATGGAACTCTCTCTTCTACGAGCAGCAGAGGTAATCTGCTTCCCTTCTCAGGTTTCGCTTTAGAGAGTTGCGCTCCGCAATTGTTTTTTTAAATTCCTTCTTTGACTTTTTCTATGTCATAGTTGTCGTTCAGTCTTATAGATTTAATATTATGGATGATTATGATTCCCAGGCTCTGCTCATACTCTCTGTGCAAAATAAACTTGTTCTTTAAATGAGTCCGCGAATGTAGCATCAACGCCATAAACTTGAAGATTGGTCACCTATATTCTCTACACTGGGTGCGAAATATACTTTGAAAAACTCTCAAAATCGGATTTAGTACTTTTTATATTTTTGTTATTCATATTTCTTTATACGGTCATGTCGAAAGGTTGTCTCTTATTCACATTGAAAATGTGCCTATTCTCTCAAAAGTTAAAGCACTACTTAAATGTTTCTATTGAAATACGTCCGATCTCACGAATAGTGACTTTCATTTTGTCTTTAAGTTTTGATTCCTATCGAATCATCATTGCAAACCTCTTCTCTATATGAAAATACCATTGGACATAAGCATCTTTTAAAATGGATATGACAATTTTTACTTTCAGATGTCCCTAAATTTGCCCTCGGATTTATTTGGAAAACTTACGCTAAAATACTGATTAAACATCGAATATTTTTCCCAAATATATTTGTTTTTACTTATTTGAGTTACATTCGATTATATATTTATTCACTTATGAGTTGATATGTTACGTAGATGAGTCTGCGTCAATGGTGTCCTGGCGGGACGCCTAGAACATGGGGTTGGCGGTCCACATATGCATATCTGAATTTCGGTTACGTGACACGTTAAAAAAAATACTCTTTAATTTTCTTAAATTACCTTTGCTTTAAACTATTCCGTGGACAAGAAACAAAGTTAGGCTATTAATAGGTTTGTAAAATTAATTAATTATAACGTAATGGATGAGAATCCCGATCCTTTGCTGGTAACTCCCGAGTTATTCTTTTAATATCTTCCCGAACTGTGGCGCGAACTGTGTTTCGATTGTGCATTCTTTTATCTCGAATTGTCGATTCGCTCGAAATGTTTCAGCGGTCGAGACACTGCCAAGAAGAACGAGAATCCGCTAAAACGAGCAATGAAATCTCAAAATTGTTGTCTCTCGTAATCGAACTAAAATGTTGAGACTGTCATTCGGAAACATTGGAAAAGCGTCGATCGCTGAGAAAGAATGCTCTCAGCTGTGCTCCGGCGGGGATAACATGGCCGACCTCCTTTCGACGTTGTGTAATACTGAATCATTGGCTTCGCTTTCTCGAATAATCTTCCTTAAAGAGAGGGAATACTATCGAATTCCTTTCGGTGCAACTGCGAGTTATCGATCGTGTATTAACTTAGTTTTCGGAAATACTTGTCAATTGTATCACGATTACTTTTAATTAGAAAAGGCTCTTTCTGTCCATGCAGCACTATCTTCCCTTACAATGAAAAAATAATTTTGCTAGAAGCCATCACAGCGATAGAAATAAAGTTTCGTTCCTTTTTCTGGTTCACTTTCGCTGATAAATTCGTTATTTTTCATCCTCCAAACACGTTTTTCTACGCTTGAAGTTTCGTGTTCAATTTTTAGCCAACAGACACAAATGTAGCGATGAAAATTCCAAAAATCTGATTATGAGGAGGCGTTTATCTTGAAATTGTTGCAAATGTGACTCCTTTGAAATTTAAGCAGTGTATATACTGATGTATCTACGATAAATTTTAGTGTTGGAGCTGAAGCAGCAATTTCAAGTAGTCAAATAGAGATTGAGGGCTCTGTGCAGTACGGAATGAAATAGGACTCGCAACCCCCTGGACGTGTAATTCTCCCCAGATTTGGTACAATGGAATCTATTTCACTTTCTGAAGGCGAAATCATCAATTGTTCACCAAAAAGGCAGCGCCGGAAAACCTCTGCAACGATCGACATATTTTGAAATTGTTCTCGAGTAAGTGAACCCCGTTATTGCCTCGCACTCTTTGTCGCGTCAGCAGTCGCTTTCTTTGCAGAGACGCTGTTTATAATGTCAAGGACCCCAGCGGAGAAAGTCATCGATGGAAAGAATCCCGGGTTCGATTCCAGACCTCGAGCCCTCAGTTGCATCTTCCTCCCAATCAGCCAACGAAGCGGGCATCGTTTCCGAAAGCGCAAAGATGCTCCTCTGCGATCTTGTCGTGCGGCGATTGCGTCGCGTTGCTTTTGGAGCGAATGTCGCAAGCGGGGCGACACGAATTTGCTGATCGTGGCTGCGAAAATGTATGTCCGTCCGCATTATCCCCGTAAGGTCGACGAAATATTCTCTCCATTTTGTGTGGCCTTAATCAACCACTAATTGCAATGCTTCGTCTCTAGTATTGCTTCCCTCTGTTACCCGAGAAGTTTTTATGGTTCAGAGATGCTTATAACTATTTATTTGAGTGAAACCAGTTATATACCTCAATGGAATCAATTTGAATGTACTCTGAACAAAATTGATACAAGTGAGCCTGATAGACTATGCAATTTTTTTAATTCAGTCCTATTGTCGAAATACGTAATCATTGACAGGTTTCTTCTCACGAATCTCTGCGGTGCTGCCCATGGAAGATCATGCCCATGTGTGCCCGTGAAAGATCATCAACTCCTTGCATTGGACACTTACTCCTCATTTATATTTGTAGAAAGGTCAAAATATACTGCTTAGAGATTGATAACCTATTCGGTAGACAAGAGAATTAAAGTTGTTTGTCTGATAATGTATATTTTAATCTACAATTATATGATATGTTTAGTTACACCTGTTTTATCTACGGATAAATTTGTCTGAAGTACTTAGGTAAGTGCCCGCCATCTCAATAGTAGTTGTACATATTTTATTCCATTCTCTCCGTGGTGTGTTACCACCCACAGAAAGGCCTAGTTTATCTATCGTTAGTTAGTAGTATCTATAGTTACCTATCAATTTATGAAACTGGTTTAATATCTTAAGCGGAGCTGCTTTTTTTGGTTCGCGGACTGTTTTGAACAACCGTGTGCTACAGTAATGTATGTTGTAGTTACGAATAGAACACCTATCTTAAATGCCTGCTAGCATGTTTTTATGCAGTTAAGTGTTGTCTCTAACGATTTTTTTAAACATACTCCTTAGAAGAACAAAAATCAAAAGAGTTAAAATGGCCTATTACGTTGCATAGTAAATTCCATCCTGTATGTATTGCAGATGTCTTTTGTGTCTTTTCCTTGACTGACCCTGTTAAATACAAGTGATTCATATTGAAGAATTGTGTGGAACTCTGATTTCTATGATATTCTAATTTTAATTTGAAATTTTGATCCAAGATAGGATACTTTTTTAAATATTTAATTCAATTTTAGATTTAAATCAATTTAATCTTCAACTTTTTAATATCTTCATGAACATAGGGTCGCTTCTTTCTTAAAATGGAAATGTTTGTATTGTTTCAGTAAAAATAAGCCTACGTGTACTATACTTAATGATGTGTTAAATGTATTATATCATATCACAGATATCAACTTCTCGAACTCTAATTCATCAGTTCAGCACATTTTGGTAATAGAAAGACAAAAATCATATCAAACGGATGTAGTGTTTACGCCTGCAGAGATGAGTGGGGTTGGTGTATATCCTCATATTTGCACTCATGCTTATTTTCTCCTTTGTAATTACTAATATTAAGGAATTTTCCTCTTTTGCACGTATATAACAAATGATTATATTGAACGGTTTGAAAAAGCGTTATTTATTCCTAAACTTTAAGTATATCATTATTTTGTGACAGTATCTTGAAGCTCAATTTTCACGATTAGTGAAAGGATCGCCTCTGTTACTTTTGTCTAGATGTAACTGTTTAATTAGATTAAATAATGTAATTTAATGAGGAAACCGAAAATTTTACACGAAGATTATTTAAAATGGATGTATTAAGTCGACGATTTTAAGAATACGATCCAGGAAATGGACGTATAGAGCAAAGCGAAAATATTTGTTTAACTACCGGTTTCCTCTCCGACTTCGAAACATATCGCTGACAAATCCGCTGTTTTTGAATTTCCTCGTCGTCGAAGCTGCTTTTTTACCGTTTGGCGATGGGTCGGCCGTGTGTTGGTACGACTGGAAGATGCGCAGAGGGCACGGAGGGGAAGGAGCGAGCGTCCATCGACTTGAAGGCCAAGGTCATGTTGAGAAGATGCATTGACCTTTGCCTCAACAGCCCTCGGAAGTACATCATTGCGTTCGATGATTGCCCACGTACTCTAATGTTTTGGTCGGCGGCGGGCAAGAGAAACAAATGCTCCGCGATATTCCGACATCTTCCTCCTCGTGGATACACTTTGTCGTGCATCGTCGCGATGTTTTAATTCGTTCCGTCGTTGTTTTCTCTCCTTTGTACACTTTGTATGGCGACAATCTTTGTTTCGTTGATCAATTCGGAGGAGGGGTTCGTGATCAAATACGCACCCGGATGGAAGTAATAAGGACTTTGTCTCCGTAACGCTTCTTCTTTCGGCGATTGGGGTTAGTTTATCATAGTAATTCGTGGACTAAGAACAAGTGTTTAACGAGATGGCGTGGCTATCTTCTATTTATTTTTCTCCCGGTTGTTTCCCCGCGTCGTAAAAGAATGTGAGTATAGAGAGGTCTGCACAAGTCTTGTGTCATCCGACGTGCCTTCTCTCTTGAAGCCGTGCCAAAAGACTCGAGCCACGAATTTTCAGCTTTTGGACCTTTTATATTTCATCCCCATCTTCTGTTTCGGAAGATTGTCTGGATAAATAATATTGATATGTCGGTAGTAGTTACTTCGGTAATGACGACAGTGGAAACTATAAAACTCGGTCATTTTCTCCTCGTATTGCGTATTCCTGCGCTAAATGAAACTTTCTTTGCTTCGGTTAAACCATTATTCATCGATAGTCAGCATTTCGCAATCCAAACTGTTCCGATTCAATTCGAAATCTTCGAGTGATTAAATTATTTGCAAAAATCTCGCGAATTGAGTTGGTTGGCGGCAGCAATTAACGAATTCCTGATGTGTTCGAAAGCGAATGAATGTACTGCGAAAGTTTCTTCTTCGAAGACTGTCTGCTACTTCGATTTTTTTCGGATGGACTTAGATTTTTAAACCTCTGATTCATTAGTAGCCGCGTTATAATTTGATTACTTAGGATATTTGCAAATGAACGAGGGATTAGGAATTAAAATACTTCGCCTGCACTCCACCGGTTTTCTTCCATTACTATCAGGTTTGACGTAGAAATAGATTGCAGTTAAATCATATTATTGTAAACTGAAGATCTCTTAAGGCACTCGAAATTTCGAGATGACTTTTCTTATTTGAATCGACAAATAGTCGTTGAAAGCGACTGAGTTGCAGAAGCTCCTAGATTCTCCTATTTTTCGATTTGAGAAATGATATTTCTCCGCACAAACCATACTCAATCGAAATCTTTATATCCTCTTTCTGTGTTGATTTCCCAATAGAAGACCGTGGAAATCTAAAACATCAAAGGAAAAGTAATCTCATGTAACTATCTGCGTAAATTAAATAACTCGGTTACGTCAAAAGTTGCGGTAACAACGCTTTACCTTTTCATCCGCATAATTTTCTTACCATCGTAAATTTGATTCAAAGAAATACTACAACTATTTCCTTGATGACGAATACACATTTTAATTCTTAATGTGATTTACAGCTGTTTTTTTATTCTTAGGTCATGTATTTGCTACTGAAATTCTATATTAATCACGATAAAACGTTGGAATATTGTTATTTTCGGTATTTCTTGTTCAGCTGTTGTTATCAATCGGCGGTAAGGGCTTTTAGATTCAATTATATCAAAAAATGTTTTATTTCGTGATTATGTTTTAAGAGATGGAATATTCTAGTGGTTCTTAATGTATTGTTTCTTATTTCTAAATTATAGATTAATATCGATGTAATGCGAAAGATTGCTCTATTTCCCGCTCTCGGAATTGCCCGTCGCGGGGTCTAACGGGATCTTCTCTTATTCCGTCCGTTTTAGATGACTAATCGCCTCCACAGTCCCTCCGTAACTTCAGCCTCCGTCTGCTAATAAGAGTAAACAAGATGACGCATTTGCGGAGATTTTTGTGAATTTTGTGGGCAAAATGATCGGCCGACTTTGGCGCTAAAGAGTAAATTCTCCAAAGGAATTGGCGTTTCTCGAAATTCACATAGGCGTGAGCCCATTTCGTGAATCATTGAAAACTATGGATCATTGAACATTATAGATCATTGAATGCACTATCGATTATAAAGTACTATCGATGAATAAATTCTATCTATCATTGAATATTATCGATTATAGAGTATTATCGATCAATAAATTCTATCGATCATTGAATACCTCACGAAAGTTGCCAGAATGTATTTTATTGAATCGGGTCTCAACATATAATTTCACACTTTTCCGAAGATGGTTTTAGTGTTTTCATGGTGAAAATATTTGGTATTAAGTTTAGAAACATTAATAGCTAGCAAATCTTAACAAATCAAGCTTAGTTCTTCCTTACACGGATCATTCTAGCATATTTAGACTGAGTTATTTTTCTGAATCTTTGAGTGTGAATTTTGTTCTACAGCTGCAGCACTTGCCTCTTAATTTAATCGCCTACCATTGCCATTGGCTTTCTTTGTAGCAATCGCAGTGAAGGCATATATATTATTTATTTACTTATTAAAAACCGTCTTTAGTTCAGTTGAAGAAACCGGGAAAATCTTTCTTATTCAATTCGTTTATATCGATATTTTTCTTTTTTAAGATCTTTTCTTTTGGAAAATACGGAATATGGATTCCTGAAAATTATTTTAAATGTCTTCTTGTGACTCGAAAAATTTTGTCCCGCTCGACTTACATTTAGTTCCGACTCGAAGGAGAAATATATCGTCTCAAATTCTTGCATCAAATTTTGCGTTTGCAAATCTTCAATCGTTCGAGTCTGCGGTTGGCGTCGCTATGACTCACGTCTCTCTCCGAGTGCCTCGCTCCGAGTGCCTCGCTCCGAATGCCTCGCATCGTCTACAAGATGATCTTAAACTTCCCTCCATTTTCGTTTGTCCTCCAGAATCTCGGCTGTTCAAATCTCCGAAGTAATCTTTGGTGCGAAGAATCTTTCCGGGTCCAGGAGAGATGTCATTCGCCTTTGGTCAGCGACCTCTCCAAGGGTCCACTCGCCGTTCCCTTCGATTTCAAGGTTGCGGCCAAGAATCCCTCTCATGATATGCTCTGATCAAGTTTCAATTGCTCTCCCACGGCGACCGTAATGAGTGTGTCATCGAATTATTCTAACGTTGTCGAAGACTCGCCTATTAAAAATCACTCTTGTTGCGAGTGAAACACTCTTCTCGCTGCATTGCCCGAATGTGATAGCTTCTTTTAATAAAAATATGCTTAGGCGAAAATACCGACGGTTTTTGAATGAATAGTGTCTGAAAGAAAGGTTGTCTAATTTTCAGGGGTATGTCAATTTGGCCATCCGTGCCATTGTTCTTCTGGTAACAGAGAGCGAATTCGCTTTGAAATCATTTCTGTTGTTTAGTGCTGCTGTTGTAATGTTATCGCTGTTCGCTCTTCTTTCGGATGGACCAAATGGGAAAGCATTCATCCTTCCCTCTCACACTTATTTACTATTCATCAAATACGCGAAAATCACGCTTTTATTTTTTCTCAAAATATATTTAATTTTCATTTTGCGAATACATTCGTTTTTATGAATCATCTTGTTATCATAAAGCCAAATCTGCTAACGATGGATTCAAACAGATTCTCCTCTTAAGTTGCTGTCGTTGGAATGTGTATTGTCCACCATTGATGCGTCGTCCACCATTGCGGTTCACCATTGATGCGGCGTTTTTAAAACCGCTCCGGTCGCTTATTATCGTTGTCGAGTCCACCCAATCTTAAACCCTCCGAAGTGAACACTCTAGTTGAACCGAATGTCATTCTCATCGTAAGCAATTCCTTCATCAGAAACTGTTTTTGTAGTTTTTTAGTAATTCGTCTGCTCTCGAGTGCGGAAACTCGCGTTTATCTCCTCGACTCAATTTCGGATGAGCCGAAAGAAGGAAATAGTACAACTTCCGAAAACTCGTCTCTTGCGGTCGCCCGTAAGATGCGTTACCACACGTTCTTCTACGATTACGTTTCCGGCCGAAGGCGTAATCCGAAAGGTTGGCAGTAGTGTCAATGGCAGGTGAACGCCCTCGCCAGCGCCCCCTTCGCTTCAAAAAACCACACCGCTCGCCGATTATGGCGTGTCGTAAGATCATCGTTCGTCTTTTGTTTTTTAGTCTCGCCGCTAAGCAAAACAAACTTCAAAAGGGCGGACGGCTCTAATTGCCAACTTCTCGACATTCTTTGATTTCGACGTGCAATTGGGAGTCGTCGACGAGCCGCAAATTCCCATCCTTGAAATTACTCGTTTTAGCGTATTTGCTAATATTTTGCGTTTTATCTTCTCTGCGGTGAATCCTCCAAATCTTTCCTTTTCGCCTCGATTCATCGCTTCCGCAATTTATTCTCCTTTGCCTGTTTCGTTGTCTCCGATTATATCGTCGCCGACGATACTCTTTTTCTCTTTTGGGAAATCAAAACCTCTCGTACCGTTTTCCTAAAACGTGTCTTTGTTGACTTGGCGTATTTTTCATGATTTTAATATTTGGATTTCTTGGCTGACATTTAACGTAACGGCAAAGTTTACTCTGTGAGACAGTATCGTATTAAAATGTTTTTTATTACTCGAAATATTTTTTTAAAAACAAGCCGAGTATATTTAAAAGTGTGTGGAATAGACAGTTTGATGTGTGATGGCAATGAAGATTCGATGAAGATGGCGCCTCGTAGGCCATCGTGAAATTTATCAAACCCTTAGTATCATAAGTTATCATAAAATGGAGCTGAAAGGATCCTTTCTATGATTCTGTTGTTCTGAATATCATATTTTGTCACGAAAAAGGAGAACTCTGTGTGTATGCATAGGCTAAAGTCTTCAGATTAGTCTTCTCTTACTTGCTTCGACGTAAGTAAATGCATCTTCATTACGTTCCATTTTATTGTGAATATACCGTCAGAATATCGCGTGAATTATCTTAATTATTGTATCAAGTATAATTGCATTAATCAATTGATCTTTACGGCTTTTCGAGTTTTCACTCACAGTCTTAAAACAACCGAATACGCGTTTAATTTATTCTATTGCTTTGCACAATACTCTCATGTTTGTTGAGTGCACTTAAAGTTGTTGCTGACTTGTTTTGAACTTGCTTAATTATCGGTATCAATGGAGAATATATATTGTTAGGTTGTTTCGTAACGATACCTCATCCAATTAATCTGCCAAATTTGCATATTTATTGAAGAGTAGGCTACCTTTTTGGTAATCATTTTGTTTCTTTTATGGAAAATATTTTGAATATTCCGTTTCGACAAATGAAGTTTTACAAAAACTTCGATTTCGGAGCGAATCAGCCATTCGATGCGGGAAACGACTTCAGATTCCAAACGATGAGCAATCTCCGTCATTTGCTTCTATCGAGATCGATCCATGCGCACTCTCTCCACCTTTTCTTTTCTGCTCACATTTACTCGCGTTCTTTCATTCCCTCATTCCTTGCGGTCTCTTCTTTTGCGGCTTTTACGTCCGATAGGGAAATATTCCGGCGAGCGTAGCTTTGGCCGTTGTCGCTGGAAGATTTCTTTCCATAAGAAGTTAATGTCAGTCTCGTACTTGAATGGTCTCGAAACGACTGTCCTAGCAAATATAAATATTTCTGAAGAAAAGAATTTCCTACTTCTTTCCTTTCTTCCCTTTTGCCTCCGTGAGGACCGTGCCGTTGGTGCCACCACTCCGTTTATCCTTCGAAAAATCATTCAGAATTATGGTCGAGCCATTCTTCTGCTCATTTTGCCCTGCATATAAATTTCTAGTCAAATCATAAAGATTTGTGACGAATGTCTTTAAAGAGAAGACATTATTTCTTTCCGTATTTAAGTGCTTCTCTCCTTACGTCAGTATGATACTCCAATATATAAAATATAATATTCCAATACAGTATATTTCACTGTCCATTTTTTTTATTTAGGTATATCGTAGATGTGCCAATTACATCGCTAATTTATTCTCAACTTTTCTGCATTTATTAATCAATACATAAGTTAATAGACTTAAAAATTTATTCGGCTCTGAATGAATTTGATTTTATCGAACATAAATAAGTATTTCGGAAAAGATACAATAATCTGCTTTTTTCTCGAAGGAAAATGCCGTTAATTACCGCGAAACTTAATTCGGCTCTTTTTTCCTTGATCGTGTTCAGTTTAGGAGTGAATAAAATGTTGAAAATTCACATCGCTGCTGCCGCCTCATTTCCCTTTTCAAACACATTTTCATGGCTCGTTATTGTTACGAAAGCAACGTCCTTCCAGTGTCACACTTTTGCGCCTTTTTAAAGCTCCCTTCTCCTCGCTTCCGGAAATCTATTTTCAAATATCAAGGGAACCCAATTAGCCCTTTACCGTCCGTTGACTTTTTCCAGGACCTTAATAAAGACAGATTCGTCGTAAGAGAGACTCGCGAGCGATGGCAACGAACGATAAGCACGCGAGGGCGATGCGTAGTGTTCGATTTTCAGGGGCGTAAAAAAGGGCACGCGGCAAACGCCCTTGCAGGGTTTGCGGAAGGGCCAATGTCACGGCCGCCGATCGAACAGCTTCCATTTCGCTCGCGCTTTAGTACACGTATCTCTCGTCGTTTTTAATCGATGGTCACGCATTATGTACACGCAGGTTTACTTCGCGTATAAGAGAACAATATTTTCGATCGATAATTATTTAATCCAATTTAGTTCTCGTAAATACAATTATCGTTAGGACAAATATATAGTTTGACTTATATTCCCCATACGGCGGAATGTTTTTTCAGTAAACGTTTCAGAAAAGACAAGTGTATCGAAATGTCGTTGCATCAATGTGTGATTTATTTTCTCAGGAGCTTTAGTCTTAACTTACTTTTAATGACACTTAATCTATTGGTTTATTACGTAAGTACTGTTTTTGGCCTTTTCTTGGTGGTATGTCACCCTACGATCAAATATTTAGGAACAATTACGTAAGCATTAATGCGGATATTTCTTTCACCGAAGGAACTTTACTCTTAACATATTTGCATTATCATATGATTTTTTGAAGTTATTCGAGAAAATGGAATCTTAGGTGTTTGCACTTAGAGAAATATTCGTCCGTGGGCTTAAAACCGTAACTCTAGTGGAAAACGTAGGGAATTCGTCTGCGATGTGTTTAAGCCTTTTCTATGATCCAGAATTTTCGCCAATGCGACCGTCGCTTTTTAATCCCAATGTGGAAGTTATCCTGGAGATACGTAGAATAACTCCGTTGTGAAACCAATCCAAGGAAAAACTGAATTCTGCACTATGTCGAAATCTGCTTAAGAAACGTAATAATGTTGAAATTCTATATTACCAAGTTCTCTATCGTCAATAGTGGTATAAAAAACGATGCATTGGAGAGAACAGTTGTGTTTAATGTATTAGTTTTGAAGTCCCTCATTGCTGGGCAACACTTGTTAGCTCTAGAGAATGCAAATCATTAATTTTCCTAAAATACGGGGAAAATGCGGATTTCGCCTAGGTTCAAATTAATTTGTGTTGGCGAATCATTTTGATAACGCGAAGAGAGCGTGGAATGGCATTCATCGAATCGAGGAAATCCCGGTTTCCACCTGAAGACCCATTTTGGATTCCGTCGATCGGAGAAAGTGGCATCCAAAGGGACGCGTGGGGGAGTAGTGGATCGATAGTGCTTCCCGACCTCCCTCTCCCGTCCCTTTCATACCCCACGATGTCCCTCACTCAAGAGTTGCGCTTCGCCGCCATGAATGAACGCTCCCTCCCAACACCTCTCGCCTCCTTACTCGGTCCTGGGTTCGAGTCTCCTTCGTTTCCACCTCCGGAATATCTCTTCGCGAGACGGCTGTTTGTTTATTTTCTTTCCGCGATGTAACGCCTCCCTCTTTCCCCGAGCTTATTTATTTTTTTAAAGGTGTAGCGCCACCTGTGAGCCAATGGCAGGACGCCACGTGTCGAATTGTAACAGGTGGCGCCACGGTGCGGCATCTTTGGTAGGTGGGGTGCCGCGCTCCCGTGAGATCGCGTTCTTGGAATGTGGGGATGCTGTGCACTCCAAGAGGAGCTGGAATCTGTTGAAACCCGAACTTCCTTGGAGTTCCCTAACTCAATTATGCTTCAAGCTCTTTAATTTTAGTAGTTTTTGTTGTTATTTTTTTCTTCTCTGTAGAATATCAGATAAATAAGGACTCTCTATTAAGGAAATCTAAGGAATTATTTTCTAAATAATTAGCGATACTTTTGCGATTTTCAAGTGATGGAAAAGATGTAATAGTGTTTTTAATATTTTCGTATTTTATATTTATCACCGATGCCATACGTTGGAATTTCTTGACTACGAAATAGTTTCAGCAACTTTTACATTATTTTACTTTAATTGAAATTCGGTGCTGCTGCAGACTCATTATTAAATATTCGTTGCGCAAGTCTTCCCTGAAACAGCTTTATTTTGAACAACCCCTTACGTTCATGCTAAGTTCGTGTGAACTCTTAAATTTAACCAAGGAATTGCATCACGATAGAGTTGTTCATTCAAATCACGCTTTTGTCAACCTATTTTGAAGTACATTGCTCCAGTGCGATTGAAGTTTCCTTTGTGGAACCCACGAAATCTTTCTTTAGTTTGTTAATATATTTGAAAAAGACGACAGGAAGAGGCAAAAATGACTACTGAATAGGAAAACTTATTAGAAAAAAGATTCTTCAAAATTCGCTTCGTCTCGCATGTATAAGTTGCATAACGTTAAATATCTAAATCATCCAGTCGATACTTCTAATCTGCGATGTCATTTTTTGGTTCTTTTTGATATCGATAGTTAATATCGATGTCGTTTTTCTCGTCCTATAACAAATCGGAATGTAAACTCGAATTAAACCAAAATATAACCCAAAATCTTATTTTATATGTATTTACATGTATTAGTTCTGTTACTTTAGGGTATCGATGGAAGTTACCCTTGGGATTTTGAATTACGCGTACTAAAAATCTTAGAGGAGTTTTCCTCATCCCATTATCAGCGGCATTAACTACATGCATCGTTCTTAATGACAGACCTATCTGCCAGTGTGTGAGCCTAACATGAACGTGATTCCACGTGACGTGCGTCACGACTTCCCCAAATATCAGCCGACTTTAAGCATTTTTCACTACTCTCATTAATCTAATTATACTTTCCGATGTACTATCTCTTACATTACTCGATGTTTTACCAAAGAATGCTTCTCCTCTATCCACGCCATGTATATTGTCATAAATGCGTACAGAAAGTGATTGTGTTCTATGGGATGGGAGGTGCGTCGCTCTCGTTTGTGACATCGGGTGAGAGGAGAAGTGACCTTGTCGAGGTCGCGCCCTTATCGTCCTCTTCCGGACTCTTGAGAAACGACCAGATAACGCCTTTCGCACCTCGCCCGGAAATGAATAACCGCGCATTTTATTTCTGAATTACTCACACTGGAAATTTGTCGATGGTGTATTAACTTTTGAATATTTTAGTATTAAAATCGTCGAGTATTTGAAAATAACCCGAATTTGTTTTTATTATTTTTAAATCTGCTCAGATATTGAATAGAAATCGGACGTATGTTTTGCATCCCAAGAACAAATGTTGGACTCGAGCAGTACTCGAACCTGGAGCTGCCACTATCGGGACAAACTCTCAAGTTAATGTTTTTAGTTAAACTCTTATTTAATCGTTCGTTTACTAACCATAATACAAACAGCACACGGTTAACAGCATCAATCCGATCGAAGCGTATGTTCAAATCCTGATTTTTTCAAATCCTTTTATTTCTTCGGGAAATGGCTCTCGTCAAGAAAGTTAGTCGCGTAATTTTTCGTCGAATTTATCTCTAATGAAATTGGTGCAAGTTGACGCACTTACTCTTTCGATTATTTTGGGATCGGAATCTTCAAATTCCTTTCTATTTGATCCTTCGCCCGCCATTTAGAATAATAGATAGAATTCTATCATTTCAGAATTCATTATTTCATCTTAGATTATGGAAATTTTTTAAAAATTTAACGATGATTTCCACGGCCTGATTTTTTATTGCTATTTTAGGATCTCTCTCATGATTTAAGTTCGATAAATATCTTCGTTTGAAGTCGATGCCTTGCGTCACTATCCCGAATCATCACGTTATTAAACAACATAAAATACCAAGTATAAGTATTCTACTCATATCCTCGTTAGATTTCATTACGAGAAATTGATCTTAATACCGTTAAGTAAATCATTATAAGCTCAAAGAAAAAGTCATTGTTTACTGTAGCCAGAATTCCAAATTCCAAATTTATTTAAATTTTGTATTTCGTTCGCTAAATGGTAAAATAACCTTTTTATAGCGAATTAGGAGTATATGAAAACATTAATTAAAAAAATGCCGAAGCCTTTTGATTTTTTAAAGTATTGAGAAGGAGTTGGGCGCTTCAGCCTTTTATTTCAGCTTCACTATTCGCTTGGAACGGAATATCTGTAACACCTAAGCTCGATTCAACCCCCGCGAGCGATGTCTTTAACGAAATCAAGCGTAAACATTTACAATTTAAAAATGAATCTCACTACTAGCTACGTTTGGTAACATTTAGTCGTCGTAACTTTGTGTGGTATCGTGTATTTCTGATGTCTCTTACGTTTGGATTGTTCACGAAGTTTCTCGGTATACTTAGTGCGAGTCGAGAATTTTGGTCGCGGATTCCAAAATTGTCGTTTAGCGATAGCGAAACGTAATTTCCTTGTCTCGGCGGTACGCATTTTGGAACAGATGTTTACTTAATGACGAAGACAAAAAGTGAGTGGAGCAGCGGCGTCGAAACCGCCCGTCTATTTTCGGACACGCGGAAGCTTAAGGGAAAAAAGCTATCGTCGGTACAAAAAACTCCAAAAAGTATCCAGGTTTTTCGTCGACATATTTGCTCTCTCCTTGGCTGCATTCATCGAAGGACAAACGGGTGTCATAATCGTCCTTGAGCACCTCCCGCGCACAATCGCGCCTTTCTAGCTGCGGCATTGCCCTCCGATCGACACTTTTGCAACTAATTAAGGTGTCCATACAATCTAAGGATTCCTACATTCGACGAAAGAAGTCGCTCCCAACGCACACGAGCTGTGTGATCGCTAGTTATCGATGCTTTCTCTTGCTCGCACTTCCCCCTTATTAAAAGCTCTCGAGGCTAGATAGAAATAGGATTATTATCAAATCTATCAGGAGCATGTGCGCGTCTGATTTAAGCCGTTCTTTCGCTGAAAATTAGTATATATTAGTAAATGTGTTTAAAAAAAATTGCCGTTAATAATTCATCGAACGGAATTCGCCTTTATTCAATGTCGTGATTTGGACCTGAAAATATGTTCTCGACGCAAAGTTCCTGCAAGTTTTCATTTCATGTTTATCTCCCTAACCGGGAATGGCATTCACGTATTAATTTTCATCGTTAAGACTTCGATCATTTGCTCCATTTACAGCGAAATGTGCTCCTTCATTACCGTCTTTGTCAATTTTGCCGGAAGTAGGGACTGCTTTTTATCGCACGTTCTCCTTTTTATATTATTTCGTTGTCACGGTCTCTCTCGTCCGCAGTTCCTCTTGATTGTGGAAAAATGTCTGTCGAAGAATTGACGCTTCTCACGCATCGAAATAAATAGTTCGACTCGTGGCCTAGCATTATTTTATAACAAAATAAATTGAATTTGTTAATTAAATTGTTAGTTAAACTGAGGTGCGGTTAATTGTGTAAAGATAATCTGTCCTATCAGCAAAACCTCGGATCCCGAAAAATAATAGATGAAGTGCAATTGGCGGTCACGTGCTAGTATATTCGGGTTCCGTTGGCTCCAGTCAGAAAGAAAACGCACGTAAATGCATCGAAATAATAAGAGGTTAACGTTATTTATTGATGCATCTGATCTCCTTCTCGAGCTTTGTACGTCTGCGTCATAATTATTCGGCGGAAAATCCCATCTCTTTATTTTTGTATCTCGAGAATGAGGTTTCGTGTGCTTGAGAAAGTTATCCTATGCTTTTCTAAACCGGACTTGCACAACGAAACGAATTGCAATGCGATGAATAAAAGCGGGGAAAATGTCGAAAACAGAAATATTTCCCTCGTTTGAAGTCCCGCGTAACCGGATCCTTCGATGGAGATGAGCTCATAATTCAGCCTTCGAAGTGGAATGGACGAAATTAGGGATAAGTATGCGAGAAGAAGATGCGATACAGTGCACTGAGAGAAGCTGCGAGTCTATTTCAAATGATTTATCGCGAAATGCCTCTCGTAAGGGAGAAATCGATGATAATATTCACGTCAATTGTCTAATGAGGCTACTCATCGACGTTAATAAATAACCATAGCTTCAGGATTCGAACCCGGTCCTACACTTTCCCTAGCGATTACGATTGGGAAGAGCAGTCGATGGAATCTCCGGAAAGCGCAAGACTACCTCAACGTACGAGTTAAAATTATTCCTAAGCGCTCCAGCGAGGAAATAAAATGATTTGCTGTATCGGCACCCTCTCAGGCCATGGCACAGGCATTTTGCACTCGCACGGGATTGAAAATAAAATATGTTAAGGCGTCGAAACGGATCGTGTTTCGCCCACGATCACGTGACACATCTCTGCCTCAGTCACCTCAAGGCCGCGCACCGTCACACTTGCGGACTCGTTGAAGGCGTTCCAAAATGGCCTTTTCGAGTCCACCTGCAGACGTGAGGCTCGATATCAATTGTCGGCTCTTTTCATTATATTTTGGAAAAAGTTTTGTTACGTCTTCAGCCTTTTCTTATACCCCGAAATTCTTAATTTTCCGAGCGAATTTTATTGTCGTGATTCCCTTGTCATCTCCATTATTACTTCTGCTGCTTTGTGCCTTTTGGTAGAAGTCATTCCGAATAAACTATCTCGACAAAGGTTCCCAAGCCTTGCCCGTCGAATGCAATTCCAGTTCCTCTCGAAATAGCTTTCCGTAAAGAACATGAGCTTCCTTGCAACGCTTTTAACGGAATTGCTAAAAGCTTAAACCATTGTAAAATATTTGCGATAAATCAATTTTCTTATTATTTTCTATACGAAATATCCGAGGAAAGCGCGATTTTCTCTACATTATTAATTATAGTTTAGAAATTTTTCTTTTGTATAATTTCATCGCTAAGAATTTTTATAAAGTTAAAATGTAACTAAGTTTAGCTGTTTAAGGAAATAATTATGTAATATATTGTCTGTAGACTTTAAGGGCATCACGGATTTTATATACTCTCGTCATCTCCTTTTCTCTGATCAGTTAACTCGTAGCAGTTTAATTTATTTTCCATGTATACCCAATAAAAATTGGCCCGAAATCCTTCTCAAGCTCCCAATTTGCAGTGCTCGCCAAAATTAAATTTTTAGTCAAATTCGTTAATTAAAATCATAAGTAATGTCGCCCCGGATCCTCCCGGAGTCGTAATTCGGCTGAGTCGTCATTAGTCAGAGGGCGCGTACCTGAAGAAAATGCTTCCCTCGTTTTAATTTCAGCGAAAACTTTAGCGAATTCAGAGATTGGATTCTTAGAATGATCATTAAATCTAAGTCACTGCTAAAAAATATAATGCCTCCTTTCGCGCTCGTTGTCTCATTTTTCCTTCGCCCTTTATGTCACCTCTACTTTGGCGTGACTGCACAATATGCTATTATTCCACACTTGTGTTCCTCGAGTAAGCTTCCGGTGGGTCCCACATTTTGTAAATCTTAGAATAATCCGGCCCATTCCGTTGTTTTCGGAAGCGAGGAGAAAAAGCCGACGAGTTTCAGACCTCTAATCCTCAATACCAATCTTTCGTATGTCGCTCACGTTTCGATTGTATTTTGTTTTTAATAAAAGTTTTTTATTTTTTTCAGAGGTCGTGGCGAGATTCGCGAAAGAAGGCTGCCGGAGAGGCCGCAGCTTCCATAGGGGAAGGAGGGGACATGTTGCGATGAGGTTGGCGTTTGGGAGGGCTCGGGGGGCGAAGCTCTGAGGATGGACACTTTGGAGGGGCGGCGGAGGGTGCACCACCCACCAGAGGAGAACGACGGGGTTATCATCAAGAAAGAAGGTGCTTACTGAGACATTTATCATTGGATATTTTCGCGAATAGGTCTTAAGTTAAAGATCAATCAATGTTGCCTTCCGTTAGTGATAAATTCTTCGAAATCAAAGCTGTTGTGGAACATTACTGAGAAAGGGTTTTAATCGAAACAGAAAAAAGTGGACACGGTTAATTTACTGTTCTACAGCTAATGGAAATCATATAAGACTGATGAATTTATCTAAATTCTATTTTTTAATTTTCTTACTATTTAATGCCGTCCAATGGTGTTGAACCATTTGATACAAAACTAATACTTTTTCGATTTTCTCTACCTTTGCCTTTAATGCTTGTCACTCTTATTTCTTTTATCTTTTATTTACGAATATTAACTCCTCTAAATTCCTTCCAGAAAATGTAAATTGAGTTTTAAAGAAAGTAAATTGTCTGCTCCTTTAGTTCTCTTATGACTTTCCAAAGAAACTTTTTGTGTGACAGGAATTGCCTTTTACTTTGCCTCTGACTGGTAAACTCTATGCTTTTTTGGCTATTGTTATAAAGCAATATCACGTTAAAATATGTACCGAGGAAAATATAATATAACTGAGTGGTGTTTTTGTAGATAGTTTGCTTATCTGAATATTTAGTTAGGTAATTTTTTTGGGACACAAAATTATCAAAGTTTCTTCCCAAAGTTATTTGATGATACCTCACTCTATCAGATTATTTTGTTCTTTTTCCTTCGTAAACATAATTTTGCATTCTCCATCTACAAAATGTATTGATTTAATATGCCTTATAAATTTGATAATAAGTGACATTGAAATGAAATGGGTAACATATATATAATTGATCTGGTGAGGAAGTATCAGGTAGATAAAGATTAATGGTTAAACCTCTAAAAGATAAACATAATAAAATAAGGATGGATTTTAGATTATCACATCAAAATGCACATAATTTCTTTTTAGTCCATTCAGTGGCGGATGGCAGAGGTGTGCTTTTGCCAACATTGGCCACTCGCACAAACGTGGCTTGGCCTCTTAATATCCGCACTGAATGGCTCCTATCATATTCAAGAGGGAATTTAAATTATTTATGAAACTCATGTTTTGTTCGTGTATTGTTCAATTACTTAGAGTGTCCTTTGCTCTTTTCAGGAAAAAGCAAGTATTTCCTCGGTTGCAATGGTAAGTAATCTCTCTAACATTTATATAAATCTTATTTTATTTCATTGTTCTATTCCTAATTGTCTGTAAATATTAAAAGCTATAAAAAAACATTGAATCGATTTCTAAGATTATGTTATAAAATAGATAAGTGAATTTGTAATATAGAATGTTTCTGTTTAGGTTCGGTAGGGTGTCCTCGACGACCTCCTCCGCCACGCCCACCCATTCCTCCGCCGTTGGGCTGTTGTCCTCAGAGTACGATTGGTATTTGTGGAGATGACAGCCATGGAATTGGTTCTGGATCCGATGGTGAGGTCAGCCGGATTGATTTCACTGGTGAGCTTTGCTACAAATTTAATTTTTTTAATCGCACATCCCTCGTGGAAAAATGTACGCAAAAATTATTTTTCTTTGAAAATTCCCATTTAAACGCATAAGGAATTCAGTAGAGTCTCTAAAAACCTCTTCCAATCCTGTTCAATTTTTAAGGGAGTTTGTTATGTAAATTTGAAAGAGCATCAGCATTCCTGTTTTGAATGTGATGTGATAAGGAACCTCTCCACCATTTTAATTATACTTGTAATTAAAATCAAGGTACAGTGGATCCTTGTGGTATGAACCCCCTGGTTACGAATAATTGGACTAGCAAATTTTATGATAAAATATTACCTCTGGTTAGAAACACTCGTTCGACATGCAAACACATACAAGTGCATTGATTCCTAAATACTTACAGGACTGCAATAGTTTATTTTCATCTGATGTACATTTTGTACTATGTACTGACTGAGGCTTGTTTGACAGTGTGCTGTTTATTTTGTCCTCTTTTAAGTGTATTGTAGCTCTCATTACAGCAACTAAAAGAGCCAATTACTCCTAACTTTGAAAATGAAGAAGGGAATCATAGCTAAGCATGATTAACGTTTTCATGTTTCCAAGCTCGCAAAGCTGTTGAATTTTATAAATTGACAATATATTGTATTTATTAATTGGTTGAGAATCTCTTAAATTAAATATATAACATTTTATAGTCTCCTAAGATCATCGGAATTTTTAAATTTATTAGATCTCTTCCCCTTTGATAGCTGCAAAATAATATTTCACTTTGTCTTAATCTTCCATGTTTACGAAGCTCAAAAGCATCAAATCTTTCTCTAAAAATGGTAGCCTTTGTCCTCGTTTGTGCGTTTTTAATTGATTGTTATTCCAGCACTCAGTGGAGTCTATTTCAAAGGTGACTATAATATTTTTAATGATATTATTAACATCAGTTGTTTGTGCTTGTGATCATATTTGCAATCTTTAATACATCATTTTAACTTTATAATATATAATAATTATTGTCATTTCATCAGTGATTGTATGTTAACAGTTGTATCAGAATATCTGTCCTTCACATAAATACAATTAACCCTCCATCAGTTGTGCCGTTATATTCTGTACAATTTGGATGGTTTTTCGAATCCCGTTTCCACCTTGGGTAAGTTTTTCATTGGTGAACTCTATTTTTGCTTATTATAACATTTACGTGGAGTTTTTCTCTTACTTCGTCTTAAACTTTATTAGAGGCATTTCAATTTTGGAACTAATAGACATCTAGCTTTTTATGTACTCTCTGAATGCATGTAAATAAATAATATTTCTCACTAAAAGTTGTTTACTTCTTAAATTATTCCTCTTATATTATTATTAACCTAAAGTTTAGTACTCTGAAATAATAATCAGTTCAATTAATTTCACAATTTTGGCTGAAAATCGATCTGTTGTATGGAATACAACGCACGACTGTTCGTGTTATGATCATAGTGGGGACTATAAGGAGTGACGGAAGGTAAAATAATTAAAAAATAGAAAAGAGTAAATTTTATTCTAATTGTTAGTCATCATACATTATACAGTCACATCATCATTTGCTGTGAATGCATGTATAAATAAAAATATAATAAATGAAGGATGCGCTTTATCTCATAAGAATTCCAGGAGGAAGTAAACAAATTCACAATTGCATCCTCTTCAAGAAGAACCTAAGCATCAGTTGTATTGATCATCCCCAATCTCAAATCCCCATTTGCAAGTTTGGCTTCAACAATAACCTCATCAAGATGGTGGATTGTATGTAACCACAAATATTTCATCTATTTTGTCATAACTCTCACAATTTCAAAAAATTAAATTCATATTTTATGACTGAAGTAAGAATCTTTCTTTCTTTTGACACTTGTTCTGATTTCTCTAAATCATCAAGTCTGCAACAATAAAAAATTAACTTCATGTGCATATCTTATGTAAATTCCACAGTTCATTTGAAATCGAACTGAACAACTGTTGAGAATTAAGTTTGTAAAAGGTAACCTATTATATTTGTGGGGGAAGAGATTTAATTATGTGCAAAGTTTGCAAACCATGATTTCAGAAATCATCAAGCATTAAACATTATGCAGAAATGTGACAGAAAAACAAAAGTTTTCAGCTGATTATGTATGTTTATATTAATTAATTTTTGCTACCAAATGTGTGTATATCTACCAAAATTTGGTGTTTCTATTAAATCGAAACAAAATGTTACAGTTAGTTTCCCTTATCTCGCTGTGTATCTCTTCCGAGCTTTGAAATAGCGGGGTTGCAGCAATCTGTGGCTCAAAAACTGCTTTTATTTGAAAGTGCTGTTGAATAATATTTGGTGGAATATTGCGGTTGTTGCCAATAAGTTATTTTAATTTGTGTGATGTTTTCAGGGGTAAACTTGCGCACAAAAAAGAAGAAGAAAAAGAAGAGAGTGCCTGGTGGATGCGGTGGCCTTAGGGGAGGGGGTCTTTTAGGGGAGGGGGAGGAGGAGGAGGAGGATGAGGGTGTGGAGGGCGGGGAGAGGCCTATGTCCTGGGAGGGGGAGCTGTCGGATGCCGAGATGAGCCGTCCTGAGGATGCCCTTCTCGGAAGACACGCATCGCCCTCTCAGGTAAATGTTAGATGCCTCGTAAAACAATTGCTATCTAAAGATCATATTAAAAAATAATGTATGTCTGTTTTATATGACTGACTGTCGAAGTGAGCCATACTATGTTCAATTAAATTTGAGAATTCTCAATAGAAGACAACTGTTGCGAGTTTACTGACTTCATTTTTTCCTTCAAAGAATAATAGAAATGATTGTGGTAGTATTAAAGAGAAAGGGAAATAAAGAAAGGAAATTCATGAAGATGTGTAATGAAGAATGTGCATCATTGATGTACAACGCTTCGACGTATGACATCAAAGTAGTGTTACCAACTATTTAAATTTTAACAGGCAGCAAATTATTGATGTATAAAATTTTTCATCCCTAAAAATTGAAGTCACATTTTTCCCTCATTCTCTGGTATTAGTAGTGATACTTACATGTGCAGTCAAAATTTTATTCCCAAATTTCTATTTCCCTGTTCAATTGCTTTTAAAGAGAACAAGTCTTCCTACATTGTGTTGTGTTTTCAGTAATGAAGTGTTATGAGAAATTCAAATTTTTGGGTTATAAATTTCTCTTTGTTGGTATTCTGAGTTGTCATTTTAGCTGCTCAATTATTTTTAAAAGTTTCAGTTTGTATCTTATTGCTTAATTTATTTGCATCGATGCTCTCATATATCATTATCTTAATACATTCATATAGTTAGAACATTTTTCTTCATTATTTAGTCAGATAAAATATACCTCAAGGATGGATGTGCAGATACTCATTGGCGTAACTTTTGTGATAAATTATTAGAAGTTATGTTTGCTCATCCTCAACCATTGCTGTGATGAAATGAAAGCTACTGAGGCATTAGTGGATAATTGCACTGATCAATTTCTCTCCTTATGGACCGAAAAGTGTTACTCGTAGAGTCATTGTGTTTCACTTGTGTTCCACTTGTAGCATTCTGGTGCAGTGAGGCCAAACTACCTCACTCCTCATCCTGCCTAGTAAACCTCATTCCTCGCTGCAAACTCATGGTACCTTATGTCAGAGAGGGTGAAGCACCAACTGGTCTTTGCGCTGAATACTCTACTGACATCTATGACTTGATCACTTACGTTTCTCTTATTGGGCAATTTGTTTCCATCTAAAATGTAGATGCTTCATTAACTGCAATTAGAGCGAGTGATGTTCATTGTTGAAATCCTTTTTAAGGAGGAGACGTCAATGGAAGGGGTTCAAGTGTGTGGATCTGGAACTTCACCTGTGCCAACATCTCTTGATGATCAAACTGCTCTTCCCAGAAGGTTTCGTGATACAGTGGTACGTTTCTCGTTATTATTTTAATTAATTATTTAGTATTATTTTAACTCAATGTCCTTCAGCTCCTTGGAAATAAAATCCAAGCCTCGCTAAAATGGACCATCTTGATAAAAAAGTAGATTAGGCTGGTTATGATATTTAGTCAAAACAGGAATTCCTCATCCTTTGTAGGGTGATATTGAAGGGGCCATAGACCTGCGTCATCCCACTCCCTCTGGGCCTCGGCACCCAGGGCACACTCTAGGAGGTGTAGTCGCTCCTGCCACACCAGAAGGTGGCCGTCGTTTAGGAACCCATGGAGGTGGAGGTGCAGCTACGCCAAGTCCAGATTCCGCCATCCACTCTGCGTATTACTCCCCCGGGCAAAGCCCAGTTGCCCCTAGACATGGCAGCATTGGTGTCGTCCATTCGGGCTTCAGTTCCCCATTTTCCCTTTCGCGCAACAACTCGGACGCCTCGCAATATGGTGGCTCTCAGCACAGTGGATACTCATCGGCCACGACGGCAGCGTCCTCATGCCCCTCGCCGCTGCCTCCTCCACCACACTCCTCCCCATCTCATTCCCCTGTGACTCCACGTCCCCATCATCTGCTCCAGTTGCATCCTGCGCATCATCCGTTTCATCATCTTCCTCCCCCAGCGCCCTCTGCCCCTCCTCCCTCACCCTCCCACCACCACAGACTCATGGGGGGAGGGGGAGGGGTCATTTATGCCCCCACTCCAGGAGGTGTGCCACGGGTGGGAGATGATGGTGGTTCCTCATCTTCATTCGCTGACAC
The DNA here is from genome assembly GCA_947579665.1 of Sympetrum striolatum. NCBI lineage: Eukaryota > Metazoa > Arthropoda > Insecta > Odonata > Libellulidae > Sympetrum > Sympetrum striolatum. Next base: position 13,195,248 of record OX388342.1, read on the forward strand.
TGTGTCACAGCCTGAAACTGGTAAGTATCATTTATTTTGCATTTATTAGGTTTTTACCCTGTACCAATGTCCATTGAAATTATAAGTAAACATTTTAACAGATAAAAGGCATTTTGTTTTGTTAGTTTTAAACCACTTTTTATTAATTACAAAAAATAGTTACTTAAAACCAAGGAGTGCAAAACTATAAGTGAGAGATTGTCTCTTCACTTACACTGTGTGACATATCATCCTTCAAAATGTTCCTGGATTTTGTAGTACATAATGTGCTGGTAATTTATGCAAAAATTAGAGTACAGTTAAAAGTGATAGTGTGGATTATGCTCTGGAAGTGTACTACTACCTCAATGGAAAACTTTTGGCTCACCTTTGTATCTGTGCCTAAAAATGTTGATTTCCTTGTTGACATGTCAAGATAAAGGTATTTTTGTGATGAATTTCAATTTTTTTCCGCAAAATGCCCACTAGTAATTTTGAATCTAGTGTTGCTAGTCATTACTGTCATTAAATTTCTGTAAATGCACATTTTCTATCGTCACAGCTACAAAATTTAATACATGCTCGAATGAGTGCATAATTCACCAAAGAAAGTGAAATCGATTGTTTATTTGTTTGATAGTGATGTTATTCTTTGATTTTAGATGATAGTGGTCGTGATGGATCCCAGGGCTTCCCCGATATGGACAGGTCATCGAGCCTTCCCCCTGATCTGGTTGCTCACTCTCCCTTAGCTGCATCTCCCGGTATTTCCAGACAGCAGCTGATCAACAGGTGAGTTATCTTTAGCTATGCATTCCATTCCATTTAGCATCCATTGACTCTGTTATAAAAATATTATTGAGCAGACTAAATAATAATTTTTTAACAGAAGACAGTCAATTTTATATTAAAAGGGTTGTTCCGAATTTAAATCTATTATTCCCTCTTACTAAGGCCTTAAACTCGACTACTTGTAATGTGTTTATCTCACTCAGTGATGGGAAAAGTACTGAAAAAATGTCATTGGGCTCAATTACAATTACTCTGTCAAATTTGTGATCAGTTACAATTACAAATCACTTTTTGAAAAAGTAATCAGTAGGATTACAATTACATTTTATTTTGCTCCTGTAGATTATGCAATCTCAGTCAACATTTTTTTCAAACAAGGAGCACTAATCTGTAATCTAACATTTGAATTTAATGCCATAGCATTAAAGTTTAATTCAAATTATGATTACTACAGTAATTACAGTGCCTAGCTATTTATGTTCTACTAAAATTTACACCTGTGGATGAAGATGGATTCTAAAATCAACGGTATGCAAATAAATAGAAAGATCTCAAAATATCAGAAATATATTTTAGAAAAAAATCAAATATGCAAATTCAATTTGCAATATAATTGCATTTTAAAATTTTCATCTGATATTTTGCCACTTTTTGGAGGCGAAATATCTTTGCTTTTGCTAAACAGCCGCTCCACAAGAGCACTGGATGGTAGGGAAGCGTTTGATTTAACCCTCCAAGGACGAGAATTATTTTTTCTTAAAAATTACCCTAATTTTAGTATATTGGTATTCAAATTACCTAAATTAACAACAGAAAATTGTTTAAAAAAAGTTAACAATAATAGGTTCGCTGCAAATGCCCGTTCCCATATGGGCACGTCAGTCCTTCCCACTACTACTAATACGCGCGCCATGATGAAATTTAAAAAAAGCATTTTATTGCAAAAAATCTTATTTATTTCAAATCAATATTGAATGAAATGTTTTTATGGAAGATATAAGTGTTTATTTTATAATTATTTTGTTAAGTACTTTGTATAACATTTTACACATAGACCAACATCGCACTTGTTACGCATTGTTCTCCCACGACTCTCTCCCGCACTCTTCATATGCGCAGCGTTTTCCCTTGTTCTGCGGTATGTTACCGATTACACCGATTAAATAATCATACCACAACTCTTGCGTGGAGCCAGTTTTTGACGTGGAAGCCTTGCTGAGTCGTCCACCGGGTGGTTTTTTTTCCGTCTTGTACCGAATAAAGTACACCTGAGCAATCTCCCGTCTAAACTATAATTTTGTCCTTGGATCTGAGGATTCCCTTTTATTATTATTATTATTCGATTGTCTGAGTTGTAAATAATTTATATAAATCATATCTTACCAATATGCAGTGAATTTACATGTTCATGAATTTGGTCAGTTCCACCCTAATGCTTATTATACTGGGATATGAAGTAGGGTTATGGAAGCTGAATAATTTTCTTTTGTTTCCTATAAAATCTTTTAGCTTTCATCAACGGCGTAACTCCGAACGCTGTTGAAGCCGCCACAATTACCAAATTGTCCAGCCATTTAGTAATTCCCATTCCTTTGCATGTAGAAATATGCTGTGATGCTCTTTCCACTCTCCTCCTTTTTTAGATCATTTTTTGGTGGTAGCGGACAATCTTTCGGAATCCGGTTCTTTTTGATTCGCCCAGTTCCATTGTAGCCACATCTTTTCAAATTTGGCAACAAATTCTTTCCTATGAATTATATATTAAGCTAAATAAATTAATGCTATTATATTATTTCACATACCACTTCAAATGATAATAACCGAATCTTATCGATTTACCTCTACTGCATCGCTTGCAGCTGTGTCTTCCGTAGTATCTTATCATCTCTTCTCACAATCTAAGAACTGAGAAGTCACCAAATGCTGCAAACATCTCTGTGTAATCCTTTTCATCGTAGGCCAGACTTTGTAGAACCCATCGCTTGACTGTCTAATTTAGTATTATCCGCCAAGTGTAAAAATTTCATTATTTGGATGTATCAGTCCCTCCTCATCGCTCTATTAACCAATTCAATATGTACATCCTTTTTCGCGTCCCAGTAATATTTTTTTCCAGGAGAATGTTGTACCTGGATACAATCAAAATGCCAATGAAGGTTCGCATCTCCTCTGCTGTAATTTGTGGACTGGGGCAATTAAAAAATCGGGCGTAATTCTCACTTTGTTCCACTATGAATGCGACGAAATCGTCATCGATGAAGAGCTCAAGCAATTAGATGCAGCTAAGTTTAGAGTATGAAAAGTAATCTGCATTAGAAAATCTTCCCGTACACTCAATGCTGCCCTTTATCCATTTTCTCCGCACAGATTTTTTTGCCCCATCGTCTTCTCCAGCACCGATACTTTCATTGATTGCCAACCGAATTTCGGCGTGTGCCCTCATTTACTTGCCAGTAAAATTGTCAACCAATCTTTCCTCATCTTCATCAGCCGATGCTTCATCAGTTCGCTCATTTTCTTCTTTTGGAGAAATGAAGAAATCGGTAACATCTACCTCACTCTCTTCATCCTTGGCAAGGATTCGGAGAGCCTCCTTCAGTGAAGTCGACTCAGGAAAACTTACGTTTTTCCTGAATAGAAACTATAACACCTCTAATGATATCATTTTTATGTGAAGCTAATAAAATTTGAAAGGATTTGTATATCTAGTACAATAATCATTTGCTAAAATATGTTGTTGCCGCTTCTACTACATAAATTTAGGTTTTCCGAGATGTAGTTCATTAAATATGCATAATAATTGCCATAGTCTTCTTGTCACAACTTAAAACTAAAATAATTCTTAACTTAATTACACCAAAAATAATGTATTATGTCGCAAAATATTCTTTTATATACTATATATAGCTTTCCTTGACAGCCATCGGCAAGGAAATCGCGTAGTAGTGGGAAGGCCTGACGTGCCCATATGGGAACGCAGCAATAAACAACGTTATAACAACAACAAATAACCTCAAACTCTGCTCTATTTAATTTCTTTCGATGATTAGAACATCATACTAAAGGTATACAAGCAAAAGACTACTTTAAATTAAAAATAGTAAAACTTATAAAAATTAGTTGCCAGAAGGATCCATCTCAAAATTTTCCTGTTTTTCGAAAAATAACAAGAAATATTTCCCTTGACTTAAATGCATCAAAACTCAAATGAAACTAAGCTTTGGACCCTCTTAGCTCACAAAATATCGTTTACTGACCATTTTATGACATTCAAGATATTGTTTAGCTACCTAGAGAACCCAGCTGCAGTCCGTTCCCATATGGGAACGTCAGTCCTTTAAGGGTTAAGGAATGCTTTTTTTTTATTATCAGGAATTGGTTAATTGGCTCAATTTCCTTTGAGGTACTTATTCACTTCATCAGAAGCTGGGGAAACTTCCCCTCTTTTCACAATATTTAAAAGTATAGCTTCTTCATCGCTCGTATCACACGAGTCATGTTTTTGTACAGGAGACTTTTTATTTGACACGATTTCTTCTTTAAAAATACATAAAGCCTCTTCTTTTTCCTCTCCCTTAAGCCACGTGAACTTTATAGAAGGCATCAGCCCTGCTGCAATGGTTAGTTAATTTTCCTTTAGTACGTTGCAATATCTTACTTCAACTCCCTGAAGCAACGCTCTTGTCAGTGGCCTACAGTGCCCAAGGGCATTGTCAAGGGCTCTCTTATCGAGTTCACGTAATAATCTTTTGATGGTTGGCTGAAGAAACCCATTAAACATATTCATCTCTGCTTGCAAATTTGTTAGGGCAACAACTAATGGCTTCATTACCTGAGTACGATAATCTTTTCAGCTAGCTTAGCCTGGAGACCGCTCAAACAGTCAGTAACAAGAGTCAACAGCCATCCCTCCTTTCCTTCGCCCCTTCCCTCCTTTCCTTCGCCCCTTCCCTCCTTTCCTTCGCCCCTTCCCTCCCAAGAGAAGAAAAGTTCGGTTTCAAGGTGAACAATGTAGTTAGAACTGCTTCTCGATGCGATCAGTGCGCGAGGAATTCAAATGTTCACTTTCGATTACTCAAATGTAACAATTACTCGCATGACCTTTGAAGTAGATTACAAGTAAAAATTACTTTTTTTATTGTAATGATTACAAGTAAAAATGACCTAAAATGTAATTGTTGCAAGTACTTCCATTACTTTTACTTCGTTACTTCCCATCACTGATCTCACTGGATATACACTGCTGAATGTTTTCTTAAATTAAAAATGTGACTAGTATCCTAAAAGAAAGTCTGTGCTACAAAAAGAACATCTTCTTTACTTTAAAAAAATCTTTTATCTTGTTTATTTTGGTTTATATTCATCTTAAATTAGAGGTAATTAATATGGGATTATTGAAATATCTTTCAATGGAGCACATTGCTGAGGCATGTTCAATCCTTTAATGTAAACCTTAAGTCTATTTCTGCCCATATGGATATCTTGTGATACCTAGAAATGTGTATCCTATAAGTGGCAAATATTTGTTTAAGCTTTGAGTATTTCATTTGTATTAAATTAAATTAGAATTTATTGCATATGCATCACTTTGGTTCAATATCAACGAAAGCTTTGAAAATCCCAGAATTTATGTTCAAGAATAAAGTGATAAATGTTTGTACTTCTTTTAAATTTTGAAACCGTGTTTATTTCTGTTGCACTGACAAACTTACATGCTCGATGCCCCCTGTTCATTATTCATTTAATGAAGAATTACTTCTTAAATTTTGGTATATCATTATGTAGATCTCACTCATGGTACCCTTAGAATTCTGTGATCTGGCCAACTCAACCTTGCATTGTGGATTTTGACTGGGTTTTTAGAGGCTCCTCAGTAAGTTATGAAGGTTTTCTTTTAATAGGGATGTATCAAGAGTATATAAAAGTTGAAATCTAGGATAAAATAGAGCATATCTACAATAAAATTTATTTATAAGATATTTCTTTCTCCCACAATGCACTTTTAAATCATTTTAATCATACCTCAATGTATTTTTCTTATTTACAGTCCTTGTCCAGTTTGTGGGGATAAGATTAGTGGATTCCACTATGGTATTTTCTCTTGCGAGAGCTGTAAAGGTTTTTTCAAACGTACAGTGCAGAATCGTAAAAATTATGTGTGCCTACGAGGGTCAGCCTGCCCAGTTGCTGTTGCCACGCGCAAAAAGTGTCCTGCGTGCCGCTTTGACAAGTGCTTAAGGACTGGCATGAAGCTAGAAGGTATGCAACTTTCCTTTACCGTATATTGATTATTTTGTACATCAAATGTAAATTAGTGTATGCTATTGAATTTTGTAATAATTATAATGTTAAAGAAGAATAAACAGATATAAATTGATTACCGTTGGATATTTTAGCATTCAAATATATATTTTGCGTCTGATGCCCTAAGTTCATGTTCCAGAAATATTGTTTTAATATTTAGTTTCAAATATTTCATAAGTAAATCATTTGTGTGCATTATTTTCTTCTTAAAAGATTTTATTCATGCTATTCTACTTACCTTGACTATAAACTTATGAAGCTTACTTTAGGCCATTTTTTAATTCATTGTGTATTCCTCCATATACACAAATTGTTTTAATTGTTGTGATTTTTAAACTTTTCTTCTTTGTTGTCTTGATGCTTGAATTATACCTATGCCTCAGACTTTTAACTGCTGCCAACATCTTTGGATGTAACTGTGTTTTTGTGCCCTTGCTGCTAATCACGAGTTTAGAATTGTATTACCAAGAGTTTAAAATGTAACATTAATTTATTATTAAAATCGAAAACTCTTTATCCGAAACAAATTTGAAACACCTTTTTAAAAAAAACTTAAGTCTTATTATCTGTTAATTTATTTTAGTGCATTTATGAATAGAGAATAAGAAGCATGCAAACATAAATTTGCATATATATTTCATATTTCAACTTATATTTCACATTTTTACATTTGTACCTCTTATTCTTTATAATTATTTTTATTAGACTGTTTATAATATTTTTGTCTTTTATTGATTTGGTGTTATACCATACTTGCTCATATTTTCAACTCTATCGGTAGCATTGAAGAAAAATTTTCTTTATTTCCTTACAGCTATTCGTGAGGATCGTACTCGAGGAGGTCGCTCAACATACCAGTGTACATACACCATACCTGCAAACCTTCTCCCTCCTGGCAGTGTAGGAGGACCTGTTGGAACCGAAGTATCGGAAGGAGCAAGCAGTACTCCTGGGACTCTGCCTGGAACTCGCCCTCCATCTACTTCTCCTCCGATGACCTCTGGTGATCAGCGTCCAGACGTCGATGAAGGTGGTCCTGGGACAGAATTGTCATCCGAAGATGGACGAAGCTCTGCGCCCGTGCCAAAACTACTTCAGGTAAAAAATTTGGGTTTTTGAATGTATTAAAACTTGAACTAGAATAAAAGTAAACGGAAGAAAACTACAGTGCAGGTTTAAAAACGTAAGGTTTTGCTTAGGAGAAAATATACACTGCAGCAGGAAAACACCAGCAAAGAGGGGTGTGTAAAAATCTGCAAAAAATAATGATAGTTAAGTATATTATTTTGGAAAAACAGGTCGAGAGAGATCTGAAAGGCAAACAAGATGATACATATTCACAAAAATAAATCAATATAAGCGGCGAAGGACATGGTGGAAAGCAAGTAATAAAGTTACAAGAAAAATAGCTGCAAAACTAAAATGACAATAGAATAGTGGATATTAAAGAGTTCAGTAGAATGTGTTTAAATAACTACTTCTGAAGGGTGGATTTATTAGCAAATGACAGCTCAGAAAAATATTTTATTTGGATCACATAGGTATGATTTTCTGTCTTTAAATTTATTTCGGTTGATTTTTTTAAATATATTGGTCATATTCGCTACATCATCTTAGAGAGAGAATCTTGATTGGAAATATGACACCTTGACCCAGAGGAACAAGGGGATGTTACCCTCATAAAACTCCCTACTCTTCTTTAGCTTCGATATCCTCAAATCTAAGACGTATTTTATTTGTTTTGTAGATTCCAAAAACTAGATGCACTTGAATTTGAGTGTGTCTTAGACTCATAATCCAAATGCATTATCATTTAGGTTTAGCCACTGAGAAAAGTTACTTAAACTGTAAGGCAGAGCAACAAAGTTTCTGTGGTACTGTACTTGGAGGGGAATCCGTGCTAATTGAGATGCAGCACAGGGCAGTATTGTGTTGCATGTGGCCTGTGCTATGTGGGGCCTGTGATAGGTATTGTTCAGTTACAAACCTGATCAGACACACTTTGTTATAAGTTGCATCTTACAATCATGTTTTTATTTTTGTACACAGCATCATTTCCAGTACTTGGATCTTAAATTCAGGTCTACCTTATTTTTAAGAATATATGGCATTATTCATTGATTACTGCAAGTGTAAGTCTATATTATCTACAGATTGACGCCCCAAAATTATCTGTAAAATTTCTGTTTTTTATGTATCTCTCTTATAAAAATTCAGCACCTTTGTTTCCCCAAATTATTAACAACTGATCCGGTAATTCACTAAGGCTATTTTTAAAATGTGAATAGAGAATGAAAATCACCAGGGGATACATAATCTTAGTTATGATGTCATGCATTTGAAACTCAAATTTTTAAATTAATTTGTTAATTATTATATTATAATGTTGTTCATGAAATTTGACCTGTAATTTAGGCTCATAAACATGCTATTAATTATTTCCTCTGTAAAATAGTTATTTTTGTTGTCTTGGTCCTAGGATATTTTCTGCAGTGAGTTCTTAATAGATACTGTTGCCTCCTTAGTTTAAAATAAGCGGCTTATTATGAATGTGCTTCAATATATGATGGCATCTATTATGATACTACTACTCATTTTAATTAATGCCTATTTATGCTATACTACATATTGTGGATTAGTTCTGCTTTAAAGTAACCAATTCAGTTTTTTGAATACAAATTGAAAAATCTATGTTATTTAAAATAATATTAGTTGTACATTTATTTTCCTTTATTTACTTTACTAAACTTTAAGAAATAGATTATGAATGGAAATTTGTAAGATTCCCTATTAAGAGATTAATGTTGTAAGATGTCTTGTTGGTGTAGAGATAATGGTGTTCTAGGAATGGTATATGTATTTAACCATTGGACACATCTCTCTGGTTATTTTATTGATTTATTTTAATTTTCATGACCCAATTATATTTCTTACCTTAAAAACTGACATTGGCTGAATGACAGATCCGTGAAATTGAAATTATTCAAAACTTTGCCGTCTTAAATTGATTTAAAATGGATATTTAATGAATCACTTTGCAGGAGATAATGGAAGTTGAGCATTTGTGGCACTACAATGAGCAGGACATACAGAAGTCTCCTATGCCTTCATCCTCCTCGTCATCCGCATCTGGTGGTGGTGCCAATGGTGACTCCGGTGGTGCCTTCATCTCTAATTTATGCCATATTGCAGACCACAGGCTCTACAAGATAGTCAAGTGGTGCAAGTCACTTCCCCTTTTTAAGAACATCACTGTAAGTCATTCTAATTAATTGCATAATTTATGTTATTTTTAAGATAGTTTCTTAACTGTATAAATCAAATATTAGACAAAGAGAGGCTTAAAAGTAGTTTGCAGTGGTTCATAACCAGTACATGCTACGAGATATTCAAATAAAACTGAATAAATAACAACTGAGTAATATGTATGACCTGAATATCTCAGAAGATAAAACAAAAAGTCTTATTCTGAGGAAATGACCTCGTAGGAACAAAAATTGTCACAGAGAACCAAGAACTTCTACAGGTATCCCATTTGCAATACTTAGGATGTTGCATAGAATATGACAGAGGATATGAAGATATGACAGAGAGAGTCTAGATTTTCCAGAGAATATTGGTCTGATAAGTAGATGAATTTTTTAAGTTAAACAAGAAAAGAAACCCAGATACAATTAAAAAAATCTGATGTGGCCAGCACATGACTTTCTCCATATACATAAGATGTAAATATTTACCTACGACAGTAATTTCAAACTTTATATTCCATCTAAACTTGGAAGATGAGTGATTAATTTATATATTATTATCTTTTACGTTACAGACATTCTAAATAATGTTTTACAGGAAATGATCGATGAAAAAAGATGAAATTGGCCTTTCGCCCATAGAGCCCAGAACGCCCACAACGTACATAATCAGCCAATTCCGGTGTATCAGTATTTCATGAATAACTCCTAAACAATCAGTGATACAAAAATATGTTTCAACCAAAAGTTATAGTAAATTACATTTTCTAAAACTTTTATAAATAACAGTATATACCTAAATATCATATTTATGGAGATATTTTGAAAACCGGAAATGAGCTTTGAAGAATGAAGCTCGACTTCCTATCAACCGATTTACTAAAAAAGCTAATCAACTCTAAAGACATCAACAAAAACACTATATATGGAATTTGGAGTTGATACAATGAATGGTTTTCATGTTAGAGCGCCCACAAAGTTCATAACAGCTACTTCCGGTTTATCGGTATTTCACGAATAACTCCTAATCAACCAGTGATACAAAAATATGTTATATACAAAAGTTATAGTAAATAGCATTATCTAAAACTTTTATAAGAAATACAATGCACATATATATCATATTTATGGAGATACTTTGAAAACCGGAAATGAGCTTTGATGAATGAAGCTCGACTTCCGGTCAACCGATTTACTCCAAAAACTAATCAACTCTGACAGCACACACCACAGTACTATATACGAAGTTTGGTATTGATACGACCAATAATTTTCACGTTAGAGCGCCCACAAGCACACACACACATACAGACACACACATACACACAGACATCATTCCGAAAATAGTCAAAACGTGTTCTAGGGACCCCAAAAAAAAATAAACTATGAAAAATAGAATCATTAGAAATTATATTTCTTTAATCGGTGAAAGATATATCTTATAGATTAAGTAATTCATTAATAAGAGAGGAACAATGTTTTCAGCCTATAGAATAAATGAGAAGAGAACAAGATAGTTGGAAAGAACATGTAGTATGATTGCCTATGGAGATATTTCCTAAGCAGACTTAGAAATTTAATTTTTCACTTTTTCATTTAGTAAAAGATGTGTTGGAAGATAGATGATATAGTAAAAGTGAAGTCAGAACAGGCTTTAAGCCTAATTGTAGAAGGAAGAAGAAGATAAAGTAACATGTCAGTGGAATTGAAAACCTAGATCTTTCACTTTCTTGGTGGATGGCTTTGTCCATTAAATTACCAGAAGCTCAGTTGCACAGCTTTAGAAAAACTTTTCTGTCAAAATGAGGGATGGCATAATCTTTGTTACATTTACCATTACCGTGGTTCTCATATTGATTAAGCAAATCCACCAAAGCTGCTTCTTTTCTGGTTCACCTCACCCATTGGTCATTGATGGGTATTATGCCCATCTTAGAATTAATTGGTGACAAAATAAAATTATTCTTATGTTTCCAAAACTTCTTTTGCAGATTGATGACCAGATATCTCTCCTTATCAATGCTTGGTGTGAGCTTCTGTTGTTTTCTTGCTGCTTTCGTTCAGTGGGTTCCCCAGGTGAGATTCGTGTTGGGCATGGCCGTTCCATCTCTCTGGAGGGGGCTCGTGCCTTGGGACTTACGCCTTGCATTGAGCGCATGCTCAACTTCACGGAACATTTGCGTCGTCTCCGTGTGGACAAGTATGAATATGTTGCTATGAAAGTCATCGTTCTCCTTACTTCAGGTAAGATTACCTCTTTTAGTAAATCTTCGGTTGAAAGAAAAAACTTCTTAATTTCCCATTTTAAAGCTGCTTTCTATTCACCGAGTAACCTCTCATGATCCCTTTCTCACGCGAAGATAAGAGAGACTTTTCTTCACTCTCTGGGGTGTATGAGCTCAATTGTGGGGAATGTGCGGCCACATACATAGGACAGACGGGTCGCAGCCTTAAAACAAGGACCAGAACAACAGCGATGCTACCGATTGGGAAACCCCGGATTGGCCTTTGCGGACCATCTCCTAGAGAGTGGCCATTTCAGCTCTTTCAATCTGAAGCTGCTCCAACGACAATGGAAAGGGAGAAAAATGGATTCCTTAGAAACAAAGGAAATTCTCTCTTCAACAAAACCCCTAACTAATGATCTCACCTTCCTCAACACCTCCCCTCTCCTGGTCCTTCCCTCAAAACTCTGAACATCCCTATAAATACTGTCATTTCCGATGTAATATCACCTGAGGATGGCTGTCAATCCTGAAACCGGTCGAATAAATTAAAATTTATTGTGGAAATTACGAAGTTTTTTCTTTCAACCTAAGATGTCGTTCCATGAAGTACAGTCAGGACATATCGATTATATAGTAAAACTTCATTTGTCTTTATTATCATATGGTTTTTATAAAGATGCTTTGGCTTAGAGGAAATCCTTGATAATTGCTCTTTAATTTGAAAACTGGTGTAAGACCACTCCTTTAGTTATCACCAACAATCAAGATATTTTCTCCATTTCTCCATTTCTTCATCTAAAATCCAGTGCATTTTTCGTCATTTATGTAATGTTTTGTTCTATGCATCTCATTGTTCTACCTATCTATGTCTGAAATAAACACTTGATCCTAGAACTTTACCTGCAGAATAACATAATCATTACATTATTTTAAATTTCTAATCTGAATATGATAAAAAAATCAGCTATCACTGTCTTTTTACAGTTGTAGGTAAGCAACTTAGTTGCTATATACAATTAGGTAATAAATATGTTGTACTTTGAATATCAGTGTATGTAAAAGAAAGGTCATTAACATTTGTATGCTAAATTTCCTTATAGATGCAAGTGACCTCCGAGAGCCAGAAAAAGTTCGAGCATCACAGGAGAAAGCATTAAGAGCGTTGCAAGAATATACATTAGCTCACCACCCTCGACTTCCTTCCAAGTTTGGGGAACTTCTGTTGCGCATCCCAGAACTTCAAAGAACTTGTCAGGTACTAAATCAATTGAACCATTAACATTTCATCGAAAGACCAATAAATGGCAATTATTCTTCCTGTAATATTTCGCTATTGCCATCCATATCTATTGTTCTAAAATAATTCAAGAGGATATTTCTGTACCTGTCATTGTACAAGCTAAGATTTATGTTCTTACAGATGTTTCATAAATTATGTAATATTAATTGTATGTAATGTAATCATTCATTTTTCTTATAATGTTGTTAGAAATGATAGGTGTTACTTAAGTTAATGTTGAGTCTTAATTTTATTTAAGAATTCCTAGATTTTTCTGTGATCCAAGAGATTTTCAGTAATATAAATATTAGGATATAATTCCATCTAAATTACTAAGGATATAATAATATGTAAATTAATTATATATTATTTTGTTTTCTGTGTGCAACTGATGTTGCGCGTTATGCTACTTCAATTGAAATCAATATGACTCATGGAAGTTTTACCCTTAGACCTCTTTTCCTATCCTTGTATACTTGGGTCAGTTTTGAAAACCTATTTCCTTTCTTGAATTTAGTTTTTAGAGGTTGTATATCGTTAGGAATTCCCTTAATATTTCACGTATTTTATGTTCTCAAGACAAATTGTTTTCTTTGAAGGTTGGAAAAGAAATGCTTTCTGTGAAGAGCAAGGAGGGTGAGGGGCCAAGCTTCAACCTGCTCATGGAATTGCTTAGAGGGGACCACTGAGGAGTGTCCAATCTCCTTGCCTTGCTGCCTTCATACCCTAAGGGGTAACCAAACTCTTTGATTTTTTTGATGTAGATACACCTAAGGCTGCTGCTTCAAAAATTATTTGTAAATGGTTGAAAATACTTACTTTAGAAGAAAATCAAAACCATATAACTTTAGTTAAATTTCTTCAAAATGCATTTTTTCATAGAATCCTATATTCAAGTATTTCTTATTGTATATTAGCTGAAGTGCTTGTTGATTCTTAAAGAGGAATATAAAAGTACCGAGGAAAGTAAAAGTATAAGTAAGTGAAAGTAAGGTAGATTAAATTCAAGTTGTCGGTCATGCAATTAGTAAGTACTTTTTAGTATACATGTCTAAAATCCCAAGCTATTCTCACTGTACAGGAAAATACATGAGCTCAGTTCAGCAATGGCATTAATCCTCAAGAGGACTGGTTGCTCACAACCTCAAAACTTTTGGAAAATTTATGCGTATTTTGTCAAAATTCTCGACATTTGGATTAGAAAATAATATTCCATAATCAAAATAAGAATCTTCATTTAATTTCCTTTCTTTTGGTGCTTGTCTCGACTCTGCACGACTATTTTCTAATATAATTTTGCATCGGACGAAAGGTGTGGCCTCTAATCTAAGACAAACAAACCTACAGAATTTCGATTTTATATATATAGATTGCTCATTGAGTAGTACGTAATATAATTAAAATTAAGTGAAACCAATCATTCCAGTGTCAAGATTCAACCATTTTCATTTATTTCCTTCAAAAGAATATTTAAATATTGTTTACCATTCTAGACATAAGAAGGTTAGAATGTTTTTTCAATGTTAACCAAAGAAAGTGCCATCATTTATGAGTTATTTCTCCAAGTACTAAATAAAAAGATCAAGTTAAAACCACAATGAGACAGTCATATTTAATTTATAATAATTATTCATATTGTTTATGTATGTATGTGTTTGCAGGCGAATCAGCCTCTCGGGCTATTATCGCCATATTGTTTAATTTATGTAATATCAATAATCTATGTAATAATGTTTTAAAGTATATAGTATAAAGTATAACTCATCCATACATTTCTGTTACTATTTTTGAAGATTTCAACGTATAAGATTGCTATATTATCACAAAGTTACTTCTTTATTATTGGATCTTAATAATTTAGTCTAAAATTTTCCATTTATCCAATTTTTCAGTAAACCATCAAAAGCAGTAAGTAGTTGCCTTTTATGGAAGCTGCCTTCTAGAAAAACAGGACTATCTTTGCTGTGGCTCTTCAATGGCATCTGTTGGCTGAAAATATTAGAATTAAAGGAATTCTTCCCAGAGTGTTCCTTTGGAGTTTGAGGGATGCTTATGAGCAAGCCCTCACACTTGCTGCCTCCTGCACAGCTGCAGGGAAGACTGGTGTGGTGCATGGCATTTGTGTTTTGTGCAGGGTGTCATCTGGGTTGTGGTGTATTTTTTTTTAACTTTTTCACCACAGCGCATTGTGCGTGAACCCTGTGATTTTTCTCCAAGTGATCCATGCGCTTGACAAAAAAAGGATTAAAAAAATGATATTTTGTATTGTTTTCCACTTTTTTGTAAGACTATGTGAGCGGTCAAGTTTTTTATGAGGAAGATGTTAATTTTTTATTATAATTTTTTATCGTTGAAATTTATAGATAATGTCCTGGACTCTTGGTGTGACTATGGTGTCCCTTTTAACCAACCCCTTGCTCTCCTCTTCTGCCTCTTTTTATTACCTTCGCCAATCATGAACCAACCTCCCTAGCTTCTGCACCTCACCCCATTTCCCTGAAAGGATGGCCAGGGCACCCTCCATGCCGAGTGTCATTTCGGCATGCTGAGGCGTCGCCTGCTAGCCGTCGTGGGCAGTTGATGAAGCAATAGGATCACTTTTGGCTGTGGTTAGGCTACTCCTGATCCATTGAAAATATTTCCCTTAATGTTTTAACATCCCTGATGCAGTCTTTCACTTGCTCTTCATAGGTCTGCTTTGGGATGATATATCCAGTGTTTTTATAGGAACAAGTTGAAGAATGCCAATTTTATTGTATAATTTGGCTGCTAAAGATTGTAGCGGGTATTTTTATCTGCTACTTTTGTGGTCATCCAAGTCCTCTTTGAGGACAACCAATAGTGAAATTGTGAAAGGAAATTGTTTCTTGAAAAGTCACCCTTGCATGCAATGTGTCCAAGAAAAGCCAAAGGTCAGTTTTCTTTCTAATTTTTTTTTTCGCTAATAAGAGTTTTATAAGGCCAAGCCTTGGAAAAAGTTGAAAGGAAGAAATAAATGTGCCAACCACTTAGTGGTAAAAAACAAAACTTTGATAGGAAAAATAATAAAATAACCAAACAGTGCCTCTGTGCAAAGGTTGTGAAGTCGAGAGCATAGTTAGCTTGACCCTCCCTTTTTTTAAAGATGCATGGCATAAGTATTTATTTTAAGGTTGTTTGTTTCACAATGAAGCTTTTTATTCGTTATTTTTACACATTGCTAAGAAAATGAAATGATAAATGTGGCTGTTTGCCCCTCTCCAAAGGACCATACGCCTCACAACAAGAGAACGATTGTCAAAGTGCAAGCCGTCTTGTGTATATGTGAAATTGCTGGTGAAAGATGGGGAGCACATGAACTGATAGAATCGAGTTGTATGTGTTAATCACATAATGTTTATGGCAACCCACCTGCAAGTGCTCTCCTTACTGGAAGGAGTATTGAAGCATGTTCTTCCTATTGGCATTCGGAGAATCAAGTAGGAGTGATCAACGATTTGCCCTTTCCAATCCCTCTCTTTTACACCCCTCCCAAATCCACCCCTGTTTATGCAGCTCTGTGCAATGTTGGCCATCATCCATCACCATTCCATTGTTGATCAGAAACTTCTATAGAAGTCTGGTCATACCCCTATCTCTCTTGTTCCCTTGCCATTCCTAAAAATAAAGTTTTCTTACCTGAAGGATTCTTTTTGTACTCATTTTAATCAATCTTAAACCATTTAATTGCCAAGTGAGTGCTAGGTAAAAGAAGGATGCCCGTTTAAGTCACTTGAGAACGTCTGAAGTGTTTTATGATGAATCCATAAGTTCCTGCTTAATAATAAAACTTTTGTCACTACTAAATTCTAATTTGTTAATTTTCAAATACACGATTTAAATAGTTTCAATGGGAAATATTTTAAATCAGTAAGTAATAAAATTAATTCTACATGTTGACCTCAAAATCCTCTAAATATAATTTCCTGTACTGTTTATGCTCTTCTTGAAATTCTTCTGAAGCTTTGATTTCTGATATGACATGTGTTATGCAAATAAAAAAATGGTAGGGTGAAAAAATATACACACTGCAGCAAGAAAAGATATTTGTGGTTGTATTTTGCTAAGCTGTAATGTGTTTAGAAAAATTAGAGCTATTAAAGGCATGAGGCCAAGCTAGCTGTTAAAGTTTAAGAAGTCCATGCCTGTGACTTCAGTTGAAACTCTTTTTGGTCTTTGGGCCAAAATGTGTAGTTTAATTTTAAAAGACCAAATATTTTCTTGCAATCCATTACTGCCTTGTACATACTTATAGATAATTGAGTTAAATCTATGTTAATATATATTTTTAAAATAATAAGGGAGTAATTTAAAGTCGATGATTTCATTACATCCAAAGAAATTTACATCTTGAAAATGATCAGTGGGCTGGATCTGGTCTGATTGCTGCAGGTCGCTAATACCATTTCTAAAATTCATAGATCTGAGTAAATGAATGGATATGGTTCTACTTAGTGCAGTTCAGTTCTGACCTCTTCCAGACTAGGCTTCCCATCATTCCATTTTATTTCAATTCTTCCATTTATATCAATGTATAAACAGAGTCTGAATATAAACACTCATTCCTGACCCATATTTTTACCTGGAAATATATTAGCTTTCTTGCCCTCTATGGGAATTAGTCTAAGAGGCTTTATTTCAATTTACGTGAATATTAGGTATCTCGAAAATGGACCCAGAATATGGCCCATGCTACACTGGCTACTGATTGACAAAATAATTGTTATAAATCACAGTAAGAAATGATTAATAATATATCATCCTAAGATATAACTCTACCCAAGATATTAGCAATAATTGGGCAGATAAACTATCTTGCATCATTCCAGCGTTGAATTTTAAAGGATATAGAAACATCAGAAATATGATATCACATGATATGTAAGACTGTGAAAAGTGATAATCAAGTTATTTTACCCACAGTTTAAAAAAAATAAATTATGGAATATTTAATAAGTTAATATCACCAACAGATTGGCAATGTTTAGAACAGAATGAAAAGAGCAGGATGTGAGCAATCTACTTATTATTTTAAGATGATAACATACCATAGCATGTAAAAACAAGATGAGATCCATTTAAGATGTTAAAACTTAATCTATTATCTAAATATCTCTATAACATTCATACAATAGGTCCTAAAGTATATATCAGAAGAATATACTAGAATAGAGCTGCAAATTATCCTTCCTTATCCTAAAAGTAAATAAAGATCTCAAAGTAAGCAATCCCAAATATTGACCATAATAATGCGGATTGAACAACAGCAAGATCTCAAACATATGCACCTCCACAACCCTGACTTCTGTACTACATGTCAGTACAATGACATAAATGTGGGTAAAGAATTCCTTTATAAAGGGAACCAATACATCCCAACCAAGCTGAAGGTAATAAAAAAAAGGAAAAAACAATAAGAAGAAAATTTTCCATTATGCAGTGTTCATGTAAAATGACAATTGAATGTAGTTGCATGGGGCCCAATACTTAATATTGAATTATATGGTAGACATTACGACAAATCAGATTCCCATGGAATTAAATGTTGAAAAGCAAATGATAAGTAAACCTTAATGTTTAGTTGATTGCTAAACATTTACAAACAAAACTTTGATTTCAGGAAAACGTACTTCCAGTGAAATATGTACAATAAAAAAAGGCTCACAATACAATACTTACAATAAAAGGCTCAAAAGTGAACAAATTAAAAATTTCTATAACAAATATCTGTACAAAACAGATTGACAAAGATTATGAATATAATATGCATAAAATATTAGGCATACAGTTATTTATTTTTAAAAAACATTAGAATTAGACTAAAATATATAACAAAACCGAGGATCGAACTTATGGAAGGACCAATCAAGAGTATTCAATACTACATAAGAACCACAGCAAAGAAATGCAACAACCAGCGACCAATATACATTTAAATTAATACTGTACAATTACCTTTTTTGGCACCTAGCAGCAGATTAAAAGTCCTTTGAAATGTATGTTTAGTCTAGTATTATGGTGTACCAATCATACAGAATGAAAGTTGTCCTTTTAAGTGATTCACTTAATTTAATCCCTTATTGAATCTGCCTAATTAGCAAGGGGTGGGGCACAACGTATCAGTTGAATCATGTGCTATTGATGCTTTAATTTAAACATTTCCAACCCATGTAACAATGTAGAAAGATAAAAATATACGTGTAAGAAAATTGAAATTTAATTGAAACCTAAAGAAAAATCTGAACAGGTTAGAAAACCAAATTATATTAGATACCAAGTGAAAGCAGAGAAGGACAAATTGTTGACACAAAAGCCATAGTTTTATCAAGAAATGGGGGAATGGAAAAATAGCATAATCATAATAGAAACAGAATAACCAATTGATGGATGTGTATGTATTTATACAGAAAACCCTATCACTTTTTTGCTGTCACGAAAATGTACGCCATTAGATTAAAAAATACATGGTACTAAAAAGTTTACTGGGGAGAAAATTTGCATTAATGAAAACCTGTAAAAAAATGGCAACTCATGTAAACATTATAAATTGTATAGAAAAGTACATCCAGGCCCGTTCTTATAATTTTGGGGGCCCTACGCAACATTATTGTATAGGGCCCTATAGACCCCAGTGCCAGGCTGCCCCTCTATAATAATTTAATTGAGTACATATTATAATTTTATAACGTTATAATATGTTACGGAAATTGAATTTATTATGCTTTTAATTTTATTTATTTTATACAAATTTTAACTATTGAAATGTTTTATGTCCTTTTTGTGGCTTGGCGGCTGGGCCCCTAAGTTGACGGGGCCCTACGTGACCGCATGTGCTGCGTATGCCTAAAAACGACCCTGGGTAAATCAATGTTGAACTATTCTATTATTAAACATACATTAGTAAACAATTTTATGGCTCAATGATCTGTTTCCTGCAAGGAATTTAAGATTAAGCATAAAATAACTGTAGGCCTTTGAAAGATTAACTAAATATATGGGTGAACCAGTAAACCAGAATTAATTAGCTAAAAAATTACAGAGAATCAACAAGAATGGGATAGCTAAATTAATGAAGCATGTGAACTAACTAATTACAAACTAACTGTCACACAAAATCACAAGTACAATATAAAAGGTGAGAACATGCTGAGATAACCATATGCTATAATAGCTCTAGCAATTCACTAAAAATAAGCAAAAATAAATTAATATCTATAAAATTTAAACAAAAACCAAGATTGTTAAATTACATAGAAAAGCTGGATATTAATTATAGGGGATGCCAATATAAAATCCTACAAAAGCATATGTATTATAGTACTACAACTTTATGATAATCTTCATCTTTTCACTTCTATTTATCCATGGGTTTCAGTCACAACTTCTTCTGCAAAGTAGATTCTGATCCTTCTTCCTATTTCGATTCTTCGAAGGGATCTCCCCTTACACCGCTTTGTGAGCCATCTTCCTCTACAAGGATGTCAGGCAGTGATTGCTGACAAAGCATCCTTTTAACAGAGTTGGGATTGGTGTGGTAGCTTAGTGGTTCTATTACCAGCCCAGAAAGAGGGAGACCTAGGTTCAAGTCCCACTCACTTTGCTATTTTTTGCTTTATCTATCCAGGAGTTCCTGCCACAACTTTAGGTGCAAATTTATTATTAACTAATAATCCTTGTTCCCATAAATCCTTTGAGGGGAATTCCCCTTACACCGCTTTGTCAGCCTCTATGAGGCCTTCTGGCATAGGTCAGTGCCACTATTAGAGCATCACTTGCCTTGCTGACAAAGCATCCCTACAACAAGTGTGGGATTGGTGTGGTGGGCTAACTTTGTCATTATAATATCCATCTAGAAAGTGGGAGACAATGCTCACTCACGTTGCAATTTTTTGCTTTATTTACCCATGGGTATCTACCGCACAACTTTTTGTGCAAAGTAATTTCCTAGACTTGTTCTGTAATTATAAATTAATGATATGAAAAAAGCAACAAGTGTACGATAATGTATCATTATGGTAAAGAAATTGTCAAGAACTATTGATATTTTGTAAAACAATTTCTTAGAGAGTAGCTAGATTATAGATTATAAATATAAATTATAATGACAAAATAATATTCTACCCGGTAAATATTTAGAATATTTTCAAGAACTATCAGTATTTAATAAAACCATTCTTTATAGAGTAGCCAGATTATATTTTTCAAAATGATATGATAATATTCTACTTTTTACGTATGAGTATATGAGAAAGTCTTATGCAACACTGTTTCCTTTATTTGTATAATCCGTTGAGAACCATAACCATCCTTTTATTGCAAAGGCCAGGAGAGAAAAATCCACCAGAAGATATCTGCCAATTGATTCTCTACCACAGGAGGAACAACTTCTACTCTTCTTTCTTGTGTCACTTGATTAATGCCACGCTCTTTGTTGAAGGACTCAGATATGGATGAATGTGAATAAAAAAGTAATTAATTAATATTGAAAACTACAGCATGACTTCACCTTGGGGAATTCCTGTAGTGGCAGGTTTAATGGAGGAATGGGAGTACTTGACTGATACGAAGAAATATCGGTTTGAGAGAAAGTTGTTTATTATTTTGGTAATGTGAGCTGGGCAGTTGTTTTTGTGTAGTATGAAGATGATTCCGTAGTGCCAGATTTTATCAACAGCCATTTCAAAGTGAAGGAAAACAGCATAGTTTTCCATTTTATTCTGAAGTCGTTTCTTACATGTCAGATTGTTTGGTAGATTGTGGCCGTATATTTGATGAATCCCATTTGGTGAGGGATTATAAGGTTTGTTTCAACGAGGAAATTTGAAGATGATAAAGGATTATTTTTTCAAATAGTTTTCCAATATTTGACAGGTGGGATATGGGGCAAAGATTATTTGGGATTGCGGGGTTTTTGCCAGGTTTGGGGATCATGATTATTTTGGCTGTTTTACAGGGCTTAGGGAAGTATAAGAGAAAAGACATTTGTTAAAAAGGTCAGTGAGGAAGGGGAGGGAGATGATTACGAGAGATGATATCATTTTGTTTGAAATATTGTCAAGACTGGGTGCTTTTTTATTGTTGATGTGTTTGATTAAGGTATGGACTTGAAGTGTGCTTATTGAAGGGTGGGGATGGTTGATAATAATAGTAATAGTAGTATTTATTTAGCAAGAAGCTATTCACATACAATATATATCATCAAAAGAATATGTCAAAAACTAAGTCTACAAAAGTACAAAAAATATTTCAACAGTTTTTTCTTATTTGCAATCCACTTCCTTGCTTCATACTCAAAGCCATTCATAGAATGAATGGCCTTTATGTGATTTTCCAGTGAATTGTAAAACACTAATCCTTTAAAAAATACCGAATTCTGCGAAACAGCCTTGCTCACATATGGTATGTGAAAGTCCTCTTTTGCTCTCGTGTCATGGCAATGAATGTCAGAATTATTTGTTGTCACTTTCTTCAAATAGGAAGGCGACAATCCAATTTTTATTTTATGAATAAATTTTAAGACTTCAAAGTCCAACATTTGGTGGACATTGAGCCAGTATAACTGTTCAAGCATTGCATCAATTTATGCAAATTTGTCCCGTTTAAGAATAATTCTCATCGCTCTATTTTGCAATGATGGAGCATATAGTCTGAAACTTCGGTTTTTATCAAATCTGATGAAGGGGGAAGTGTCATTACTTCCTCAAGATGTATTGTTAGTAGTTCTGCATTTGTTTCCTCATTATAAATTATTTCTGTTTTGGTTTTAGGGGTTGAGGTACTTTGGATGTATTTTTCTGAGATTTTGCCATTTTCCATATGGCTCTAGTGTCTCCCTCTGTTTCATGGAGTTTCTTAGACCACTCTGTATTTGCAATATCTTTAATTTTTTGTTTGACTTCGTGGTTTAGGAGTTTTAATAGAATTTTCTCACTTGCGTGTTTATATGTGGTCTTTTGATAAGTGATACTATTTCTGGAGGAAGAGGGTGATAGGTGTGGAGTGGAGTCTGGTAGCTAAATTTTTAAAATCAGTGAGAGTATCACTTAATTGGTTTATATGGATATCGATGTCCGTGGGTATAGGAAGGGAAGGGTATAGGGTTTTCAGGAAGAGTGGGAAAAGAAAGCAATTTGTTGTTTGAGAGGTGAGAGAAGAGGTGCCAGTTGGTGGGTGGTGGTGGGGGCGAGGGCGATTGATGAGAGAGTGGGTGAGATAGGAATTTGGAAAAGGATTGGATAATGGCCCGAGTTTAGTTCATGTATAACAGCGGGGGTAATTGTATAAGGGACATTGCAAGTTAGAACTAAGTCGAGTATATCATCTGGGTTGTTATTTGAAGTTAGGTGGGTGAAAGAATTGAGGGCGAAGAGGTTGATTTGGGAAGAGGGTTTTGAAGAGAGTTGCCCCGGAGTTGTTCGTTGTTGTGCATCCCCAGGAAGTGTGTTTAGCATTAAGATCGCCCGTGCAGATAGTGGGTTCATTAGTCATGATGTCTAGGAAGTCTTTCTTGGTTATTTTAGTTGTAGGGGGGCTTGTAGGCATGTATTATTTTGAGTTTCGTAGATGAATTTTTACTGCTATTGCTTCTAATGGGGTAGAGGAATATTGGCTAAAAGATGTAGAATGGATTTGGATATCCCTATTGCTACTCCTCCGCCATGGCCTTTTTGATTGCATCTGTAGATACAATAGTTTGGTATGTGGAGAGAGTTGTTTCATTTAAAAAAAAATTTCTTGTGATAGGATGACATGAGGGTGGAGGGACTATATAAATAAATTAAATTCTGTTTTTTTTTGTTAGCAATACTATTTGCATTCCAGGATAAAATGGATAGGTATAGAGGATTATTGGCCATTGGGGAGGAAGTTAAGTAACGTTTGAATAATTCTTTTGGTTATTTCGTTTATGAGATTTTCAAAGAGATCTTGTGGGAAGGGGGTAGGTAACGATGGGATGGGGTTAATTTGGGGTTGTTGCTGCGGATTGAGAGGGGGAAAATGCTGGTTAGTAATATTGGCATATGTTGGTTGGATGGAAGGGGAGGTGGTGTTACGTGTTCGTCTCATGGATTGAAGACATTGGGTGTAAGTAGGGCACCCTTTATAGTTTGTGGTGTGATTGTGTGGTGCGGATCGATTTTGGGGTGGTAAAAAGGGTTAATTTTGATCTTGATATGTAGAAGTTGGGTTAGGGTGTTGAAGCGTTGTCTGTTGTTAGGATTTGTGAGAGTTATTTTAAATAGAGAAACTGGGCGTCAGTTGACAGAGGAGATATCAAGGGCTAATTCCCAAGGGATTGGGCAGGTGGTTGATAATTGTTCAATGTTAGTGATCTCAAAATTTAAATTTTCTAGCTCTGATTTGATTTCTACTAATGGGGTATTGATGAGGAGTCCTCTTATAACTAATTGAGGTTTCCTATCTTCCGAAAGTTGGTCAGTAAAGTGTTCTATTTCTTCTAATTTTAAAGTTTTAAGAACATTTTTGTAGTCAGTAACATAGATACATTTGATTAATTTGCATGAGGAAGCAATTAAGTTTGCAGAAGGAGGGAAGTTGCAGATATTTTACAATTTTTGGGCTAAGGCAGGCCAATTTGCAACATTATATAGTTTTATAGAGGGGATTTTGGATTTGGGGGAATCATTTTGGTCTATGTTGGGGGTTGAAGAGTTAGTGGGATTAACTTGTGGTTAGTTTGGCTGGGATGAACAAGATTGAGTTATATCGCAGTTCATATCGAGGGTATAGTATCAAGTGCAGAATATCTATTTTATGTGTTTAGGTAATATGGTTTGGCATTATGGTCTTGTTAGGGCTTGGACCTCATCTTGAATACCGATATTTCTAAAAGGAGTTTGTACATCACTGCAAGGGCGTCGCCAGCCACTGGGCTAGGAGGGGGCAAGCTGCCCCCAGAAAAAAAGAAGCCTAAAATAACGCAACCCGCAGAGCACTGGGGTGACCTTTTCTCTGGCTCCCCTTTAACTATATGTATTTTTGGGGTTTTATTTTAATCTCATACGGGACTCAGGAGCTTGTCTTTCCTATGACATGGACTCAGATAGTTTAAATGAACCTTTTGCTTAACGATCATGTTCGATTTTTTTCTAAAATTCCTCTTAATTCCTTTTATCATGGAAAATAAAGCATGCCTGCAATGTAAACTTCTCGGATGCCGGTGTCGTCTGCTAGAGCGATATAGAAAACGAATCATCTGCCAACCTCCCGCAAACTCTATTAAAACCTCGTTGATTAATTCTAATGTCAATTTTATGTATATTCTAATGCATTAGTCCGTCTTAGTTTTTAATTGACCAATACCAAGTATAGCATAAAATTCCTTAATAGCCGTTTACCGCAATGAAATAAAGCTACTCTATAGTACATTATTATAGCTTATCAGGGTAATTAGAGATTTTCCGCTTGTGCAAATGTTTGTTCTAATTCATAATTGGGACTTAATGCAGTAAAAGTTGTCAAAATGACGAATACGAGAACTTGTATACCATGCAAGACCTGCAGGTGCAGCCGAGAGCACAATGAAATGTTCATTAAAACCCCTTGGATTAATACTGACGTTCGTTCTGCTTCATAGAGTTCAGACAATGAATGAAATAATAAAATTAAGGAAGATGCATAGATTCTAGTTTCGGAACATTTTGTGGTGGCAGCTGTTCTGATGCGCAGCAATTGACCATGCTGCAGGCAGAAACAAGCCACTGCTTATTTACCTATAAAACATTTAAAAATGCGAAAATAACAAAATTGCTTCATGTTACACATTGCTCAAAATACATTTTGTGTTCCAAAACGTTCGACTTACTCGATCAAACCTTGATAAATCTGTATCAAATCCGCAAAATCACGAAAAACAATGTATTGGTATAGGGAGATACGAAAAGTGCAACCCAGCATGGCTAAATGCGCAATCTGCCCTTTTTTTTGGCTTCACTTTTGGGCGCTAGAGATAGCAATACTACCCTTGTGGGGCTGCCTGATTGAGGGTACATAATGAAGGTAAAATAACTGCAGGTTATGACAATAAAACAAATACTTTACTGCAAGAAAGAAAAGCGATGAGGAAGTTATACTTTTAAATATTGTGAAAAGAGGGAAAGTTTCCCCAGTTTCTGATGAATTTCTGAAATCTGATTTGTAATTGTAACTGATTGCAAATTTGACAGATTAATTATAATTGAGCCCAATTATATTTTATCAGTACTTTTCCCAATACTGGTGTTTACACGTGCCAACACTTGACTTTGTTTTGGGTCTAAATTCTTTTCAAATACGCTCAAAGAAAGAAATAAATAGGAAGTTAGTGCATAAAATTGACTACAAACTGTGTTAAAAACCATGTTTCATCGTAGTAAAGTTACGAAGAAAAAAATTAATATAGTTCTCTATCACTGAAGTACGCATTTGATAACATCGACATAATTCATACGTTTCCTTTTTTTAAATAAAAAAGTTATTTGTATTAAATTATTTACTTTTATCAATTAATTGTTGTATTGTTTATTGATATTGTATTAATTATTGATATATTTTAGAAGTAAACGTCTCGAAAAAGATTCGATTCCCTTGAATACTTCAAAAATGGCAAAGGTCTATTTACTGATCGAACTTTTTAGATTAAACTTTTACATTAACGCTATATTTTAAAACTTACGAGGAAAATTGGAACTTTTGTTTATGAACTTCGCCACTAATGCCATCTCTTGAGGAAAATTGGAACTTTGGTTTATAAACTTCGCCACTAATGCCATCTCTTGAGGAAAATTGGAACTTTTGTTTATAAACTTCGCCACTAATGCCATCTCTTGAGGAAAATTGGAACTTTGGTTTATAAACTTCGCCACTATTGCCATCTCTTGAGGAAAATTGGAACTTTGGTTTATAAACTTCGCCACTAAGGCCATCTCTAGAGGAAAATTGGAACTTTTGTTTTTAATAAATCACCACATTGGTGCACCCATCCTTATTTGAACATCTTAGGAATGACTTCATCCGTTGCTTTTAAAATTACCTCCTCTTCTAAGAAACAAAAAATCATTTATATCAGATGAAATTTTCTGGTAGGCTCACATTTAAGCCTGAATTCGTTATTTATGTATTAGCCAAGTATTCTATTGAATGCGTTACATACCGGAGAGTACAAATTCGGCTGCATTAAAATATTCTGTAGACACTTGATTATAGTTGATATTATAATTGAATTTGCAGAAATCAAGTTATATACCAAGGTAGAAAAAATGAAGACGTCAACTTACAATTATTTAGACTAAGTGATAGGTGGTTGAACCAGCAGAGAGATGATACAAAACCCAGTCTTACGCACTGAGTGTTCAAAGGAAACAAAAATTTTCCACGAATTGAAATTTTGAATATAAAAAAAATTGAATATAAAATATATAACTCGACAAAAATTGGATGGCTTACTCTGGTAAAGTTGAAGAAGGGTAAACTTACCATAATATTATCCTAAACCCGAATTCAAAGAGAGAAGAGTTATAGTAATAAGTGTAGGAGTACAAGCAGGAACAAGATAAAACATTTCAAAGCGCGTGGCTATCACACTAACAACCTTACAGTGTAAAAGAATACCGGTACTAATAACGTGGGTGAACCCCTCATTCTTCCATTGGTGAACTTTGTAAAAGAAGGCCTTATTCTTGCATCTCCATCATTTTTCAATATTCTGAAAATTTCACATAGAATTCTATCTACTCATAATTATTAGTAAAAATTACAATCAAAAGTATATCATGGAAAATTACAGTTGTAGAATTTATGTGCTCTCTCGTTTACGTTGATACGGTTGGTACTTACCGGTGTCGATTTATCCGATTAATCGTTGAAGACAAGTTCGAATATGAGAAACAGAGACGTCAGAAATTTCGTAGCTGTATAGCTTGGTGTGCTTATCGCGAAATTATCCTCTTAAATGTGGACCTCTTGTGTTGTATCGGCTGGCTGTGTATTCTTATCGTGGAATTATTCTTTGGTGATTGTTCATAGTTGAAGTTTTCTTCTTTATTGTAGTTATTCTGTGATATCTTGCTATTGTTATCCTTCAGAGGAGATGCGTCTTCGACCAAATAATGTGAGCAGAATCATCTGTTATACTCTTCAGTTATCATTGTTTTGCTTGTATTTCAATAGTGTTGCAGGTGCGTTTGGTTTTATAGGGAAAGGACTTCGGCTTTTAGGTGATAGTTATTGCAATAATATAAAGTGCTGTGATTATCATTTGAATGACAAGGAAGAGGGTGAGTGTATTTTAAATATTTATAATATATATATATATATATATATATTTTGTGCGGCAAGGTAGGTTTCATAAAAAAATGTGTGTCCCTTCCGTTAACTTACTAATTTATCTTGCTGTACTTTGAATTCCCTAGGTTTGAAATCCTATTTAATGTACATTCATAGCGTGATTTAAGGGTTTAATTGTATGGGTAATAGAAATTTACCATTGTATGATCTAACTTGTTATCTGTCAAAACTTATTGCGAACTTCTCCAGGTTACTAGAGTTGTGTTTTCGCTGTGTTTGCAAATTTGTAATGCCTCTGAACTGTAGACAGCTTAGTTGTTATACATTAGAAACGTAGATTCTTACTATTTTAGGCTTCATCCTTGTTTTAATATATTTAGATTTGTCTGACACTCTTTCTGATTTTTATAAATGTTTGCTAAATAATGCAGAAATGTTGGATGTGTGTACAAATATCTATTAGTAGTAGTAGTTCAATAAGGTTCATACCACCTACACGCAAATCGAACCACTTCCTTTTATTTCCATAATTGGTAAATTTCTAGAAGAGGTAAATTTACCCCATAGAGGTAAATTTCTAGAAGAGCTCTTCTAGAAATTTACCCCATAGGCAAATTTACCCCATAAGCTTCTTCTATTCAATCGAGTTAAAATCATTGTTCTATCTTCAATAGCAAGGGAGATATAGAATTTCTCCCAAACAGACCTCTTCTAGAAATTTACCCCATAATTAATAGTATTTTTTCAATTTAAAACCTTAGAGATACTTCCTTGAATTAACCATTTGAAATGTGAAATATCCAAAGCCTCAGTGTTTCTCTACATAGCAATGAAATATTTTTTAAGGCAGCCACAGGTGTTTTTTGTGAAATCACTCTATTAATATCTTCATCACATATTTACGAATACACAGCGTAGTCTCCAGTTAGTAGTGTGATTGAAACGGGAAATTTACCGTATTTTTTTAGCCAATTAACCAGCACCATCATTCAAACTACACAAATCAGCTTTATAGTCATGATATCATTACTACTTGCTGATTACATAGATCTATAGTAATAAATCGTCCTATTTTGGGTGCTAAGAATTTGATATTACTAACTTATAATAATCAATTGTTACATTACAGTTCACAGTCATACATTCATAGTTTTCATTATTATACTACCTTTTGAATAAATTAGGGATAAGAGTTTTTCTGGATGTATTTTACATTATATTGACTTCTTTTTTAACTAAGTTTTTTCATGTTTTTTTAGTTTCAACATTACAATTTACTTATTGCATTTATCTATGACTTGAATTAATGTATTAAATATCAACTATGACATGTGAATATATTTTAGTTATGATTATCATTTTCAGCCTTGTCTATCTTAAAAGCTAGCTTATATGTGAAACTCTATGGACAGCACCTTGGAAATACATTGATATACAAAGCAATTGCTCATCATTTGGAGAGTGAACCAAGAAAGGCCCTGGCAATTGGAATGCATGGTTCAACAGGGACTGGAAAGAATTATGCCTCTCGTATGATTGCTGACAGTATATACAAGAAGGGTATGTCCTCTCCTCTAGTCCATGTATTTGCTGGCAAGGGATCATTTCCTGTTGCAAGTGACGTGGATATATACAAGGTAATTCAGCATATTTATGAATTTCCCTTTCCTAAAATAGTCAAGATATATGCCTTTTTTGATGATTTGTAGCCAGTCAATCTTATTTTTAAAATTCTGTTGGAATCATTTCTGGGCTGTAACAAGAATGCAAGCCTTTGTTCATTTTTATACCCCAAGAGAAAGATCAGTTACAACAAAATTATATCTAAATTAGGCTAGCGTTGAAATATATTAGGTAGCCTTACTGTATATTCATGTAGTGGTAGAATTGTTGTGTTTCATAAGCTGAAGCGTATGAGCTCCCTCTAGAATCAAACCTGGTTGTACTTTCGTCAAAGGCAAACATTCAGTATCTGAGAGCCCAAATTCATTCTCTCGAGTTACATCTTGTTGCTTCCATAGTCTATTTATATTTTCTATACTTTACTTTGCATCTATTTCCCCCTTAATTTTTTTATATGGGTTTAGCTAACATTATAGAGATCACATAACTGAGGGAAAGTGATTGTCCCACTAAAAATTTCTTGGCCTCTTTTTGGTCCACCCTACTTTGATTTGCTTGTTTAAATGTTTTTTAATTCTTCAGTATGGGAGATACTTAATTCCTCAAGGATAGAATAAGGTAAAAAATAATGAAATGATCTGGTCCCTCACCTACATCTTCAACCTTCTAGACAGCCAATATTTTTCACTTTTTAGTTTATTCGCATTATATGCATCTATGTTCTAAGTATTTCTTCTTATCATAAGGAGATATGTATTTAATTGGTTTATTAATTTGATGAATATCTTCCTGCAGTTCTAGTTATGCTAGTGTTACTTGACATTTTCTGAAAAGTGTTTGATTTTAGCCAATGAGGCAAGTTTCCTTTAATCTTTGCTGGCCCTCCTCAGCTCTCTTACCACTTACTACCTGAAAGTTTTAATTTTAAATGTAACCATATAAAGCCTCTAAAGCATTGGTGATAATATTTTAAATTTATTGAAGGTTAAAACTATGCTCAACAATGCCTAATGTGACCACCCAAGTACCAAGCTTTGAGGAATGTCTGGTGACAATAATTATATTTTGGGGAATTCAGTGAAGGGATGGAAAGATATGATGAAATCAATTTTTCTTATTATAATGAGATCACCAATATTTCATTTTATTATAATTAAGTGGATGTCAGATTTTTTACCTTTTAAACCTTTGAAAATTCAATCTCCCAAACATTTCTAGATATACCTGTATCTCCCGAACTATATCATAACCTCTGTTGGCAAAAATGTTTTTGTTCCCTTCATTCCTACAAATCCATGGGAAATTTATGGGCCACAATTTGAAATCAACCTTTTTATATTTCTATCATATTACGTGTGAGCTAATATCAATGCACAAAATATGCAGAAGGACTCTTGTTTAGTGTTGAAATGAAACTTTGCCAAGTGACACTATGTGTTTTTCATCTCTTTATTAATTTTCCATGATCTTGTGATTGGAAACTAACTATTCCTCAATACATACATATACATATTTTGTGAAATTGTTGAAGTTACTTTTCCATTTCTTACATCAATATCATTTCTTTTATTTAAAAAATATGCTATTGAAAACTATGCAGAGTATCATTGTAATTATATTTTTGTAATCTTGTGTGATTATTATTAAAAATTTATACAGTTTCGTTGTTTTTATAGAGAAATCTTGTGGAGTGGATTTCAGGAAACGTTAGTGAATGCCAATATTCTATGTTTGTGTTTGATGAATGTGACAAATATCCTCCGACACTGTTGGACGTGGTGATGCCATTC
Source organism: Sympetrum striolatum (assembly GCA_947579665.1). Classification (NCBI taxonomy): domain Eukaryota; kingdom Metazoa; phylum Arthropoda; class Insecta; order Odonata; family Libellulidae; genus Sympetrum; species Sympetrum striolatum. Next base: position 13,226,794 of record OX388342.1, read on the forward strand.
ATCGACCACCATGCCACTTTTGGAGGTGTGGATTACAGGTTTGGATTTTTTAAATTTGCATTTGAAATATTTAGATTCACTCAATGTGAAAGAAAGTTGTATTTTTACTTTCTGTGTAATATGACAAAGCCTAGCCTATAGGGTTACATGATTGTTTTTGGCTAAATCAGTTTGATTCTCTGGGAGAAGCATGATGTGGAGAAATAATTGGGAAGCCATCTGAATTTATTAGTAGCAGTGTGGGAGTCAATGTAATGACCCTGTGTCGCACTCAATGAATGTGGTCATGGCTAGTCCTTATGGGACATTGAGTTTGCTTAGAAAAGCCCACCACAGCAAAGCTGATTCCCCCTTTTCTTGAGCAGAAATAGGACCACCACAGCTGATCTCAATTAAGGGGGACTTCCCTAAAATCTTAGTTCGCGTTCACTTAGCTGTGAGGACCCCTGTCTATATTTACTGGTGAAGAGGAATATGTGTCTCTGACGACTGACCAATGCTAACACCTTAACAGCTGGCACACCAATGCAGGTAGTGCAATCCGTCAACACCAGGGTAGAATAGATAACCCGAAATAGAGTGACTGAAAATTTGTATGGTGACTTTAATGACATGAAACTGTGATGTTTGAAACTGCATAACTATCCTCGTACACTTTATGGAGACTATGGAAAACTTGTATAGTTACTCATCATGGGCATTAAAAACCAAGATCCTACAGAGGAAATGAGACTTCCTTGTTTGTTATCTCCATGTTGTGGTATTACAATCTGACTTTCTGTTTGATGCATCCTTATAATTTATAAAGTAAACTATCAGGATTATCTGAGACTGGAATCCAAGTCCAATGTTACATTTTGTGTTAAACCAGAACTGAAGGACATGAATTCATTATATTTTTGATTCAATTTGTCTCTCTTAAATTATTTTTAGCATACTCAAAGCTAGGTATTAATTACGGAGATATTTTGTACATAAAACTGAGTCGGTTCAAATATTTCAATAAGACGGCTCTTGCTCAAAAGTTTTTAATTTTCAGACTTGTGTAATTGCCTCATGAAAATTGTGTGATGAGGCTGTAAAGTTTGTTCTGCAAAAGATTGTAAACTAAGAAAGTGGTGTTGCTGGTCAGATAATGGTGGCACCTGCCACCATAGGTGACATTTGGCCTTCATAATGCATCTATGTCCATCGCGGAGCAGCCTGCAATAAACGGGTTAGGCATCAATTAGGAGTGCTTGAGACATGATTATTTTGCCGGATAATTTTTAGAAAATTAATGCTATTCATGAAAAGATTTGGGTTAGTTTTTGTAATCAGTTTATGGAATAGGATGGAATATTTAATTTGGTAGCTTATTTAAATTTTCATGAGAAGATTGTGATAATACTTCATATACAGGTCTTCAGACCAAATTTCACCTCAGACCAGACCTCAATTTAACTTCGGACCAAGTGCATAAATACAAAGATGGAGAAAATAAAAGCATTAAACATTTATGTAAAAATTGATACAGTCATCGTGAACAATTAATCTAAATCGAAAGACACCCTAAAATTAATTAAAATACTCTGTCAGAATTCAGGTTCTTTATGGAACAATAACTCACCAGTTGAGGCCGAAAATAATGTAAATCATTGGTACATTCTTAACATATTCTACAGGTCAGCTCATAAGATCATGCATATTCATAGTGAAAATATAAAGAAAAATTTTTAATTTATTTTATTCTAGTACTGTGGTGGCAAACTTATGGCATACGTGCCCCAGGTGGCATATATAAATTTTTTCTGGCACGTTGATTTTAAAATTTTATCCCAAATTTACTATGAAATAAAATCTATGGTCAAAGGCTTCACTATGTGGAAATCCATAACAAATAAATAATTGAAAGATTCACTTTTAATTATTTATTTACTATGAAAAATGCAAGATTTCCAAAATTTATGACCATTTTTCTATACAGAAATAGGGAAAAACATAGTCAGTTACTGGATGTTGAAATGCTTTCCAAATTAATGTTTTTTACTAACTTATGCTCATATTTGAATGAATAAAATGATAAGTTGCAAGTTTTATTGAGACAGTAATTGTTTTGTTTTGCTCAATTTAATCGAAGCGTGCGCAGTTAAATTATAAGTTTTCAACTGAAATGTTATATCTGACACATTTAAGTATTTTTTAAGCACAGCTCATTAAACACAAAGATTAAAGTTAAAATAACACAATATTATGTTGCAGTAATTTGGGCGATTTTCAATATTTATTTTTGAGGTTTCAGGCAATTTGCAGAGACATTGAAATTAATTTTATACCCTGGTACCACCAGAGTAGATAAACTTAGTGTAGAGATTTTTGAGTGGCTCAACTTAGAAGATTTAGAAATGATTAATTGATTTTCAGTCTAGTTCCACATGGAAAAAAATTGTCGATTTAATTGAGGACATGAAAGCAATTGAAAATCATCAGTTATTGGATACAACTAAGAAGAATGCAGAATGTGAAATAAGAACTTGGAATGCCATTCCCAAAATCTATAAATGCTTTAAAAAACTAGCAACTGCTTTACTAACTATTTTCTCCTCAACTTATGCTTGAAAATCATTATTTTCTAAAATTATAGAAATTATAGTTATGGAAATCAGTCGACTGATGAATCCAGCGGGAAAATTTAATTGCTTATGGTAAAAACTTATGAATCAAATATACAACATTTGGCATCCAAAGTAGAACAACAATAATCTCATCGATAAAAGTTACAATTAGTATTGACTTTCATATGGAAAAATGTGTCTTATAAAACTATTTTGTAAATTTTTAACCAGACTTTTTTATTTAATTTAATAAACTTTTATTACAACTAAATTTTTGCGACATATTTTGAAAGAATTTCCTGGCTCACCAAAAATTAGACTAAAACATAACTGTGATATGCTATTAAGCAATGTTTGGGGCTGCCACTGACTTCGGTCAAACTGTGACAAATAATAATAATGATAAAAATGGCATAGTTTTTGGAAAATCAATGTTAGTATTCAATAGTTCAAGCAGAAATGTTATGCCAAGATTTCTTCTGAATTCCTTTAATTTCCACGAACAGTAATAGTAGCTGGTCCTCGTAATGCAGATGTGTGAAGTTAAAATTATGTGACATTATTATATTTTTGCTGTACTTGTTTTATATAGTTACTGTCATATTTATAAAGTTGGTAGTATTACCATTATTCTTATTTAGTTCTGAATTATTTTATGTAGGTATGATATTTTTACATCTCTGTCTTTACAGGAAAGCAATTTTCGTATTCCTAACCAATAATGGAGGATTAGCAATTAAAGATCGTCTTCTGGAATTGTACGAAAATGGTGCTGCTCGAGAAGATCTCAGAATGATGGATTTCCATGATCATATAGCCTTTAGCTTATTCAATGAGGAAGGTAAGCATATTAACAGTTTTTTCCATTTTTTAAAACTGATGTGGAGGTTTGTTATAAGCTTCAACAGTAAAGTGAGACAAGGTATCTCTTACACCACCATAATTGCTGGTAATTTATTGATGCTAAAGTTCTTAGAATGTATAATTGTTTCTTACAGGTCTAAGACATTGGATTGTTAGAAAACTACATTATTGGTTTGGTTTGTATTTAATATCTACCTGATGGAAAGATCTTATTTTTATTCACATCTTATTCATGTCGAAGTTGTGATTATGGATGGAAATTATGATGTAAACAGACTTATAGCTCACAGCTATCTTTTTTTACCAATCAGTTTGTTGAACTTTCATTTTGTTGGAATTTTTCCTAATCAAATCTGATAAATGCTTATTTTAACCTTGCATATTACATGTTCTAATTCAGTCAGTGATAAAAGGAGATTAGAATGCATCAGCTGTATCTCTGTTATCCAGTTAATGATGGTCTGAATTATCTTCTTTTTGATCACTTTTTTATAAATGTACAGCTGGTTAAAAAGGAAGTTATCATGCAACCTGCATAAGAAGTTCAATGAGAGGGAGTCTACATTCGCCTCTTGTTTGAATAGCCATGTCATTCTCTTTGCTCTTAGAACTTTTCAAAAACTTTGTGAAGTTATTATCATCTATTACTCTTTTCTATTCTAAAAAATCTATTATTCTTTGATACTCTATAAACAGTATAATATCATAAGGAATACAAGTTGGATTTCCGTAAATCAGTCCCAATCTCATCCATAATTTCCTTACTCAAAAGTACCTGATAACAATTATTTTCTGTGTCCATATATCATCTTATTTAAGAATTTCAATCTTGGCCAGTTTAGGAAGAACTTGGTCACTGTGCTTTATGCAGTGATATTAATAATGCGGTCTTTCTTTTGGGCGAATTTTAGCCAAGGAAGGCTATTCCTCCAATTAACCCCTTTTCTTAATTTTATTCTTTGTTTGCTTTTTATTTTATAAATATCACACATACACAGACAACCATTCCCTATCAGGAAAAATCCGATTAGCTGGGATTCGAACCTGGGACCTCGAGGTTGGAGAGTTAATGCGCTAGCTAACCACTCCACCACCATGGCCGGGGAAGTACATGCCTGTAGGGCTGACTTTTCATTAAATATATTCAATGATACAACTTAAGATGTGTTATTATCAAGAGTTAATGCACCTCGGTGATTTAGATCAAAAGATTAAGGAAATAGGAGAATAATAAAAGAATATGTTAAGACATAAAAAATTGATGATAGTGGTTTTAAAAGAAGAACCAGGTAATTATGTTATTGTGTAGGTTAAATACAAACTTGGGAATAAAGCAAGTTGTCTTTGGACCATTTAAATTAATAGAAAATAATATTTTAATAAGTTTGATAGACTGGTTCCGTACATGCAAGATGTAGACCCTAGTTTAGATCTGTGTTAACATTTTCAATAGCCCTCATTGCCACCAAAGTTCTGTCAAAAGCACTGCAAAGAAACGGAAGTGTGAAATGCTTTCTTCAATACTCTATTAAAGGCAATTGATTCTCTTGAAAGCTATTGTTAAAACTATTTATATTTCTATTTGTAATCAATACCGATTTTAAAGTTTTAAGAGGAGATAGAGTAAAAAGGTGAAAGAAGAGGAAATTTAAAATTTCACTTGTTGTAAAATGTATGTATGTTCGGCTATAATCTAGGTGAACTTGAGTTAATCATCATCAGCTTACAACCCTTCATTTGGATGAAAAAAAATAAAATCAGAAAGAATAAATGCTTTAATTTCTTAATGGAGACCAATTTTGAAATGCATTTCCATTCAAGCAAATTTTACTCATTTTTACTTTAGAGAATTCTTCTTTCCTTTTCATTTTCAGTAGGGGAGCTTAATTATTATAATATTATTTATCAAAAATTATTTACAGGCATCACTGAACCAAGAAAGACTGCTTATAATAAAATTTTGAAAGTGTGATCGATTTTTCATTCAGATACTTATTAAAGGTAAATCATTCAAGATCAGATTTCAAAATCCCAGAGAATGCTTTAGGGCTATTACACTACAAAAGTACCATATTACACATTTTGGTTTTCCTTTGACGTGGTGCTGTTGTTCTGTATTGGTATAAACGTGACCAAATCTTGAATTTGCCTGAATTTGTGTTTATTGGATTTACGTTGACTCATATCAATCAGGGGATAATAATAATTAATGTGCATTGGATGTAAATAATAGCAAATCATTCTAAAGGAAAATAATTGCTCTTTGAAATGATATGTAACTCATCCCATTGTGATTGCGTATCATCGTTAGGAAAAGTGTCTAAGTCCAGGTCTATATATATTTAGTTTGACTGTAGATCATAGTTATTGGAAATTCTTCTCTTCCTATTCTATCCATCTGCTAAACTTGAGTTCTCAAAGAAAAGCTCATTTAACTAAACCCTTCAGGAATAATGCCCTAGTGTGGTGCAACCCTCGAGGAGGACACCAAATGAATCACTATATCAAATACACCACGTTTAAACAACCGAATTCATGCATTCTGACCTCCATTTTGTTTTAATATTACTCTGCCATGTTAATTCCTCTAAACAGTTAATATTGGTATTGGTATTTTTATTTTCTCTTTCTTTCCATCATTATTTTCTCTCTTTTTGAGGCTTTCTAACTGTGTCAGTTGTGCAGGTTGAGTCCTAATTGGTTATGTTCGTTTTTAACTGACAGTGCATGCTGTTTGGAAACATTTCTCTGGCCATTCAGCAACCTAATAGGAGCTGTTTTGGGGATTTTATGGAATTTAAGTTGCCAGAGGCATTCGTGACAATGCTACAAAGGAGTGGCTCTTGCTTGTACAAGCTTATATGCAATGGGGCCAAATCCTGTCCCTCATCTTAATGTTTTCATCTTACATAGCTTTTCATAATGACCTTTAATGCTGATGATGGTCTCAGAAGTTGCTTAAATATAATAGTAAACCATATTTGGATGCTATAGTTTAATTTAAACTGACTAATTACATAATCACAGCAAAATCCAAAAATAAATCATTTATAACATTTTTAGGAAATCTAAAGAGATATACAAATTATAATTATAGAATAGATGTATTATATTAACAAATGACAAGGCTAAATTAAAAAATCATGAAATTATTTCTTTAAATTTTAGTTGTTACTTATAGAATGATTTTTTCAGAAAAGTAATAGAAAATATCAAATTAAATAGTCCCAAAGACCTTTAAAGTAACTGAGTACATGCATAAAATAAAATTGCTTTTGGAGCAGTTTATAATTTTTTCTATTGGATTACTGTCAAATTAATATTGAGGATGACATTTTATAGTTTAGTCTGATAATAATGTAACTTTACCTTACAACATGTCATTGTCTACATTTCTGTTCATTATACGAGGGTCATCCGGAAAGTAGTACCCGTTCGTGAAATAAAGACACAAAAGTAAATATTAACAAACATAAAAACTTTTATTTGAAAGAGGATACTTTAAACTACTTCTCAACATAATCTCCAAGCAAATTAAGGCATTTGTCATAACGTGTGACAAGTTTCTGTATTCCTGCTGCATAGTTCTCCGCCGCCAGCTCATTGAGATACAGGGTCACTCCTTCTTTAAGTTCTTCATCGCTGTCAAATCTTTTCCCCGCCAAAAAGTCTTTAAGCTGTGTAAAGAGATGAAAATCTGAAGGGGCCAAGTCCGGGCTATACGGTGGATGGTCGAAAGTTTCCCATTTGAATTGCTGCAAAAGTCTTTGTGTTATCCCAGCTGCATGAGGCCTGGCATTGTCATGAACGAGAATGACACCAGTAGACAATAGACCTCGCCGCCGATTTTGTATTGCCCGCCGTAATTTCTTTAATGTTTCACAATACGCATTGGCATTAATAGTGTCTCCACGGGCCATAAAATCAATAAGCAATACACCTTGTCGATCCCAGAAAATGGTTGCCATGAGTTTCCTGGTGGACAGAACTGTCTTGAATTTTTTTGGTTTGTTTGGTGAATGAGCATGATGCCACTCCATTGACTGTCGTTTACTCTCAGGTGATGCATAACAAACCCATGTTTCGTCACCAGTAATTATGCGAGTCAAGAAAGAGTCTCCTTCATCAGAATAACGTCCCAAAAACGTCAGTGCTGCAGCCATACGCTTGGTTTTGTGCTCATCTGTAAGCATGTGAGGGACCCATCTTGCACAAATTTTTGCATAATGCAGATGGTCTTTAACAATTTCATGAACAATTGTTCGAGAAACATTGGGAAAATGCTCACAGATGTCATCAATTGTGACGCGCCGATCGTTCCTCACGAATTCGTCAACTGAGCTCACCAGTTGGTCTGTAATGACAGACGGTCTCCCCGAACGCTCATCGTCGTGTGTGTTCCCCCTCCCCATGTTGAACTTGCGACACCACCGCCGAACAGACGACTCGTCCATTACATTGTCTCCATACACCTCCTTTAATTGGCGATGAATATCACATGGGCGAACGTTTCTTGCATTGAGGAATTTAATCACTGCCCTCACTTCACAACTGGCGGCGTTCTCAATTTTTTTAAACATTGTAAACAATCACAGAAACAACACAGGCAATGCTAGCGTCACGCAACTTGGCTCAGAGAAGGCAGACAAACCACTGAAGCTATCTGACCTTGTCCAGCGGCTACTCGCGTCGTCAGCACTTCATGCGGCACTAACGGGTACTACTTTCCGGATGACCCTCGTATATCATGTTAAAAGCTTTGAGCAATATCTAGTATAGAGTACAAGTCATCTTTCGACAAATTAAGATAAAACAGATGCCATTTTTAAATAGAAAAAATGGGCTTAATCACTTCCCTTGATGAATGATTATGTCTTTCAAAGTGCTGCTGAAAGTAACATAAAACAATGCATAATATGAAAGCCTTTCTAAATTTGCACAACCGCGATTAGAGTTTACTGCAATAGGATATGTAATTAAGTTGATGCCACACCAAAGAGGTATAATTCAGAGTAAGACTGGAGTGTACTATTGAAGCTTTTTGTAAACTTTTCTTACCTTAAGGCTTAGCAATATCATGAATTGTGAAGCTGTGAGTAGTGAAATTATGGAATCTCACTTACAAAACATTCAAGCGATAAAATATCTGAGATGACTAGATTCATATGTAATCATTTATGGTACCTTCTCTGTCTAAACTCTTACTTTCTCCATAATTTCGATTGTAAGTACTTCGCTTCCCCACATACTAATTTCAGTAGAGAAGAAAGATTTTTAGATTTATAAGGCAGACTTAAGGAAGCTGAGATACTATAGTGGGCCCAGATTGGAGAGATTGCATTAAACTAGTGTCATGAATTTTGTTCATTGTGCTGCTGTAATTGGATCTCATTGGATTTTGTATTCAAATGGAAAGATTATCAATGATAATACTGGTTTGTTTCAGTTCCCAAGCCATCCAATACCATGCTTCATTCCCTCATGATAAATTATCATTATTCAGGCAAGATTGAGGCTAAATGTTTCCTCTTCCACTTGTCTTTAATTCATACCTTTAACTTGTTTTCAGGAGAATATACTGCCCTAATTTCTTAAGGACTTTTTTTAGGTTAAATTTCCTCTTGATTATATCCATTTTTTCTATTGACATCTCTTTTCATTCACTTTTTGAGTGGCTTCCTCATCAAGCACTTTCGTTCATCACATCACACACGTTCATCTGTTTTAACTCTTCTTCTGTTGTTCCTCATTTTAATTCGCTCTTTTCTTCTCTTTGATACTTCTACAGCCATTCCTTAGCCACGTAAAAAGTTGTGAGAAACATCCTAATTTGCAGCTTTGTATTATTTTCTATCTTTAATTGTTTTTGCTAGTGGAATGCTCTCTTTTCTTGGGATATTCATGCTGCTCTTTCTCTCTTGTTACTTTCATTGCTAATTGTCTTGCTGATTCAATAATAAAATCTTTGACTCTAGTTCAGGCATGTCCATTCCTAGGTTTGCCTGAAGTGGAAAAAAAGAAAAGACAATCAAGGAAGCACTGAAGTAAGAGGGGAGGAAGGGTATGCTGGAAGCTGTCTAACTAGCTGTTTGTCCAATGAAATGTGTGGAAGGAAACTATGGGTCACAAATATAGTTTGATCACTGATAGAAACAAGAAGAAAGAACAAAAGTTTTCAGACTTAGTGAGGGAATAAGTTATACAGAAAAAAAAATAATGAAATTATTAGACAAGAAATGCTAAAGAAGAGTGGATTAAAGATTTGTGAGAAGAAACGCAGCATGAACTTGTCCAAAGTGAAGCAGAAGCAACCCAATAAGGTGCTACTTTAATAAACATAAGTAAAAAGTTAATGCCATTTTAAAATATGGTGAAATACTAATAGAAGACTCAACAGAAGTACGCTGAAGGAGAGAATATTTAGTGAATCCTTATAATGGATAATGTAATCGTAAGTAATTGAAGAGGCTCCCTGGGGTCTAAGTGAGTAATACTTTTGTCTTAGTTGAAAGTGGACCCTGGTTTGATTCCTGGTGGGTTGTGCAAAATGACCTAAGCAGTTGAAGCTCTTTTAAGAAACGACAATGATAATTGAAGAGAAATATAATAGTGGTAAAGATGATAAAGGAGAATCTACCATTGGGTCCACATTTGAAGTTAGAATGAAGGACTTGAAGACAAGAAGGGTCTCAGGTAGGGCCTAGGAGAGGAATTCCTGGCTCTTTTCTACTTCCAGCAATTTTTCTTAATGTTAACCAGGTAGAATTTGTAGTGCAAACTATCAATTTAGCTCAGAACCTAAATGCATGGAACTTAGTTACCCCGTTTTCTTGTCCCAGGAGTCTACAAAATAAACATCTACAACAAAGAAAAAATCTCAACTTATATCAAATGTGGGAAATTGAGTTATCCTATGCTTGTTTGTAAGTTGCCTGAATGAAGAGCTACCCATTCATTTCCAATAGTTGACCATCACTATATCCAGAAAGAAGATGGAAAATAATAATAAAAGAAAAATACAGACTATGTTGTATAATCAGCTTCACTTCCCACGTGTTTCTACAGAGAATATTCTATTGGAGCATGAAGAAGGAACCAGATGTGTGTTTAAAATAATATATTTTAGTATTAGAGGGATGATACTTACTCTTAGATAAATAAGAAACTGCAAAATGAATAACAAATTCGAGAATATAGATCTAGAGGTACATCATAGTTTGACCACGACACCTGGAGTTCCTGAAAGGGCTCCTGGTTAGCAGATCTGCCTTTAGTGAAACCACACCCGGGTTTGATTACCAGTGAGTGCAAGCGAAATTACCTCAGCTGTAGAAGCACTTAAAAAATACACTAAATATGCAATTGTTGTAAATATTGTTTTTCAAGTCTTTACTTAACATCTTCTGAATTTTGTCATCAAAAGTAAAAGCATGAAGAGTACAATCTTAGTAGTAGTAGTATTGTTAAAAGTGCTTCGACAGCTTAGGTCATTTCGCACATTGGCTCCCACCGGGAATCGAACCCGGGACCGGAGTACAATCTTTAATAATGTAATACAATTAATACTCAAGAAATAACTCATAGCCCAAAACAGGGGAGCTAATATTTGGAAATTAGCATAGGACACCCTGAAATGAAAAAAAGAATTTTGCAAAGATTATGATATCATTAGCATGATAATCCGCAGTAGGAGTTGCAAGGAAGAGTTAGTAAGGCAAAATCTCAAGTAGAGAGAGCATTGTACTAGAAAAAATAATTACCAACAGCAAATAAAACAAAGCTGGATAGTAGGATATTATTTATAAAAACCTTTATCAAGGTTTTTTTCCAGTATGACTGTATGGCATAGAAAAATTTCAGCTATTAGTAATCGGCATAATCCTAATCTATGTAATGTGTCATATACTTTGTTTTAATGGTACTGATTTCTATCTCTCATTTTGTATAATCAGGTTGATTATTTTTTTTATTAATTATGAATATTTTTGGCCAACCCAGGCAGTTTATTTTAATACATTGATTGGAAAAGGAAGAGATGGAAGGCATAATTTTTGTAGCCTTTTGTTGTATAGGAATGATTTAGTAAAGTTTTCTTGTTTATACCAACATATTGCGATTCTATAAATTTTAATATAATTACTACATTATCAATGTCCTCTCCTAGTTTCAGCAATATAGTAACCAATTCTGTAGTTCTCAGCAATATGCCTTTTTCAATTAAGCTGCAAATATCTTGGTGCAATCTGGTTAGTTTGTTAGCTATGTGGTGAACTTCAAAACTTAGTCACTTAGTTGATTTAACAGTTTTTAATTCTTATTATTTTTTACATTGTAACTTCCAAAAAAACCACCTCTATGACTTTCAATTCTATTTGCGTGTCTTTCTACTCTTTCCTACCATCTGATAATAGTCCCATGCATTTATTTTTCATGGTAGGGCCTGTATTTTCATCCAATAGTTATAGAATACAAAATTTTTATTATGAACAAGTATAAAATTTATTTTTATTTAAATTTTATGCTATTGATTTCAAATAACTGCTGTTTCTAAAGAGTGACAACTTTCGCTGAAATTTATGGAAAATGTGCTAGTTTTTGTCTCTCTTAAGTTTAAATTGATGATAACTGTTATTTTTACAGGTGGATTCTTTCAGAGTGATGTGATTCGTAGTGATGGGATTGATTTTTATGTACCCTTTTTACCATTGGAATCAAAACATGTCAGATTGTGTGTCTTGGATGAGCTTAGCAGAAGAGGTCAGCATGGAAATGAAAAATTGATTTTGTGAGTATATTATTGGTTTTCCTTATCTATTTATGAAAAGAATTTCTAAACATATGTTTGAGCAATTATGACTTATACTTTTTCATTACTTTTATTCTTAAATACATATATTCTAATATGAGTTACTTGCAAACTGCAAGCTTATTGCCTATAAGTTTCATCCATTCTCCATCATTGTTACTTTTACAAACCACTCTTAGGTCTTATTAAATCAGGAATATTACCATACCTTTGAAACCACTCTACATTTTAGGAACCCCAACATTGTATCATGCCTGATGCTTAAGAAATTGAATATAGTATTTTTTACTTTTAAAAATATTAAATAATGTTTGTTTTCTCCTATGAGCATGGAATAACCTGTTTATAGCCTTTTATTAACTAATGTGTAAATGCAAGAATTGTTCATTGTGAATGAGTGTGAAATCGGAAGAATCCTTTTTCAGTTTCATCCATCAAACACAGACTGTATCCACAGAAAACCATCTTGTTTATATTAATTAATTAAATTCTGTATAATATGATGGTATATGTGGTAGTAGCACACCGAGGCATGTCCTTGAGGACTCAAAGAATAGCATCGCAATTTCTCTTTACCATAGAAAATATAAATAATATTATAATAAAATCGTATAAATAAATTGACTTTTTCTAATTTTGTGCTTTGGTAAAAACAATTTTTTCACTCTTCAAAATATTTTTGAAGTGGATCTTTCTTAGAATTCATACTAGGTGGACCTACCTTCAATCAAGAGCCAAAGAACATGCTAAATATTCTTAAGCTCGCACCTTCCAGTCATACTTTGTTAAACATTAATTGTTTTCTAACCATTCTTCTATTTTTGGGCCAAATATTTTACACATATCAGATAAAGGTAGATGGCTAGAAATATTTTAGAAATCATTGAAATAATTCAAGCAAATAGAACGATTATGTTTTTCCTTCCTCTCCCCCTTTCCCTACGGCAGGCCTCCCTTGTCCTGTTTAATAGTTAGTGTCTTTCTGCAAAGCTTACCCTTTCACCTTCACCTGATCTTTTTGTACCTTCCCACTCTTTCCTCTTTTGGTCTGAAATATGTCCACTTGAAGATGATGCTTTTGCATCACAACTATTTGTATAAACTCTTTTACTGTAGTGTGACTGATGATTAAACATAAGGCAACTTTTTTTTTGTAATTTGCTGTGTATAGTAGTTCATTCTACAAACTCAACTAGGTGATGATCTCGTTAACTTCTCATGCCTATTCTATATTGTCCAGCACAGTATCGACAATGTTAACTCTTATGTAGGTCAACTTCCCACTGACCTCCATGAGCATAATCAGCTATTATGACGTATAGTAGACCTCCTTGTCATATTCCATGCCAAGAGCATGGTGGAAATTTATAAATTCCTCTTCCCTGCATGCTGCTATCTACCATATTAACTTGAAAATAATGCACCATCAAATGCAATGTGCATCCTAAAATTTAAGCATTAGAAATTGAAAAATCGTTTGCCTGAATCTAAAGTGCACCTTAAGACATGCAGTAATGACATTCACAGCACTGTATGTGTGTTCAGTATACACGTATATGCTGCTATATACTTATATTTATACTTGTATATACTGTATATATAAAATGCTGGTAGTCATCTACCCCATAAGTTCTTCGTAAGTGTCCACATTAACCAATTCAAAATCTTTCATTTAAAAAGTTTAATTGGCTAGCCAATCCCCTTTCAATTTTAAAGTATTGACCTACACTTTAGTCTGCGGTGGCTTCCTTCAGTCTCAACTGATCTTCCCCCAAGGCTTATGACATCCCATTCTATCTTTTCTGCTTCATTCAGTACCTCCAGGAGTCTATTTTCACCCTTCAAGCATCAGCAAATCTAATGTTATCTTGATTTTTAAGTTGATATTCTTATGGGAAACTCTTCAAAAATGTTCTAAATTACCTATGCATTCCTTATTTGAGAATATTTAATACTTTAAGGCATCAAATTCAGGATGAATTTGGATAAGGTTGACCAAGTTTCAATAGGTACTATAATCTAATATCCACTCGAGAGTCATCTATAATAAAAGAACTCTAATAAAATTCTGAATATTACCCTTGTATATTCCTTATGGATGAAGTTTCCCTGAAATTCCTTATGGAAGAAAACTAAGTATGTGCTGCTCTAGTGTTGATCCCAGAATCAACTTGGAAATGTTAAGATTATGTTTCATGTAAGCATTCCACCAACTTCTCTGCATGGTTATGGATATTCATCTATCCGATTAAATGTTGTAAAGAAATTCTAGAAAAATTGTAAAGATATATTTCTCAATGGAAGAAATTTGCGCTGGTGTAGCATCAACCCACTAGGATATAATTACTTATTTTGGCATGTATTGCTAATTTTAGCATACAACAAAGTGTTATACTTTTTAATTAAAGTGACTTATGGTTTACTTGATAATAAGTTAGTTTATCTTTTCCACCAGGAATATTTTGGCAGACGTGCAGTTTGGACCTGAGGATCATCCTATTTTCTCTGTAAATGGCTGTAAACGTGTCCAATCGCTGGTTACATCTGAATTGGGATATTCTAACAGATTGATCAAACACGAGCTCTAATTTTTAGTGCTTTTGCATTTTGTTGATAATACGTTTTTTATTCCATATCAACTTACACTGTGATTCCCTCCTCCAATAAATTACTTATTTTATAATAATTTTATTTATTGTATAATTACTGTAAGTTGCCTTTAAATTCTTCTGTATAAAACATAATTGTGTTGAATTTCATTGAACCAAATTATATAATAATTAGTTAACCCACAGGAAGTTGTGTTGTCCAAATCCTAATTTAGTAGTAGTTTATCGGTATGTTCTATGTCTGAATTAGTTTTATGGAAACATTGAAAATGACCACATATTTTTAAATACTTTATTTTACTTTTTAAAGATTAAAGTAAACAGTAAAGCATTTAAGTAATATTGGATATAGTTTTTGTATTTTTTGGACAGATATTGTTTTGAATACTTGACTACAACCTATAACAAGAATTATTTAGCTATAATTATTAATATATAAATTAGTTCATACCTATTTTTATATTTTTACTGCTTCTCAGAAATTTTAGACTATGAATTATCTGCATTAACACACCTCATTGTGGTACTGTAATTGTGAAAACAATGAGCTTTTGTGCAATAACTAGCATTTCTGAATTCTAACCAGACACTATCAGCAACTTTGAGATAAGAATTAGGATTTGAATTATCTAACTAACTGAAGGAAGTACCTCTTTGGACAAATTCATCAAAAATTCCTTGGTGAATTTTATTGCTTAGTTCCTGAAGGCCTAGATTGTGAATCATTCAAAACATATACGCAGTAAAATTTCTTAAAATGTTGATGAAATACAAAAGAAATATATTTTCAATTTTAATAAATTATATTAAAAATTAATAACATCATAATTTATATATTTATACAATGGACACCAGACTCGCTAATCCGGCCTCTCGGTAATCCGGTACCCTTCCCTGACGTAAATAAAAATATGGAGTTACATTACAAGTGGAAGAGAAATTTGAAATGGAGCAAGTGTAGAGAAGAAGGGTTATTTTTAGACCAGCAGACACTAAATATATATATATATATGTATGTAATACCAAAAACATAATTCATCAAAACCTGAATGACTTCTCTGAAGAAAGTAATAACTAATCTTCCGTTTGCTTTGGCTGGAGAGTAGTTCGGCAGATGAGAGGAAAGCTTTGAATTATTTCTCATGGGCCACAATTTGTGACAGCACTCTTCAATGATTTCTCAAATGGTATATAAGCCTTGAGAAGGTTGGTTTTGGGGACACTAATGTGAGGCTCTGCTGGTCTTTACTTGTATCCTGGACTGTAAATGTCTCTTTCTCATCTCAAGGACTCCTTGCAATATTGCATGGATATTAATCCTTCGTCTCCTATACTTACACATTCTGAAGTCTAGTCACACAGGCTTCGAAATATTTCTCTTTATGGTTGTGCACCAAAAATTCAGTTGCAACACTATGGTCTTTTACAGGAACGGATCTAAAGAAAAATTTCGGGGGGGTCCGATCAAAAAATTTAAAAATAAAAAACATTTCGGCTTTCACAAAACGTGATGTTAGAATTGTGTTAGACAAATTCGAATATTTTCGCTAGTGATTGCTTATTAAATTGTTTGTTTATTTGCGTTATTTGAGTTTCATTTTCGAAAAATAGGCAGAAGTGATATTTCAGGGGGGGTCCGGACCCCCAGGACCACCCCCCTGGATCCGTCCCTGGTCTTTTATAAACTCTTGCTAATCTGGCCATCCCTTGCACCGAGGGGTGCCAGATTAGGGAGAGTTCAGTGTATCATATTTATCGGTGTAAAATAGGCACTTCTAAAAAAATATTAGGTGTGAAATGCATGCTGTGTGTTACGATCTTATTTTACATTTTTTATTTTAAAATCAAACTGGGAAAATGATATCTGGTGGAATTCTGTAATATATCATGATATATTTATAAAACACGATAAAAATGTAAAACTTGAACAATTCCACTGAGACAAGAAAGTAACAACCAGATTTTGTTAAAAATTATGGAATCTATCTTAAACTTTGCCCAAGAAAGTGTGCATCTTAACCCAAAGTTGTACAGAAGTGAAAAATAGTCTAATCCAATTATAGAAATATTGAGAAGCTTTGAGAGCAAGATGGTGGTGCTCCACACAGTGGCAACGACCACCACCAGAGGTCCTCACCAATTGACCCTCAAAGCAATATTATGAGAAAATCATCCCAAGGGAATATGCAAATGTTGGAAGGTAACTCAAACTTGCAAGTCTGCATCTTAACCCAAGGTCATAAAGCATTCCGTTTACAGAAGTGAGAAGAGCATGGCTCAGTAGTTAGAATGCCTGCCCAGAAAGTGAGAGACCTGGGTTCGAGTCCCTGCCAAGTCACAATTTTTGCTCTGTACAAACTCAATTAGCTTGTGCCATCATCAGCAACTTTTAGGGGGCTCTTTAAGGTATTGGGAAATGGAGGGGAAGAGAGGTCAAGTGTAAGAGAACGAACAAAAGAAAGAAATGGAGGGGGGTAGAAGTTATAGTAAAAACAAATTAATTATGTAGGGGGAGGAGGAGGTAATTTAGGATATTATAGTAATAGTCATTTATTATGGGTTCGGAGGCCCAATTACTAGTAGCAAAAAAGAAAGTACATATTAAAACAGTTATGTTTACAAAGTAAATGGCAGGACAAAATCAGTATAGTACAGTACAATGCTTTCAAATACAATACAATACATGGAAATAGATTCATACAAATAAAAATAAAAAAAGGGCTCTCTGCCCATGAAATAAACGACAATTATTATAATTCAAGTAAAACGTTTTTATAAATAAAAGGTCGTAAGAATCCTTTTCAGTGTATTAAGGGAAGAATGAAAAAAAAAATCTAAATCAACTGTGTTAGCATCTCTCATGAATCTTGATATAGGCAGAAAATATGAAAGATTATATTTATGACATGATACTTGGAAAGGATATTTATTTCTTACAGAACGTCGAGGAACATTAATATTGATTAATGAGAGCAACTCGGGTGAGTATATATAGTTTGTTTAATTATTTCTGTAGAAAAGTAATTCCAAAGTTTCTTCTCCTAGTTTCTTAAGTTTTCATACTTAATAAAGATAGCCAAGATTATGATCATTTAAATGGGGAAATCTGAAGCAGTATGATAAAAATCTAAAAAATTTCTGTTGCACCTGTTCTAAACTTTGAATATGGTATTATAAAAGGGAGACCACACGCAGCAGCCATATTTAAGGATAGGTCTAACAATAGTGGAGTATAATAACATAAAACAATATGTGTTTTGAAAATCTCCACTAAATCTTAAAATTAAACCTAACATTCTTAAGGCTTTAGATTTTGGCATAAAAAACGGCAGGTGAAAATTTAATTTGGGAAAAAAAGGTATACGTAAGTAAGATAATCTTTTGAAATGCTTATGGCAAAGCAAATGAAATATCTCTTACGAATCCAACTTGGGGCTATTTCATATGTTTGGAGGATGAAAAGAGTTTATGTTGAAGAAGATTGTTTATCCAATAGATGGTTAGCGAAGTGGGAATGGGAGATATTTTCAAAACCTTTTGTGTTCATTGACCAGAGTCATAATTTGTAAACCTGATCCTCCCATATATATAGCATTGTAATCTGTAAATTTCAGAAGACTTAAGACGATCCAGTTTATCTATGCTGTTTTGGAGGATAGAATTGATATTGGAACAATAGTTTAATTCTTCCTTTTATCAATTAATATAATTGTTAATACGAATTATGATAAAGTTATCGATGAAGAGAATTATATAGCACCATGAAACTTCCAACTCCAACAATCAATTGCTGACCTTATATATCCACAAAGCAAAGGAATCAATTCATGTCTGATTGTGAGGAATACACGAAGCAGACATCTACGGGAATTGACGGAAGCATCCATATCTTTTTATTAGAACCTTTGGGCATATCATTTTCAAACTATATCATTCTGCTTATACACAAAGTATTGAATTCATTGAAAATGCTCCCGTAACCACTAGTTCATTCCCTAATATTTTAAAAGTCAATTGATTTCGAACGGTATTACTGATTGTACTACGCTAGTTACTATTTGACGCGCACCACCCGCACAATTGCTCAAAATCAGTTACCAAAGCTGACGTTTGTTTTCAGATGGCGTAAATGGCCCAACGTTTTTCTTTATAATCTCCTAAAAATATTCGATATTATTTAACATATAATGCAATAATAATGAAACAAATGAAAATTTATTAAATTACCAATAATGTTTAACTTTTATTATAAATTTTCATACATCATAGCACGCGACCAATAAGGTGCCTTATTTTGAAAGTTTGTGATTCCAGGCGGGTCATCTTGTAACCGTTGGTGAATGTGTTAAATCAGTGAAACTAAGGTAGACTACTTTTATTCAAGTTCGTGTTAATGTCGATGCGAAAAAAATTAGAAAACTTTCAACGCACACTTTTGTTATTGTTACCCTCTTAAGAAAATGAGTGAATCAAGCAAATTTGTATCCGTTTTTCGCAAGAATGGTAGACCTATTCTTCCTCCAGTGGTAAGTTGGACATTTTTACACGAGTTTTCGCGTATAATTTTGCAATTGTGCGGTAAATTATTTTCATAGGTTTCAAAGTTCTCTCACTCTGAGTTCATTTATTGACTTAAGTGGATAGAAAGGTGAAAAATGTCACAATTTATGATCGTTAGGGTTTCCTTTGTATTTACAAGAGATTTATTTCTTTTCGCTTTGTTAAATTAATCAGGAATTACAATGAGAAATCGTTTTAGTTTAATTTTGTCATTAGATAAAATTCTAGATGAGGACACGTGTTGGCAAGTAGACCTGTTGTTGCATTATGATTCATTAATTATTGTTTTGAGTCGACATTTCACTACGATATTTGGATTGGGAAACTGTACCAATTAACCATTTCTTTATAGAAGTTTCTTTTAATTTTTATGACTTTAGATGACTCCAAAGAGAAGAGCCGAAATGCAAGAATACAAACTCAAGGCTTTAGCAATAGAAAAGAAGTTGATGGAGAAAAAAACGACGCAAGAAATAAGTAAGGATAAAAGTAATTATCGGTCTTATCTCTTTTTCATGCATTAGTAAGGTTATTTTCTCCTGTAAATTTTCATTTCAACAAAATACCTTTATTAATTTATTTTTTTAAATACAATTTAATAAATTTCAGGTGACGTATCCAAGGATGAAACATTATCTAGAAGGAGAGAAGAGTCAGATACTGTTACTTTATATAGCGAAAACAAGTCAAGTGATAATGCAAGGTTAAATATGGAAGAGGAAGATAAAGAAAATAATACTTACAATGCAGGAAGCAAGTCCATCTCAGCTTCAATGAATGCAACAAATGCATTTAAAAGTCCTTTGACC
Organism: Sympetrum striolatum; assembly: GCA_947579665.1. Classification (NCBI taxonomy): domain Eukaryota; kingdom Metazoa; phylum Arthropoda; class Insecta; order Odonata; family Libellulidae; genus Sympetrum; species Sympetrum striolatum. The sequence goes on from OX388342.1 coordinate 13,247,036, forward strand.
GAGAGAACATGTCTTCATTCGAACAACAGCGAAGTTCATCCTATGCCATGTATAGAATCAGCAATCGTGGATGCAGATGCACAGCAAGAAGAGGAATCTTGCAGTGTTGTTCCAACTAACAGTACAGACCTTCAACAGTATTTAGACTCTACTCTGGGAGATGTTTCACCTGACTTCGAAGGAAATTTTGATCATTCAGAAAATGCTCACTTAATTGCTAATTATGAATGTGAGGCGGAAGGTATCTGTCGAATGAACGCCCTATTGGCTCTGGAGAGTAAGCTAGCTGCTTGGAGGTTTTCTCCTGTTGTAGATTTGAGTAAAGATATTCCTAAGTTAATTTTACAGGGAAAGTCTGATTCCTTTTCGATTCCTACGAGGGAATGTTCAAGTGAAAAAGCTGATATTTTGTCAGTAAATACCCCAAATTTTCAGGGTGGTAACATGAAATGTACTCCAGTGCCTCGTTTAATAGATATTTCACTTACTGATGCTGAAGCAAAAGAAGTAGAACCTTCCGGCGTTCCTGATTCTGATGTGAAACAAGACTCCAACTCTAGTTCTGAGAAAAAAGTGCCTTCCAATTTCGAATATAGCCCTCCAATGAGTGCTCCCTTGTTAGTGAGAAGAGGATCTTACACTCTTGATTCTCCCAGTCCCACTCTTTTGGCCAATATCCACAAGTACAGTGTTGATGATTTACCCAAGAGTAGTATCCAAGCTGAAGCAAGTCAGGATAAAGGCCGAGGCGTAAAAGGACAACCAACTGAAAAGAGTATCTCAGGGGTTGCTGTCAACAAGTTGCAACTTCCCAAAAAAGCAAGTAAAAATAATTTGGAAACTGGAACAAAGCCTAAGACATCCAGTTTTGTAGCAAAGGGTCGAAGTGTTTTTGAGAGACTTGCAGCTGATGCAGCCAGAAAGATTGAAGCCAGGAAGAAGGCTACAAAAGAAGGCCCCTTCAAAATTCCCGAAGTAAAGAAGGTCCCAAAGTCTGTGAAAGGATTGAGATCTGCTGTTTCCATCAACAATATTAGAGCAACCGCCATTGAAACCCACAGGAAAAGGTACGTTTAAATCACCCATTTTCTTTTCTGAAGTTTAGCACTCAGTACTGTGGAAGTTGATTGATCTGTCATTCATTTCATTTTTGTTAATTTAAAAAAGTTTTCTGAATTTGAAGCATTGTATCAGTTGAGTAAAGTCATGTTGTTTTTAAGTTAGCTCATTTTTGTATTAAAGCATAAATCGTTTCATGACATTTAAATGAAATAGCCGGTCTCTTTTCTGTCATTCTTATATTGTTTTGTATTTTTAATTTTTATTATTATTAATCATTTTGCTTGCCATAACCCATCCATAGTAATTCATTCCTGTGTTCTGAAAATGTTTGTGTAGGCACTGCAAACATTGTAACAACTGTAATGTTGTATAAGCTATTTTATGTAGGCGTAAGAAAGCAGTGAATAATTTTTTGGTTCTAACTGCATGTTTAATTTGTTGTTATTACCATCATATATGACTCCTTAAATCTCTTACATCTAGCCTATCAACTGCAAGGCGCTGCAGTTCCGATGTTAACATTCCATATTCTGTGGTTAAAGCAGTTTCTACAAAGAATAATCCAGCTGCTGCCTCGACCCAGTCTCTGAAAAGGCAAAGTTCAGTCGACTCAAAAGGTAATGTTTGTTGTTATAGCCCCAATGTATCACTCATTGTTATGACCTTTGGCTGCATCTGCATCAGTTACCAGCATCACATTTAAATGTCCTTTGAGTGAGAGAACATTTCTTAATTCAAACAACATCAGCATCATCATCACTATCCTCTCATTTGCATCAAAAAATATAAATCTCTGTTGAATGTAGGTGCCTATAAATCCAACGAAATTCTGCATTAAAAATGCTGGTAAAGGTAGCAAAATATCAACCTTTGCATTTGGGAGCCTTAACGTGGTTCAGTCTATTTAGTGAGTTTTCAGTAAATGAACATAATCTGTTTAAACAATGTATTCTATAACCAGATTATTTATTTTACTGAAAATGACTTTTTGGGAATTTGAATTATTTGTAGTGTGACCTTAAAGTTTTTCACAGAAGTGATTGTTGTTCAATTTGTTGTCAGAACTGTTCGTTAACTGATCACATGCTGCCTATAAAGTTTAAAGCAATAATTATGTTTGGATTAGTTGTATCTTATGGGACTCTTCTCAGAATTGCTACCTAACAAATGAGATTAATTAATTATAGTTTCCTTATGAAAAAATGTAACAAGTCTTATTTAGGATGATAAGGTCAATTTCAAGTCTATTATAATGAGTATGGGGTACAACGAGAGTTGCGTTTCGGCAAGTGATTTTTTGGCCGTTGTTTTTCTCATAGCAAAAAGGATAGGGAGTTATGTCCATTATAACTAATGCTATCCGCAGTAATAAAGTAAGAGAGTGTTGCTGTTCTTCAGATATTGAAATGTTCTAAATGGCTGTATTCTACTGCCAAAGACCATGTGCATCTGTTGGGGGCTTTCAATGGGCCGATGGAAAAGTTATTCACTCAAGGATTTCATTAAATAATTATCTTCTTAAAGATAGATACTGTGCAGCTTCTGAATTACAGACTAATAATTGAAGCTCTTTTCTGTTTCATTCCTCATGACCATTATTTCAATGAATATTAAGGTTTTAAATGTATAATATATGATAAATATAAATTATGATGTTGGTCAGAATTGACTGAAAAGTTAGCAGTATTACTATTTCTCTATTTTACTAACAAATGCATACAATTCCACATCTGATTCAGAAAATGCCAGGACCTAATCCCACACTTTATAGTATACCATATTTATAAAAAAAAACCTTTTGCACCTTAGGCTCAAAAATTGGTGTTGCGTTAGAATCAACAGCACACTAGATTTGGGCGCAATACTTCTTGTTCACATGTCCAATAGCGCAGGGGTGGCCGCATCCTCAGCTCATCCTGGTTCTCTGGAACCCATCAAACTTTCCACCAATGCAATATTGAATTTTTCACTCTTAAGAGCCCCCGAAGACTACAGACCAAATAGTCGGCCAATAGTTTTAATTGAACGGGAATAGCTAGCCCATCAAACTTTTTAAATGACCAATTTTGATTTGGTTAATGTGCACACTTACGTAGGCATAGACAACTACCGTCATTTTGTGTACAGCGTATGCATTTATCAACATACCTTTATAGCAGCTTATACATGTATAATGAACCATTATAAGCTGCTGCAAATTGCATGGCCGTGGGTCTGAAACTCACGGCCATTTTTTTTTTTTTATTTCTGATACTTTAATTTTGGGGTGCGCATTAATTTCGATGGCGTGTTATTTTTAAGTAACTACGTGCTAATAAGTGCCTTGATTAGCCTGCTTAATGCTTGATTCCTGCAAGTGCACCAGATCTACATGTTTCTTGTACTGCCATCTATAATCAACCTTTCCAGGTACAATAGCCAAAGTACTTTGCCAATATTTTTCCTAAATTAATAGAATAACTATAGTAAATCTATGAATGATTTGTTATTAATACTTTTTTATTGTAAATAATGATAACTGTTGCATGGATTCATTAAATAAAAAGGTTTTGAGTATCCATGAATGGATCAAAGTTCCAGTATTTTTTACAGGCTGTCTCGCTTGAGGCATAAAAATATTAGTAAAACAATCAACATCTTGCTGTGTCATGTTTGTTATCCTCTATTTCAATCTGTTTACCTGCTCTCGCCTACCTAATTGATGTTACTGTCGATGAGATTCTATAAATCAAGCTCTCAAATCACCCTAGTAGAATATAATTGAAAATATTCAACGAAAGCTGACTTGTTAATTGATATCGACAGTTGAGAAGTATAAGGGCTTGAACACACAGACCACATTTTGCAGTTGGTCTCGACCACAAAAATGAGGTTGAGTTGCAGTCGGGACCGACCGCAGGCGGACCACAAATTGTGGTTCGCCTGTGGTTGGACCCGACTTCACCTGTCTGGTTGTACTGGAAGTCGTAGTGTGGTCGAAGTGTGGCTCGTGTGTTGTGGTGAAAGGCTGTGGTCGGTGGCCGGGACCGACCACAGCTGCCGGCTTGTGGTCGTAAATACGCTCGTGTGGGCAGATGTAAGTATTTCCTATGTTTTTCTTATGGTGATGGAATACTGACCACAGTTCAGCCTCATTTTGCAGTCGAAACCGACTGCAAAATGTGGTCTGTGTGTTCAAGCCCTAAGATTGAACCTCTGAATTGTTTACATGTATTATCTTTTGTTGGCAGCTCCTCCACATCTCCAAAAGCCCCACAATGTAGAACAAGTTGATACTGTTGCTTCACGGAAAAGGAAAAGACGACGCTGGACCGAAAGATGGGAAGGATGGACCAAAGCAATTGAGCCCATTAACAGGGGTGGTTCCAGTGATCATGTCTCTGATAAGGGTGAGAAGGTCTCGGCAAAAGTTAGTGAATCACCAAAAGAGACCGCATTACAAGAAATAAGCTTGGATGAATCTCCAAGCAATCAAATTGATAATCTCAAAAGTGTAGAGGTAGAAGAGAGGGAAATTGATTTGTGCCTTAATAATATTTCTGAAATTGAGCATGTTAATGTAGATTTGTCAGTGGAAGTACCTGAACATAATGTGATCTTAGTCAATGAAAAGGACTTAGAATGTCTTGGTGAAAGTTTTCCAATGAAAGAAAAGAAAGACAGTGACAATCTCTTAATAGCAAAACAGTCATCACAAGTTTTGCACTCCCCTAAAACAATTCCAGAAATTCCAGGGGAAGGAATTCCTAAAATTGGTGAAGATGAGAGTAAACCACTGAATGATTGCCAGAGCGAAACCCCAGAAGTAAATGTAAATTCTGATATTTGTGGAGAACAATTATCAAAGAATGAGTGTCACATACCAGAAACCCCTCAAGAAGTTGCCTTAAATCCAAAGGAATTTCTAGAACCCTGCTCAGCCAAAACTAATGCAGTTAGTGCTGGAGGTACTTCTTTGGACTCATCACTTGAAGTTTCCCCTGAAAGGAATTCAATAAACATTGATGAAAAATCCTCAATTAAAAAACTTCCTCATGATCTGCAGCGTACGATTGAATCACTGCCAGGAACTCCATTAGGTCGGCATACTGCAAAGGATATGGCATTAAATATTTTATCCAGAGTGATTGAAGAGCAAGATAAAGCCATGCAAAATTTACTTGAAGAGAATCGTGAAAGAGAACAGAAAATTCGAAAGAAGTTTCAAGAGCAGCTCAATTATCTTGTAGGAAAATTGACTCGCTTGGTTCAGGCAATGCCTAGCCCGCAAACTAAAGATGGCTCAGTTAAGAGTAAATCTGAAAGTGATTGTATTTCTAATAATGAGGAAATATGTTCCACAATCCCTTCTTCAATCGTCAGAACCAGTCAATCACCATGTCATCCAAACATCGATTGTGGGATGTCTTTGAAGGCTGTTTCGACCCCACTTCCTCATATTGAGAAAAGCGAGGATTATAATTTAACCTTGCCTACTCTTGAATTGGTGACTTCTCTTTCACCAAGTAAACATGTGGATGCAAAATCTATAATATCAGTTGAGCATGAGACTTCAGATAAGCATGAAAACCATGATGAAACATTAAGAAGTCCTGATCTCGAAGACATTACAAATGTTATTTATACTCCTTGTGAGAAGAACCATTCAACTAAATCTTGTAGTACTTGTTTAGGAGAAAATAGTATCCACTCATCCACACTAAAGGATGAGTTAAAATCAATCGAAGTAATTTTAAACGATGAAAAATCTGATTCCACAGAATATATCAATAGTTCAAGGAAGAAGGATGCTACTAATTCATCTCAAGATTTGGAACAGAGTATGAGGCAAAGTATGCCCAACAAGGAATTGTATGATTCTAATTCTGAAGTTACTCTTCATGACTTAAAGTCCTCAACTGGTATTGAGGGTTGTAAAACCCAAAATGTTGATTTAGATTTATCTGGTATTCTGGAGATGGAATATCAAGGGGAAAATACTTCTCATTTACCTGTGCAGTTAGTGCCCTCTAACGCTTTGCCTGAAACTAGCTCTTCTAGTTTATCTTCAGCGACAGACTCCAAAGTACAAATGAACTATGGATTTTTGGTCGATGAATTGGCATTGCATAGAAAAAAGTACGAGGAAGATGTTTTGAGACTCGATGAATCCACTCCCAGATGTGCATCCAAAATGTTCTTCAATTCTGGTAATCGAATAACGCCATTCGGTGCCAGGAAAGACGATGCCTTTGGAGAATGTCAAATTTTGCCTAAAAAATCACCAACAGAGTCTAAATTGGGCAATCAGTCTTCTATCAAGTCAGAATTGCCTGACCTAAAAAGTGATGTAATGGCCCTCCACGCTTATTTGGGGGCAGAGACACCATCTTCAGGACCTGTGACTTTAGGAACACCTCTTTCCACCACTGCATGTGTGCTAGGTGGAAGACACAATCCTCAAATTGATGATGAGAAGCAAGTTGCTTCCAGTGTCTATGTGAACTTGAGTCAAGATCAAACAAAAGAATGGGACTTGGGGAAGACGGACATTGATTTTCTCAGACAGAAACCTAATGAAGAGAAAAATGAGGAAATTGATCCATTATGCGACCCTCAGGCTTTAATGCTACATATCAGGTCACCAGGAAAAACGCCAGAGTCGTTGAGTGAAACAAAGTATTTAACTCCAGGAAGTTGTTCAAGTTCTATGAACTATGTATCAGCAGCATCTGGGAGTCCTGCATGCCATTCTCTTGGCAATGACTTTAACTCGGAAAAGAAGAAAAGGTTTGCTCAACTTAGTGGCTTAGTCAGAGGATACTTAACAAGAAGACTATTGAAAACTGCCAGAGTACTAGGTATCAAGGCAACAATCCAGGACTCTATAGAGACAGCATTAAAATTGCATTCTGAAGTATCTGAAGAAAATGATGTTGCTGCTGCTGATGTTCTGCTGCATGGTCGAATTATAGCCCAAGTGAGTATTCTATTTTCCTTTGATAACGTTAATGATGATTATTTCATAATTCTATGTATTTGCTAGTAACTTAAATACTATGTTTTCCTATAAATTGTATTTTAATTGAACTATTTTGGCTATCTTTCAGCTTTCGGCTGCTTACAATGAGCTTCACCATATCTTTTTTGAGTTGCCAGTTAAAGAGCAAATGGCAATCATCAGTAATGATCGCCTGCGACTGCAATCTAGAAGTTCTACTCCTGTAATATATGATCCTTCTCCAAGACCAGCTCTTCTTTCAGCTGTTACTTTGAAAACACTTCAGAGACGATTTGGGGATGAAATTCCTGCTAAGAAAGAGTAAGCAGAAAAGTTAACCTTTTTGTTGCAAGTTCAGTGGGTGGATATATATCCTCAAATAAAACAAACTATTCAAGCAACTTTTTACTATCTGAAATTTTTTAGCTTTTTATTGATAACGGGAGAATTTTGTTGATTTTGATAAATGTATCTAATTTAAGAAGAGTTATAATTTCACAAAAATAAATTTGAACAATTCCCAATTATGTATCGGTGTAATTTCTGTCCTAATAAGCTTCAGAATTTTTTGCTACATCAGCAACTACAGCTCATGTTTTTAAGGCGGCTAAGTTTAGATGTTGCTGAATTTTAAAATATTTTTGAATATTTTAGAAATGTTAACTTAATTTTGAACTCAAAGCAAAAACCCCTGTAATGTGGCTGCATTTACAAGTGTGCAGAATTGAACTTCTTGCTTTTAAAAGAAAAATATCGGTGAAAGCACAGCATATAGTATATAGTGTTTAAACTTGAGTAATTATGAAATCAAGCAAGCTGTATAGTTTGTGTTCTGGGTTTACTGCCTAATACCCCAATTTTATACTATTTAGCAATGCTTTTTGTGTCACATTTCTTCTTTCATACCTCCTCTATGGATGGACACACTATGGCTTGCTTTCAAACAGTACTTTTATATATTTTTGTTTAAAATCCAAGACTTTGCCAGCTAACCCTTACTATTCCTGTGTTTGCCTATGTTTTTGATATTAACTTCTAAGTTAAAATATTGGAAGAAAATATACATGTGAATTTTCGGAATTGCATGTTCTAATTTTAGTGCTCCATCAGTGCCTGCAAAGAAGAAAGAAAGCTTGAGATTGAAAGAAAAATCAGCTGTAGAAAGCAATAATAAGTTAAATTCTAGAAAATTAGAAGAAGTCCATTACTATCCGAGACCAACCAGAGCTAAATCTTTCACTACAACTGGTAAGTGCACAGTTTATCACAGCAGGGTTTTCGTCATTTTTTGTTTTGTGCAGTTCTTTGATTTGGCTAAGGTATTCTCTGATATTGATACATTTCATGAGTTTTTATGCATATTTTGTTGATACGAAATTCAGTTATTTGCATAATATGTGATTAAAAATGCCTTAAATTCATCACTATTCTTTTCAAAATTTTCTAGGTTGTGTTTTATAACCTAAATTGCTATGTTAAGAGTAACTGTTCATTTTACTCCTGTTACCAAATACTTTCATTATAACATGGTTATGAGGGTTGTTGCAAGGAATTGAAATTTGAATTTCTTTGACAGGAATCTCTTAAAAGTTTGCAATTGGCAAGGTGTAAAAATCAGATTGCATAAGTTATAGCTTGAATGGACAAAGTTAAAATCTGCTTCATCTGCCCTTAAGTATCAAAAAATAGCTACTTAAATTAGAGCAGTTAATCCTAGAAACATTTTTTATTTTTTTAGTTTTGTAGTGAATTTTTCTGGCATCGATTTTTATTTACACAATTTTTCTAACAAACATACAGATCGCAAGATAATGGGTTTTATGTTACCACCTCTTCCAGAATTTGGCTGATTTGGATGCGCCTTTCAGGAAATCACCTGGAATTTAGAAATCTGATGATTCGTGGCTTATCATCTGAAATTTGTAATTTTTGCTATTCCAGTAATATTTCTTTAGGTGACCAGTACACCCAGTTATATTTAAATTCCTTTGTTGACCTTATTGCTTTAATTCAACAACAATGTAGACTGAAGTGCAGCTCTGCAAAAATTCAGTTGAAATACTAATTATTAGTTTAGCAATGACAATAATTACTTGCAAATTTTTTTGAACAAGAGGAAATCTCTTGGAACTTTAGTCACCTAAATAAAAAGTCTTGGAATTTTTACTTCCAGAATTAAAAATCTCCCAGAATGTACCGCCAACAACCACTTGCCTTCATTATCACTTTGTTGGTATCTCTGATGCTTAATCATCTCTGTTCATAAAAATGTTAGGGTACCTGCAATACTTAGTATTCTTTTCATATTAAACATTGATGTAAACTTAAAAAATGAATAAACCGATACTTCTGATAACAACTTTCTCTTAAATAATGATAATTGATCCCTAAAAACAAAACTTTTTAAGGAGTACAATCAAACACAACCATAAAAATTCTTTATCCTTTCTTTGGGCTGATGTTGTGGATTTTGTAATTGCTCTGAAATTAAACTAGAAATCTGTTCGAAATCATAAATATTATATTTGAACTATTTTTCATCAGGAGCAATTCTATGTTTCTTTTAGTCAATTTTGAATTACTCTTTCTGTAATCTTGAAAATTTCAGGATGAAGGACAGTAGTTGAACTCATTTTGCAATCAAAAACTGCTTTTTAGTATTACTTCTGAAATGCGGTGGCAATTTCCCTAATGTAAAAGATCTTTTCCAAATAAGTTACTCTCCAATGATAGCATGTGTGTCAAAACATGTTGCTTATATTTTTCTACCGCCCCCTGTTTTTCACTTGAGAGAAAACTGCTTTTGCCTGAATACATCCCTTATTGTTGTCAGGAAAATCTGAGGAACTCCTATCAACTGCTCTTCATCAGCACATCTTTTAACAACTGCCAACTTCTCTACATCTTCCTTATTAAATGTACAGATTTATGTGGCAGCAATTTGCCATCCCAACATGGGACAACATAAAGTAAAAATCTTAAAAAATATTGAGAAATATAAATATCTAATTCTTAATTAAATAAATAAAATATATTTAAGTATTACAATAACCCACTTAAAATACTTATATTGAATGAATTTTTACATTATTATACAAATATATTATGTAAATATTATTATACAAACTGTATTTTCGGAAGATACAATCGGTATCATGCAACCCCCTGTTACCTCGGTCGATCCGTTAATGACCGTAAGTTAAGAGAAATAGATGCTAGGACGAATCATTTTAAAAATTCATTCTTTCCGCAAACGATACGCGTCAATAACTTAATAAGGAAGTAGTTTGGATTCAAGTGGTGTTTACACCTCCTGCCACACGCCGAAAGGCAGCTTGTAGGGTACTAATATAGATGTAGATTATAAAAATTTATTTTTAAGGTCTACCTCACATAAAACCCATACATCTTCCAATCTGTATGGTTGTCATATAAGTTGTGCAAATAAAAATTGAAGCCAGAAACTTACTCTATACAACTAAAAAAACCTAGGATAAACCGCTTTAACTTTATAGCGCAAAACCCCTGATTTTATGTGAAAAATAGCTATTTTTTATACTTTAGGGTTTATCAGGCAGATCTTAACTTCATCTTATTGAGATAAAACTTATGTTATCTCAACTTTTGAGAGCCATCAAAGATATAGCAGAAAACAAATTACCTGTTTTTTTTTGCAACCACCCTAATGGTTATATTCATGCATTCCTAATTGTAATTGTTTCAATGAACCTAATTCAATAGTAGTTAAAATGTGGATTTTTTGAGTGAAGTTAATTTAATGCAATGACTGTAGTAGAATGTAAGCATATTGTAACCTTTTCTATCAATTATTTCTTTGCATGAATAAGAAAAAAATCTGATGTGGCCAGCACATGACTTTCTCCACATATAAGATGTAAATATTTATCTACGACAGTAATTTCGAACTCTATATTCCATCTAAACTTTGAAGATGAGTGATTAATTTATATATTATTATCTTTTACATCACAAACATTATAAATAATGTTTTTCAGGACATGCTCGATGAAAAACGATAAAGTGGCCATTCGCCCCAGCGCCCACAACGTACATAATCAGCAACTTCCGGTTTATCAGTATTTCATGAATAACTCCTAAACAATCAGTGATACAAAAATATGTTTCGCACAAAAGTTATAGTAAATTACATTTTCTAAAAACTTTTATTAATAATAGTATATACCTAAATATCATATTTGTGGAGATATTTTGAAAACCGGAAATGAGCTTTGAAGAATGAAGCTCGACTTCCGTTTAACCGATTTACTCCAAAATCTAATCAACTCTAGAGACACAAACCAAAGTACCATATATGAAATTTAATGTTGATCCAACAAACAGTTTTTATGTTAGAGCGCCCACAAAGTACATAATCAGCTACTTCCGGTTGATCAGTATTTCACGAATAACTCCTAATCAACCAGTGATACAAAAATATGTTAAATACAACAGTTATAGTAAAAAACATTATCTAAAACTTTTATAAAGCATACAATATACCTATGTATCATATTTATGGAGATATTTTGAAAACCGGAAATGAGCTTTGATGAATGAAGCTCGACTTCCGGTTTACCAATTTACTTGAAAAAATATCAACTCTGACAGCACACACCACAGTACTATATATGAAGTTTGGTATTGATACGACTAATAGTTTTCACGTTAGAGCGTCCACTGTCACACACACACATACACACAGACATCATTCCGAAAATGGTCAAAACGTGTTCTAGGGACCCCAAAGCATGTATTTCCGTTGAAATCTCGAAGTCGATTTTTTTCATGAAAATTCTTTATACTTAGTTTATGGAGAAAGTAAAAATTGTAGAAGTAAAGGAACTTTGATTTGGCAAGAGGTAGTAGTAGAAGTCTCCCTTTCTGAGCATTCCATGCTCTTGGGAGTTACTTGTTAAGACTGCTAATAATTAGCCTAGCAGTTTGCCAAGAGATGCCATTCAAGAAATATCACTGTCTGAAAATAAGGCGTCTGATCTGATTTAACCCCGGAAACAGCAGTTTAATCATTTAGTTAAATATTTGAGTAGATAAATTTATTTAAGGATATTAATGTAACTTCATGTATCTCTTTTTATATTGTCCTTGTTAATTCATCAAAATGTGTTTGTTTTCACTTATCTTTTCAGCCAGGCGAACAGTTAAAATGACAGCAGAGGCTACCAAGAATACTCAACTAGCTACTAGAAGTTCTGTTGCGAGCGGAAAAGTTCAACCAAAAAATAACAAAAAAAAGGGAAGACGTTCGTCGAGCACAGGAGAAATAAATAGAAAACCATGGCGTTAAGATTTTAGGAAAATCTTTTACAATCTGTGACAATAAGGATGCCTTACATTTTATTAAAATGAACAGTATCGGCTGATACATTTTTTAAAAATATACCCTCCCGTGTTTGCATTTTTACCTTTTTGACAGTGTAACGATAGATCGGATAGAACGATCGGAAATCTCCATTTACTAAATGCTGTAGGTAAAAGAATATTCTAAGAAATCAGTATTGTCCAATTTTAAGTGATTCAGTTGTTCCTTTCATTTGTGTAAATTGAGTGGCTAAATCTGAAATTTTTTTGTATCACAAATAGATTTTGTGTTATTTATTAAAGACTGAAAATTTTAAGTTAAAAATAATATGCAACATAGAAATATTTTATTGAAAATTTCCAACTTAAAATACCTAACCAATATGGATGGTCTAATAACATGACCCAAAACTTAATCTTCCTTCTTATCATTGTTCCTAGCAATACTTCTTTTCTATAACCCTCCATTATGTTCAGTTTTCATTCTTTTGTCAATCCATTTTGTAGGAATCCATATTAAAATTTTCACTCCTGGTTGCTTTATTTCCCTTTCACCAACAGGCCAACGCTAACTTTCATAAGGCAATGTTCTCCGAACAAAAGTGTTGGTGTACGTTTTTCTAATTTCACTTTTTAAATGTCTTCATGCAAACACATCTCATTTGTTCTTTGGCCAACATGAGCCTTTGTTTTCACAGTTGTTACTACCTTGAGTGATCATACTTACAAGATTATAACATTTCCGTAGCAGTTCTAAGTCTGTAGATCCTAAAGTGCGAGTTTTAATTCCTCTATTTTCCTTACTGTCAAATATATCTTTTAGTTAGCCAAAATTTTTTTGGGGCCATTTGGATATGGCTCCTGTTGAAGTGACTAATATTAGAAATTTATACTTTCCCAACTATGAAATGACAATCAGCAAAATATATACCACATATTACTTGATAATTAGGTTTTAAACTGTTCATTCATTGCATTAAGTGTCCCAGTTGATGGTTTATCAGTAAAATTATCAAACAAAAATAGATAAGGGGCATCCTTGCCTAACTCCTTTTCTAACCTTTCCCTTTTCTTTGCATACTTTAATCTCCAGTATGGCCTTCTGGTCATTATAAAGCTGGGAGATTACTATTTTAAAAGTAAATATCTGCCTTTCTTATCTCATTGAGCAGGATTTTCTAGTCTACTATATCAAAAGTCCCCTCTGGACCAACATATTTTTCCCAATACAGTACCCTACATTAAATATGTCATCCAATTACAGTATATGCTGAGGAAGTTGTTGTGCCATTTTTGTGGGTCGACTTATACTCTGAACATAGGCTAAAATCTGAAATTCTCCTCCAAATTTTTTGGGTCGTCTTATACGCCGTCATATATGGTAATTTCTAATCTTCTTTCCTATGAGGGATGCTAACAGTATCCTGGCAACACCAGCACATAGTTGTTTCAAGTAGAGATGCAAATTGAGTGAGGGCCAAGCTATTCACCACCCCTGGTTCTGAGCCGTGTATGCGTCTTCTGATAATACTAGAGCTATGAAGTACTGTGCTTAAATTTAACCACTCTAAAACAATATTTGTAATGTTAGATAAGGATCGAGTAGTAAGGAGTAGTAGACGTCAGATAGTGGGTGGCAGCCATATTTTTTATGTTTATTAAAGCACGATACTGCCTATTTGTTGAAAATGGTTTATGGATAAGATTGTATTTTATCCAATTTTAAATGAAAACTGTGCTGGGCATACTGCATTACCCATTTGGGTGTAACGGGTTACATCTTTATCTGAACTTTTTTACTTGAATAAGGTTACTTGAATAAGTTTTTTGTATGATATATCTTGGTAAAGAAATACTTGTTTGGTAAAATTGCCGTTTGGCCAAACGGCAATTTTACCCCCCGCGCTCTAAAGTAAGTAATTTATCTTGCTCTTACACATAATCCGCTCAGAAATATTTAGAAGAGTGCAGTGAAGCAATATGCTGACTTCTGAAAGTTATTACCGTTATTCCGTTATTACGCGCTAAAACAAATGTGAAACGGTAATTTTCGCAGCTAAACCTGTGGATCAAAATGGAACATCACGGTCGAAAGAAGAGGGATTAGAATCTTAAGCTTAATCTTTTCACTACATATGTTGGAAAATCATCGATTATTTTCTCCAAGTTTTAAATTTTTAATCGTAGCTTTTCAAAATAATGGGGTCATGATAAAGTAATGTATTTCCTACTGCCAAATTTGAATCTCCCATGTGTTCTATATCTTCTGGTATCTTCATTTGCTAGGGTAAATGAATACTTAAATTTAGCAGTGAATATTAAATCCACTAAAATTTAGATTTTGAAGATGTGGTCTTTAAATATTGTATATTTTTTCTAGCTATTGAAAACCGATTTTCTTTTCAAATAAAATCGCTTCTAAAGGTTTAAGAGAAGTACAATTCGTAATATGTTACTCATCGTAGATTTAAAAATATTTCATTTATACATTTCAAGAAATACTTGAAAACGTTATTATTGAACACTGTTTTAGCTCCAAGGTTAATTATTTTTGATTGTTAGTATTCTAAGATGTAAGAACTATACGTATGTGTTTTGTAGCCTTTGTAAAAGGTGTGAGTGGAGATAGGACGAGTCTCTAATGCAACAGAACTATTTCGAATACCTACATTATTTAGGAGACCAATATTTTGCCCCTTGGGAGAGCCATCAGCTCAATCACAGGATAGGGTTTCAGTTGATTATTTTAATTTTCATTTGATTTATTTTCATTCATACATTTCATAAGTTCATTAATTAGTCTACCAGAACAATGAATGAACCTTTGTTTCCTTAGTGGAAATATTTGTGGGATCTGCCTGTTTTAGCACTTGACCCCCTAAAGTTGAGTCATTGTGCATCACTTACACAGAAATGTTCTGCTTATAACATTCTGGCTTGGTGAGGAAAGCAAAAGAAAACTACCTCACTCCTCGTCCTGCTTAGCTTCATTCCCTCTACTAGCTCTTGTTAGCTAATGTGTGAGGTTTGAACAGGCCTTCAGGTTGAATACTTCATAATTAGATTACAAAGTACTACCATAGTTCTTCTTTGACACTTCATGTAGGACTGCCCAATCTCTATATCACTCTCCCCTTCATGCATTTTTGTATTGAATTTCTTCTAGAATATTGCTGAAATATAGAAATTGCAAATAACCATACTTAATTTTGCACTACAGTGCAAATTTAAGTGTGGTAAGCAAGTATGCTTATTCAATGTTCTGTGCAGCAAATATTAAAATAATCAAACAAAATATCAATAGATTAATCTATTGCAATTGTATGTACTATGTAGATAAACAATATGGCCCAAAGAATATATTGTTACTTTTAATTAAAATATAAATCGCATTATCAATATAAAATATATCTATAGAATTTGGCAAGTTAAGCTGGGTTCCCAGATGCAATGATTACTGGCTCCACTTTATGTTTCTGCACATTTCAAGAATTTTTAACTGGCGCAGTGTTAAGCATGGCTTCAACTGAGATCCTTCGCGATTATATTGATTTCAATAAGGGTAAATTATCTTTCTTTGGCTTCACTCTGATTGTATAACCCGACGATGACTTGAAAATAGTTACTCAATTCATTGTTTGAGATTATTTACACCTTATTTTTTCTGCTGCCATTCCTGAGATGGAGCTTTACCAATTGATTGCTTCAGCCTTAGTTTATATGTACAATAATTGATCGATTGATAGATGTGAAGGAAAGATGTGAAGGAAAACAGAGTGTAAGAAGCCTACTGGTACCAATAAGTTCAACTCCTTCCTACTTATACTGGTGCAAGAACTACTGGTGCCAGTTGATTTTGCATGTTTCCATTCACCAGTCGAGCGGTGCCAGCAATCATTGCATTTGGAAATACAGCTTTATTTGATCTTCTCATCATTCTGGCAATTGGTGAATTAAATTCATAATTATTATGATAAAAAATATCATTAAAGAAATTTTTATTTCTAGATTTACTTGAAGGAACATGGAAATTTTCTTTTTGTAAAATATTGGGACAATCAATTGATCTATAGAGAAACAGAAGTTCATTTAAATGCGTGTTTCTGAAAAAAAGGCCAATTTCATTCATTATGTCAGAATAGGGAATGCTATCAATTGGGTTGTGTAGTTTGACTGTAATCTAAAGGATATACTTTCTTAGTATATTTTCAAGTTTTGCTTGAAATACTGCCTGATAGGGAGACCATACACATGAAGCATATATCAGGGTGGAGTGTATTTGAAAACAGTACAGATACTTAAATGCATGTATATTGAGGAAGTCACCAGTGCTTCTGCAGTGTGTGGAGAAACTTAATTAATAATCAACATAGACACTTGGATCTTTTAGCATAGTCAATAGTCAATTTTATCCAAGTCAATTCTTTTTGGAATAAATATGGTAATCAATATGCATCGATTCATGAATTCTACTAAATGTTAGCACTTTGACCTTACTTAACAGAAGATACATTAGTAGTATTAGAGTACATTGGACAATCAATAAATGCAGAAGAAAAACGTTTGCAAACATGCTGGTAATTTCTGTAGAATAATCAGCAGATATTTCATTGTAAAAGGATATATCAGGCAAAGAAATGAAATGTTACCCATAGTTTTTCATTTTTCTCACAATAAGTTTTCAAATGCTTCTATTAGAACTTTCATTGTAATATTTCAAAACATTTATTTGTTTTCTCTGTGTCTCGCTTGAAAGAACATCTCACTCTGTTAGAAGGTCTTTCTTTCCAAATTGTCATAACTGTTCAAGGTCTATAGGTGATTTTAGTTTTCAAGCCAAGGAGTGCTATCCAGCCGAGAGACTACAAAAAGATCCCCGGTGTGAGGCATTGATGATATCATTCATTCATTCTTTTTGCAACCTGCAGTACAAAATGCCAAATTTTCTACCTGTGTTTATTCATAATCTTTCATCGTGTGACGGTCATTTCTTGGTTCGGGAGTTAGACTATGATGATAAAATAATTAATGTGATTCCGAACACCGAGGAAAAGTATATTTCATTTGCAAAGTCAATCGAAAATAATTTCACCATTAGATTTCTTGACACATGTCGATTCATGCCAGCGTCATTAGCTTCACTGGTAACAAATTTAAAAACATTTAAATATACCAGCGAGGTATTCGGTGAGAAAACGAACCTATAGGTGAGGAAAATTGGAACTTTTGTTTATAAACTTCAACACTAATGCCATCTCTTGAGGGAAATTTGAACTATTGTGTATAAACTTGACACTAATGCCATTTTTTTGAGGAAAATTGGAACTTCGGTTCATAAACTTCGCCACTAATGCCATCTCTTGAGGGAAATTGGAACTTCTGTTTATGAACTTTGCCACTAATGCCATCTCTTGAGGGAAATTTGAACTTTTGTGTATAAACTTCGACACTAATGCCATCTCTTGAGGAAAATTGGAACTTTGGTTTATAAACTTCGCCACTAATGCCATCTCTAGAGGAAAATTGGAACTTTTGTTTTTGAATAAATCACCACATTGTTGCACCCATCCTTATTTGAACATCTTTAGTTATTAGACTATATCATCAGCAGCTTTCTTAGGAATGACTTCATCCGTTGCTTTTAAAATTACCTCCTCTTCTAAGAAACAAAAAATCAATTATATCAGATGAAATTTTCTGGTAGGCATACATTTAAGCCTGATTTCGTTATTTATGTATTAGCCAAGTATTCAGTTGAATGCGTCACATACCGGAGAGTAAAAATTCGGCTACATTAAAATATTCTGTAGACTCTTGATTATAGTTGATATTATAATTGAATTTTCAGAAATCAAGTTATATACCAAGTTGGCAAAAATGAAGACGTCAACTTACAATTATTTAGACTAAGTGATAGCTGGTTTAACCAGCAGAGAGATGATACAAAACCCAGTCTTACGCACTGAGTGTTCAAAGGAAACAAAAATTTTCCACAAATTGAAATTTTGAATGGGCATTGCATAACCAGATATAAGATTCGTGGGATTCTATCACAAGAGTTAATATTGGCTGCATCGAAAAGGAAGCTGAAGAATTTAAGTCACAGTTTTAAAAGTTTCTTTAATTTATTTCAAGTCATCAAGTAACAGTTACGATAAATATGTGCGTAACTTACGCGCACAATACCTTTCAGCTGACTGATTTGCTTCCAAAATGGTATATTATTAATTATATCATCGAAAATTAATTTTTACTGATATCTTGTATTGCTCCAATACTTTTACAAATTTCTACGGAAACCCGGTTATTGAATTATTTTCGTAACTATACAGCAAATTTACGTGTAATTATAAAATATGGATCGGTATATTTTATATCATCCCGAGTAATGAAGAACCTACTGTACAGACTTTTAATCGTCCAGAATGCTTAATTAAGGAACAAGTAACTTGCAATTGTCGCTAACTCGTCTTGAGATGTGCCCTCCGATAACAGCCCTAAAATAATACAATCCTAATTTATGCAACTAATAATGGTCATTTTACAAAAAACTACATAGACATTAACTTACGTTTTCCCGATAAAGGCCTCGAGCTATTAGCGGACTGTGAAAAAAATTTTCGGATGTCGATCTGTACCTTATTAAATCCAAACTAAACTCTCCTTCGAACTGTTCCCTGTGAATTTCTCAAAAGCACTATTCAAGAGCCTAGCTTTGCATTCACACCCTCAAAACAGTCACATGCAGAAGATCTAACTGAGCATTTTATCAACCTGTTTGTCCCTCAAACGTAATCTTAATCTCTGTTTTCAGGGTGTAGGTTTCGAATTACTTCTCGAATGTTCCCTTGTGTTTTTGCGAGGAGTAAACGAATCAGCACTTTCGAATTCTTCTCATGGGAATCTTATCTTATGGTGTGAATCATCTAACAAAAGGATATGGTTAAGAAGTGCATGCGTTGAGCATTGTGTGCGAAACACTCGTAGCGTCCCATTGATATCAATGTCAGCTCTAGGCCTGCTCTGCTACCGAAAACATCAACTTAGCTGTAATTGGAGCCATATTTACTGGCATGCAAAGCTAGTCATAGGACTTCTTGGGGGGGGGGTTCGAACCCCTAAACTTCCCCCCTCGTTGAGCCACTGCTTGGGCCTATTTGCAAAATACTCACCGCAAAACTTTCTTATGTCCATTTTGTAGGGAAAACGAAAAAAAACTGAATCCTTTGTCTTCTGCCGGCGATTGTCAGACGATACTCAAGGTAGTTTGAGAGAGAGGACATAATCGCATAACCTCGCGCTCTGATCGCATCGAGAGGCAGTTCTAACTACATTGTTCACCCTGAAACCGAACTTTTCTTCTCTTGGGAGGGAAGGGGAGAAGGACTATACTACAAAGTATTGTTGAAATGTTTTTGCTGCGCTTGAGGTATAAATGAATTTCCTACGAGGAAGTACTTTTCCCATCACTGGTGTTTACATGTGCCAACACTTGACTTTGTTTTGGGTCTAAATTCTTTTCAATTACGCTCGTGCCTAAAAATTGTTTCTACAACACATCCCGAACCAAAATACGAATAGGTCTCCAGGGGGGGGGGGGGGGGGGGGCCCTCTGGCGACGCCCTTGTCCTGGGTTTGAATCCCGACTGAGTTGGATTTTTCAGATAAGGGAATGGTTGTGTGTGTTCGTAAGTTGCTGTTGCCTCTGTGAACCACCTCCTGATGAGCTCATCAGAGCTTAGAAGGATTTCACTGGTGAAGGGCAACAGTAGCTTAAAAAATAAGTATTGGTCAACATATTTTGGCTTAAAGGTTGCCTGTTTAAGCATCTCAAATAAAACCAAAATACTGTATTTAAGCTACTTATTGCATATCTTTAAGGAGTCCTACATCCAAATTTGTGTGTAGTGTGATAAACTTCTAATTAAATTAATGAGGAATATTTATCATTCTATTTCGCTTTTTATGTGAAACTGAGGTACAAAATCATTCAAACTTGTCTCAAGTAGTGAAGAAAAATCTAGGTTGAATGGTAGGAAAAACGGCATGTGATCTGAACGTTCCTAACCTTGGATTTCAACATCTTTTTTTCTAAATGATGTATGATTGAACCATGTAAAAGTTGGTTTGTAGCAGTGGTCATCTTTTAGTTAACTGAATAAAATTAAGTGAAATCTTTGTACATGAAACCTGGAGATGAAGGTCTTATCTCCCCATTTACATAAATTCGTGTCTTACTATGTATGATAGGACATTATACCACCACGGTAGAGAGTTGAAAAACAGGGGAATATTATATTTAGGTTCGAAATGGATCCATCTATATACATGAATGAAAGACAATTGGTCACCAATCTCTTCTTATCTAACCTGGATAAATTTCTATAGGATCAATACAAACATTTATTTGGCATTTAAAAATCTTTTTGCCTATTTTTTCTGTTTTCAAGTGTACCTACCTGTAACTTTACCTTTATATCCATGATTTTCTTAAAATTGACTTAAATTTTTGATAAACCATCCATTAATTATATTTTTGAAAGAGATACAAATCAGATTGGAATTAATTTTCTTTTACTTGCATCTGCTGAAGATATACCCGCCCGGATAGTAGAAGGCCTGTGGTAGTAGTAGTATTGTTAAAAGTGCTTCGACAGCTTAGGTCATTTTGCACATGGGCTCTCACCGGGAATCGAACCCGGGACCACATTCACCAAAGGCTAACGTGCTGTCCACATGACTATCCGGGAGCCCAGTAAATTTGGTCTTAAAGTCAATTCTGAAAAAGATTCACCTTCAAAGAAGGGTATGAGTCTTTGCACAATCAATCACAGAAGGCCTGTGGTTTGAGTCTTAGTTATGTTGCTACTTTTCACTCAACTTATTGTTCACCATGAGCAATTCCTTCCCTTTTGTATCACCTCAGTTAAAAACAATTTGGGTGCCTATCATTTAACTCTATCAACAAAATATGTCAGTCGCAAAAGTCTGTCACTGCTGTTGCAGCAAAACTGTGCACTTCTGTACTTGGTTTGCAGATAGGGTGGGAAAGGAAAACAATGGTGGAGGTGTATGTTTTGGAACATGAGGCGAGTGAGAGAAAATAAGGAATTGCAGTGGAATTTTTGAGAACCGGATTCTAATAGAGGCAGTGCCTTGGGATGGTTTTACAAGCTTACTCTGGTCTGCGACTGAGACAATCCATGGGAAGGAAGAGACTTTCTCTTTTAGTTGGAAAAATTAATTGGCTATGTTGAGTCAATTGTGAAGGAGTTCAACCATTCATTATGTTAGGATGTAAATATGAGCGTTAATGCTCATAGTTGCACATTTTATTTTTTTTAATTGTTGAATATTCATCTAAAATTTTGCAGTATAATAAATTTGTGCTGACTTAACTTTGACTTTATCTTTTCACACAATACATGCTTTTCTATTAAATATTATCACGCTAAAATAAAAGTATCACACTAACAAAATTATTTTGCCATTTCTTACCCTATTTTAATCACTATCTTTACCAGAGAAAATTGAGCAAGTCTTATTTTGGATATATTAATTACATAAAAGTCATATGATCCGTTATTAAAATCAATTTCCATGGAATTGTTTAATTTTATAAAATAACTGTGATGGATTGATTTGAGTGTTCAGCGTTATGACTGGCAAACATCCCGATTATTACATCCTAGAAGGATACGGATGTGGAAAAAGTAATTCCTGATGAATATCGAAGTGAATGAAGTATGGAGAATCTCTTTAAGTAATTTAATAATCGGCAAAGTCTCCTTTGACGTATGTTTCGCGCTGTAGTCGTCGTTACATAGAATCCACGAGGTTTTTGAATAAACCGTGCAAGAGGTCCAGGGGGTATCTCTGAGGTGCTCCTACGGAGACGCAGGAGTGTCCTGGCTATCTGCCGTTTGTGCTTAAAGAATAATTCCCCATAAATGTACTATGATCTTGTGAAACAATCTTTCTTCTATTAAATTCGACGGAAGAACGGCTGTTATAGTACTGCGTAGTAGAGAGCCTGCAAATTTTCGCACATCGCCTCCTCTGAGGGGTATACAGTATACACCCACTCACGCAAACTTCTTACCCCGTTTATTCCAAGATACGACCTTAACTTCTTCGAAGTTGCCAGCTATCGCTGCTTGTTTTTCTTCAAATAAGCCATGGGTACGCCTAAGAAATATGGGAATTGTGAGAATTTGGCAACACTGGTGTGCATAGAAGAGACTCACTGCATGATAATGGGTATAAAGAATACCGAAGGGGGAGGTATTCGGAGGTAGTTGTCGATGATTCGCTCATTTGTACCGAAAAAGCCTCTTTACTACGCGGTACTATAATAAGTGGAATGCAATCCATTTGGAGATAGGAAAAATCTGTTTTATCAGCTGTCAGCGTCTTAACCAATTTTTACAAAGAAATTCGTGTGATAGAGGACGGAAGATGAAGTGGAGTTTGTCCTTATTTGTACGTAGCTTGAAAAAGTACGTTCTCAGATGTAACTGATATAACGCGACCTCCCGTTATATAGGCGGTTCGGGTACTGCGAGGAAGATCAGAGAAATACATTAAGAACCTGTCCAAGCCGGAACCTGTTTAAGGTGTTTGCTTGCCTAACCCGGAAAGATTAATAATATTGCATATACGCAAGGTTTTTTTTACAGGAAAGACCCTTTGTTAGGCGGAACCTGCGTAACGAGGACGGAAGTCTATATTCATTCAAATGCGCTGATAAACAAGCGTTCGATTTAAAATATAGTGTCGAACCTGTGAAGCAACATTTTAGTGATCCCCTCGACCGACTGCTTTATTGACATCTCGACTTTATTCTATTTTAAATACGCTGTCACAAGAAGAAGTCACTGTGTCACAGAAGCTATATATATATAATCAATGGCGCAGCGAAGGGGGGGGGGGTTAGGGGTTCACCCCCCCCCCCAAGACCCAAGTCCTATGACTAGCTCTGTACTTTTTTTCTGCAAAA
The DNA here is from genome assembly GCA_947579665.1 of Sympetrum striolatum. Lineage (NCBI taxonomy): Eukaryota > Metazoa > Arthropoda > Insecta > Odonata > Libellulidae > Sympetrum > Sympetrum striolatum. Next base: position 13,270,417 of record OX388342.1, read on the forward strand.
GAGTACAAAACCCCAAAAAATACGCAAGTCTTTCAGAACCACAGCTAGTCTAGTGTTTGCCTGATAAATTCAGCGAAAGCTTCGAATACCCGTAAATATGGCTCCGATGTCGGCTAAAGTGATGTTTTCGTTAGCAGAGTAGTTCCGACATCGATATCAATGGAACGCTATGATACGAGTGTTTCGCACACAAAGTTCAACGCGTGAGCTTCTTAAGCCTATCCTTTAGTGAGATGACTCACTCCATAAGATAAGATTCCGATGAGAAAAGTTCGAAATTGATGATTTGTTTACTCCTCGAAAAAATACAAGGGAACATTCGAGAACACCCTGAAAACAGAGATTAACCCGGTAACGCCTGGAAAAAAATTTTCTTCGAATTTAATTATAATCAAGTATATTAATACGTATTACTATCTAAGTCAATTTGTCCAATCCTTTTTCTTTTAACATCATTAGTTACGGAGATATATCCTGGTACCATATGGTACCGCCAGGCGCTTGGGGGTATAACATTGAAGGTTTAAGGAATTTTCGGAAATTTACAGCTAGCTGAACAAACTATTTATTATTTTGTATTTTTCCGCTTATTTTTACATTTTTAACATGATATATCATAAAAATTATAAGAATATGTCTAAACAAATTATTTCCCTAAGATTTAAAAAATTATTAAAATTTTACAGAAATCCTCAAAGTCAAAAATAGTGAAAGTAAGTAAACAGTTTGCCATTGTGGCTTCATTGTATTACTGTAGAATGTGGAATTTTGTGAAACAGTCAATGCATAGCCCTACATTACATTTTCCGTACTCCGTTCGTGTTCTGCTCGTACAATTTTCATGGGCACGCCTTCGCCTCTGGGTGGTGGATTTCACGAGGTGGTTTTACCCATCGTACCTTATTTCATCAGAAACACTGGAAAGAAAACCCGCTGTTAGTAATCATATGCAGACTGTTGTATGTCAAAATATTATCTCATGATTAGTTTACATACATCATTCCAGTTTACATCTTCAGTCCAGTGCTTATGGACGCAGGTAAACGTCCTACAGATTTCGGCGTATTCTTGAATCTCTGCAGGTAAGTCTGCCCAACTGCCCGTCGGAACTCTAACTGGGTTGTACTTTTCCCTGTTTTCTTCGTCAACAACCATGCATTGTGCATCATGGCATCAAGCAACCACGTAAAAATGGGCCACCACCATTTATTTCCTCTGACACCCACACGATAAAGAGAAATATTCTAGTCCATTCGATCTTTGCCCCCATAAATTTATTGTATTTCCCTAAAACATCGCGGGCCGTGGCACAAGGAGTCTTTTTTTCTCACTTTTGGAGAATCTCCCAACCCCAGATATCGGATTAATTCCGTGACATGAGGACATTACCGAAACGACAGCATTTTCCACCCACTTCACCACGAGAATGTTGTCTTTCACGGATCTTTTGGCCTCAAAAGATCCTTGCTTTAACTTTGCTAATTCCTTAAAGGACTTCAGAGGACATTCTTTAGGTATTTTATTTTCCCTCATTGTTCCTGTTGCACCATAATTCCTTCCGCGAAGATATTTCACTAAGTCGTAGCTCGTGAAATAATTATCAATATAGAATCGGAAAGGTAGCTCTTTCTGTTTCAGTTCATCTATCATTCCAACTACAGGTGCTGCGGCCTTACCAAATTCTTTTTCGTAGCTTTCCACTTTCCTGGGATTAATTCCCTGATAAATGTCAAAATTTAAAAGGTATCCATCTGGGGTATTGAGGCACCAAACCTTATAACCAAATCTTATGGGCTTCCCTCGAATGAATTGTTTGCATCCATGCCTCCCAAAATATGAAACCATGGACACATCGAAACTGAAGCACTACTCTTCTTTGAAATATTCACTAAATTTTTTCTTTAACATATACATAAGAGGGCGCAATTTCCACCTTCTATCGGAGGTATCAACAGCAGTATTGTTACAACAATGAATAAATCGGTTAATTTGCAAAAATCTATCTCGCCTCTTTGACTTATAAAGAAGTTAATTCCTTATGCCGTAAGCTGCATCCCAATAGTGCCTTTTACTAGGAACCGCAACAAACAATTTCATTTCCTCAGCTGTTACATTCGGCTTTCCACAATTGCAGAACAGGGCATACTTATTCGATTCCATCACCAGATGTGAAACGACTTCTTCGTCAAAGAAACGCTCAAAAGCCTGGGTGGGGGACACTTCACGAAAAGAGGAATAATCAGGATTAGGAAAAATCGCGTCATGGACGGCGATGTCTTCATCATCCCAAAGGATCACCTGCTCGCTTGTGTGTGGTATCTTACGTAGTTCAGCTATCCAAACGCTCCTTGGAAGTGTAACTCGGGATAAGGAGTAAAAGGCGCAAATATTGCTCGGTTGCTCGCGATGGAGAAACGGAAGGCCAAAACAATAAAAATTCTTTCCGAATTGTCTCAGGTCGCGTGTTCCTCGCTTTTTGCCAGCCATCTTCGGAGTTTACGGTGGCATTCCCTTCCGCCACTCCTCTTCTATTAGCTTATTTTGCTCCTTTAGAGAAATGGTTCATTTTTACAGCCAGACCCAACATCTGTCTCTTCCTAATCCGGTCAAGGGTGTACGTCAAGAGCCTGAAAAGGGTAAATCCATACCTCCGAAATCAGCCTAAATCATCGAAAACGACTGAACTAGATGTATTTTTGGGGGGTACATAAATGAAATGCAGCCATATTCAAATATTTATTTGCAATAATGTCGCAAGTGCAAAAGAAATCCGATAGAAATGTCGTAGCAGAAAAAATTTCCGCTTTCCGCCTAAAAGTATAATGGGAACCGCCTAGCGGTACCATATGGTACCAGCAAAATGTAACTCATTGTAACTTTCTTATAAATAAACTAGCAACCTAAAATTCTAATTTCATCTATAGCTAGATGTATTGACATTTGATACCACTTGGAAAAATCTCGTAGATAGCCACGAAACTGGAAATATATAAAAAAATCGGAAGGTCTGCACGAAAAAAGCGTGTTTTTTGGGATTCATGAAAATTCACTTTTTTCAAACATCAGTATTGGCGTAAAATAAGGACAAACAATAGCAATTTTTTTGTAATCGTGAGCCTCAAAGTATGCAAATAGATGTAAATTGAAAATAATCTAGCAAAATACTCTGAGGTATCAGAAAATTCAATCTTCTTAATACCCTACCGGGTGGTACCAAACGGTACCGCTAGGCGTTACCGGGTTAATATTACGTTTGAGAGACAAACAGATTGATAACATGCTCAGTTAGATCTCTTGCATGTGACTATTTCAAGGGTTTGAATGCATAACTAGGCTCGTGAGTAGTGCTTTTGAGAAATTCACAGTGAACAGTTCGAAGGAGAGTTTAGTTTGGATTTCATAAGGTACAGATGGACATCCAAAAATTCTTTTCACAGTCCGCTAATATCTCGAGGCCGTTATCAGAAAAAAACGTAGGTTAATCGCAATGTGGTTTTTTGTGAGATAAACATTATTATATGCATAAATTAAGATTGTATTATTTTAGGGCTGTTATCGGAGGGCACATCTCAAGATGAGTTAGGGACAATTGCAAAATTACTTGTTCCTTTATTAAACATTCTGGACGATTAAAAGTCTGCACAGTAGACTCTTCATAACTCGGGATGATAGAAAATATACTGATCTTTATTTTATGATTGCCTGTTAACCCATTACTGGCCACCGTACGAAATTTCGTACGCTAAACAAGGAGGTAAACAAACCGGTGCCGTGACGCGATGTGTCATTGCATCGAGTTCGCTAGCTTATTATTTTTGAGGGAAAGGTCCAGCCATTCACCCGTGCCGCCTGGCTTGGGGCTGCGCCACTTTCCCTCCATTTCCCACGCGGTCAGATTTCGTCTAGGTTGGCGCGCGACGCAAAATGCCACGCCGGTGAGTATTTGTTTATTTTTTATTGGTAAAACTAATCTGAATTCTGTTTCTGAGTGTGTTACTGGCTTGTTTAGACCATAAACTACATTCACGAGTGGTCATTTGATGAAAAGTTATAATAATGTCAGTCAGGCATGTGGTTTTTGTTGACTGTTCGAAATTTCGTACGGTGGCCGGAAGGGGGTAAAAAATGTGGTATTGTTTGCAGGTACAATTTGAACACGGATGGCGAGGCCATTGTTAATATATTGGAGCAACTTGACGAAGAGGATGAGCTGGCCAAGGATATTTCCGAAATGGACGCGCTTGAGTTCGTTTTATTCCCACCTAATGACGGCAATGACTCTGATCAAGACGATGCACATAGTGAAGCAGGGCAGGTGAAGAGATGACGTCACCAATATTCGCGATATTGGGAAGGGAGTTTTAGCACAGCCTATTGAAGTTAGGGGAATGCGATCTCGAGATAACCTTCGGCCGATCATGAGAGCTATAATTGTAGACACCAGTGGTTCTGAAGACAACACACCGGATTCAGAAGAATATGAGCCCGAGCCTGAGTATGAACCTCCCGCTAAGAAAAAAAAGGACGAAGAAAACGTCTCAAAGACAGAATAAAACGTCTCAAAGACAGAATAAAACATCCCAAAGCAAGAAATCAGTCACAAGAAAATGGACTAAAACTACCCTACCTACTACTACCGCGGATGGGCGGTATGAATACATTCGATCAACAACGGGCCATATATCGAATCAAAATCCGAAAAAAGTGTTGGTACTGGCCATTGATCAGGTTCATGCTAAACGGCAGTGTTGTAAACGCTTGAATGTTGTTCCGGTACAAGGAAAAAGATATATCTCTTCTTGAGTTTGTCCGAAGATTTGTAATTGCTTTACTATCTACCCCAACCCTTTGATAAACTGTTAAAACTGTGAATTAAATTCTTCAGCTTCCTTTTCGATGCAGCCGATATTTTCTCTGGCGATAGAATCCCACGAATCTCATGTCTTATCATATCAACCACGTGATCATAGAATGCCCATTCAAAATATCAATTCATAGAAAATTTTTATTTTCTTTGAACACTCAGTGCGTAAGACTGGGTTTGCATCAGCTCTCTGCTGATTAAACGTATGAAAAATGCTATTTTCATCGGTAACGACTTTAATTGTCTGTTATTCATCACTAAATTGGTATTGTCTTCCAACATTGGTGGATATCCCTAGTTATTAATAATTAAAATGTAAACAAATGCTAAATAATAATTTTTACTTTCTCCATATACGAAGTATAGAGAAAGTATTGTTTTCATGAAAAAATTCGACTTCGAGATTTCAACGGAAATACACGTTTTGGGGTCCCTAGAACACGTTTTGACCATTTTCGGAATGATTTCTGTGTGTATGTGTGTGTGTGTGTGTGTATGTGTGTCTGTCCTTGTTTTCCTGTGCCATCAGATCAGTAGGAAAGGAATTTTTTCCTTTCATACTTCCTTGCAGAAGATTTTTGTTGTTACAAAGGCTTGGATGTATTTCTTAGCATGGAGGTTTTCTTATTAACTATCATTTTTATATAATTATGAGTGACGTTGATACGCATTACCAAAGTCTTTTCTTTAACTATCATTGTCATCGATTATTTTATAGAAGAAGATTTTTAAAGTTAGAAAAGATCGAAAATATACGACTGTTTCTAAAGGTGCTTTATACTGTACTAGAAAGTTATTAATAATTGGTATTAGCCTAAACTGACACCCTATGTTCCATTCGTTTAATTAAATTTACCTTAAAATTTATAACAAAGAACACCCCTAATGTCGTTCCCAACCTGATTTTCTTAGATGCAGTTATAATCATCGTCTTTTAACCTGTAATTGTGAACGAGTTTACTGCCTCACGATGGTCAAAATTAGCTTCGGCTATCAAATAATTTGGAAATTTTAATATGATCTTAACGGGGTTTCTTTAGGGTCGCCAGGTGTTAGAATGCGGTGGAAAAATATTGAATTAAATCGAATTTCGATTCGTGATTATTTTAGTACGCACTTTTTGATCTTTAAAATAAAAATTCAAAGGCATAATGTATTGAGACAATTTCACTCATGAAACTCACTACACTCTTTCCTGGCATTTCCGCAATTAGACAACGTTATTTCATTCAAGAGACAGCTGTAGTGGTATTGTTAAAAGTGCTTCGACAGCTTTGGTCATTTCGCACATTGGCTCCCACCGGGAATCGAACCCGGGACAAAAGAAACGCGCTGTCCACATGGCTTTCCGGGAGCCTCGAGACAGTTCTTTTAATTTAATAAGCGGAAGAATTGAAAGTTCAGTGCAGTAAAGACACGACTAAATAAATGTAAATCTATTTGCATCGTACAGCAAACAGGAAAGCGGCAATGTTAATTTAGATTAATGCGGATTTGTCCGAAACGTGGACACTATAAACATATGTATAACCTGAGTTTTGAGAGAATATCAGTTGGGAGTAAATTCAATCATTCAATACTCTAATAAAGAATGACGAACAGCCTTTCATCAACCTATTCCGCAACATGATATCATGTATTCTCTATAATTTTATCATACTAGCATAGAGACTAGTTTCATTGTGAATGGTTAGTCTAGGAGTGTAACGAATGAAGGTCTTAAAAAGTGAAAGTATTCTCCGACATTTCCCTCAAATCGAGCCATTAGGGCCGCAGCATTTCGGACTTTTTCCGATGCTCCATTTCAATCCACTCCGAATCAAGTCGTCTCGCCAGGTGTGGCATAAATTACGTTTTATTTCTTGGACTGCAGTTGCCGCGTGGCGGCGCTCGGGTCGATTCTCATTGTCGGGCGACGCTGAATCTGAAATAATATTGGAGGGAGGAACATACTTCTATATATTTACTCTGCCTTTCGCTCTTCAACGTACCCTAGAGGGTGCATGCACCTCTATTTCCCTAATTGATCACTTTCGTATATTTCATACAAACATTCTACTTCGTTCGCGGAAAAAGAAATTTGAAGCGAGTGTTCAGGTATCCATTTCCCTGATCCTCACCCTACATCCTCCTTCGAGAACGTATTTTCTCTGAATTTATTAAAATAATTAAGAATTTTAAAAATCTCCTGATTTCTAAAGATTCACATCCTGTGTCACGTGATGCATCTGATTGTGAGCAACGCTCACTGATTTGTGAGCGTGATCATGGGAACAACCGGTCGCCGCGGAAAACTGCGAAGTTACATGATTTGTGAGCAGTTATCTACAAAGTATGTTGCTTTTCGTTGTTCTTTTTCTACTCACAAATACAAAAATGTTCAGCTGAGTCCAATACACTACATCCATGCTCTAAGTGAAGCCTAATTAACGCAAAGTGCTCTTCAGCAAATATTGCGGATATAATCACATGTTGATTTTTTCGTGAGTTACTCCAAAACATTTCATCGAATCTGCTCCTAACAAGCTTTTTCCTCGTAGGCTGTACTAATAATCAATATTATTTAATTTTAGCATTCTACATAATTTTATTAATTTAATGATTTACCAATCATCGTTGGCAATAGAACCAAAATAAAAGAGGGTGAAATGTTACCATAAATAGCGTTTGATAGTCATGATTAAAAAAATATTCACACACTATCGTTTTAAAGGATACTTGTTCGTAAACATTTTAATTGAATGAGGAAGAAATTGAAGAATTAACTGTAGAAAACGATGCAGCTCTCTTTGTGGCCTTGTGTATTCTTAATTACTCCAAATATGTTTACGTATCTCGCATTTTCACAATGAGCACTTTCTTTTTTGTATATATTATTCGAACCTAGACAAATTTGCTTCTTCAATTCGTATGATTTTTAATTTGTCATTGAATAGCGAAGCGTAGACTGGAGGCACTTTGGAAGTGATAGTTGAAGCCGCGATAGCGCGCTCCCGCGGGAAATTTTCACCCGTCATTACTTTAAAAGCGAATTACATTTAAAATAACCGCTGAGAATTTTCCTATAAAAAGCTCGAAGCTTTATTTGTACTTCGTTACTTATTTGTATCAATGTTTTACTTATCGGTCATATTCCCGCATCGTTTGTCTTATTTTACCCGTATGAAATATTGCTCAGGTTCATTGGAATTGATGTAAGTAAAAGTACCGAAAGTATGTACTCAAAAGTAACAATATAGTGAGAAGAGATATTTATGTGAATTTAATCCATGAAAGTACCAAGAGAACTACTGAATAGTGGTCCACAAAATCATCCCTTATTCAAATCCGGGTGGTTTGGAATTATCCAATGAATAATAATTAATAAAATTCTTCATTATATTATTATATTACAATCTTCCTCAGTGAATGCCGAGAAATTTTCATTCAAACTATTTCTTTCAAGAGTTTTTTTAACGTAGGCGCATGTATAGAAATGGTGTCTGCAGTCTCAGTTCTTCTGCTATTCAGTGGTTTTATCTCTAACAGTCCTGCTCTTACATCGAAATAAGAAATAATTACTGGTTTTTTTCAGGAACATGATTACTTCCATTAATTATGATTTTTAAATATGCTTTATTATTTCGTAGCTATAACAGATTAAAAAATAAATTATAAAATGACAGTTTTACAACCCATTTCTATGTGACTGCTGTAATGTTTAATTGTGTGAGAAGCAGAGGAAACTTCTGGAATATTTGAGATAGAACATTTGAATCGAGTCCATCCATCTTTGCATTTTTTGAAGATATTGTGTAAAATACAAATCAGTAGTTTTCTTCATGCTTGCTTGAAAAAACATCTGTCGTTGCGTTTTATAAATCCAGACATTTCAAAAAGTTTGTAAAATTAACCCCATTAGGGATGGTTTCATCTATTAGTGGTAAATCATGGATCATTAACCTTCGTACGCACTGCTTAATGGATCGCATTACATACATACATATAATGAAAACTTTGATTGGCTCACTGATTCTCGAAATATTTCATAAACGAAACTCCGAGAGATAATGTTTTTTATGAATGAGAATATCATCGATGACCCGTGGAACTGGTATTAATAAGATGACTCTTTATTTTGCTGTTTGCCACCGCCATGTTCTCTCTTACGCAACTCGTCTGTCACCGTCTCTCCCCTCATCAACGCTCTCCTGAGACCCTTCTTTTCCCCCTTTTATTCCCTTTACGCTTCTTCTTTGTTTGCAGTTTATTTGCCATTCCATTCCACTTTCACCGCACCTCGCTGCCTTTCCCTCATAGCCTCAATATCCCTTTATTCTAGGCTTCGCTCTTGCGAGATAAACGAAGTAATCCTTCGAACAGAAATAAAGGAAGGAAAGAGTTCCACAAATCTAAGCTTTACTCTATACCCTTAAATGCGGTTTTTGATGTTTTTCCTCCTGTTTATACACTTCTGAATAATCAGATTCACGATTTCAACGCCCATGAAATTCAAATCCGTGATTTCCATAGCGGAATCCAAAGAATGTTCTCAGAGAACATTGAGTTAAACAGAGTGCGATTTCAAAATTCCGTCTCTCACTTCTTCCGTTTTGGAGACATTTATTTCAATTAATGGAAAATACTACGCACAACTTATACGAAAAATAATCTTCCAATAGGATTTGTTTCATATCGTCATGGACTATTTGACCCAGTATACGTATTAATGCGTGGTCTTATCGTAAAAATTCATTGATCTTTTACCTGAATGACGTGATTATCTAAAAAAATTATAATCTGGATTTTATATACATCTTCTGCTACCTATTTGAATAATTAGCGTATTTATCAATATATTTATTCATCTGATTTCATTAACTTCTGTAAGAAATGGGTATTAAGTTCACTCTTCGTTCCGTTGTAGACCTTTTTTTCTTTTGTAACATTTTATTTGTTAGGAATTATAAAATCAGAAAGTGAGAAAAATAAATGCATGTTCTTACCTTTATCATAACACGTTTTAAAAATTTAAAATCACGATAACTGATAAAACAGATATATTTTTCGCAAAATTAACAACTCAATTTAGTAAATGTTTACGTTGCTACGAAAAAAGATTTCCGGTTGCTACAACAATGGATTATTACACATCATGTAGTGATGTAGGCCTCTCAATCGGCTCCCGAAATTACGGTTATCCCGGCAATTAACGAAAGGGAATAAGAATTATCCTATACATTTCGAAATATATGACTAATTTAATATAACTAATGCCTACCTAATAATTCAACCGCAACATAAATGTATCAAAATTTACGCATAAAAATGAGTGGAATGCATAAAACAAGTAAAGTAACACCTTTCTTGTATTATCATCACCATCCTCATCAACTGCCGCATATGTCTCCATCTCGGGCGATTCTCATTTCATTTTTCGTCGTGTATTGTAGACCGGGGCAAGTAAGGTACAAAGTCAGGTATACACGATGCTCATAGCACACATATCGTTGATTGGAACGTGTCAGCTATTATGTCAGTATAAGCACCGTAGCCCCACCATTTGCTTCCGCGACAAGTTGGATGAATTTGCACAGTTTATAGGAGAAGTAAACAACTTTTTCTATTTTTTTCTCTGATGAGTAAATAAAACGTATACACCGAGATAATGGCGTTAATATCATCTATAACATAAGATTATCTTAAATCACTATGCTTTATGCTACTAGACAGCTTATTTGCGAGTATTTTAAGCTAAGTTGTTTGCTTACCTCGTGAATCAAATTTAGAGGTTGATTGGTAACGAAGAAATGGAAGTGGGGCAAGTTTACGCAATGCACAAGGGGCAGATTTACACGCTTTATAAATCCACCATGTGCTTGTGTATCCGCTGTACGAGGTTCGTTCAAGAAGAAATTTTTTCCTGCGAAAACGCCGAACAGGAGAAGCTGGTGGTAGATAGCGTCACAAGCCTTATTTGAAAGTATAGGAGCTGCCACCTGACAGTAGTCAAACTGCAGAATACATATGTTATAATGATCAACATATATGTAAAAGTATCTAAACTGAAAAATGTTCAGAAACAAAATCAGTAATTCTACATATGAGTGTTGCATATTATTTAAGGCTACATTTAATGATAATTTTGTATTACTTTTAGACGAAATCAATGACCGATGTAATTTTGTAGAGTTATGTATGAATTTGTATTAACGTTGCCACTCGACAGTTGTCCGTTTGTGATGTAGTTATGTAAAACAATTAATAATTATATTGTGGGTACAGCTATTCATGTCTGTGCCTGTCGGTGCTGTGTTGTGACTGTGACACGTGTATGTACTAGAGGTCTGCATGGACCGGGTAAGCAGGCAGTCTATCGGGCTCAGGCCCATGGAAAATTCGGGAAGGAGAGAATTATTCGTTCTTAAAGAGCGTTAGTATCTTGCATAGCGGCAAAAGCCTCTAAAAGTTGTAACGCAATGCTTAAACATAATGCTCGGTCTTCGTGAAGGGTTAAAAAAAATGTAATTGCTCACAATTCACAACAATTTATGGAAAGCTCGGGCTCGGGTCGGGCTTGAGAACGAAAATTAGTATCAACGTTCGGGTCGGGCTCAACGACGAACGGGCCGGGCTCGGGCTGAAATTTTCGGCTCATGCAGCCCTCTAGTATGTACCCTCCGGCGGAAAGGAAAATGTCGTAGTGTGAGCAGTGTTTCAGCGTAAGGTTCTGCGTTTTGCTGTTTCATCACCTTTGATCAGTCTCTCCAGGGTCAGCATCCACAGAGGCGATGTCCAGACAACTGCATTCTCTCCTCCTTCAGCACTCAGGTTCTCCGGGAACCAAGTGTTGGCAGAAGTGGTGATTCCGCAAATCGACACGCAAAGTGACAGCTTCCAACAGAGACATCGGCTAACCCAATTACATCCGCGACGGTTTGGGAACGATGTGCTCGGATAGCACTTGAGCAATGATTTCGTCCTTAAATGGGAACTGTTTACCGTACCTTGTGTATTAATAAACTGTTTTCAGTTGCTATATATGTGTGTGTGTGCATGCTTGTGCGTAGGTGGAAGTATGGTTTGGAATTACGTAAGAAAAACAAGTGAAATGATTGTTATGAAGATGTCAGTAAAAGAAGCTAGGAAAGGGCTGTCTTTAAGAAAAGTTGCAGCAGCTTTTCGTTTTAATTTGAAGACTCTAGCTCATTACATTAGGAATTTGAAATAACCTTATTTTTAGTAAATATAGATTGCATATATTTTTTAAGGTAATGTGAACTCTGTGTAAACTTGCCCCTGTTACTGGGCAAGTTTACGCAGGTGACATCACGGAAAAAACAAGTAACTAAATTAAAAACTATGATAATTTAAGGCTTATAGAAACACCTCAATGAAGCTTAAATTTCAATGTACGCACGAGTATGAGGAACGGGTAAATAAGTGCAGCAATAAAAAGAAAAAAAAATTATTTGAAAAACTGTAAACCTGCCCCGTTTTCCCCTGCTCGGAGAGTGCAACTTTACTCTCGTTTATTCCTCCTCTCTCCTTCTTCTTACGAGACTCCTCGAAAACAGTGTCTCTCCCTTTAACTCTGCTTTAAGGGGCCCTCTTCTCTCCCTAAAGCACCCACAGCAAATCCCTCCATTTTCATTGGTCCCCCTTTCCTAATGAACTCCCTTGCGTCACGCGCCCCGACGCCCAAGTAAACCCTCCACTTCCCCTCTTTCGCTGCGAGAGCTTAAGAATCGGAAGAGGACTGCTGATTGGGACGACTCTTCCATCCTCAGTTGAGATTTTCAAAACACCCCTCTTCCTCACTGAAACTTGAATTATTTCAGCCCCGTCCGTGAAGCAATGCCACTGGATCTTGAGGATCGCGAAAGCCCTTCGCTCCCCTCAGCTGCCCTTCATTCTCTTCTGGTACCCCTTTGCTGTCTTCCACTGATATCTCGCGTTTTAAGACTCGCCGAAATTAATTCGCTTTTCTAACCATGGTGTTGTTTGCTATTGTTTGCTATCAAAATATTTCCTTCTTCTCATCCCCTCCTCACCGGGGTTCCTCCTCTTGGATGCAATGCTTTTGGAAGTGCCGCCAAATTGTCGAGTTTCTGCTATTTTGAGAAAGTTTGAAGGCTTTCGCTGTGGAATTCGTAAACACGCGAATGATTTCTCATGCTGTGAACTGTTCATTGTGATTATATGGTTTATTGTTTTATTTAAACGAAGAATGTCATACAAATTTCGTCAGAAACTCAGCCTTGGCAATAGAGGCGCAGCTTCGCCGCACAATGATGTAAATAATTACAACGAACTCTTTATGCATTCATTCTTACATGTATTCTGTGAAATGAATTGAACTTTCGTAAGGAAAGGAGCATATCGACTGATGTAAAATATTGCGCAAAATAATTGAAGCCGATTATTCTTTACAGCGATTTTCATGTCAATTCTTGGTTTAGCTTATGATTTTCCTCTTCGGCGAGACTATTTTTTTTAAATAAAATTTTTAATTAATAAAAATTAATAAAATTAATAAAATTTTTAATTATTTTAATTTTTTTAATTAAAACAACAATAAATAAATAATAAATGTATTTTGCAGGAAAATAAACGCAAGAAATGGATTTTTATTGAAAGAAGAGCAAAGCAGAAGTTTGCAATGCATCCGTTCCTCTTTGAATTCGGAGCATTATTATGTTACTTTTTAAGCAACTCCATCTTACATTTTTTAGAATCATTGCATTTACTTGCTTGATTGGATTTAATATGCGTAGATTTTTAGTCAGTATGTATTTTATTCAATGGATTTATATGGATATTTATGGATTTTTCCTTGCATAGTCAACTTCGGCCTTTTATAACCATCATATACCACAAAAACAAAATTCTTTCTTTGCGAGGAGATTACAGTACTTCTAGTTTTCAATATTTTTACTAAATTTAACTGGATGACTGGTTTTGGTTTATTAACTTACGTACCATATCAGTTTGGTTTATTTGATCGGCGTCAAAACTATTAATTTTTTTATTTAAATTTTAATGGAGAATAATTACATGAGTATTTCAACAACATGATTGTTCAATAAATATTCCATTTGTGCTAATCATATTTTTTTTACTTTCTCCACATACGTAGTATAGAGATTATCATATACGTAGTATAGAGATTATCATATACGTAGTATAGAGATAGAGAAATCGGCTACGAGATTTCATCGGAAATACATGTTTTGGGGTCCCTAGAAAACGTTTTGACCATTTTCGGAATGATGTCTGTGTGTATGTGTGTGTGTGTGTGACAGTGGACGCTCTAACGTGAAAACTATTAGTCGTATCAATACTAAACTTCATATATAGCACTGTGGTGGGTGCTGTCAGAGTTTATTAGGTTTTGGAATAAATCGGTTAACCGGAAGTCGAGCTTTATTCTTCGAAGCAAAATTCCTACATTAATCTGATATTTAGATAAATACAGTTATCTACAAAAATTACAAAAAATGTATTTGTATATATCTTCCAAGTTTAGATTGAATCAAGAGTTCGAAAATACTGTCGTAGATATATATTTACATCTTATATATGGAGAAAGTCATGTGCTGGCCACATCAGATTTGTCATCTCTGCTTCGCTCCGTAATAGAATCAATCAATCTCGTTATTAAAATCATAATCTTGTGAGTTCGAACGACCTCCCACTTCTGTTTGTCCGATGTTCAACGCATATATATAAATGCTATGTGATTTTTGTAATATAAATTTGTTTCTTAAAACCTTGAAACCTTTTTAATGGGAAAAGAGATTTCAACCGAATATCTCTCATGTACTGGACGTTTGAACTATTCACATAGTTTGTGAGTCATACCAGTGGTGAACCCGTTGAGGGCGATATATCGCCGAATCCGATATTTTACGTTTTAGTTTATTTTCATCTTTGAAATGGTGGCGTCGAGCGTCATCATCGATAACCGATACATTTACTCATGCAGTTCACCTAGATATTGGATATATGCGAATTTGACGCATTTCAAATCCGCCATGGTACTTCTTACGGAGAAAACTGGGAAGTACTTCTTCTTAAAATCGTGCATTTCCACAACTTAAAACAGTTACTGTTCATCAGGTACCTATCGGAGGACCAGGAGAAACTACGATATGCGTTAAGTAGCTACATTTGTGAAACTTTCCCATCCGAGCGTATAATTTGTCTTCCAATTGGCTGCCATTGCTGGCCATCTATGTTTCTTTTTCCTCCGTGTTGCCCCTCCTCTTTCCCTCCTTTTTCTCACTTTTCCCTTTATGATTTCCCTTCTCCCTCGTTTACCACTCGACTACCCACTACCCTCCTCACTTTCTTGCCATGTCCTTCTTTCCCCTTCACCCTTTAGAAGGCTCTTTGCAGTGGAGGTCAGGAGATGTATACTTTCCATTCATTCCCCTCGTTTTTCAGTCTGATCGTTCAAGGATGCTGAAGGGTCACTCCTGAGGAGGTCCTTTTTTGCAGAGGACACGGCCTCGCGGTGATTTTTTTCGCGAGGTAAGTTGAGTAATCCAGAAGAACTCGTATAAAACTCAATTAAGCTTCCGTATTTCTGAGTTAAATATAGCATTTGCGACATTTGTATTAATTTAAATATACTGTTGCGTGTTTTAATGAAGTTCTTTTACCGTGGGGAATTTCAAACTTTTCTCCTTCCTTTAATTATAATGTTGTGACGCGGGTCATTTCGGAGGACACTTTCCTGCTTTCTAAAGAGTACAAAAAAAAGAGAGACGTCTGAAAGGAAAGGGTATTGGATTTTGCGTCATGTACAGAAACCAGTGCCTTCGATTTAGGTTGGGTTCCAGGCGGAGTGAATCACATCTACTTAATTTATGTATCCATCATATAATTTGAATTTTCTGAAAGGAGTTCTATAAAAAAACAAGTGAGTTTGATTACCAACAGGTAAATAATACATGAATTTAACTTGGGATTTACTTGTTGGGAAAAACTGCAAATCAAAACTTGATGTGTTGTTGGCTTGAGTTTTTGTATTTTTCTTCAATTCATATGATAGCCCATAATGTTATTCGCTCGCAATCCAAAGGAAATTCCAATTTATTTTACGTCTTTATGATGATTTATTTACTTAGAAAAAAACCGACTCTCACTTAGTTTTGGCGTTTGAAAGTTCATAAAATCGTTTCATTTGAACTACAGAACTCGACATATCTTTTAGTGTTTATTATAAATTTCGATTGAAAGGATTTATTAATTAAAAGCTAGCGTATTTTATCAATTAAAATTGTAAGGAATAAAAATGCCGCATTTCAATAAGTTCATGTCAAATATTTCACGCAGCCCGAATTTAAAACGTCTATGGAAGATGACAAAAATTTAGCGTATCTGTAATTGATAAATGTTATTAAGACTATATTTGCCCGAGTTAGATTAGAGTATATTTGCTGCAAGTTTTCAATACAGTTCTAAGTTCAAATCACATTCTTAATATTCCTTTTAAATTGTATCCTTCGTTCGCTGAAATGTTTGACGGAAACTGCACTTTGAATGCTGGACTAGCAACGCCAGTGTTTTACGTTTGCGTAAACGTGGCATGAGTGCAACATTAAGAGCTTTCCCCTTACGTATTCAATTCAACTTTTCAAAGGAAATGGATCCGAATGCACTTATGGAATTAGCGAAGCTTAGATGCTATCTGACGTACGCACGTGTCACTTTTGATGATGCCTTTGTTTACCCTTGTTTACAGGCGAAATTGTATCCTAAGTCATTTTTGACATTATTCCTGATTTGTTCGTTGATTCTCTTTGATTCCACATTATCGTAAATCTATCGTGGGCTGCAATTGGTTCTCAATTAAGTTAAAATATAAAATTGGATTTTGATTACATTTACCATCGAAATGCCAGTGTTTCGTTTGAAACTTCTCCTTTCCAAAATTAGGGCAAAGGATTTTCACAGAACTAGAGACCGAATGTGAATTCTTTCAACGAATGCATTGTATCCATCATTATTTTTAATCTTTTTTGTATGTTTGAACCTCTTTTTCAAATACATTTATTGATATATATTTTTGCAATTGGTGGCAAAACTTACTCTTTTATGGCGAAATCGGAGTCTCTCCTATTAATGGAGAATTCAAGTGCTCAAATTGTAATCTAAATTAAGGTGTAGAATGGCCTCGGCTGCCTGGGAACCTATTTAAACACAATACTGCTTCTGCTAATACAAATCTGCATTTATCACGACATTTATTATAATTTGTAATATTAGAAAATCAAGGTTTTAAGGTTTTAAGACTTTAAGAAGGTTACTTTAAGACCACAAGGAAAAGAAAGAAAGGAATTTTGCATTAAATTGGCGAGTTTCTATGACCGCCTCTTAGTTTATTTAATTCCCCAAATATCGATAGGTAATGAAATGGACACAAATAGATTGCTAAGCATGTTTAATAATATATATCACTGCAATTTCATTGCGAAAAGCCTTCGACTGAACTGAAGCCAGATTGGCGACAATCAATGATGCTTTTTGAAGATAGAGAAAGGAAAAATGGAGATAAACCGTGGAATGCTATGTTTAAGTCTCCATTTAGGATAAGAAATTTAGGTTTAACAAACACTACGTGAGTGACTCGAGATTATATTACACTCTTACTCATGATTTCGTAAAAAAGTTGCTAAATGTGTATAATTGTCAATTCTCATTAAATCTCAACCTCATCAATCCTCAATTATCTTATGCCAAGCACGCCAAAGCATTAATTAAGCAGAGAAGCCAACATCGTTCGCTAAATATTTTATTTATGAGGAATTTTGTCGAAAACCCAATCCCTATTCTAAATGCATAGGGTGTCACGTGGTTTTGCTTAGATCGGCTCGGAGATGAAAGCGAGCAATCTTCTAAGGTCCTTTCCACAACAGGGGATGTGACTAATTGAGTCAGGAATTGCCACGAATGAGAGTACGGAAGGACGAAGAAACCAAGCGAAAATTCATAAATGCGAATGTCTTTGGCTTGTGTTTTGCGAATGTTGTTCTAGAAATGCCTGCGGCTCGGAGTACAACTCCTTTCTCTCAACAGGTGAACCCTCCTGAAACATCCACAAATCCATCCGTTCTTAATCCTTTGTGCCTCTCATTGAGTCCCTCGCAACGCAATTATCCTCTCAGCAATGGATGCTTCCATGACACTCTCACTCCTTATCGAACTTTCTTTCCATCCTCAGGAATATGGGTTGAAAATTGAAATCTTCCGTCTGCAAAAGATCGCCGGGGTAAGAATCGAGGTGAATAAACGGCTGTGATGAGAGAACTCCGCATTACGCACCCGCGCTAGCCAAATCAGCAAACCCGCTGTTTGCGAGTAATTCTCTGATTTTATTCTACGGCGCTTTCGATTTTTGCTGACTTCGGATCAATAAATATATACACATCTGTGATTATTATATAAGATAAATATATAAATACGAGTAAAGTAGCTTGCATACTGCAAGTATATGTTTACAGTACTGAAACTTTAGGATATAGGAACCCAAATTTCTCTATGTAAAAATCGATTCTGTATCCAAGCGACCTGGTGTCGAACCCAGGACTTTTTTAAGATGAAGTTGCATTAAACTATTTCATTTGGAATAATCTGACCGTTTCTAAGATACCGAGTCGATTATCGGGAACGCCTTGAAGCGAAATTCCGCGTTTGGGTGTAATTGAATGGTAGAAGGAAAACGTGCCCTGGCGTCGAACCAATGACCATAAGGTAAAAGAATAACTGTGTTTGCGAAACATTCATTCAACTTCTGTTCACATTCATGGTCATAGAATTTCCTCCTTCTCGGTAAATCAATCATGCAATATTTGAAATTCCCGCCCTACATTTCAAATATAGAGACGATTCAATGGTAGAGACTCCTGGAGTCGAACCCAGGACCTTTTGGAAGATGTGAATACATGTAACGCCATGGTAGAAATAAGACTTGTTGAATTCAAATTTTATAGTCAATATCATACCGGAAAGGTCCTAAAATAAGACTCCGTTATCCCCATTTGGAATGCATTGAGTAAATTGCTCTCTAGGATCGAAACATGGACCATCAGTGAAACGTAAAAGAGCGTATTTGAAATGTATTTGTGATAATTTTGATATCTATCGATTATTTGATGGCATGGTTACTTAAATGAACTTTTTGGATGGGATGATAGCAGTGGCTGGACTCCTTCTTTGAAATCAATTTGCTGTTTCTCTTGTAACAGTCAGACTTTCCACCAAAACACGATCACTTTCATTCGTAATAACTGAGCTTTTCCTTTAGAGTGAAATCTCGTTATCTGCGAGATTTTGTATCCTTGACGCCATCGTAAACAGTTCGCTCAAAATAAAATCTGTGACGATCAATGCTACTGTTTAGAAATGCCAAGATAAGGCATACTTAAGAAATTCTTAAGTAGCTTGGATCGAAGTCATTTTATTAATTAATAATTGTAATTTTTAGTTTTAGTCAACAGGCAATTATTTCAGGCGTGTATGCAGCGCTATCAGTTCACTAGACAGGTTTTGAAGAGTCATGACATTTTAAAGTGTCGCGAATTTCTGCGGATAAAACCAACCAGAAATTACCAATTTGGGTCGATGAAGGTTTTGAGTTAAAATAAATGGCTCGTATTGTTCTTCGAGTTAGCTGAAATTGGAAGAGGTCATCTTCTCATCACGCGGTGGATAAAGTTCTTCGGAATACATTATGTGCTTCCCTAACATTGGCGGGCTGGAATTAATTTGTGAGGAGGCTTTAGACAAAGTCGGCAGCAGTCACTCCTTGTCCCCCTCGCTTCGCGTCCATAACTACTGCTATTTTTCTTGTAACCTCCTTTTTGTACCCAATATCCCAAGAAAGAGAGGAAGCACTTACTACCACCATAGCCTTTCTCAATCTGTCTTAATTGCTAAATAAGCTCCCCTTCTTTTCGTAAATTGACTTTTGGCCTTAATATATCTTAAAAAGCATGGTTGTTTACGATTGGTTATAAGGCCATTTAAGAGATGAAATATACAGAGTGTTTTTAATTGTTTCATATAATTGATCTGATTTATTTTGTAAAAAGTTTACATGCAAATGATATATTGGCCAAGAAATTATTTTAGTAATATTCTTATTGTTTTCAATAACTGTAAAAGTAAAGTAATAAGAACGTCAATTACCAAAAGTCACTTTAATAATGTGGAACTAATGTAATAGCGTTAGATATCATCTTAGGAATCATTTGTAAAAGATTTTATACATAAAAGGTCGGCTTCTCTTTGTATGATTGAATATAATTAGTCCATAATATCTGCCTTTGGGATAAAGAATTTCTATCCGTCAAATTGTTTTTCTTCTTTTCCTTTGAATTCTTTCTGATTATAAGTCGTCCGACATTGTTCCAACGCAAATCAAGATGGCGTACATTCGGATCCTCTCATGCAATCCCACGTGACTCACACCGCCAACTTCCCTAATCCTCATCTCCTTTTGTTGCATCCTCGAGAGGATAATCTTCCATTCCTTCTCCTCATTTCCTTCCTCAATCGAATATTTGGTCTCCGTCAAGAGATCTCCTGTAGCCTTTGATCTTTTCCGACGAACAACTTCCTTTATTAAGAAAACGAATCTACTTAGCGTTATCAAAGCCGTGATTTCGGATTGACGATTCTTACGAAAGAGATTTGGAACGAGAAATCCGAGCAAATGAAAAAGTATCGACGTCCATCCTTTCGTATCCCTGCGAACCTTTCGAAATATTCTCTCTCACGTGTCCTTATTGAAAAAACAGACTATCGAATTGTCCTTTTCAGAGCCATAATGCTTTCCTTTCTCTTTGTGAAGCAACCATTTTCATCGAATTGACATTGGTGGGCCTATATAGAAGGGAATCTCTTAAAAAGACCTCAATTCGTGAATTACAATGGGCAATTGGAGGTTTTCGGGTCAATAGAAACAGTACTTTTACTTTTATTAATGTTTTCCATATTTCAAGTTTTTCTAATTTATGATGAGCTTTAGTTCTTTTATTTTTATATCTAATTATAGGTTCTTGAACATGGAAAGCTTTCGTTAAAAAATTGGAAAATAAGAGTTTTCATTTAGAATTACACTGATGTATATAAAAAAAGAAAAATGTTTAATTTAGATACTGATAAAAGAATTAGGCATGCTCGAATATCATTATTGCCTGATAATTGAATATAAGAAAACTAAGTGCACATTGCAGCATCATAATTATTACAATAATTTTTTAAGTATAATAAAAGATAAAGTAAAGGCAAAAAATATGAACTTTATACGAGTAGTAAATACATTTTCAAAATATTATTCAAAGCGAAGAATAATTTTTCAATTAGGAAAATAATTCACTGTAAGTAGTCCAGTGAAATTAAACATAAAAAATCTGATGTGGCCAGCACATGACTTTCTCCATATATATAAGATGTAAATATTTATCTACCACAGTAATTTCGAACTCTATATTCCATCTAAACTTGGAATATGAGTTATTAATATTATATATTATCTTTGACGCCAAAAACATGATAAATAATGTTTTACGGGACATGATCGATGAAAAACGATGAAATTGGCCTTTCGCCCATAGAGCCCAGAGCGCCCACAAAGTACATAATCAGCAACTTCCGGTTTATCAGTATTTCATAAATAACTCCTACACAATCAGTGATACAAAAATATGTTTCAACCAAAAGTTATAGTAAATTTTATTTTCTAAAACTTTTACAAATAATAGTATATAACTAAATATCATATTTATGGAGATATTTTGAAAACCGGAAATGAGCTTTGACGAATGAAGCTCGACTTCCGGTAAACCGATTTACTCCAAAAACTAATCAACTCTGACAGCACACACAACAGTACTATATATGAATTTTGGTATTGATACGACTAATACTTTTCACGTTAGAGCGCCCACTATCACACACACACATACACACAGACATCATTCCGAAAATGGTCAAAACGTGTTCTAGGGACCCCAAAACATGTATTTCCATTGAAATCTCGAAGTCGTTTTTTTTCATGAAAACAATACTTTCTCTATACTTCGTATATGGAGAAAGTAAAAACGATGAAATTGACCTTTCGCCCATAGAGCCCAGAGCGCCCACGAAGTACATAATCAGCAACTTCCGGTTTATCAGTATTTCATGAATAACTCCTAAACAATCAGTGATACAAAAATATGTTTAGTACAAAAGTTATAGTAAATTATATTTTCTAAAACTTTTATACATAATAGTATATACCTAAATATCATATTTATGGAGATATTTTGAAAACCGGAAATGAGCTTTGATGAATGAAGCTCGACTTCCGGTAAACCGATTTACTCCAAAAACTAATAAACTCTGACAGCACACACCACAGTACTATATATGAAGTTTGGTATTGATACGACTAATAGTTTTCACGTTAGAGCGCCCACTATCACACACACACACACACACACACACAAACATCATTCCGAAAATGGTTAAAACGTGTTCTAGGGACCCCAAAACATGTATTTCCGTTGAAATCTCGAAGTCGAATTTTTTCATGAAAACAATACTTTCTCTATACTTCGTATATGGAGAAAGTAAAAAGGGCCCGACCTTGCAAAAGTTTCGGATTGAAATTTTATTATTTTTGTGATGTTAGGACCTGTACCAGTAGTATGTGACTGATTTTGCAATTCCGAAAGACCTGTGTGGGCTGAGCAATGTCCAAAAGACCAGTGAAATGTGTGTACTTTTTTCAGATTTTGTTGAATATCTTCTAAAATATGCTTTTTACAGAAAATATTTTTCAAAAACTTTTAAAGGAAATAAAATTTTCTATAATTTAAATGTTAATTCAACCCCGTACGTTAATAACTTTTGGAGAAAGAGCTTTTCGAAAATTGCAATTTTTTCCAAAAAGTGAAGAATTCTCATTCTTATGTCAGGTATTTTTGCAAATATCGGAAAAGTACTCATACAAAGAGTTTAATTATACTGGGGTTATTATATTATATATAAATAAATTTATTAACTTTGGTTTTAACTCACAAAGATAAAGAAGACGACGACGACAGAACGTTATTTAGTAACGGTTTTTGTGTGTTTTTACAAAAAGATGTAATTACGATGATTAATATGCCAAATGAGTAATCTGCAATTTCATAGTTTAATTTTTTTGGAGCTCCATGAGAGCTCGAACCCGTTCTAAAAAAACTTCGACGTTCTCGGATTCTTCAAGACGAAATAGTGAACTGTTTATGGCATGATACCACAATATGGAGTGGAAAATTTACTGTTTATGCAGCTCAACATTTTAATCTGGTCTTGAGAAAGCTGAATTAGCCACTGCATTCTTTTCTGCATATACAAGATCTGAAGCGTAGCAGTTTACGAAGACGGGTTCTTAAGTGGTAGTATCTGAGAGAAGTAAGATGTATTGAAAATGTATCCGCTTTTTCAAATTAATTCATCATGTAATATACGAAAAAAAAACACTCTTCAACTAATTCCACAAAATTGGAATTAGTACAAGTGTGCTTGTGTTTTTATTTTTGGTGTTTATAAAAATGAAGTTCCACCTAGTAACATTCGAATTGATTTCTTTAAATGTAATATATGAGCTATCATATCATTGAATTTTTTGTATGTCCATAGTGATCAAGAACAATAAAAGATTTCTTCTTCTTCTACCTGATGATGCTGTGATGTATACTGAAACCATGGATACATGTAAATGAATAACGTATAAACCGTATACGCATATTGTTAGTGTATTTATTTTAGTAAGACGCGACACCAGGTTTCGGTGGACATCTCTCGTTCAAGGTTGCTATTATAACAAAAATATTGCATTGGTTTCTTGCGAATCTGGTTTATAAGACGGAGATTAAATCTTTATGCTCTTAATCTTAATGTTTCGCTGCACGACCATCAACTGTTTTTTCCTTGGTCTCAACGCGCTCGAGATATGTGCAGAATGCAAATCCTCGTATAATGAAGTCCTTTGAAATCTGAAATATTTAGCATATTCTGAAAGCATAACTTGAATCTCGGCGTCCGCTCTTGAATCACGATTGCGTCTGCATTTTTAAGAACGAGATTCCGCAGATTGAAAAAATAATATTTCCCTGAAAATTTGTAGCTTTTTCGTATCTTGGGATCGTGTCCACCATTTCATGCAAAATGCTCCGACATTTTCTACTCTAATTTCAAAAGATGTTGCTCCCGGAATTTGAATTGAAAGCAAATTGAAAGATATGTTTGTTTACAGGAAATGGAATACCTTAATAGGGGTAGACTAATTCTTGATTTATCCCTCGTTAGTTAATGTAGGTTTTTCCAGTTGTAGTTAACTACATTACATAACATTTAAATATTTTTGTGGTGGTACAAATTTTCCAATTCATATTTTTAAAGAATGCAAAACGTTATCAATGATTGAAATATTAAAAATAGCTTTATATTAATTCTATTTCCCTTATTCTGATGCTAGTTTCGACTTCCTTCGACTGTTCTTTCTAATTTAGTTTTGCAAAAGAAATGAACTATGCAACGAAAAAAATGAACTTTACGTGTATTTCTTATGCAAACTGTTTTACTAGTCTGGGTTCGAACTGTGGACATTAGGCAAATTTAAAGTACCTCTTGTTCATCCCCGGGAAGACATTTAATGGTGTTAAAAGTTAGAACATTGTGCGTCGTCTAGTTTTTGAGATTATCTGGAATATACATACATACAAACATATATATATATATATACAGCCATTTTTATATATATACGAGTAAAATGTAGCTTGCATACTGCAAGCAGATCGACAACACTAATTTCATGTCGGCATCATATCTGGACGGTCCTTAAAAGAAAAAATGAAGGATTGAAAATATTTTTAAAATTCGCTGCAATTTATTCGTCCGGCATCGAACCCGGGTTATTTTGGTGATACACACTAAGCAGCACAACAGAATTTCCCCATCTCTAACTGTATGTGAAAATTAAAGCAAAAATATTGGGCGTAATTGCCTCAAACGACGTCCTACTTTTCACATATGATCCTTATGTGAGAAACGTTAATGTGCTCTAGCATCAAACCCAGGAACAGCATGGTCGAATCAAATATTTTTTCTTATACCAAGTCTTAATATACATCTTCCACCTAAGCAAGAGCTCCATATCATTTCGATAAGTGCATGAAAAATATAATGAAAAAAATCCCAATGTGTTTTATAGGGCAAATATATTTACCACCCGAGATCGAACCCGGGTCTTTTTGGTAATATTTCTTATGCTGCACAACAGAATATCACCATCTCTAACTATGTGTGAAAATTCAAGCAGAAATATTGGGTGCAACTGCCTCAAACGACGTCCTACTTTTCCCTTATATTCCTTATGAGAGAAATTTTAATGTGCTCAGGCATCGAACCCAGGAATAAAGCGGGCCTATAGAAATTTTTTTCTAAAACCGATTCTTAATATACATCTTCTACCAAAGCAAGCACTTCCTTTCAATTCAATAAGTGTATCAAAACAATAATGAAAAACTAACCTAATGTATTTTAAACGGGAGACATATTTACCGCTTGGCTTCGAACCCGGGTCTTTCTGGTAATACTTCCTATGCAAAACAATAGAAGAATACCATCTCTAACTATGTGTGATAATTCAAGCAGAATTATTGGCTGCAACTGCCTCAATCGACGTCCTACTTTTCCCTTATATTCCTTATGAGAGAAATGTAAATGTGCTATGGCATCGAACCCAGGAATAGTACGGTCTTATGAAAATTTTTTTCTTAAACTAATTCTTACCATACATCTTCTAGCCAAGCACGAACTTCCTGTCATTTCGATAATTGCCTGAAAAAAAATAATGATAAACTACTCCCATGTATTTTAAAGGGCGGATATTTGCATCGTCCTAGAATTGAACCCAGGATATTTACCGTAAAAGTCATTTACGTTTTCAATAGATCATGACCACAAATATAGGCTCCTACAGTTTTGATTCTCTAACTATCAGGGAAGTTTTTTTAAAAATTCTGGAAAATCAAAGCAATGCATTTAAATGGAAAAAATCGGGACTTTGGGGCCCTCTGGAATCGAACCCATGACACTGAGACTCGAAATCGCAATTTTTCTGGTGGTTACACGTTATGGCCAATACTTCGTAAAAATTTCAAATCAATGACGCTTGTGGTTTAGCCTGTGAATAAGTATCCTATCTATCTATCTATCTATCTATATGAATATATGAATGAATCCGGAGAAGCATCTATATATAATAGATAAGATATGATAAGATAAGATAAGATTTGCGCTTTTGTTCTCATGTTCAGCGCGCCTTTTCATAGTTGTCTTTGGGATGTAATATATACGGACACATTCATTTAAACCGTAATCTCCATTTAAATGCCACAGCTACATCTGGTTCATCTACGCTCAATATTTCCTTTGGAACCCATACTATGATGCAAATTAACTATTTAATTAATTATTCATTGTAAATAAAAATGCACCGCATAAACTAAAAATATAGTTATTTATTTAAAAAAGTTAAATTATTATTTAAAATCACCACGGTTTTCTAAATTGTACCGGTACAATACATATAGGGAACTTCAAACGGTACAATGGAGGCAACTGCCATTTTTTCTTCGTCGCTTCCTTCCAAACTAACCGTTAGAGTTACCGGATCATATTTACATGAAAACCTAAGCATATATATGTAATCTGATAAATAATACAGTTTGTTTCTACATACCGTATTACCGTTATTCACTTAACCTCGTGCAGAAAAAATTGCTTTAAAACCGCAAAAAAAGTAACTCTCTCACAAACGGACCGTTTTCAAACACACAAAGATGATAATTGGAGTTATATACATAATACTTCATACTTATCCGTGCGATATATAAAATAATAAATTTCAGTATCTCATCATGTAAGAACATTCATGAATGTCACCTTTCATATCATTCAAGAATCCATGTGCTCCAATTGTGAATCCAATGGCTAACCATTATCGAGCCATTCACGCATTGCACCACCAAGGGTTTCAATAAATTCGAAGAAGAATGCATAAAAACTTACATTTAAAAATTTGAAATTGCATCGAATCGTATCATTTCAATCTTTTATTTTTGACGTATACTAATGGAAAAATATTATTGTAATTTTTTTTTCAGATGGTATATAATAAAATCCCCCATAATTATAGCCCCTGGAGACGATTTTAGGAGCCTATTAAATTTATTAGCTGACGGAATTCGGAAATTTATAATTTTAGATATAACACACAATTTATTCTCGTTTTTTTACTATAATATTATTTCAATTTATTATGTTTTCGTATCTCACAATCAGAACAAATTGCTCAGTTCAATAGCTTTAATACTAAACAACGAACACTCACCGCTGTATTACATTTGGAGTACTCAACATAATACAGTGATTAGTTATAAACTGACTCATTATGGCGGACTACGTTAGACTGAAACCGGAAGTTGAAAATATAGCCATAGATACAGCAAGGGAGGGGGGTTCTTCTTTAAAAAATCAATTCAAGCTAAATGTGTACTTTTTCCCTTAAGATTATTTTAAATTTTATATATTAAAACTAGTTGAATTCCACTTGGGGTATCAATATTTTTCTAAATGCAAAACAAAATACACAAGGTGGTCAATTTATCAAGATGGCTCTTTCTTTTTTATCTCTAACATTCCTCTGATCGAAATCCCTCTCCAGGAAATGGGAACTTCATTTTTCAATAGAAAGGCATTTCGTTGTTTCGACGTACTCCAAATTCCCAGCGTGCTTTTCCAACGGCATTTCCTCTTTTGCCGACTCCAGTCTTCTCCTCATAAAGGCGCACGCGAATCAAACGAGAGAAGATCACTTGTAGGACAGGGAGATCGATAGACGTGGAAAAAGAAAGATATTAGAGACACGGAAAGAGACAAAACGATTTCGAATTGAAAGCGATGAAAAATAAGCGAAAAAAGTATCGATGCGAGGAGAGAAACTTGGAGGGAGGGAGATTTCAGAGGGTTTATAGAAGGTTTTGGGTAGCGAAGGGGAAGAAAGGAATTATGGGAAGAGCAAACAGATCTTCATTAGGGATGGAAAAAGGAAGAGAACTTGGGAAAATATTGGTATTGTAAATTAATGATCGCGATGGGGCAAACATTGAGACAGATAAGGAGGAGAGCCTTTCATTGGGAAATATGGGAGAGGATAAGAAACGTCGGTTTACTTAAATTGGACAGCTTCAATTTGAAAGGCGCCAAGTAATATAAACTCAGAAATAAAGAGCCGGTTTATCGGATGAACGGCGTCACCACAAATATTACTTCTAGATTTCTCTAAACAGCGTTTTTTATGAAAGGAAATCCACCCAAACTTCATAAATTTTTAGTTTGAAAGAGTCACGGCAGATACATTTATTTACTTCATTGCTTTCAGTTCAGGTGTCGTATCTGTTCGTGGCTCCAAACGCGACTTGGAAGATTCCTCGGATTAATAGAATCGTAGCATTTAACTTAATGATGTAGGCCGTTGTGTTACTCAAACATTACAATTCCATCCTCTCAATATTCATGAGTTCGAATTTAAGATCGATTCAAATGTTGATGCAGTCATTTTAAATACAACAAAATCCTTACTTTTCCTTAATTTTAGAAATTGCTGTAAGTTAAGGCAGGAAGACAGTTTACATTTCAGAGATATTATCTTCATCGACTTGTTCACTGACCCTTATTCCGTAACTCTTAGTGCAATAAATGCGGTTTTTCAACAACGATTTGCTAGAAACATGTATTTTTATTTTCCTATAAATTCAAGTACTCTTCATGAGGCATTAATGCTCTATGTAGAACCAATCAGATATTTTTTATAAACTAATTAATACAATATTTTAGGTAATTATACCTTCACAGTTTATCGCAATGAAAAGAAAACAATTGCATAATTTGTATGTGTGCATGGAATTACTTTCAGCGAAGCCCTCATTGTTCCGAAAAAAGCATTTATCCATATTTATTATGTAAAGACGTTTCTCCGGATATACCTATATCTTTACGGGCAATCAAAATTCTAACCATGTTCCATAGGTGCCATTTACTTGAAATATTTGCACCGTACTTGCCAAACGGTGTAACCACCAGGAAAAAATGCGACTTTGAACCTCGGCATCATGGGTTCGATTCTAGAAGGCCCCAAAATACCGATTTTTTCCAAAAGGATGCATTGTGGGAATTTTCAAAATTTTTTTGAGGGACTTAGCGGCAAAGTAGAGAGTTGAAATTCGAGAGATCGCTGGAAGCCGCGCATATCCGACGAAAACCACAAAGATATCCTTGAAGATTATCCTTGGTTCGACGCTAGGTCAGGGCAAATATTCTCCTACTTAATATACATTGCGACGGTTTTTAAGAATTTTTTGAAACCCTTCCCAATAACATAGAAACTTAAAATCCGGCATGTAGATGGAGATCATAAATACATTTCATATATGCTCTTTAACATTTCCCTGATGATCCTTGGTTGGATCTCAGATAGGCATTTACACTCCTCTATGTTTTACAAATGGGGATAATAGAATCTTATTTAGGCCCTTCCCCTTCTGATATCGACTTCAAATTTTGGAGTAAATAAGTTTTATTCCTACCAGGTCGTTATATGTATTTACATCTCCCAAAAGGTCTGGGTTCGACACCAGGCGTCTCTACTATTTCGACTACTTTACAATTATAATCAAACGAAATTAAAAAGCAGTCAAACATGATATGTTCTCTACCTATCCTAAATGGAAGTTTTAAAAAGATACGAAGGGTCATTTATTCGTTTAGTGTATTTGATAGATTGTATATGTTTTCACAGGGAATTCCTGCGATGGAAACTTTAGATTTGGCCTATAAATTAAAATAATCGAAAATTACAGCGAAGTTAAAAGGACACGTCTGCTAAATTTTGCGCAGAAAAAACAACATCAGTATATTTCCGCAATTATATTGTAACACGAATTAAAATGAGCCATATTTTAACCTCTCTATTTTCTGGAAGCGAAACTACAAACGCGGATTTTGTGTTCTGGATATAGATTCATAGAAAACGTATTGCTTTCTCTCTTCTTTAGTAAATTATTATTCCATGAGAAATTGAATGGAGCATAAAGTTTGTTTAGATAAAGAACTATGAAACAATTCCTGGCATATGTTTTTCTTTCACCAAATTGAAGTGAAAGCACTCATCTGGATCATATTCGCCTTTTCAGCGGTAAGAGAACAAATACGAGATTGAATTGCTCAATAAGTTTTATCTGTTTTGCTTCTTCTTCTACAAAATCAGTATATACATTTATTCGAGAGTTTAATAATATGTATACAACTTTATTCTCATCACCGTTTCACCCTGACTTCTGTCTTGTAAAACGCCTGTAGGGACGCTTCGACGTAGCGGAGACGCTCTCAGCCTCAGTGGTAAAAGAAAACAAACTCCTCAATCTGCTATGCTTTGATTATACCCATTAAAGCCATCCAATACTTCTATTTACTAATTATATATATTTCGCTTGTGAGTGTAACTGAGGAACTTGGAATACTTTTTCTCTCTGTAATCACCCCTCTTTAATCTAGGATGTGATAAACAATTTTTGTGATTACGATACATTATTATCATAAGTTAAAGGAGAAGACTTCATAATTTCCAAAATAAAGTTTATTGTGGAAATTACGAAGTCTTTTCTCAACTTAAGATGTCGTTCCACGAAGTACAGCTAGGATATATTGATTATTATTATCATTATTATTAAGTTCTCTATTAAAGGACGGATTGAGACTGAAAAGTCTCTTCTTCTATCTAACCTTTCGTCAATGGTATTATATACATAAAAAATTGTGTATATGTGAATAGAAATAGAGAGGAAAACTTTAGAAGGAGTGAAAGTAAAAGAAAACCAATGTGATATCTTAGGAAAAAATATCCACAGCAGGAAAACACCCTCGGAGAAGGGGGTGTGAAAAATTGCGCAAACCTACTGATAGTACAACCTAAAAGATGTTAAAGAAAGCTCTGTATGACTTGGAGATTACAAAAGCATAGAATGGAATATATGATGCAAATACATAAGGATAGAATGAAAAAATAACAATTTAATCTTTGAAATTGCCTTAATATTTTTTCGCCATTGGGATACCTTGCGATATTAATGCAGTCGCCTACCGGCGTAAATAAAGAAGCTTTTTTTCTTAAAGGACTTTCACGAGCAGTGGAAATTCGGTTCCCCTTTTCTCCCAACGACAGAAGTCGGAAATGTCAACATTTCAATTGGAAGGAGACATCGAAGTCCAGCGAACCGCAAGGTCACGGAGGGATAATCAAAGACATCCAGAAAACTTGTCGGTCGCGCTCAACGCAGCATCTCTTAAGATGGCCGAGGGCACGCAGTCGGTCGATACAAATGTGCACTCTCTTCTTCGCGCTACTGTTTATTAACAGGGCCTCCAAATCACGATCGCGAGAGCGAAAGTGAAACACTCCACTAGAACACGGCAAATCGTGACGAATGCTTCGAAGTCGTAAAAATCTCCAGCGAACCACATTTCCTCTTCAACCTCATCCAAGAGTCACTCTTTTGAGAGCTTATGAATTTACGGTACTCTTGGTCACACTGAAATTGCTATCTGAAATAGGATATATATGTATCATGCGGCAAATTTTATGGGAAACTTACCACGAATCTGTGATGGTGCGAAGTTGAGTCCCTCTTTGAAGGAAGAGCAACAAATCTCAAATGGTAGATGGTCAAATTTGCAGTGGATGAGGAACGCCTCATATCTGAACTAATCTGGAACTAATCTGTTCACGAATGTATCTTTCGAGCAAAACAATGTGTCGGATGACGATGAGTAAGGAGCACCTGCAACAGTGGATGTCGGCAACAGTGGATGACGGCAACAGTGGATGTCGGCAACAGTGGATGTCGGCAACAGTGGATGACGGCAACAGTGGATGACGGCAACAGTGGATTACGGCAACAGTGGATGTCGGCAACAGTGGATGTCGGAAAGTGACGGCGGTGGAGCGTCAATTACAAACGTAATTGGTTGCAATAACTTTACAAAGTCATTCATACAGAGATTTATAAGTATTACACTATATATATGTATGTACCTATGTTTAGACGCGCGGAGTCATCAGCCGTAGAAGACGTCTTCATATATCATTTGAAGAGGGGATAATGGTCAGAAGCAATGATTACAATGTAATGGCGGGAATCTGAAATGAAACGTTTACAACTTGGTATTCTGAAATCTTTAATAAAAATACATTTTTAGTACAGGAATGTATTAACTCATTTTAAATTGATTTTTAAGGCAAAGACTGTTTCAGTTTATTTGGGATGCGGTCTTCTGAAACGAATTCGTGCGTCGAGGGTCCACTGTATAAAACTACCAAATCACTTTAATTTCAGACTCCATGGTATTTTAAGAGTTCTTTTGTTTTTTCTTAATGTACTGCTATGGTAATGGGAAGGTAGATTTATGTAGATGGATCCCCAGCTGTTTATCAGGGAGCTACTCTAATACAAGTTGCGAACTAGCTTACTTTTCTGGTGTCCCACATTTTGCATGCACGTTTACAATTTCGTCGATCAATCACGCTGTTCCTTGCATGTAAAAATTGTTTCAACGTCGTATCCGTACTGTAAGAAAGGCATTATTTACGATCTCTCTTTTGGGCAGAATTCTCTTAGAAATCTACTTCCTTAAAGGGTTCTTGTAAGATATTGTAACGCTTAAATTCAGGAGATTCTAAAATGTTTTCATCCTCATCGTGGAGAAAATTTAAGTGACATTTAATTAATTTCCACTTTCCGTCCTCATAAAAACTCTGAATCAATGAACTCCTCGAAAGGAGGTGATCACAAAATGTATTCCATTGAATTCAGTTCTTTGACTAGAAAACCTGACTGCTAAACATTTACAACTAATTGGTTATAAGGAAACTTCAAATGGTTTGATTTTAACCGACCTCAAATGTTAGTCTGTTTTTTTGTGAAACGTTTTCTACTTAACATGCTCCATTTGATGCCTCATCTTGCAAGTACACTCTAATTTACCACACTGGATTTCTATTGCCATACTTACATTACATTTCTTCACCTTTCAAAATTTTCATTAATTTAAACTTAAATGAAATATTTCTGAATAATAAAATTTTTCATAACGAAGGTGAATGCCGATTTTCATGCTGAATTTCATGTTTCTATATTGTTGGGAAAAGGTTCAAAAGAATTATTGAAAATCGGATAAGTTACTGATTGTAGAGACGCCTGGTGTCGAACGCAGGAAACATTGGTAACTATGAATGCACAGTTTGATTTGTAAGAACTTGATCTTATATTATGCAAAGTTTTAAGTCGATATCATGCAGGGAAGTACCTAAAATATGTTTCCGTTATCTCCGTAAGAAATGCATTCAGGAATTTAAATGGCCCTCTAGGATCGAACCAAGGACCATAAGCGAATATGTAAAATTGATTATGAAATATATTTATGATATCTAACCTCATGCCGAATTCCAAGTTTCTATGCCATCGGCAAAGGGTCCAAAAAAAATCTTAAAAATCGCCACAATGCATTTTAAACGGCCGATTTTTGCCCCCACCTAGCATCGAACCATGGACAATATTCGAAGATGTCTTTTTGATTTTCGTTGGATATGCACGGCTTCTAGCGATCCCTTGAATTTCAACTCTCTACTTTTCCGGGAGGTGCACCAAAAAAATTTTCGAAAATCCTTACCATGTATTCTTATGGAGAAAATCGCGAATTGGGGGCCTTCTGGAATCGAACCCATGACACCGAGGTTCAAAGTCGGCTTTTTTCTGGAGGTTACACAATATGGCCAATATGTCGTAAAAATTTCAAGGCAGTGGCACTTTAAACTTTACATAAGCCCATGCTGTTTCTGGGTTTGATGCCAGAGCACATTAAAATTTCTCACATAAGGAATATATGTGAAAAGTAGGACGTCGTTTGAGGCAGTTGCACCCAATATTTCTGCTTCAATTTTCGCACATAGTTATAGATGGTGATCTTTTGTTGTGCTGCATAGTAAGTTTACCAGGAAAACCGGGGTTCGATGCCAGACGATTAAATTGCAGCGAATTTTCAGAATATTTACAATTTATTTTTCTTTTGAGGACCTTCCCGATGTAATGCCGATATGAAATTGGTGCTGTCGATCTGCTTGCAGTACGCAAGCTACATTTTACTCGTATATATATATATATATATATCCTAACTCTTGAGCAAGAGCATTTCCATGCAGCATAAACGCGAATCGTTTCGGTGAATATATAGAAAAACTATTTGTCGTTTCAACATCTTATTTTCAGACGAGTAAAAGAGGTGTTATTTCGGCAGCGAACACAAAAGGTAAATTATTACTCAAAACCTCCAAAGAATTATACGTATATTTCTTCATAAATACAGCAGTACCTCTCATAGTTCAGTTCCGCCATCTGGACTGTTTGAAACCGGACTAAATAAATATTCTTTCTACAATTATTATTGGTTAAACGATTCTCGCTCTTATTCAGTTAATAAGAAACATTAGTAAATTCTAATTTGTTTAGTAAAAACAATTCTTAAATGCACGTTTTTATAATTAATTTTAAATCCACTAAAATGCAGTATCGATATCTGTATATTTTTTCTTCTTTGTCATTTTTTCTTAACCTTCATGCATATTTCTGTGGAAAATTGTGTTGTGTGTAGTTCTGTGAATTGTGTTTCTATGTTTGAGAATGGAATCGAATTCCATAATTTTTTTTGACATAGTTTCAACCGCCCGAATCATTTTTTATGACTTCAACACGGTTATCGCTTTCTTGTGTTATCCTTCCACCCAGAAATAAATATGCTTGGTTCTAATAAGAGTAAATAGATCATAAAATAATTTTCTCTAATAATTTTAAGAATACATTTTCATTATGCTTGATTAAAAATTAATTTGCTGCGAAATTCTAAAACCGGACAACAGAGAATGTAGAACATTCGAAGTCGGACTATGCTAGTAGCATCCGTACATGATGAGATTGTGTTAGCAACCGTGGCAGCATCAGGAAGGAGCAGTGTCTTGCGCCGACCGCGGATTCACCACTGGCAGTGGAAAGTTACCCGTTTTAAAGGAAAACGTTAATTCCCTTTCTCATATCAGATGTCTCTTGTTCTCGAGATGAACTCTTGTTTGCTCCTGGCGAAGGAAATATCTCTGGAAATGAGTCGGGATCCGTTAATTCTGTGCCATCGGAGAAAGACGGAGTGAAATGGGGCTGAAATAACAGACGTCGACGATGTTTGGCAAAAGAAGACCTCATTGCGGTTGACATTCAAATGGGATTCAATGCTTAATAAGTTCCGTGTGTGCTTTGCAGAAAGTAATAGATGTGACGTAAAGAAAAATCAGACCTTGTTATAATGTATTCGGCCACAGAAATTTCCACTCGTCGATTTATCCACACGAATAGTATTATTGTACATTAGTAATATACCATTTGAAAACAGATTTAATATCCCTATTGACATGACCATCTTAAGTTATTTTTTATCGTAGTCATTTTTTTCTATACAAAATAAAACTTTAATTCTTGAAATTCTATCTTAGCGCACCAAACAAAAGAAAGGGAAAATTCTAAGATATTGATTCAATCCTATCATCCAATATATATATATATATCATCCAATATACATTTCCCATTTCGCAGGCTTAATGAGTAACACAAAAATTCACGGAGTTGGGAAATAAAATTTCTATATTGCAGAAAACTCAGAATTTATTTCCGATTTTTATACATACTCTCTGAAAAACTAACCCTCCTGCGAAAATGGTCACGTAAAGCCATAGACTTTGCCAAGTTACGTTGGATTAACTTTAAAATCAAAACAATACATCGCTCCTTCTTAGAATTAGAAGCTTCGCATCTGCATTTGAAACTTGCAAGGCATTCTAATGGTATAAACTGTATTCTTTGGGACAATATTTTTACAAAATGCATCAAATCATGCGACACAAATGCGATGATAAAACCAGAATGATGTAAGTGTCAAGTGTTTAGCGTTAGATTAAAAAAACTATATCTGACCATGCTTATACAAATAAAAATCCAATACAAATTGTATTAGCTCAATTCCAAAAATCCTCGCAATACCTCGTACCTAGTCCACTATGGAATACAACACAGTTACATCATCGGCCGCCAGATGTCTATTGACCAGGTTGCACTAATTCCCTAGACTCCCGTTTACAGAAAATCCAGGCTTATGTTAAATCACTGATTGACAGCCTCCAGGACTCTCCTTACGGGATCACCTGGCTTCACACACCTGACACTATCCAACAGCCATTGCTGTTCATGGGGTTTGTTTCCTCCCCACCAAGTTAGCCGACGCCGGGACGACGCAGCCCCGAAGGGTGAATTCAATCGGATCAGCGATTTTACTCACTGACCAATGAAAGAAACTGACACTTCACAACCGCGCAGTTTAAAGAATTTCTCCATTAATCCCTCAAACACCTACATGAAGAGGTTTCTTAAGCGGCGCCAAATGTAACATTACAAAACCTCTTGCATGTATTCTTATATTATACGAGTAAATAGTTGCTTGCATACTGCAAGCATATTGGTAACAACAATTTCAAGTCGGCATGGTATCGAGAGGGTCCTCAAAACAATAATAAGGATTGAAAATAATCTTAAAATTCGCTGCAATTTATCCGTCCGGCATCGGTATCCGTCCTACTTTTCCCTTATATTCCTTATATTCTTTATGTGAGAAATATTAATGTGCTCTAGCATCGAACCCAGGAACAGCATGGTCTTATATAATATTTTTTCTTAAACGGATTCTCAATATTCATCTTCTAGCAGAGCGAGAACTTCCTATCATTTCGATAATAGCATAAAAACAATGAAAAACTACTTCAATGTATTTTAAATGGAAGATTTTTGCAAAGTCCTAGCATCGAACCCAGGATTTTTTCCGTGAAAGTCATTTATGTTTTCGATAGATCATCACCATATCCTTTGGCTCCTTGAGTTTTAATTCTTTATTTAACTTTGGACTTTGGGGCCCTCTGGAATCGAACCCATGACCCTGAGGTTCAAAATTGCAATTGTTCTGGTGGTTACACGTTATGGCCAATATGTCGTAAACATTTCAGTCAATGACGCTTGTGGTTTAGCCTGTGAATTAGTATCCTATCTGTCTATCTATCTATCTGTATCCTTGAATGAATCCGGAGAAGAAATTAAATATAATAGATAGATATTTCAATTAAAATTCTGTATCTGTAGTACTGTAACTTTTATTATTTTTCACTTTGTAATGTTTACAATCTTTTATTGTTCTTTTACCCATCTAAACATTTATAATATTGTGTTTTACTATTATGTTCTCTAAAATTCTTCATTGTGTAATAAGAATGATATTTTTCTAATCTTGAATGATATTAGTTTATAATCAGTTTATATATCATTACATACTATACTACTTTGCAATATAAAGTCTCTATAGATGTATTTATATGTGTTATTTAAAAGTTATAGGGCAATTTTGCCCGTAATAAAGATTATTATTATCTCTTAATCTTAAAGAACACCCTTTACAAAAGTACTAAAATGCACTTCCTTCCAAAGATTCATAAAACATGTACTCTCTTAATACCTATGATATTCTCCTTTATCTTCCCATTTATGAATAAATTGATGACTACATCTGGAATTTGAGCAGGGGCTCCAAAAATAAGATTACAACGTTAAGAATTCATTACTTTCAGTTAAAAGTTTAATTAAGTTGAAAGATGAAACTAAACGAAAATGAAATATTATGTTATTTAGGAAATGCGTGGATGCATAGTTTGCGTCATTGTGCTTGTGAATGCAAATCTTGGAATGGAAATGAGTTTTATCTGATTCCGATTCCTTATTATCTACAAATACTATCATCACTTTTCTTTCGACCAAATCTTGTGTTATTTATCTTTTTTAACTTCTTGTTCATTTTGTAAACTTAAAGTAACAGCGATATGAGCGAATAGTGGAAGAAAAGTCAAGCGCTCAAAGTTAGTCAACTATCAAGTAAAAATCGAAATTCCATGATCTCTTCTTTAGGTGAAAGTTTATCCGATTATTAAATCTGTGTTAATTCTATATCAGAAGCCAATTAATTAATTATATCTATTATAAATAATTACTTT
Organism: Sympetrum striolatum; assembly: GCA_947579665.1. NCBI lineage: Eukaryota > Metazoa > Arthropoda > Insecta > Odonata > Libellulidae > Sympetrum > Sympetrum striolatum. The sequence goes on from OX388342.1 coordinate 13,308,552, forward strand.
CGTGTGACCGGCAGAAAAATTGCGATTTTGAACCTCAGTGTCATGGGTTCGATTCCAGAGGGCCCCAAAGTCCCGATTTTCCCCTTATGTATTGCTTTGATTTTCGGGAATTTAAAAAAAATACTTCCCGCATAGGCAGAGAAACAAAACTCAAGGAGCTTATATATATGGTCATGACCTATCGAAAACTCAAATGACTTTCACGGAAAATATCCTTGGTTCGATGCTATGACGATGCAAAAATCTACCCTTTAAAATACATTGAGGTAGTTATTCATTATTTTTTGATGCACTTATCGAAATGATAGGAAGCTCTCGCTTTGGTAGAAGAAGTATATTAAGACTTTGTTTAAGAAAAAATTTTAGATAAGAACGTACTGTTCCTGGGTTCGATGCCAGAGCAAATTACAATTTCTCAAATAAGGAATATATGTGGAAAGTAGGACGTCGTTTGAGGCAGTTGCAGCCAATATTTCTGCTTGAATTTTTACACATAGTTTGAGATGGTGATCTTCTGTTGTGCTGCATAGAAAGTATGACCAGGAAGGCCCGGGTTCCCGTGGATGGCGGACAAATAAATTGCAGCGAATTTTAAGAATTTTTTCAATCTTTTTTCTTTTGAGGACCCTCTCGATATGATGTCGACTTGAAATTTGTGTTATCAATATGCTTGCAGTATGCAAGCTACATTTTACTCGTATATATATGGATGGGATATCCCAAGATATATCTCATATCTCATTCTCTATCGTTCTCATTTATGTCAAAATATTATTTCATTTTGCATAATAAACAAACAACGGAAGGAACAGAGGAAACTTAAGTCTTAAGAGTTATGAGAATAATTATACTCATTACCCAAAATATGTTCTTAACGATTGATTAAATAAGCAATGAATTATTCGAAGACGAAAGTGGTGTCATATGAAAGGACCGCAATGATAGCCTAGAGTGAGTGGTCGAAGCTAACGAACCGCGGGTATGTTCATTAATATATATCACTTCCCTGAGGACCTTGAGCAGCGCCACACAACGTATTTTAGGCGTTGTTTGCATGAAATGTTCGTTTTTTTATTTTTTAAATGATGTCTAAGTATTAGGCTCGTTTCGAGAAAACCGAATCAACTTTCTATTTTCGGAGCACATGCCTCGAAATTCATGTCAGGCAAGTGCGCATTTAAAGAAATTTCCGAGAAAGAAATCATCATGATCATCTATATTTGATGGTGTTTCGATGCTTTCTATATTTTCGTATTTATTAAAAAACTTGTAATTGGTGGTTAACTACAAGCATTAAATAAATTAATTTTATTGTCTTGAACGAATGAGGTTAGGGCTTCAGAGAAATAAAAAGATTACCTCTCTATGAAGGGATTTTTCTTCATTTTTGAGAGTTTTATCGTTATAAGAGTGTAGTAAATATAAATGGAAAATTTCATAAATGTTTGAAAGAATTACGTAATGAATGCACAAAAACGAATTAGTTCATAGTTGTCTTGGGATGTGGAACTCTGCATATTTTCTTGAAAACTTTAGCCATGAGGATGATTGGTGGCTGCTGACCACGAACTTAGAAAGTATAGGACTGGAAACTGCTGACATTTTTTGGCTCCCTTTATGTCCGCATCCGCGAGATGGCAGCACTGAAGCTCGCCCTTTGAAACCATAATCTTATATGGAGTAAACGGTGAAAAAGCACGATTATGATACACATATAATAAAGAGTAATATTTTCCAAAGATGGAATTAAGAGTAATTGTTTTATCCATCAATTGGTACTTTTGAATTGAATACAAAACATTTGAATAAGACGGACAAATTAGCAAATCCGAAGAATAGGTGCTTGCCTTATGTGCAAAACACAGGTAACTTTGTCGCCGTAAAAACATTCTCCGTAAATCACTGAAAGGCGAAGAACCGCACCGTAGACTTTGGCCGTTTTTTAGATTAAAAAAAATATTTCTGCATTCAATTACATTCTCCATGCTCAGAAAATTTAAATTACATGAAGGTAATTCTCTTTCATGCAAGTAGTATCTAAAAAATTTTCTTAAGCAACGGAATTTGTTTAAAAAATAAAGTGCCTTAGGCACCCCAACCGATGGGGTGACTTCGGCCACTAAATATGTTTCCTAAATATCACTTATAAAATTAACTATATGACTAATATTACGACCGTTAATATATTTTAAGATCTTTAAATTATTATTATATTTAATCTTTGTTTAACAGGTACTGAGATAAGAAGTTATTGACTCATAATAACGTTTTTCCACTTTATTTATACATTTTCAAAAAAAAATAATTTTTTTACATATTTTAATTTTTTTCCTCCAAAAACAAAAAGAATAAAAAATTCTTGTAGAAAACTTCTACTCACTGGCACTCGAACCCTTTTAAATTTTTTTTCAAGCCTTAGAGTCAGTGTTTTGTTTCTACTAATGAATCTCGGAACCAAACAATTTCTGGAATTTTTGTCAAAGCACTGAACATTAACTTTTTACTGTTCAAATACGTTTGTACTAACATTTGGATATCACGAATACTCATAAAAAAATTAACAGCACTTCCACTAATTTAATCTCTTTTTCACGAAGAAGCACTGTTCGGCCTCCAATTGTCTTCAAATGTTTCCCATCTTGTTGAGTGTTGCTGAGAGAAGTTAACAGACTGAGGTTTCGTAGACTTGTCTCGAGAATGCACCATTTTCAATTTAGTTCCCAATGACAATTGTACTGTCAATGTTACAAGGAGCAAGACGGATTTGCAGGCGATATGTCAAGACAATCTAAATTTTAAAGGGCAGGAAAAAATAGCTACTTCGTGAAATTTTAGTACTACATAATTTATTGTACTAAAAATTTACAATTTGTGGAGCAGTGCACGCGTGGTCGAAGTCACCCCTTTCTACAGTAACGTTGATGTAAGTTGGAAAGTGCGACCACGTTGTGTGAGTTGGAGACCTTCTTTGTCGTTACTGCGCTTGAAGACTTTTGATATATTTTAAAATATCCTTAAGGTATCCTTAATCTTAAAAATGCCTTGTCATCGTTGTATTGCACCAGATAAAGAAACACAGCAAGTATGCTGTTTGCCAGGCAGCATTAATTCATCCGGGTCATTCTCTTTCCATCCAGTAGCAAAGTTAACAAATCTGTAAAGTACGGGGGGTTTGGTTCATTCTAATGTAAACCTTCCTACTTTCATCCTCAAAGTTGAGGAACAATTTGTAAAAAACTGTGAGTCAAACGATGTGCTTGAGTGCATAATTACAGAGTTACTTGAAGGTGATGAAGAGATAAGTTTCCCATGCACGGAAGTGAAATCATAGCATATATAATAAAATATTATGTAACTATGAGGATTAGACAGCATGCAAAGTTTATAAATTTAAAGAAGGTGCATCGAAAAGGAAAATTGCGAAACTGTCTAAAACTTAATGTTTGGTGAATACATTTTTTATACCTCTCTATCCTTTATGTTTGTATATTGTATAACCTAACTTCGCATTTCAGCCTCCCCAAGATAAAATGAAGTCCACGCCAGTCATTAAAATTTAATGCTTTTGGATTTATGTACGTTTCAACAATATTTGACCGTTTACTCATTTCCTGGAGACTATTTCTGGGAACTTCGATTTTTTTTCAGGAAATGTATATACGAGGGTGGTCTGAAAAGTTTCCGACCCCAGATTTTTCAGACTTCTTCAGAAAATTTTCAGAAATTTTCAGAAAACATGTCGAGAAATGTTGAAATGTCGGAAACTTTTTAGACCACCCATGTACATACATCCTGTGATTCTAGTTTTAAAAGGCCTAGTTGAAAGTAGATGTAACGTTGGTAATTTATTAAGGATCAATTATTTTCCGTGTATCCAAGCAGAATACATTGCACTTCGCTGATCTACGAATATTGCTTTCACAGCGACGAAGTTACTTGTGATGTGCCCTGAAGGCAACCTGAACTTATTCTTTGGATTTACTAATTCGTCCATTTTATTCAATTGTTTTAAGTACTTATAAATGGATACTCTCACTAACTCTGAATTCCATCTTTGGTATATACTACTCCCACAAACAAAAAGAGGGAAAAAGTATCATAATCGTGCTGTTTTTTCCATTTACTCCATATGAGAATATGGTTTCAAAGGGCGAGCTTCAGTGCTGCCATCTCGCGGCTGCGGACATTAAGGGCGTCAGCCGATTGTACAGTCAGCATAGGGGAGCTTCAGGGGCGTGCTGCTGACACATCCCCTTGTATATACATAATACGAGAAAAGAATAGTCGTTCGAAACTTTCTCCCTTCTTTACTTACTTTTAAAAAGAGAAAGATACCCTCATAAGTGTTTTGAACCAATTTTATTAATCCTGACAAATGCTACTACTGTAAGCATCTTTTATATTCATTTAGTTCTTTTAAGATAAATTGAGCAAAGGAGGCTAATGTTTTACCAAGGCGTTGAAAGTAACTCTTCACTGACAATGTCCTCCTGCACGAAAAGAGCAATATCCGGTTCACTTAAAAATCGTTTGCACACTTGTATTAGTTAACATGTTGCAAGTTGCAAACACGTATTCTGTAAGCATTCATTGGGTGTCAAGTGTTCGCGTTTGCCAGGTTTTGTTTACAAGTAATTCACGAAAAATATCTCCATTTTGTTCAAGTCTCGTCTGCAACTTTGTATTCCTCATTTAATTTTGGTCGATCCTGAATCAATATGTAATGAGATGAATTATCGTGCTTAAAGGTTGCCTCTATTGAAATACTTTCGTGAATTATGTTATCAACTGTTGGTGGCTAAGTTTTTTTCGGAAGGTTTGAAAGAAAAGTAAATGATTTTATCTTTCAACAGCCAAAACTATTTCCTAAATATGAGGTATGAAAGGAACATGGTAGATTTAAACTGTAATTTTTTATCTTCAAAACGTTTTAAAATATCACAAAGTAATGATTATGATATATATAGATAGCTTCCGTATTAATAAAGTTATTATTTTGTATATTTTTCGCGACAGAATATTAACAGGAGATGAAATACAGCCCAAAGATAATATTCTCACAAGCGAACGGAACATAAGTAAAATATATTTTCTATTTTATTTTATTGCTATTTTTTGGTAATTTCGACTGAATATTATATCTTATGTTTTGTTTTATTAATTGTTTCCTCCTAGTTTACTATTGTAGTTTTTCCTCTTTCTGATTAATTTGTATTTTAGTTATAATACTATTGCTTTTGTAATCTCCATGTTATACACAGCTTTCTTTAACATCTTTTAGCTTGTACTATCAGTAGGTTTTCCTCTTTCTGATTAATTTGTATTTTAGTTATAATACTATTGCTTTTGTAATCTCCATGTTATACACAGCTTTCTTTAACATCTTTTAGCTTGTACTATCAGTAGGTTTTCGCAGGTTTTTCACACCCCCCTTCTCTGTGGGTGCTTTCCTGGTGTGGGTATATTTTCCCGCTGTGGATATATTTTCCTAAGATATCACCTTAGGTTTTTTTTTTACTTCCACTCCTTCTAATGTTTTCCTCTCTATTTCTATTCCATATACGCTAGCTTTTATGTATACAATACCATTGACGAAAGGTTAGATGTTAGAAGAGACTTTTCAGTCTCAATATCGCCTTTAATAAAGACCTTAATATATATTTAATCATAGTTTGCATTATTTGGTCTGAATATCCGTATTTGACAATTAGTGTAAGAATCTTTAATGTAAATATTTGTCGTGATAGCTGCCCTGAGATCGTACTGCGATTATATTAATAATTTGTCTGGAAACGATAAAATTAGTTTTATTAACATTTATTATGGAAATCCAATTTATTAGCACTATCATCATGAGAGAAACATGGGAATCATGAGATCATTTATCTACGCAAGCTGATCTTATGATCTTTTAATGTTGAAGGTTTTTCGAATTTTGGTGCTTCTTTTTTAAGGTGATCTGCACGCACTAAAAATTAAACTCATAAATACATATATTCAGTCTTTCTTCTTGGAATTTCTTACTCTTTCCTGAAATTTCTGTTTTGAAACGTAAATATTACGGAGATTTGACATATTTTATCAAAGTTTTCGTAATTTCAGACCGAAAACTATTCATCGATAAAATGTATCTTTCATAAATTTTATTTCTATTGGTACATACTTCTTTGATTTCTTACGACCATGATTTCTAATGGAGTCTTCGAAATGATGAAGGTCTTCCACAAAAAAGAGACATTTATTCCTTATTGAAATTTCAATCATCGGATGAATATATGCATTGATGTTTATTTGTAAATTTAATTGACGATGATTATTATATTTGATGGCAAATTCCGCTTTTCCGTTTGATTCTCTTGAATACAAGTTAATATTATCCTATTATTTTTCTATAGAAAAGTATGGTAATCAAATATCGCCACATTATATTTCAACAAACAAATAAGTACTTCTTGTAATTTATACTTCCTTCCACCAGCCTTGCGTGGTGATTAAATCAGAAAGGATTATGTGAAATCTTGATGTTGCTGTAAATGACCGAGTAGACGGTGTAACAGAACAATTGAGTTCTTCAATAATTAAATTAAATTAGAGTTTAATCTACAGTATGCTCTTTTATGCAAAACTGGTTTGATAATTACTGGTGATTCATATTTCTTAGCGAGTTAATGACTCTTATTTCATTTTATATTCGTGGCGCAACAATTTCAAAGCGGTGTTTCCAATTACCTTAAATTTTTATGGGAATTTGAGGCGGAAACCCAAATGAATAGGACAGAGAAATCTAATTTCACAGCGGAAATCAGCTTCTCGAAGGCAATTCGCGACTTGATAATACGTCGGATACGATCGTGGAATTGTAAAGAATTCCTTTTTGTCGGATTTCAGAGATATTCGAAGGCAGACGGCTTCAGTATGGAATTCGTTAAGATGAATTTACTTAATGCAAATGACCTTTGCGTTTCCATACGTCCCCATTTTCATCTCTAGTAATCATTCTAATGATGCCAATTTGCTAGTCTCATTTTTCACAGAAACTTAGCATTTAAAAATTTGAACACGTTTGTGTCAGCAGAAATCATTTCTACTTTCAGTAGCAAAAATGGTATGTTATGATTATGATCACATTAGAATTAATTAAAAAGAATACGTTGAAATCTCAGCCCCTATACTCAAAAGTATAGCTGTTAATTCAGAGAAAAATATTTTAGGAATGGAAATAATCAGCGAAGTTCTTCGGGTGGAAAACAGCACAAAAGGCATATAAATAAATATACTAACATATAAGTAAATCAATGCGAAGTAATGTTGATAGTATTGCCTGCAATTAACAAGGAAAACGGTAAATTAAAATAAATAAATTATTAGAGTCGTTGATTGTCTGCACTGTTGTACATTTTTTCCTGAGTTCCTTACTTCAACGTTATGCTTGTTGAGAGCGCTAATGTTGCAGTGAATATTAAAAAAGTGTTCATGTTTACTGTTTGTGCTTTCTGTTTATTTTATAGACGATATATTTTAAAGGGACATTTGCCTGGAATAACTTTTGGTAATAAAAAAGCAAATAATAAATTAAATATGCTAATACAGATTACAAAGCATTAAGTCGTTGTTGATATATGCTTTTGTCGAGTCATGGCGTTATCGATAATCCATATTTTCTTTAATAAGAAATATTTTCCTTAATAACATCTCAGTTTTCTTATTTGCCTTAATTCCATTTTTTCTTAAGTCTTTCAGTAATTTTAGTAATTTCACGCTCTCGGCATTTCCTTTTCTAAAATTAGTTGAATTATATGGGAACATTTTCGGTTGAGATTGTTTCTTTTAAAGCTCCATTTTTCATCAATCCATGTACACCTCATCAACAGCGATTTTATAAAGCGTGATCGGGTCCAATAAGAAAGATTTTCGGCAATGGACATTTATTTCAGTTAATCTTCAAGTCAATTTTTTCAGGAGTCGGCTCATCGTCAACAGATTCATTGATAAAACCAAAGAAGAAACTCCAATAAAAGAGATTTATTTAGATGGTCGGATATTTATTAAATGTTTAAGAAAGAAGAAAATTTTATAAACTTACTTTAAACTCAACACCCAGAAGTGGTGGTTTATTTGACCGTTTTGCGCTGGATTTTTATGAATTTTTGTCTCCTGTAGTGATTTTCTCTTACCTAAGACTATAGTTTCGGTGATCTTTTTTTCGTGAATAATGAATTGGCAGAGTTAGTAAATGATCCCCCTTGAATTAAATTGATATGCTGAAGCGTGACTTCGTGGAATGGAGTAGACATTTCAAAAAATGAGAAAACGAAGGAAATTGAAAAACTTGAAATTCCCCGTAAACTTAATGTATGAATTTATCTTTGGTATTATCACTACCGTTAACTCAACAGCATAACTATCTTGTCTTGAATCGAAATAAAGTTTTAATACCCAAACGAAAATATTAAAATCCGCTTTGTTAATGTCATTAACACTTTATCTTATTTCTGTTACATGTGGTAAATATTCCCCATTCCTAACTAATGAATGCTTTCACTATATATTGAATTGTTGTTATCAAGGTTTACAAGGATGATAATCACATATTTGATTTCTAAAACCTTCTTCGGCATTAACTTCATAATAATTTAAATTAATGTAAGGAGCTTTCATGCGAGATTATTTCTTAAAGTCTTGCTTTCAGTGAAAAAGCATAATGTTCTCACCTCATAGTAATGGATATTAATTGGACGTTTGATTCTATTTTCTGGCATCAACAGAAAGAAATTTATATCGAATCTAATCGATAATCTTTCCTCAGCTTCTTAGATAATCTTCCCTTTAAAACCATGATTTAGGATAAATCAAGTCCCGCAGATGAAACTATCATATTATTTTTAATAAATATGTTATGGTGAGGTTGCTGGTAAAGACTAATTTATGACTTAAACACAGCAAAATCACCCTTCTCTAAAAAAAGCCTTTCTTGTCAATACCTTCCTTTCTCCTTTTCCTATTTCTTTGTAACATTCTGCTCACCCTTATTCTTTCTTCTTCCCTTTTTCATTTCTGGCCCAAGTATTCTTCGTACGTAAGCACGTGCAAACGCTGGAATATCTGTCGGGAATGGCCTGTGACAGACCAGGAGGGAATCGGATGAAAGGATTGCATGAGAAGGGAGGATGGATCGAAAGGTCTGCAGATTGGGTCCGAATGTGAACTGCTAATATTCTGCCGTCCTTCCGTTGAATGGGGGAATCGCAAGGATTTGGGCGAAAAAGGGCCTTAAAGGGTGATTGGATAAGTGGGAGGCATGCCATATCAACCTTCAGGTACTCGAGACGTTGATTAGTGGCAGATCGAGGGAGCGCTTTTTATTTGAAGATCTGCTTGAAAGAAATTTAAAAGAAGGGTGCGACCTTAAAATATTTTTATCCTCGATGAAACAGGTTATTTCTACTATTTTACTAGCTACTTTAAAAGGATAGATCGTTTTATTTCATGGTAGATTTGAATTAGAAACGGGAGTTGATTTACAATTTAAGTAATAGCGAGAATAAACGATATACGGCGATTATATGCGATGTATTTTTTGTACTTAATAATTAAATTTTTTCGGGATATTAATACTTTTATTTAAGACCGATTAAGATGGATGAAACAAGTCCTCATTTTCTACGTCTATGTATATTCTAAAGTTAATTACAATTCATAATTTAAGTTATGCATCCGAGTGCTTTTTTCTGAAGCAAGTTAATTCATTCTTATGTTTTGAGGGTCAATCATTTGCTTATTTAGTAGTTTTGTTAGCTTTCTTAGGTTTTTAATCCCTATTTTCTTAAGGAGTGCCACAAGTAGATCACTAGTTGTTTTATGTGGATGTTTTTGATTTTCGCTGTTGTATTTAATAATAATCATAATTTATTCTGAAAAATTGAATACGGATATTGAATTTTTTATTTGAAAAATTCCAGAAGACTGCTGATTGTTTTTCAACAATAGTTATTTGTTTACTATCAGTTGCCTAGTTCTGTTCTTAAGAATCTATGACGAACTTTCAACGTGGAAATCCACTTACTACTTGCTGTATTCTTTTGCAGAAAATTTAACTTCGATGCTCTTTCCTACAGAAATAAATAAATTCAAAAGTTTTATTCGGTTGCTTCTTCAGGCCTTCTTTCGAATCGGGTTTTCGTTGTTCAACTCCAACTACAAAAAAGTAAACTGAAAAGTCATACTATTATTTTTCAAGCGCAAAACGGACACCTCGCTTGGGAGGAAACTTTGAAATTTAACTCCTTTAACTCTCGTATGAAAAAATGTCTGTTCGTCATTGGCTGCTCCATATTCGATTCATCGAACGCATAATCGATTAATCGCGGAATCACTCGGTGCGCGCAAGACATCAAAAGGTAAACAAATATTAAGTATCGAATACATTTATTCTGCCAAGATAAAACAAAAATAAGTGAAAAATATTTCCAATAAAACTGTAATGTCAATTACCATTATTGATGTTTTAATAGGTGATACTTTAATGGGCTCAATGAGTAGCCAGTGTGGTGGATTTTTAAAATCGGGGCTCTTTTATTCAAATAAATAAGACGCCTATGTCTTTGTTTTAATCTAAATTGCATGCCGAGCGATAGGGCCAATTCAGTAATTACAGCAAAGTAAACTAAGAAGAGGAAGATGAAAAAGTGGTGGAGTTCTTTGGGGAGAATCTAAAGCTTTTCTTTTAACTCGGATCGGTGGATTCAGCCGACGATAGGGTTTTTCTCTCTGTTTGAATATAACGAGGAAAAGATATCGGTTCCTCATTCCGGAAGTCGAAGCCGACGCAAAGTTTTGAGGTCGTTGATGCGGACATTTCGAATGGGAAGCGATGCGGGAAACAAAACTTTCTTTCTGGACCAAGTTTCGTTCGGAGAGGGATCGCATTATCTGTTCCATTTATTACCGGAGTAACAAGTGGCCCTCGTCTCATTCTGTCGCATCTGCGTTGGACGCCTTCCAGGAGCCATTACTTAGAGGGGTGTCACAGCTTAAAAATCTCCGCGAATTCCATAATTTTCGATGCGCAACAGATAGGTCGAGCAAATGGCGAAGAGCCAAATGCTCTCGCGTTTTTAGGCGCTCCTAATTCGGAAAAGGGCCGAATAAAAGGGAGAAAGTTTTTCCATTAACGGGGGTCGCTTTAAAGTGTATCTCTTTAGCGATGAATTTAATCCGCGCCGAGAACTCGTCACGAAACGGCTTCGTCATATTTTTACATCGACTTTTAATAATTCGTACATACGTGTCCTTGCTTGCAGAAGATTGCTTTTATTCCGGAACCGTGAGAAAATTTGTTACTCCGAAGTCTTGTATTTACAATTCATTTTCGAAAAACGAGTCTGCTTCTTTCCATATTCATGACCTAAGAACCGTTTTTGTATCAGCGTTTCAGAATACCCTGTCAGCGTTTCCTCTGAGAGAACACTAGGCGGTTGCTGAAATCTGAATGAGGCGCGTCGGTTGTTTTGAAGGATTCGTAAATGTTATCGATGGATAAGCGAGTAGAACTCAATGATGGTTCAGTCCACTATCAAATCTCATGAGCCTTTACTTATCTCTTGTTGAACTGGGCGCCTCAATCATACGAGAATTTTATATGTCTTCATTATTTTTCACGATATGCTTATTGAATTACTTTTAGCAAACAAAGACCTCACTGTTTGAGAGAAGCTGATGAAAATTTTTGACGATGGAATTTACGTAATTTTTCAATTGGTATCCTTTAAATCTATATCAATGTAAGTATGGCCATAGTATTGTAAATGTATGGCAAAGAAAACGAAGAATTACTGTAATAAATAATTTAATAAATAAAGTTCGTTTCATAAAAATATTTAACTGAAAAATAGCGATTTTCCTTGGATTTCTTCCATATATATCATAAATTGTAGCGTATGAATGCAAAATGAAATATAATGCCCTAAAATATTTTTTATGGCGAAATTTAATTTATTTTTAATATAAAAAGATTCACAAAATAAAATTTAAATAACAAGTCTGTACGCGAGTATTTTATAACATTAGACAAAAGAGACTAAAAAGAAACTTATCATTGTTTATTTTTTCACATTTTTAAAGTTTTTTTCTGAGTATTTTGAGGCATACAATTCTTGGGTCTTACTTTTTAAGCAACATTGTGTATTTTTATATATCTTTACAATATCATAGGTCAAAATAAATTTGCAAGTCTTAAAAAACCTAGATACTTATCAGTGGTGTTCATATTGAGATCAATAACGAGTACCGAATAATTATTGCAGAATGAAGGCATACAATTATTGAAAATATCATTTTCGATCACAATTTAGTCGATGAAGAAGTAGCAAAAGACAAACAATTCAATTAATTTCAGCGAAGTAACACGTTTTCGAGACCGCTTATGTTTGGGCACACAATTCTTACGTGTGATTGCACAATTCGTAAGAATTCGCGGGAAAGTGTCGCGATTACATTTGAGATAGCGACGGAAACTTCTTCTCAGCGTAGGGATCACTTCCGTGTTTCCAAGCAACAAGATGGAATTATGACGAAAGAGAACTCTCGAGCACGATAATTAGCGAGCACGGCAACGAAGGAGACGGCGTTTCAACGAGGAGAAAAAGTACAACATTCCAAGAGCTCCGAGGTTAAAATTATCTCCAACGCCGGGATCGGATGGCATTTCGCTCTAATTAAATGGAAGAAAGGAATTCTTTTAATTCACGCCTCGAATTTTTAATAACTGTAAGCGAGGGTTCCTTAATTATGAGACGCATCGAATCCTTTGCTATTCCTCCGGTTGGTGACTGTCGGGAATTAAAGAGAAAATGAACCTTTCAACGGAGGGAACTTACCGCCTCATCTCGGCATTACGCATAGATTCATAGAAGACCTTCGGCGGAGGTGTGAATCGTCCATCTTCGTCAGTGCCCTTTGGCTGATTGCTCCCCATAAAGAGTCGCGGTTGCCGAGATTGGTTCCCCCAGGGGCCCCAAGATATCCGATGTTCGGCCCGGAAGAGGCGAGGAAGATAACGAGGACCCTACCATTTCCGTGGAGATGGTGTTGTAAAAAAGAAAGGAGCGGCATGAATTGAGGATGAGTTATAAATGAGGGAGCGTTTTGAATGGGGGACAGGTATAGTGCTGCTGGGTTTCATATTCATACGCCTCTGATGCGTTTCTAGTAAAGGGCTGGAGGAACAGTAGCTCGATCACTTTTATATTTTGGAACTTTTGAATTCCGCTAATGAGAAGCACACAGCTGTGGAACTTTCCAAGGACGCGGAAAATATCTGGTGTACGTTTTTTATCTTCGAACCAGATGAAGCTATGCTTAGGATGATGAAAAATGCGTGTATGAGAGTATTACCACAATTTTAAAATTAGAGTTACTACTGGAATCACGTACGAATCTTAAAAACTGCTGTTTCAATGGATGCGGTGTATTATATCTATATTTGTAAATACATACATAAACATGCGAACTCAAAGATAAGTTGTATACAAATAGCAGAAATCCAATGAAGTTCACTTTAATGTATGTTGATATCGGGGTTAGAATTGATTTGTACATAGACAATGGTTGGAGCTGTCACCGCAAGAAATTCTTCCTGCAGAATATGTAATAATACATAAATAAATATATTTAATGATAAATGAATTCCTATTTTTCTATTTTCATTGAAATCTGTAATGAATTTTCTGCTGAATAAAGGAGATGAAACCATTTGAAGTATCTGTATGGATCGTGAGAATCCATAAAGACATCAAATGTTATGCTATAAATACAAGCCCTGTCAAGGTTGCACATTTACTTAAACTATGATTGTAATAATTTTCATTCTATATAACATAATGTACATCGTTATTAAATTTCAGTTTATTGAAAAAAGTCTGACAGGACCGTCTGTCCGTTTTCCCTTGGGATGGGTGCACGCCCTTGTGTGCAATATTAACCCTTTATTTTCAGTTTATTGTAAATTGCGCCGATTGGATTCCTTGAATTTTGCATTCTTGCATTACTCTGCTTTTCTTCGCATACACACGCTATTCGTTGGCATACAATCGCTAGCTTTTTACTTTCTCCATATACGAAGTACAGAGAAAGTATTGTTTTCATGAAAACAATCGGCTTCGAGATTTCAACGGAAATACATGTTTTGGGGTCCATAGAACACGTTTTGACCATTTTCGGAATGATGTCTGTGTGTATGTGTGTGTGTGTGTGTGTGTGATATTGGGCGCTCTAAGGTGAAAACTGTTAGTCGTATCAATACCAAAATTCATATATAGTACTGTGGTGTGTGCTGTCAGAGTTGATTAGTTTTTGGAGTAAATCGGTTAACCGGAAGTCGAGCTTCATTCATCAAAGCTCATTTCCGGTTTTCAAAATATCTCCATAAATGTGATATTAAGGTATATACTATTATTTATAAAAGTTTTATACAATGTAATTTACTATAATTTTTGTTTCAAACATATTTTTGTATCATTGATTGTTTAGGAGTTAATCATGAAATACTGATAAAACGGAAGTTGCTGATTATGTCCTTTGTGGGTGCTCTGGGCTCTATGGGCGAAAGGCCAATTTCATCGTTTTTCATCGATCATGTCCCGAAAAACATGATTTATAATGTTTGTGACGCCAAAGATAATACTATATAAATTAATCACTCATCTTCCAAGTTTAGATGGAATATAGAGTCCGAAATTACTGTCGTAGGTAAATATTTACATCTTATATACGGAGAAAGTCATGTGCTGACCACATCCGATTTTTTATTTTGAAATTTGCAAATTACGAAGGCATACATTCGACATTTAATGAATACATACCGTACGACAAGAGTCCTTGTACTTGAAGTCCGTTTGTATGCAGCGCATGTGATCTAAGGTACGCTGCCACTTGGCGGAGAATTTCATGAGCACTTTTAGAAAAAACATCCCTCGTAGTTACTGTTTCCACACTTTGATCTTCCCATGGCTCAGTAGACGCCGTTTAAAGAAAAAACCTTTGATTTTACTAACGTCCTTGACATATTAAGGGCACTTCCGAATCAAAAGAGTTTCTCTCATCCGATTTCTGTGAAATCGCGTCCACATCAAAACAAACGAGTTCTCGGAACAAGAGATAGCATCGCTGCGATTCCATTTCACACGCCTTTGACTTTTCTTCGGGAACTTCTCCCGATTAATCGCGGTTGCCTCGTGGGAATGGGTGCTGAACTTTCGCCCCCACTTCGATATCTCAACCCCATTGTCTCTCTTTCTTTCTTTCCCTTTAATTTTCCCTCGCAATCGATTCGCTAAGAACCCGTGTGCGTCACGTTAAAACGACCGAATCACATCCACCGACAATTCCCCGAATAAAGCCGCCATTTTAATAAATGGCTCCGTCTAAGCTCCAAACGGGCCGCAATCCGCTTTTGGCGGGGTGCACAAATTAATCCGTTTCCGACCGTCAATTTGCGGCTCTACGCAGAATCTCTCTTTCAACGAACCGAGGGTTGTGTTTTCGGTCCTTTTGGAGGCTGAGTACGGATCTCTCTCTCTCTCTTACGTGTTTACCTTGTAAGGCTCCATTCCCTTTCCAACACTCTTAATTTCATCTCTCTCACTTTCATATGTAAGCTACACTCCAATTTTTAACTCAAACATAATCTTTTTTCTCTTGTCTAATACTGACGTCGTCTGCCCGAAAGCTGGTACACCAGTAGCTACCGAAGGCTTTGGGAATAGAATGAGGCTTACTAGACAAGATGAGGATTGAGGTAGTTTACCGTTGTATTCCTTGCTGAGCCAGATTACAATGAGTGGAAAACGCGAGCAGCATTTAGTACAGCAAAATGATCTTCATGACTTTTCATAGAATTCAGCAATGAATGACGGACATGAAAGCCATTCTAGTTCATTATTTATAGCTCAGGAACTTACCGTTTTGAACCTGTATGATGTATGATCATATCCATGTGCAGGAATGAATAAAAAGGACAAGACTGGAAAGTTAAATTTTCTTTATCTTATGCAGGAAGAAAATTACTAATAATTACTTTTATTATGTTATGGTGACAGGAAACATTAATTCTTAGGTACATTTAGAGTAGGGTTGTCCAAAGAACGTCTCCCTTAAGATTTAAAGACTCAAGCCAATATCCCTTATACGTTTTGAAACAATATCACTTTCAGAAAGTTGTAACCTTAGTTGAGTTAAGTAAACTTAACGATGATTTAAATGTAAATTCCATCGCGATTCTACTACAACTTGATTTTACTTTTGCATTGAATAGTTAATTATTTATATAACGTGCAATTTTATAAGACGAATAAGCAGAAGTGCTTCTCCGCGTTTACAGTCTAAAACTTTAATTGTAACTCGAAGATACTAAACGAATTCGGAATTCTTTCATACAAGTACTCTTAAATGTGGTGAGTGGTGTTTTAAAGTGAAACCCGCTCTATGCTAGGACAACGTTGATTTAGACAATGATACAAGTCAAGTTTTATTTAATTCGTCCTCAGTCTATCTTTCCTATTACCTGTTCATATTCCCGCTTACATTGGCCAGGTGCATAATTCTCTTTTGTACACATTTTTCTTAAAACACATCTATTCTTTTAGTTTTCATTTTCACCCTATTTGTTAAAAGCTTAACCCATATAACCAACAGGAACGCATTTTTTTATTTACTCACTGAAACGTACCTCATCATTTTGTATTATTGTTTATATTTTTCTTGGCTTAAAAATTATGAAAACTTGTATAGTTGTTCGGAGAGAATGTCAATCTTGACCTTGTGAAAAATTTGTTTCTTCCCTTTTTCTTTCCTTTCTCTCGAATCTTCCCTCATTATCTCTGGCTCTAATGTATTCCTCTTTCTTCCATCGCATTTATCTCTTCGTTTTATGCCATTATATTCCCTCTTTCGTCCAAACATCAGTGGTTTTCCATTTTCCGACTCCAACCGCTGCTCACTTCTCTCTATCTCGATCTTTATTTATCTTCTCTCTTATTGTACTCATTTCACGTATCATTTCTCTTTCCTCCATTTTATTTCTTTTTCATTTTCCACATCTCCGCGATTACTCCTTTCATTATCGTGGTTAGTATTTCACTAAACCCACCGGGGATTCGTGTATTTGGTCTATGCGTGAGATTCGCTCCTCTGCTTGTGAAGCTGGTAAACCGGAAGATTGGTCTCCCAATTACGCTGTTCATTTCCCTCCGCCTTTCTTCAATTCCTTTATTTCGCCTTTTCTTCCACCTGCTTGTTCCCCGCTCCAATCCACCTTTATTCCCCTATTTTTTCCTCCTTTATTTCCGCACCCCTTTTCTCTCTTCCCTTTCGGCCGACCGCGCACGCAACGCCTCGCGCACACACATTTTACCTTTTTTGAATTACTTCGGCTCTCCGAAGGGTAACGCGAAATTCTTTGTTTTCCCCAACGAAAAGCACAACTTATGCTAATTGAAGCGCTGATAAAATTCAAAAGCCTTCCAACACAATGATAGCCTTTATGCGAATCTCGGAACAATTGCATCACTTGCGGCAAAAGTCTGCCGAGCTAATATTTATCGACGGTATTTAAATTAATGGGAACATTTTTTCAATACCTTATTTAAAAATGGAGTGATGTGTGTTTTATGTAATGTGAAATGGAAATCGCGTTATGCAGCTTATAAACATAACTTAGAGAACGATAACGAAGTTTGTAGTGTACATATTTGTGCGACAAAAAGAAAATCTTTCCATCGATGGGAATGGCTTAAATGAAGACATCCCTTGCGATGGCGACATTTATCAATTTATAAATTTTACTTGGTAATGTAATCTAACAAATTGAGGTCAGAGTTGCCGTTAGAGGGTGACTAAAATCAACTACATTTAGATCACTTAAAATAACCTCCTTTGACGTACGAAATTGGCAATTTAAATTTTTGATGGGAGTTAAGTGATAGATCCGTGTAATGGTGTTCTGCATTTCAAAGTTGTGCATTATGAAGATATTTAATACTGCAGTTAAGTTATTCAACTCCATGTTCATCCCATATTAACATTCATTGATATTGATTCTATTTTTGCGAGCGATGCTTCATTTGACGAATTTGGTTCAATGGAGTGACAAAATAATTATCGCGGGTTTTAAAAAACATCGTATATTCGAGTTATTTTATTTATTTAAGATAGGATGGATTACTTTCTCAAATGCTTAGAGGGGTATTTAGTTCTACGAGAATGTTCTGCCGATATAAATCCCCTAACATGTTGAATACTGTATTTGAAAAAGGGATATATATTTCTGATGCTCGAATTAGAATTACAATTTTTTGTCGCAACAAAAGATAATTGATGTGCTATTTTTAATGAAGAAGCAAGTGAAAAATGAAAGAGTTAGGAATGAACTACACTTTATAAAATAATTAGTTGAAAGAGAGATTTCATACGGGAATTATCTCTCTCTCAGATTTATCTGCTTAAGTTTTCTCACATTTTCTTCGGACACAACCAGATATTTCTATTGGTACTACTTATGGAGGTCAATGTTTTACTGTCCTTTAAAGAAACGGCATTATTGAAAGTTATTCGGATTATTTCCAAGCTATTGATGCCATCGTTCTTCCTTCTAATTAGGCCCAATGTTTGCGGAGATGACATTGACGTAGTATCAAAACTACAAGTTTAAATTAAATTGATTACGCGTAATATTCCAAACAGCTCATCTTTAAATGAAATAACGAATTAACGCATTTACGAAGTCGGAAACATACGTCAGCATGCGCATCTTGCATGAGTGAGCGTTACGCTCTTAATTTTGTGATTCTGAGTTTTGTAGTTATAACAGAAGTGACGACAATTCCAACTCTTTCCTGAGCCACTCCACGTTTCCGCTCCGTTGTGTGGCGAAGAAGGGAAGCTGAAGAGGCCTTTCCAAAAATGTGGTCAAGAATTAACCTTGAATGGGATGAGAACTAGGCTCGCCATCTGAGGATCTTTCGTCAGATGGTTAAAATACAGAGCAGAAATCTCTCGGAGATGTTAGAACGTATATGATACGTAACAGTTGTATGCTTTTAAGTAAGGGAGTAGGTACTTTTATTTGTACTTTGTTATTACCTCCATTCGTGTTGCTCGATCAAGGTAAGATACAAACTCTTTTATCCATTCACTCTATTATTTAATATAAATGCATTAACAAAAGGAGTACTATATTCATGTGGAAATAATTTGAAAGAAAGGATATGGAGAAAGGCAATGGAGTAGCGCGAATTCGCATTTGGCGAATGCGGTTCCGGGCGCCGCTGTTGCGTTGATGTTTACTCAGATTTCTGAAAAAATGGGAAGCTGCAAGCAAGAATAGGTGGTCCAAAGGACTTAGGAGAGCCAGGAAGGCGGTCGATGCTGTCGCTGACCGCAACCACAGAACCGTAATACTCGAATGTGTCGGCGGGTAGGGCCCCCTTGTGCCTCTTTGAATTCCTTTTAAAGAAAACATTATTGATTAGAGAATTCTTTTGGAATTGTATTACAGAAAAACAAAAATGTGAAATTTTTGAATTTATTCCAGAAGGAAAGCGACGCCGTCCGTTTCTGCAGTCCCGTCAATAATTCAGTTTTATGAATGATATTGGGTGATGAGGCGATTCGTATTTAAGCACGTATCACAAGGCTTATGAAATATTTTAATAAGGAAGAATGCGAGTTGATTCTCTAATGGTGAATGACTGAATTTCCTCTGTGCTATTTGCGGATTGTCTAAGGTTTAAATGTCTGCTAAATATCGATAAGGGAGAGGAAAGTTTTTGCATTAGAAGAACACATTTACTATTTTGTCTTATCCATTCGACCACTCAAATGATACGTGTTTCTTATCTCCAACTAGTTAAAATGGAGATTTTGTACGAGAAATCAAATTAGTAGTGGTAGTGAAAAGTGCATCGACAGCTTAGGTTATTTCGCACCGAAGGTCGAACCCGGGACCACTTTCACCAAATACGAACGCGCTGCCCACATGGCTATGCGGTAGCCCAGATGCCAAAATGATTTGCTGAATGAACTCTATAAGGCAATTTTGCACTTCATTTTTCACATGACGTCATTTGCAAGATTGGGAAACAAAATCATTTAAATAGTCTCGATGAAGTGATCAAAAGGCCACCTCTGGTTTTCTTCGGGAAAATTGTTGATTGCGAAGGCGGTCAGAAGGTGGCACGGAATATTTGAATCGATGTGTAATGGAAAACTATTTTATCTTCGCCTTTATTACCCGATTTCACAAAAATAATTAAATTCGGTAAAGATAAGTGAACACTTAATAAATTGTAATCCATACTCAACCGTAATACAACAAAGTACACAATCTGTTTCAATCCATAGCATCATCATCAGATTGAAACTGGTTGCTTACCATCTTGTATTGTGCTCTAGATTGAAAATTATCAATTGTTCACTCATCTTTAATATGGCAAATCACCAAGTGAAGAGTAGTTTATATGAATGATTATCAAATTTAGTATTTAAGGAACTGCCCCAGCGCGTCGGGGGAAGCAGTTCCTGGGAGGGACCGCTGCAGCGCCCCGAAATGGTTGATTTTCGGAATTGTTTCCTTCCCAAGGACACGTGCTAATGAGACGAACTTTATAGTCATTATAAATGCAAGCTATTTATTTTAGAAATTTCTTTTAAGAATAAAAATGCAAAATAGACGCCGATAGACGATTATTTATTTTGAAGTGTTTGCGGTGTACATTCTTCTGATTAAACGATATATCTGAAGTCAAAATAAAGTTATTTATTCATTTTAACAAAATATATCAGCCGTTGATGATCGAATATTTTCAAACCAATTTTTTTATAAAAAAAGGTGACGTATTGAATTTCGGATATAGAAAATGTAAGGAAATGTCATCCTTCTTGCGCATTTTCTATAAAAGGTCTATTTTCAAAATATGAGATCGTCAGCGGCATTTTATAATTATTTTACTTATTTTATGGAAATTTGGAGAATATTCATCGCACCATTTTTGAGATATGACGTCCGCTATTTCAGAAAACAATATAAAAAAACGCGCTTAAAGTTAGAAGTAAGATTCTTCCGTTATCTGTTAGCTATTGATTCCAGCATCTTGCACTCCCAACAGTAATTGCAACATCGAAACTGTCTGCAAGCGATTCCACTTTCGCCAACTGAGCCGGAATTCCAGCCAACTCCAAGCTCGATCTTGGTTCTTACAATGCGATGCTGTCAACATCGATATTTAGTGCCTGCATCGTCAGCAAACACGTACCTTCGATGCTTGTGCATACGGCTAAAGTTTGAGTAATGTTTACAATCGCTGCACCTATGTAATGCACTTTCGCAATTACCATCCAAATGGTACTGCACAAACATCTGAATCAATTAATGCATCTCCTCAATGGTCCTCTGCGTGATTTCCACGTATTGGGCGAATGGCATTCATAACATCGCTGTGCATTGCGCAGAACACAGATCCTTTGCTCGTTTACACTATTCCAGCCCTTGAGGACACCTGTCATGTCTACGTTATTCATCTTTGGAAGATTTGTGGAATAATGTGGCATAGTTAATCTATTTCACAGAAGAAAATTTTCTTCTTAAGGCGCATGAAGAAGCTCAAACCTCTTTTCCGATTGAATTTCAGGTCATTCCCACACTGCTTACGTTGGGCGATTAGAGCAGAAACAACAGGACGTTCAGAACCTTATGTTTTATAGAATCACTTATTCTTATTCTATTATCATGATTCTTCTAATTACTATCGGACGCCTTTGCCTTTGTTTTTTTCTTTCCTTTCGCTTTTTCCAATAGTCGTCTCCTTTCTACGATTCATCTCGTTCGGCAAGTGGAACACCTGAAACTTGGAACAAAGATCATCAAGCATTCTTTACCAGGAAAAATAAATTTCGAAATGCATCATTGAAAATTCTTTCTATTAACAATTATTTTCGTCAATTAAAACATCATAAATCCATCACTGACTTGATAACATTGATTATGTCAGAATCTAATGCTATGGTTTAGCATCAAATTTGTACTCAAACCATTTATTTAAATAGATTACACATCCCTGTCCTAAATCATTTTCCAATTGTTTACTCAATTGTACGATCCAAGCCGAGAATATTCGCACAACGGGAATCGGTGAAGTTTGGACAAATGAACCAAATAAGATATTCACCAGGGGGAAACCTCCTCTTTCCAAGTTGGCCGTCTCATTCCATTTTAAATTTTAATAGTGCTGCAGAGACCCCTCAGAACTATGGGAAATATGGAAAAAGGCTCCTCCAATCAAACCTTTCCCCAATCCTGAATTTCTTTATTGCTAGTTAATTTATGGGGATAGTGGCAGCCGTTTTTTCTCCCAGAACCTCTTTTATTTTGTTTTATAGTATACTAGCTGAAGTGCCCGTTGATTCTCAACGGGGAATATAAAAGTAGATTAAATTCAAGTTGCCGGTCGTGCAATGCGTAAATTGCCTTTATAATACAGTCTAAAATCCCAAGCTATTCTTACTGTACAGGAAAATTCATGAGCTCGGCTCAACAATCGCATTGATCGTGAGGAGGATTGGCTGTTTACAATCTCAACAATTTTGGATAATTCACGCGTATTTTATCAAAATTCTCCAAATTTCGATTTGAAAACAATATTCCACGATCAAAATTAGAACATTCATTTAATTTCCGTTCTTTTGCTTCTTGTTTCGACTCCCCACGACTATTCTTCTGTTTTAATTCTTCAAAAGAAATATAGCCTGCTACCGATTAAAGTGAAGATTAGATTTATTCTTTATGGAAACCCATCTGAGCGATATTGGTTCGAAACCAGCAAAATTATCGAATAAAATTGAGACAGTACGTCCTTCCTGGTCCCAGAAAACACGTACGCAAAATTTGACGCGAATCTGGCAAACGGTTTGTACTAAAATCGAAGACACACAATCTCCTGACTGTAATTACGTACCTGCAATTGCTGGTTACCTTATTACAGAAAATTTCTCGTTATCCATGTAATATATCGTACTCTTCAATCATCAGCTTTATGGGCCTAAAGTCCACGAGTATTTTTACAGGATAAAGCATGAGCTCGGATTCAACAATGGGATCGGTCGTCAGGGGGATGAGTTGTTTACAGCCTCGAATTTTCACGAAAGTTTTGTATATTTTACCAATATTCTCGCAAATTCTAATCGAAAGTAAGATTCCACGACCAAAATAAGAATCTTTATTCAATTTTCATTCTTTCGGTGTTCGTCTCGACTCTGTACGACTATTTCTTCTAATTTAATTCTTCAAAAGAAATAAAGCCTGCAACCGATAAAAGTGAAGCTTACGTGTATTCCTTATGAAAATCTATCTGAGCGATCTTGGTTCGAACCCAGCAAAATTCTTGAATAAAAATGCGACAGTACTTCCTTCCTGATGTCAGAGGACACGTATGCAAAGTTTGAGACAAATCGGGCAAACGGTGTGGCCTCCAATCCAAGACAAACAAACCCACAAACACACAAACAAACAAACCCACAGAATTTCTGCTTTATATATATAGATAAGTGATACTTTCCGTTTACGGTTCACATTAATATATTTGTAAATAGTTATTCTTTTCTGCAATCTATGTATGTATTTATGTATTGTCAGCGAGCGTTTTGTTTCTTCTGGACTCTTTTAAAGAGCAGAACGATTGAAGTGGCCCACAACGTTTTACTTGTCTTTTTTCGCTCATGATGTACGGAAAAACTAAAAAATGCAATAAAACAGTATGTGAATATTTTTTAAGCAGCGTGTAATAATAAAAATTGCAGGACATCGCCAGGAAATATATCCTCATAATTTGGGAGTATGCAATTGACGAAAGAAGACGCAACACAAGTTTAAGGCTTACTAGGGTCGCTTACAAATTCTTCGATCCTTGCATTTGTCACTAGAGTTTATCTTGAGATTTCACTGAATAATTTCCTGTAAACTTCTGTGAGCTTCTTTGACATATTTTAATCTTCCTTTCATAAGAAATTAATTTATTACCGGTTTTCGAATTTTAAGATGTACTCAGATTAATTTTCCTTCGCTTTATATTTATCAGCGATTGAGAAAAGAGGATTAGTGAATTATGAGAGCAAAGGATTCTACAGAAATTATTTGAGTTATAATATTAATGAGATTTAGATTATGACAGCCAAACTTATTTATATGTATGTTGTATGTACACTCCTGGCCAAAATTAACGCAGCACCGGCCGTAAGGATCGCTAGGGAGGTGCTGCGTTAATTTTGGCCAGGAGTGTACATTCATCATGAGTGTTCTTTGAATATGTTTGAGAGGATGATGATGTTGGAAATTATAATTTCGTTCTTTGAGTTAGTTTGAGCTATTGATAAGAATCGCTGCTTTCCCCTTATTTTCCCATTGTAGAGTGAATTTGATCGCAAATTGTTGCGAAGATGTGTATGATTGGAAGTGTACTCACTTCTCATCGATACTAGACCACATAAATGCCAGACATCGTTAATAGTCGAATGAAAATTTGCTCCAGGTATTCCGCCAAGATCAACGGCAAAGGATCTCTTAAAGCGAGCCTCTAATTTCAAAATCGGATAATTTAACTTTACAATTTTTTTCTCAGCTTGATACTTAATGATAATTACTTCGGGAAATGTGCACCAGATGTGATTATCTTGTACGTTATTGCCGGAAGTCGAGCACGTTTCAGCTGCAACGCTTGCATTTTGCAGTCCAAGTGGCACTCGCGTGCGTGATATGCCGCAGCCGTGCATGATCTATTATACGCGGAAAGAAATTGGGTCGATAATAATCTGCCGGAGATGATAAAGGAACGGGTTCTCTCGATAACATACTCGTGAATCCAAATGAGAGCGTTGCAAGATTTCCGTGCATGCACGCGCGCGTGCTGCAGCAGAGATCGCGTCTCTCGAGATTCGGGCCCAAAGGAATTCCGATCGGATAGGAACTGAGCGGAACGTCAATCGAAGGCATTTTTAATGTCGGAAAACAAAGATGATTGGCCGACTTCCATGAGAGGTTCGATCAACAGAACTCGGAGGAAGGGTACACAAAGGCACAAAGGAGGTAAACTGACCCAAAACATTCTCTCTTCGGTTCGCAATCCTTCATCGAGAGGGATAAATAACGAGGAAATCCTCGAAGAAAAGGATAAAGCCGACGAGGAGCAATTAAGAGCGACAATGAGGTCATCGAAGTTTCCATGGAAATTGCCCGGAATCTTGTCCCTTCGAAATGAGAGGAAACGGTCAAATTGTAACTCATGACTCGAACAACTCGGGAGCGAATGAAAGATACATTTATGGCGCTTTATTAATCATAGACGTTAAGGGAAAGTTCGGAGGGTCACCGGTGACCCTTGGAAGACCCTTTTCGAAATTCCTAGACGATCGTAAGTTACGGTCGCAACTCGGCTGTTAAAGGCCTCAGCGGTGGAAGGGTCGCATTGGGCCAAAGAAGTTGGAGGCACGTATTTCTCCTCTTCCCCCGAGGGATGGAGTCAAAATCGAGGTCTGCATCGCCCGCATTCGATCCCTATGGAGACGAAATGAGCTTATGCTTCGGACGTGACGTGTCTTTAGAGCGATTTCCTTTTGCTCTGAAAATCGGGTTTTTCAATTTTTGCACTCCGTTATTGCATTACATCTGCGATGAAATCTTCTTTCGTCGATTTACAGTGGCAAAGAACATATATTCAGCGATTAAAAAAGTTGAGAAAATGTTATTTTATAATCAGTCATTCATAAGTCATAAAATATCTCTGAAATCACTTTTAAGCGATCTTAAATTCTTAAAAAAAGTGATAATTGATTCTTAAAAAAACTGTTAAATCCATGGAAATGACTATATTATGCGACTCAGAAAGAGCGCCAATTCCTTTCATTTCCTTTATTGCGTGAACAAGAAAACGAAGAGCCCTATGAATTTCTATGACTCGATTCTTTATAAATCCCAATTTCACTTTTTGTCGAACTACCACGTAAGTCTAAATGAATGAATGAATGAAATAAGCGCTTAGAATTGAAGGTTGAATGGTTTCGATATGTTTCGTTGAGGCACGGGTACTTTCGCAGTTTCAGTAGAGAATGAGATGACAGCTCCGAATGTCTCTCAGAATAAACTGCAGCAAATAAAAATGATAATGAAAGTATCTCAACCGTGAGAAGCCGTAAAAGTTGGCCGTATATCCAGTGCATTTTCCTTACTGTCATTGCCATATTACTTCATATCAAATCATTTATATAGTTAGAGATTTTTTGATTCCAAATCGAACTTCAATGAAAGCTCAAAAATTGAAACAAATTGCAACCATCGGTTGTCGCAAATATTGAAATTATTATTTAAATAGCCTTCAAATCATGATTTCATCTAAAGAAAGAGGACTCCCAAATTAATGGAAAATCCGAATTTGTTTTCTTCTGCTACTTTTACTCAAATCACCTCCTATGTCCATAATTAGTAGGATTAATGAGGCTTACTATGATTCATCTCCAGTAACTACGCCGCTATACCCTTCAACAATTCTTTGCAGCCTTTTATTTTATCTTTGATATCCTGTTAACCTTGATATATTTTTCATACCATTTAATATTAAGTCAATATGTTTGCTTTGCGTTTCCTCAAATCTATTTTTTCATTACTTCTTCTTGTCTTATTAACATACTTAGATTCTTAAATCTGTTGTTCTATTTTGATATGAATATTTGTTTCTAGATAATCTAACGTCTCTGTAGATATTTGCGTAGGGAGAAGAAAGTGCATAATCTGTATTCTCAAAATCCATTTCGTTCCTCTAAATCAATCATCTATTTGTCGTTTTATCAATGAAACAATGTCCTCTAAATCAGCGATTTCCAACCGATTGGCTGTGAATTCAATGTGTGTCATGACTAAGCTCTTGTTTCCCGGCGTAATTTGTGAGAGCGACATATTTATAACTTCCCGTTACTTACTATATTTTGCTATACAGTAAAGCCTCGTCCTGGACAAACCGAAATACACTGCAAAATCGGGGTTTTATAAAAAAATCACGTTAACGAAGTAGCAATGTAAATTAAGTAAAGTATATTCTACATACAAATGAATAAAATTTGGAAAGTATTGAATTGAAGTACCTCGCGAAACTTAAATCACCCTCTCTAAACTATACACGATTTTTAAGGCATTAGTGCGGTTCCAGTTTCAGAGAAGTCATTGATGGGTTTGTAAATAGACTTGTGTAAGTTTCTCTCGTCACTTAGGCAATTCGTCAAAACTATAGAGGTAAACTCTACTGCCAGTCTCATGAATAGTTAATAAAAAATGAAAGAGATTGTATGAAAATCACATTATGTATATAATATCCTCTTGTAATATTGCAAAGAGGACAAAGATTTCCAACAATTTTCAAGCGTGAATCTTAAGGAAAAAGGGGACAGGAAGAGGAAGTGATATTTTTGTGGAAAGTTGGCGTTTCCGCATCCTTTCAATATAGATATAAGATAATGGCTGATTAATCAAAGAAGTGTATTATATATGTTCAGTTCAAATTTAAAATTACTCGGTCCATATCCGTAAATAATTCTTCAAGCAAAATATTTGCAGTAATTATGAAAGATACATAAAAACAACTGTTACACGTTACCACAGAATTACAAAGTGTAACAGCTGTTGTCATTCATCGTTCATAATGACGAGCTACCACAAAGTTGAGGCCGAAACAGTGGATTTTATTTTTTAAATATTTCACAATTTTTATAACTAACTTAAAAATTTCGTTCTTAAATTTAATTGACATCGAATTCATTTGATTACCTTCAGTGGGCTATGCACGAAGTGTATGGGGCCCTGCTTCAAAGTGTTGTATTCGTAACCTAGTAAAGGCACAGCTAAGTACGATTTGTATATAATTGCTACGATAAAACCGGTGAATATTAGTTATATTCTGCAGGATGCTGGATAACATTAATTATAAGTCGGTAAAATTAAGGCTTAAATTAAGGAGCAAGGATAAGGAATTACTTAGCACGTGAAGTCGTGCGACTGATACCCAATGATAAACAGAGGTGAAAAATAGCGACGTGACTGGGATTCGAACCCAGGTCTCCCACTTTCCGGTATTCTAACCTCTAAACTACCATCCCGCATCAATCCCGCCTCTGTTAAAGGAATGCTTTGTCCGCAAGGCGAGTGGCGCTCCACATAGCGGCACCGACAACCGCCGAAGGTCCTCACAGAGGTATGGTAGTTTAGTGGTCAGAATACCTGTCCGGAAAGTGGGAGACCTGGGTTCGAGTCCCAGTCATGTTGATATTTTTCACCTCTGTTTATCATTAAGGCTTAAATTACTTAATTAAATGCACCCCATGCTGAAGGAGCCTTGCACGGAACACGCAGATTTACTGTTATGGTCAGTGAGTTCATTACAGACTGCATTCCATGCATAGATTTTTATTTTGAACAATTTCCTTATTTATTAGCACCACTCGCTGCAGCCATCTTTGTTTTTACTATTCTACTATATTTTAATCAATTCTGGTGATAAAGCTACCTATACATTTTTCAACTTATTTAATGTTGTCTCTTTCTATGGAAATAATATTCTCCGTTTTGCCTATAAACCATCAAATTAGTTTTTCCCAACTATTTTAAGACATTATTTATCATGCTGTTCTCCATTGAGGATAGAGATCTTGCACAGTTTACTTTTGTTTTGTTGAATGCCATATTTTATTCGTTATTAATTATTCGTTTGTCTTTTATCTTTTCCATGGATTTATTTCAGAGGCTTAAAGAATTTCCAATAGCCATGTGCGATCCGTACCTCATGTACAACGTACATTTCATTAGCGATGCAATGTACATTGTACTCTTGTATCGCTGGTGATCATAGTATGGATGTTGAAATGCACCAGACAGTTCAGTTGTTCGGAAAACAGTCGAAAACGAGGTACGGATCGCTGAAAAAGACGGCCATTGGAGATTCTTTAAACCTCCAATTAATTAGCAGCCGTGTTCCAATTATCTTTCTTTATCATCGATTCATTTGTTGCCTCACAGAATATCAATGGCAATAACTGACATTCCTATCTCGCTTTTCTTTATTCTGCCTTCAATTTTACTTAAGTTGATCTTAGTCCTCAGTTTCATCTTCATAAAGAGTATACATTTTCTGTCGCCGTAATTTACTTCTATTTCGTTAAAGGCCCGCAATATTGCATTTCAGGTCACTTGCAAAGTGCTTTCTCTAGATCCACAAATGCATGAATAGTTTGCTGGCATTTTCGCCTTCGCAATAACTATTCCAGGGTAAGAATCGCTTGCATTGCACCTCTGAATCCAAAATAAATAATATATATTTTAAATAACCATTCTGTTCCAAGACTTAAGTGGAAGATATTTCTGTGCTGATCTCTTTCCGTATAAAGTAACGAATGAGAGGGATTCTACCATTAATTCTTTGAGTTCTTTCTGGAAATATCGAAAGTTGGAAATTTGATTACGATAGAGGATCGGAAGACAAGAGAAAGTGTTCAGAGACCATTTCCATCCGACGTCAATTCATCCCCTTCACTTAGCCCAATCAGTCACCCATTAGTCTCCTTATAGTCACCTTTGGCAGACTGTACTCACACGCTTTTGTGTGATATTTGTGAATACTCTTCATTAAAATTTATTTATCCGTAAAACATTCGTGCTGGATGAAAGCATACTATTAGAAAATGTAAAATATTGATTAATTAAGTATACCGATGAAAATTTTTATCTCGCTATTTTAAAGTTCCACAATGTTAATCTAGGTCGTTCATCAATTTTAAAATAAATAAAAAAATACTCTTACTCTGGGCTATCACGTATATGTTAAACAATACGAGTGAATTTTTCCGTGTTGAATAAAACTGCAACGTACTTTCCAGCATACTCTGTATCTTTGAAAAGAACAAACCCTTTCAGCGCGATCTAGTTTTGAGCTACGAGCAGAACATAATGGCTACCGAATTTACGACTGATAAACTTGCGGACTTAATTTTCGTGTAGAATGCAACAGGGTTATAATGCTTTAGATATTTTCTGAATGAACTTGAATTCCTCTAGATCTCAAAGGCCGCTCTTGTGCCTTGTATTCAAAACAGTTCAGATAATTCTTCACACACATATATATATATATATACTACGTTGGAATTACTATGTGTTTGACTATTATGGTGCAATTATCTCAAGCGGATCTCACCAGTGGTATGTTTAGAAAGAAATATTTAGCGGTGTAGGTTAATCGTTACCCCAATATCTTATTACATAACACGACTCACTCAAATTGTAGAAATAAATATATCTTACGTTCAAACGGAAGCGGAAATAATGAGGGTGGCTTTAATCAATTTTCAATGTTTCATTTGAGAAATTCCTTTCAAATAATGATGTTACCTTCGAAGTTTTGTGCGAAGAACGAAACATTTTTAGGGTTTTAATCACTGTCGTCCATAATTCAAGGGGCAAAGTTCATATAATATCGAGCATACATTTATAAAACCCTCCGATATTCACTCTGTACCAGATTATCGAATCTTAATTTAAGACGAATAATGCTTTTCGTCTTATCGAATTCCTCGTTTCCATAAAATCAACGGTGATGTTCTCATAAAGTGTATCTCGATAGATAATATACTTCGTATACGTTCAAGTAGCTGCGACGCGTCGGATAGAAAATTTCGACTGCTTTTCTTGGACTGCGTCCCAAATACAACTCTCCAGAAGCCAAAGTAACCTTGCGGCCGCCGTGAGCGCGTGCGTGTCTTCGAAGGAAGTGGAGGAGCTGGTGGAATGGAGGGCCACCTGTGAAACTCCCCTCTCCGCGCGGAGGGGTCGAGCCACAGTATATCGCGAGCTCCCGCGCGCTCTGCTGCCGACTCTCTCCCTCTGCACATTTCATTCTCTCGACATAATTCTCGCGTCCTTTCTTTGGGCCCTCCCGAGGCCCTCTGATGCGGGTCTCAGTCTGATTGGCTCCGGCCCCTCCGTAGAGGGAGGAGGGTCCGATCCATGACGCCGCCCCCCTCGCCCCCCAAGAACTGGACGACGCCTCCGCTGCCCCCGGCGGCGGAAGGCGATGTCGGCCGCGCACGAGGGCCCCGCCGTCTGCGAAGCTTCTTCCGTGGCTGCGACTCACGCGGTAAGCCCACTGCCCTCCTCTACTTCCTCTTTGCTGCTAGGTGTGCGAATACTGCTCCAGTTCCCTCGGATGGTGCTTTAATAAATGTTTGTCCAAATTGGAATACTTCTGGGATTGAATTTCGCTCTTCGTTAATTTTCCGGACTCTCGGGAGTTTTCCATAGAGAATATTTAGATTAAAATTAGTTATCTAAGCTCTATTGAAGATGCTGTCGGGTATTCTTGTTCGTATGGCGTTCGAAAAACTTAAATTTGCTGAGCATAAATTTCGTTTTTAGTTTAGTTTAATTATTCACGAAGAATTATAATATCGCTAACGCAACTTGCTCCATCATAATTTAATGCAAATTGTTTTGCGTATTCATATGCCGCGTTTATTTATGCTACTCATTAATTATCTGCGGATTCTGCAGGGATTGAAATTTTCTTATGATCAAGAAGAAGATCAACAAATGGCCAGTATCATTATATTTATTTTTAGCCGTTTGGGTTAAGATAAACTATTTAGGAGATTTGTCCTCGATGTTATTCGCTTATTCTAAATTAAATAATTACTAATCGTAACTATGAAGTGGATTTGCAGATTTATTTACTCGTATCAATAAGGATCACTTTCCCCTTCGATATATATGAATGTTAATTAGCCATCGTGATCAAGGAACATATTCCAACGGAATGAAAGTACAATGGAGTAGTAATTCTTTTTAAGATGTGAATATTTTAGTATCTGTTTGTGCGATGAAGTGGTGTGCCGCAAATAGTGAACTCTCTGATACCGAAGAATCATCTCGATTAAATATTCTGGACTGCGATTCCGCTATTTATCCCCACGAGAGAGTCACTAAAGCGTTGCCCATTCGATTCCATCGGACTCTGCGTTGAAACCTTTTTTTCGCTTTGATATTTGCCATCGCTCGCAACCCTCATTAAGGCTTTCTCCAAACACCGCATTTGAAAGTAAATGTTTTTCGAGCTACGCATCGGGTTTCCGGAGGAGGAAAGTAAACCCGAAAGTGCGGTCGAAATCCTACTCGTAACCCTTTTGGAGGGCGTTCTTTCGCTCCGAAGGGCACGGCCCTCGAGGGAAGGGACTTCTGCTTTAGGAAAAACTGCGATTTCGCCCGCTTCGACGGCCTTCAGGGTTCTTCGGGTCTCATTAAAAAAGGGCCCCCGTATGCAGATTCGTAAAATGCATTTCTCAGCCGGACTTCTTTGAGAGGCGTAAGGAAACCAACGTCTGAATTTCAGCCCGAGTTGATCGATTTCCGAGGGTTCTCGGACTGATTTTTACGTTTTCAATTAATCGTCGGAGGCCTTGGAAAGCTGGATGAAGACGGTTGAGTAATTAAAGTCTGTTTATATTGCGTAGAGGGTTCTGACTGCAAAACTAGTTACTAAGAGTACTCTAAACTAAGTTATCTAGTTTCTTTAGCTCTTTTTGATCGATTTTCGGGATCGGAACTGTAAATTTATTTTATTTACCTTTACTTCGTTAGGACACGTGATAAAACGACTGTAAATTGGAATTTGTTTATCAGAATGGGCACCAATAGACGTTATCTCTCTTTCATTTCTCTCATCACTCTCCAGTTCACTCTTTTTATCCTCTTCTCATTTTCACATTCATTTATTTGATTCCAACTTTTCCTACTTGTCTTCATTTTCATTTTCACAGCGATCCTTTGGGAGGCCTAAGAATTCCCCTTTCTGCATTACGAAATTTTTCTTATACGAAATTCTCTATATTTTTACGATAATAATGGAAGGCCGCTGATGGTTGAAATATAGAATGAACTAAGCACCAAAAACCATCAGAGAACGTAAATGATACGGCGATATGCATATTCCGTTTCCAATGGAAGCATCTACAAAGCTCGGAGGTCTGCAAGGAACTGCTAAGAATCGCCATATAAATTACGTTCTTTAATGGATTTTGGCACTTCGTTCATCCTATATTTTTACTACATTGTATGATTTAAATTCATAAATTAACCGATATTTTTGGAAGAAGATTCACGTGTGTATCTTTGAAATTGCGTGGCTACTCCTCTATAAGTTTGCTTTTCTCTTCATCATACCTTTTATATACGTAGATTGCTTTAGAAGAACTCGAGGAAAATATTAGATTCTCAATGCCGAACTTTTAATCGTGAAGTCATGCGAAGAGTGTTCGCTTAGACCCAACTGCACTTTCTCTCGAAATCAGTAATCAGTTCACCATGTATCCGATCGCTCTTTGCATAATTTTTCTTTCAACTTTATATTTAAATGTTAATTTCAGTTACCTTATTTTATTTCTTGAGATATTCAAACGTCTCATAAGTATATTTTACATATCAGTTGGTAGAGGTTCATGTTAATTTTTCTGTTGCAGTGGAAATACTTTGGAAAAGATGTCAATTAAATTTTTATCCCTTAATTTTCTTAGATTTGAATATACCTGCTTTATTGCAATATCGGAGAAATAGCCAATTTATCAGTTTCATTTGTTTCACCCATAAGAATTCTGAAAGCGGGCAAAGCTTTCATTTAATTATTCATTTTTTCACTAATGATTACGTATTGTCACCATATGTAGATAATTTTAAATGCTCGCATATATTTAAAGATCTGTTCAGACATGTGGTTAGAATACCGCCAAACGTATCATTTCTCCCTCAACACAGCAGCCATTTTGTTTTATAAATTTCGAGAGCACCCAAATGATCGTGTTAACACTTCTTCTTTTGCTGCCTTCTGAATCTCCCTTCTTTCTCTTCCTAATTCATTTCCATCAATCTCTTCCCTTTCCGCTTTCCCCCATTTACTGTCCCAATTCCCCGGTATATTCCTTCTCCCTCTTTCTTTTCCACGTTCATTCCTTCTCCTTTAACTTACTCTTCAAAACTGTGGCATTTTTGTATCGCACGAATAACATCAGCACGCATCGGCGAATCGGAAGGAAGGCTACTTGGATCACATCCGGACACTCCTTTGATGGTTCTTATCTACCATCACTCCCTTTTCCTACCATCACTCCATTTTTCCTTCGTCTCTTTCCTTTTCAAGACTGTCTTTCACGTCCGACTTCTCCTTTTCTCCCTTAATCTTATCTTTCTTTTGATCTTTGCCATTTTTCTCCCCTTTATCATCTCCTCCGCGTTTCCATCTCTACTCCTCTCTCGTCAGATACAAAATGGTCAGTGTCTCTTTTACCCGCTTCTCGACTGTCTTTTTTTCTGAGCGTCGGCTGTTTCTCAGCTTGTATCTGCTGGTACATCCCTCTCCATCCCGGCTATTAAGTTGGCCTTTTTCCGTCACAACCTGTCTATTTCATAAATAGATGGCTCAAATACTACGGAAGCTAAACCATAGTCGATGACTGCAAGTTATCTTATTCACTATTTTCCTTAACATCTCCTTCCTTATCTTCCTCAACGTAGGATTCGAATGATCATTTTTCTTCAAAGTTATGTCAATAATTTCCAAAGCATAATCGGATGTATGTCACAATATTGCGGTTGTGAGTCTCATAACATCTATTCCAAATTGTGCTTTATTCCTCAACGTGATCAAAATTAATGCATCCGATGTTTGATTCTCAATTTTAAGTTCCCGAAAGTATTTTCAGCGGATCGCTTAATTTTCTACGAGAGAAATGGATATGGGATTCCAACTGAAAGCACACTTAATCCAATCACATTGGAAATCAATAGACCTAACTGCAAAAAAATATTCACTCGACTATTCTCATTTTATTATTGTTGCATTTATATTCCTTCCTCCATAGATTCTCAATTGAAATATAAAATTATCCTTCCTTCTCTTCCTCTCATTTTGCTTTCACCTTTTCTCTTCTTTTCCCTCTTCTACGTCTCCCACTTCACCCATTGGCCCAGCTGTTCCTCTGGCATGTTCTTCTGTGTATGCAAATATAACAGTTTCTGTTCCACAAATTAAGCTTTCCTTTCTCTCTTGTATGTTCATACAAATCTACCCTCGTATTATTTCTTTGGCTTATGCAATTTATGTATATTTATGGGTTTAATGAAATATAATAATCCCTAGCACTGTTCCTGAAAGGTAAGTGTACATATACAGTATTTATATTTCAAGAGAGCTATTTTATTACTTAAGTTCTTCTCATGTTATCTACATTTACTTTCTTGGCTTCAAAGTCTCTTACGTTATTCCTTCAACTATACTCTCTATGTACTCTCCTTAACTTTCGTGTCCGATTTTCATTAATCAATCTACTCTCCTGAAAGTGTTCCTCTTTACTATTTCTATCAGCGAAGGGAAAAACTCCTGCCCTTAGATGCATCTGAAAATAAACGTAGCGAAGAGGCTTAGCATATGCCCAAATCAAGCCTCCAAAATCTAATTTCTTATTTAACTCTTAATTTAAATACATCCAAGTGTATAAATTGCAATATTTTCTTAGACTTTGTCATATAAATATCATAATGACTAGAGAAATTAAGCAAATAGTAAGATATGCCACAAGCCGAAAGGCGGCTTGTAGGGTATTAATGTAGATGTAGATGTAGATATGAATTTTTAAGTTATCAGTAGATAATAACGTTTAAGTAGGATGATTGATGAATTTGTCATAACGGAGATAGTTTTGTTTTGTTATTATAAGAATAAAAAAGTTACAGCTTCTTCTTCTTCTTAATTAAAAATTTAGCCCACGATTGGAAGAAACTCTTAATAACATTAAGTTAAAGTAGAAAATAGTTCTGTATTAATGAAAAAGAGCATAAAAGAATAACATTAGAATAACAAAAGTATATTTCCACATTATGGCGTATTATAAAGATGTTGGTAAACATGATCGTCTTTTCTAGTAAATATTTGGTTATTGTGTGCAGTTAACGAAGAGCAAATCCAGCTTGTTGCTGAATCGTGGTGTATTTGACCATCTCCCACATTCTCACTACTTTACCCTATCGGATGGAAACGTGAGATTTGTTCACATATTTTTTCACTTCTTAATTTCAGGCAGGAACAGTTCTTCTCGTTATCTACAACATTTTCTCTTTAATCGCATATTCTCCTTTAACCCCCATTCCTTTGGGTCATTTTTCTTTCTTCTCTCAATTCGCACGTTCCTCTCCGGGTACACATTCTCCCCTTTTTCCTCTTCACTTTTCTCGAGCCCCTAAAACATCTCGGTTTTCTCTCAAGTAATTCCCCTTCGCTTTCTTCGGGTTACTTTCCCGTATCATTTTCTCCGACGTCTTTTGGGTAATTATTTCTCTGCTCTCCATTAAAACTTTTCCTACTTCTATTTTTTGCTCCTTTTTTCACTTCTCACCACCGCTTATCTTTCGCATTCGAAGACGTTTCCTTCAACTCCTTCGGAGCCTATAATTTCCGTTTGTCTCATTTTGTTGTTTTTTCCTTCTTCAGCTATTCCTCTAACAGGAGATCCAACGTTTCCATTTCTCCCTAATGAACAGCGTTATCTAATCTCTCTCCACACCGCCTGCTCGCCTTTTTCGGCTGAATATTCTTCCGTTGCTTTCACCTCATTAATTTCTGTGTTTAAAGTTGGCACTTCTGCAATTGTGACGCGATTGATGAGCTTCGCCTTATGCTCGAATGAGATGATTTAAATGTTTCGTTTCGGAGACTCGCGGTTAAAGACTTCGCTTTGACGATGGAGCTGACACGCGAATTCTCGCGTACTTTTGGATTATTGATGTAAACGAAACCGATGTGGTAAACGGCACGCTTCTAAATGAAAAGTTGAAGTCTGAGTAAGAATATTTAATTTCTCGCGTCACCAGAAAAGTTTGGGCTAACGAAAATGGTATCGAGTTTAAAGAAATAAAATGTTGTTTTCTGTAATTAATTATTACTAATAATTGATTGGCGGTTGATTTAAAACATACAAATTGGCAAAATATGACTATTCTTAATGAATAAAAAATGTTTGAGTTACAAAATTTTCTCCTGAAAATCCACAGATAAACTCTCTTAAGATATGAGTAAAATCAAGCCTTGAGCTGAGTCCTTAGAGTGGTCAACCACTTCCTAGGTCACTCACTAAACTACGCCACTATTCTAACGGTTTCTTTACTAACTACTCGCCCATTTCATGGTAGCGAAAGAATAACTTCAGAAATATAAAATAGAGGAGAAATAAGCAGGAACTCACTTTCAAGTAACGCTGAAATTGACGAAGCTTCCTTATTCGAAGATTTCACCACGGAAGTTTTGATGAGCAATGTTATTTTGGTATTTTCATCCCGTGAAATGCATCCATCAAAGTGCATATATTTTAGCAAGATAACTTAAGCACAGCGATTAATTAATTTTTTCAAACAATTACTACAGATCAGTAATTTAAACACAAAAACTATTTCTGTTCTCCTTTCGCCACAGTTTCTTTGCTTATATAAATAGTTTGATTAGTTTCTCTGTCTATCTATCGGTCTGTCCGAAAATCTACGATTATCGACCTTTATCGATTATTTTATTTCATATTTATTCGGTTCGACTTATTTGGGTAATATCATTGTAAAATAAATAAGGTAAGGTACAATGGAAGATTGTTCGAAAATGATGACGTTATGACGTTAAATGGCATGATTAAGAAAGAATTAGGAATTAGGTTTTCACGAGGCCGATTACAGAACCTACGACTTAAATTCGCTCATACGACTTGCAAATAAGTCGTGAACGACTCATGGCGTTCACACGAAACTGTCTCAAAAGCATTTGCGTAAAAATGTGGGAGTTACGGAAGGGACTCTCGATCGTTTGAGAATTGTTAGCTTGGTCGAGTGCACGACTCAAGCAGTCGGTGGTCGTGCACTCGAATTTAAATTAATGGAATGGACGATATTGGCAGATGGCGCTAAAATACTATATATCTTTCAAGGCACAGGAACTCAGATTCAACAATGGCATTTGTTGTCAGGGGGACTGGTTGTTTACTCCCTTGAAATTTCACAAAAGTTTCGTGTATTACGTGTAAAATCTCGATAATTTAATTCTAAAACAATGATCCACGACCAAAATAAGATTCTTCATTCATTTTTCCATTTTTTGGTGCTTGTCTCAATTTTGTGTTTCCTCTCTTTCTTTCCATTCTTTTTAATTTAATTTAATTTCGTACATTACATTGGTCTCCGTTACGACCCTAGAGGAGTTTTAGCATTCCCGCAATAAGTGCATTTCAAGATAATCTATGTAAAGTAAATGAAAAAGAATCATTCTATGAGCTCGAGACAAGTAGAGAAACAGTTAAATATTGATTCATATTCATACGATTAGATATTGATTTCGGCAACAAATTATGAGAGCTTTGAGAAGATATTGGGATTTTCACGGGAAATTTTCTTTTTCGATTACCTGTCCCCTTGAATTAAGCAAGGATGAGAGTTGTTGGTTTCTATTCTGAACAGAGGGAACAAATATATTTAATTTTACTTCTACATTCCCCGTTGATAATCAAGGGGAGCTTCGGCTAGTAATTATTAAAATTCTTTATCAGCTTTTACTTTATCTTACTTTATGAGGTTTCATTTTTAAAAAGTAGTCAAATTTTTTGCATGTTTTGGAGATGCATTGACTCCCTGAGTGTTAAATATCACCGCCAAGCATTAAGTAAAGCCGTTAGCAGAATATTGTTACACCTCTTGGTTTATCTTCATTGTAATTTGATCAGTTCTGTGGGATATTTAGATTCCCCTGTAATCTATTGGGAATTCGTATCCTTCAGACGTAACTAGACCATCTGAAATTGCTTTCTTTGATTAGCCTCTGCAGAGGCGCGTCTTAGCGCTACACGCCTCGTGCCTTAATTAGGACAAACGTTAGTGGAAGTGTAAGGTTCGGAGACGATTAATAGGAGGTGGTGAATATTACTGCAGTGAGATGGCATTAATGAGTTCCTTTTATTGTGTTTGTTTATACTTGCTGTTGCCATGGCTTTATGAAAAGGCAATCCAAAGTCCATTAAAGAGTTTAAATAATGTAATAGTGTATTTATAACGATGCGGTAATTTTAATATATAAAGATATGGTGTGTGACCTTCCGATGTGTTTTTTCAAAGAGTGTAATAAAAGTAAAACTAAAATTTTATCCTACTTATGCTAAGCCTAAGGGACATCTATAAAAAATCATTAGACCTTATTTCTTCAAGTCGTCTTAATCCAAGAATATCGCAATAATTGTTCTATTTACATACATTCGTAAATACATTTCATTATTTTTCCACGTGGTCATCAAAGCGAATACACATACACATTAATAAAATAGTGTTAGGGCGATACATCGAAAACAAGAAAGATATTGCTCTTCAATCTAGCGGTAGTAAAAATTTAAATGTTTGAGGTTAATTTTAGAAAATAAATTCGCAGAAGTGTCATTAAAATCCATGAACAGTCAACGTCACTCCGCGCTTATCTCCGAGAGTACATCGTAAGACCCTACATACCATAAGCACCTTCAGCTGGGCATTTCACTTATCTTCTATAAAAAATAAAGAGATTCAGGGAGTAAATTCAGCTAAAGAAATGATAAATGTCATCCTGAGGTTTCATTTAATAAATTTAATGTTGCATTTTACCTTAGCTCTACTAAAATCTCTTCGTCATGATGTTGATATTAAATCTTAATTTATTAATTGATATATTCCCGATAGAAAAAGTTACTTTTTATTTAGCTTCATTCATAGATATTCTTTCTTTGAACTTAGGACCCAAATTTATTTTTTTTGCTGCGAAAATGGAGTTCCTTTATACATCTATTTATAATGTTATTTAAAATGCACTTTCTTTACTTCATCCTAAAGATAGCGATGGAGAAAGTGAAAGAGGAAATTACTTTGAATATGATCGACTCGAAGGAGAGAGGCTTTTAGGGATGAGAATATATATATATATATATATCGGTTTAATTAAGGAAGGGATAAACTGCCAAATTAGAGTATATTTCGTACGGGTAGATGAAGTCGCTATGCTCGGTTGATCCCCTCTTTTCTTCGAGATATTGTCGCAACAACATTTGGGCTGGGGATAATCTTATCGGAGGATTTCTTCCAACGAATAACTTAAGAAGTTATGATGTCTTTGAGAGAAACTCAAGTTCAGCGCAAACTTCGTAATTTAAATTAGATTCAAACCGCTATCGATCCGACAAACGTGCCAAAGCTAAGATTTCCATCGTTATTAACGTATAACTCCTCTATTATCACGTAAATTGGTTACGGTAAAGCAAGTGGAGACAATTTCAACGTTCTCAACTTGCTTTGTCGGGACCAATTGAAATACGTCTCTTTCGAAGACAACGATGAAAGATTTTAGTTTTCATCGCTAACGAAATTGTTTTAATGTAAATTTAGGAGGTGAATTTGATAATTGCATTTGCAAGGGAAGATGTTTTCTCGTTAACTTGAAGCACTTAAACGAGGTACGTGTAAAATATTAGCATATTTTCTTTAGTTATTGCTATAAGCCATTCCGAAGAAAAGTTATGATATTTGCAAAAGTGGGCAAAATTCCATCGAAAAGAATTTTCTCTTCTTCAAAATATCGGCATAAAAGTATTCCAGAATATTTACTGAAATTGGCGGAGGTATTGAAATGCATGTTATTTTCAAATATTTGAATACACTGTTGTTTTAGAGATTGTGATTGGGAACCAACTGAGATTATGTTTGAAAGTATACGATTTAAAACGCCACCCTAATAACTGTATTAGCAGAATATTAGCATAAGACCACACATTATTTTGCAATCTCTATGAAATAGATCTGAAATCATTACAAGAAGACTGAAACTAAGCTCCAAGTAGATCAATTAATTTCTCGGAAGATGTAATAGCTGCTATCTAATGGATAATACCTGAAACATATTCCCCGAAAGCTGGAAAAGTAGCCGAAAATAATTTCATACAAGATAAGTGGTAATAATCGGACAGGTGAAGTACCTGAATGATCCAAACACAGATTATCACACGTGGAAATTGTATAATATAATACATGTAAATTTAGATTTTATGATAACAATGTCTTAATTATATCTACTGTGCAAATGCAAAAAGCTTATTTTGAGTCGGTGCTTGAATCAAATAGAAAATCTAATAAACCTATTAATTTACTTATTCATAAGAGGTTTGATGCCATCAAGTTATGTAATCACGACAAGCATAAAAAAACACATATACCCCAACTTTCATCCATGAATTTAATGAGTTAGTTTATAGATCATACGTTCACCATAAACAAAAAATGATGGAAAAGTTTGATGATAAAGAGTTGTTAACTCTGTTAACTCTTTACATCACTCTGATGTAAGACTAGAAATTGAATTTTCGGATCATGGTCATACGATATGCCGAGTATAGTGTTGGTCTTTCTCTTTAATGTACACATAAATAAGCTCAATCATTGAGACGAAAATTATCGGAAATTTGAAAGTTTTAAGTTCTCAAATCCTTGAATTAAATTATTTTTCGAGGAAAATTGATTATTTATAATTCAGTTTTAAGGTGTTAAGCTTCTTTCATCGCGAAAATCTTGCTCGTATATTTTCGAATCGCAATTCCTCGCGGGCTGACATTTATCTCCGATGTAGGTCATATTTTTAATCCATTTATGGAAATCCCGATGGAATTCCTCTTCTCTTAGAGGAATAATTTCAAGACATTTTAAAACTGCTGATCGCCATTCGTAGCATCGCAGAGAATTTGGGGCGAAAGTCCATTAAGGGGCACTGCATTTTGGTGCTTGGCTGATTCAATAATGAAGGACTTCTGAGGCACTTACCGTTAAGAAATTCGCATTCGACGAGAAGTTTAAATATTTCACTTTTAAAGAAACATCCTGAGCAATTAAAGAAGCGGTTCCCGCGCTCTGATTATTTCTCTCTCGAGGCCCTTTGAGGAAGATTAAACCGCTTCGTTAATCAGCCGGGAACGGCCTTTTTCGCACGACTCTTTCAAAATTGGAGTAAATTCTTCAGTTACGCACTTCTTACTTTCCTCCTTTTTTCGTTTGCGTTAAGATAAACTTGAGAACAAATGAAGGCGATGATTCCGAAGGTAGTGGAGATTTAAGAAATCGCTTTGAATCATCAGACGAAGCGGAGGCCGATTGAAAATTCCCTTTCCTTCGGTCGCTATCGCAGAAGAACCCGAGATTCGGTCGATGGCAAAATACGGACTTTTCTTTGGAACCTTTTGAATGGCCGCCTTCAGAAATCCCGATTCTTGCAATATTTTATGTTCCTCCGTCCGCAAAGTTGCACTCCGAGATTTTCCCCAAAAAGATTGTGCGTCATTGGAAATAGATCCGGTTACTTGTGTCGCTGAATTATTTCGAAAAGCGTCCTCGACAAAAATGCCTTTTCTTCCGAATGTTGTTCTTTCTTTCAATCGAACACTAATTCCTCAGGTGAACGATTCATCGAAAGTATTTTCAGTCCATTACCGTTATTGGAAATAGGCTTGGAAACCAAAAGAATTCGGATAAAAACTCTAAATTTAATTAAATTTGCTCTTCGAATCTTCTATCACGGATACTGTAAAGAAAGGAAAGTTGGGACACGGCTATTGAGGAATTACAGGCTCAAAATCTCCGATTGCCGTATTTGTCGGTTTTCCTCATCTCATTCCCCGGTATTCCGAGAAAACAAGACAGGGCACCGCTCCTTTTGAGAGCACTCAATACGCATTTTGAATACGATGCTTTCTTCGTCAGGGGTAATTAGATAAGAAGATTGTTATAAGAACAGCAATTGGAGATTTTAAACCTCTAATATCATGGATACTTTTCACTCTGAGTAGCTTAGATGGTTAAAGCAGCCTCCCGGGTAGAGGAAGATCCCGGGTTCAATTCCCAGCCCCGTTAGACATTTTTCAAGTCCGTTTTTCCTTGGGAATTTTCCTGGGTGCAAGCCCTTATGTGAAAAGTTACCAACACTCCTTTCCCTTGATATGTTTCACTTCGGTTTAAAGCTGATGTATTTAAATTTTTTACTATCCACAACCTCTGTACAGCTTGGCTGGTTACTGCGGCCTAAAAGTCTCTCTAGCGGATGTTTATCCCTCAATCATGCAATAGTTAATGACACGCCCCCTGTCACCCCATTTCTACCACCCATGATTTACCCTATGAAATTTCCCAAGCATTTTCTGTTAAATATTTCCGAAGATTATATTTATTAAACATTGTTTGTCGATGTTGACAACACCTCTTCCGTGCTTTATAATATTGGTACCAATTGCGTAAATTGCGTGTGCTCTCAAATAAGTCTCGCATCTCTTTTGGAAACTATTTATTTTGCCTTCTCTTTTATAATATTCGATTATAGAGTGATTTTCGTAAATCATTTGCGGATGAATCTGAAAGTGGACATCATTAAAAGAAATGAAGAATGACGACATTATACTCGACTCTATGATGGCGGGAGTGCGTCTTCTGAATCAGTTATTACTATTATTCCTCACAGAATCTCTGGTCACATTAGTATTAATCTCCATAATCTCAATTTTATTGAGAATCACGATTGCCATTCATAGTTTGAATCTTCACTAAGGATGGATCTCAAGTTGGTAACGAAGGGACTTTTATGCTTCCAAGCAACCAAATATTTATTGATCCTCCATTAGATATATTAGACGGATGAGAATTTCTAAATATTTTCTCTATGCTCTCTCTATCATCTATTAAATATCTTGATGTTTCCTTTTTTCCTTGGTAGATACAAAGAATACTATCTTTGTACTTCTGGCTGAATACTTTACAGACAGACAATTGTAAATACCTGAATCAGAAAATATTACTTTTCTTTCACAGCAAGGATCATCACCAGATATTCTCCATGGTCATAAATTCTCTTTTTATTCCAACGGAAAATGTATGAGCTCGGATTAAGTAATTGCCTCCGTCATCCCGTTTATTTTTGAGAACGTAAAAATTATTTATTTTTTTCATAAAGCACAATTTTTTAAAACTCTCTATGTTTCCGAGAAGTGCCTCAAATGTTTTTCGTATATTCGCGCAAGGCATTCTTATGGGAAAATCTTGATTTTGGGCCCTCGTGGGATCGGACCATTGGTAGTTGGGGTCGATTTATCTTTTCTCCTGGGGGCCTCTCGTCAGGGCCCATTCGCCATAAAAAGGCCAAGTCGATGAGGCCTGATGTTTATGCTGTAGGTGTATATATCTTTTCCACTATATTGTGTATATATCTTTAGTGTATACACGGAAAGGCGCCTACATGTTTTTATTTCTCAGAATAT
Organism: Sympetrum striolatum; assembly: GCA_947579665.1. NCBI lineage: Eukaryota > Metazoa > Arthropoda > Insecta > Odonata > Libellulidae > Sympetrum > Sympetrum striolatum. The sequence continues at coordinate 13,353,000 of OX388342.1, forward strand.
TTTTTATTATATACGTATAAAATCTGCCTCATGAATCCCTAAGTTTCGAATTTCTATTTCATCGGGAAATAAATGAAATTGTTTTTTAAATCAATGCATTGATCATGGAGAGTTACTGGCTTCGAATAAATAAAGGTATCAATTTTAAATATATATTTACCCAACGGTGTATAAAATGCCTTTTTTGATGGTTTTGGTACTTCGTGACACTCATTTCACAACAATTATCCTAGCGTATGGCAGTAGGAAATGTATCGTGTACTAACCCTGATTATTTGATTCTCGGAGGGTCAACGAATGTCCCAAGATATACCCAACGTAATGAAATTCCGTCGTACGTTAATCCAACACATTTTATGCGATGGATAGTTAAAGCAAAGATCGCTTGTTTACCACGGAAGGATATTTGGAGCAATAGTTAAGGAGCAGTGCTCGTGGGGGGTCTTTAGCGAAGACGATACTGTTGAAGCAGATAGCGTTACGGCCTCATTTAGCGACGAAGGTCGTTAGCGAAATTGGGGCTCATTTTTCGCGTTATTTGGTCCGAATTCGATCCTCCCGCCGACGCACTTCCTTAATTGCTCTCAATCGGAGAAGAGGTCTCAATCGGACTGAATAAATATTCGTCCCTTTCCCTCCATGTTTTCACTCTCGACATTTCCTTTCGTTCGCATGATTTCGTGCCTTTTTGCGGGGTTCTTCACGACAGACAAATTGCCGTCGATATTGCTTACTTCGATGTAAGCATGACGAAACCAGAGCGAACGGAGGTTTGTTTTAAATACAACTGTCTCGATAAATTAGATAACAATTGCTTTTTATGGTAATTCTTCTTCCCAAACATTAGCAATTTAAAACTTTCTTCTCATTTTCTCAAATCGCTTTATAAAAATCCTAAAAGTTGAAATATCTAATTGTTAGTAGTAATTTATCTCAATCACTGTGTCCTTTTAGTTTTCTCGGAATTTCAATTTCTTGAGGTCTTGTATTGCTTTGTTTCTTTATTCTATCCATAGTCCGCTCCGTCTAAAGAAGGTACATACAACATTAACAGATTTTACTTCTTTTATTTTTCTTCTTTAATTTAATTTTGCTTTTTTGATCATCGGATCTCTTGGTTTTAATCGTTATTCTTGGTTTTACACAGTGCGCTGACCTATTATATGTTGACTATTTGTAAGATCATACGAAGCATTAATAACTTTGTATCATTACCTTGATACGCAAACTGCATTCTCCTTAAAATTCCTTTGAATATCAAATGCTATAGAATTATACATGGTCAATCGAAAGTTTTAGCAGTAATCTTTGTAGCTAAAGCATAAGTGGATATCTTTTGCTATTTGTTGGCGTACTAAACTCATCCGTATCAATTTAATTTCATAGTATACAGACGTTCAAAGAAATAAATCGCACTCAAGTTCAACTAGATCGAAATCTATCTAAAATTTTTCCATGTTCTAAATCTCTTGCTATTTCTCAAGTTAAATAGCATTTTTTTATTTATATTACTCTTTTAGAGTACATATAGCGTTGATTCTATTTTCCCGAGAGTCGGTTTCCCTAATTTACTTGATTATGTTACTTTGAAAATTACTTTGTAATTAGAACCACATCGCCAAAATTTATGAACAGTGTTTTGTTCACATACATCTTTTGGGCTTTTCCAACATGGATACGGATATCCTTAATGTTTTATCTAACTATTGGAAAAGGAAATCCAGTTAAATTTCTTTTTATCTCGCATCTGTCTGTACACTTTTCCTAGAAGTTACCTTTTATTAATGCCCGTATGTCTCATATTTTTATTGTATTCTTGCAGTTTGATTTTTTTGCTATATCATCTGATCAGTTCGTAGCAAATCTTCAATTTAGTGTTAGCATTTTTTTCTCTTCTCTTAGTGATATTGGAATAATGACTTCTCAAATTGGGAGGTTTATTTCTGAGATCAAGTACTTGTACTTACTTAGCAAGCGCGTTGATTTCAAACTTTGTCCCGAACTTCCATGAAATGTGGACGAAACATATCAATCAAATTGCATGAGATTTTTCACTTGTGCTGCTTACGTGCCGAAGGAATACATATAATAAATAAAATCAAGAAAAGGAATATTCTCCGAAAGGTTTTCATTTTTTGTTGGACGATAGAAGGTTACAAAGATTTAATTGAACTTCTTTTAATTGACATCAGATGAAGTTGGACTAGAGTAAAATTTCAGTAAGTACTTTTACCCACTGGGAATTTGCTCTTACTAATAAAAATGACCGAGGCACAAGTTTAGAGTTTATTAGATTTCTTGAGAACAGAGGTAATGGACGTATTTCACGAGTCCGTCCTCCGCAACTCTTCAAGAGCTCTCCCTTTCTCCAATAAACAGGAAGCTCAAATCACCTTTCTCCGAGGGAAGTGCTTTAACAACACAGGCAAATGGTATGCAGACGAATGTCGGGATTAATACTCGGACACCGTAAATGGCCAGTAGAAAAGTAAATAAGAGAAAAAGGCTCGGGTATTATTATAGATATAACTAAAGTGATGATAAAGTTATGCCTGATAGAAGAATGATTGTGAGTGGTAAGCCGATTGAGTATAATTTCGAGAATATAGTAGTGACTGGAGACAAAGAACATCTTCAATAGGGACATGGAACAGAAGATTGGAAATTAAGGAGAACTCTTAGCCGCAGGTTATCGGCCCGCGGAAAAGATTTCCCAATTGCAGAAGAAGTAGCGAAGTAAGATAGGAATAAGTTGTAGGCACTCATTACTTTTTCACCTTAGAACGCTACAGATTACGAGTGTGTCAAATGTGGAATAAAAACATTGGAGATGAGCCGTTCTCATTCACGACCGAGTGAAGATTGAGAACGATTTCGATGTTTCTGCTTTGCGTACAACGCGTGTTCAAACATATTTCCACAATTATTGATTCGCGACATAGTTTTCTAAATCCAAGAATATTCTGATACATAGGGAAATGTTTTTGTCACTATTATAGTAATTGTCTAGGAACTTAGCGCTTCGAAAATCCATCGTCGTCGTCATCAAAATGACGCTTTCATAAAATTACGAGATTTAACTATGACGAGGTTCGGAAGCCTCTTGAATGTAATTATTTACATCCGTTATCGTGATGTAAATGATAAAAACGATATAATTTCACTGAAATTTTAAAAACTTATTTAAATCCTTTTTTCATCTAAATTATAACAAATTAGAATTATAACTTATTTTTAGATTCTAACGAATTTAGCAATCGAAAATTCATTGAATTGCTTAAATTTTCTACCGCTATATTGCTGAAAGAATATTTATCATCAAAAGAAGTATCATTTGATTGATGCATTTATCGCCTGAAACGATACTGTATTGGCAATATTTTATTCATGCGAATATGCAGGTAGCCATTATGGCCATTTTCAAGTAATTCTTCATTCTACACTCTGAGTCTTTGCTAAAATAAATATTATCACAAGTATTTGAAAATTTCTAATTTTTTGTTCAAAATATATAACAACATGGACTTTTCCCTTTAATTTCCCTCAGTACATTTTTTGACACCATTCAACTCTAAGATATCATCTCTTACCTCGTCTTAGGAGACATACACGAAAAGATTTGCAAAAATTAACACAAAGTTTGACGTTACCTGGCGAAACATTGAAGATGTGAGACAATTCATCGCATGAAAATCAGGAATAGAAGCAGTATGGGACAAACTATTTCATGGCGAGGAGATAAAATTCAGAATCAAGGGCAGAATATTTTGACCTTCCTCTATTCACCTACCGTTTCGATAAACATGCGCCCTCCCCGTTACAGCGAAAAATACGTGTCCTTAGAAGTAGAGGTTTTGCGGAAGTTATGTTCCGAGATTTTAATGACGTGGTTGAGTTGGCGCTTTCGGGAATGGCGAACGTTTCGATATTTTTCTTTCCCACGAACCGACGTTCGGCATTAATGACCGGGAAGAATAATTATATGGATATCGTGCGCCATGAAGTTCTCTCGCAAGCATTCAATGAAGCGTATGAAAATACTATAATGGCGTGGATATCGACTTCGGTGGTAAAGCGCCACCAACAGCCACGCCCTCAACGCAAAGACGGAAAGGAATGGCAATATCAGATACTTTTTTCACTTTGAAAGTTTCTTCCTGGTGAGAGGAAAGTATGAGAACATCTGCACTCCATGGATATGAATTAAATGGTTATACCCGCGGGTTTTATTGGGGATTTGACCTTCTAAATGCTGATCCGATATTTGCTCATAAATCGTAGTGTACAACTGAATCCAAGTTCCATTCTCGCTAGTAGCATCATTGATCGGATTGAAGAAGAGAATTGATGGAAGAGAATGCGGAGTTAAATGTTTGATCAAAGCCACTTACAGTAGGATCACCATTGGCTACTCTTACTTGTGAGGATTGCAAATTTGAATGAAAATGTTTGAAGTTATCTATACGCTCAATTATTAAATAAATATAAATATATATACATATATAGATATATAGTGTATATATTTATTTTACTGTAAGAATTTATTTGGAATTTAAGCAGATGTAAAATAAATTGCAAGCCAGTCGTAGTCCTTATGAATACACTTGAGCATTTGCAGTAATAAGCAAATCGGACGTGGCAGTCACTGAAGAAAGTCCCATAATCAGCCTTCATTTATCACAGGAAGTTATTTTATCGCCATCAATTAGGAAACATCAGATTTCGTTTGAGTGTAGTTTATTCAAATTAAGTTCTATAATACTGACTGAAATCGTAATGCAATCAATAAATAATTCTGTACAAAAAAACATTACGAACTACATGCAAATATCATTCGGTAAATTCTACAACATTATTCATTTGGTCAGTATGAATGTGTCGTAAATTATCTAAAGCCTCGAGTATCATGACCAATTATCAGTTACCGCATAAAAAGTAAGAGATCGCAATTCTCGAGCTTCTCTCATCTTTTCTCTTTGAAGCATTAAATAAAGAGTTGAGCGAATTAAGCCCTTTAATTATTCCTTTGCTTAATTTGATGTAGTAATGGAGGAGAGAAAACGTAGGTATTTTGAATAAAAACCTTTTATCTCGTAAGATGAAACATCGTAGGCAATAAAGCAAAATAATTTCTGAAGAGAGAAATACTAATAACACTTAAGGTTCAAAAAAGATTGGAATTTGTAAGCTATTAAAAGATGTTTCTATGTTAAAGGAAAGATCAAGTATAGTGGAAGTAAAATTGTTCCAACATAAATATGGAGGAATTTAAGGATGCTAATAAAAGACTAAAAAGGAATTCCATTACTTACCCTGAGGAGGTGCTGCTGGATTAACACTTGTACTGAAGGACGTACTTACCTAATTCCAAAGCACTCTGCGACGATTTTGCGTCCTATAGCTGCATAATTCGGTAGGATGCAGTGCACTCTGTTCTTTTTTGCCAACAAAACCTCCAAAGGGATTCTCCCGTTTTTCCAGTAGTCTATTTAAGGAAAGACCTCGTGTCCCTCTGTAAACGGGAGGAGAGAAATCTAGAAATTGTTTCGAAATAACATTTGCGCCTCCATTGTGCCGCATCGTCGAACAACAAGTTATAACTTCCAAATTTAAAGCCGAGTTGTTCGATTTGAATTCTCATCCGATAGAATCGATGGCGCTTTCATTTTCGTTCTAATTTGGACGTCCTCTGTCGGCGCCTAATCTAACTAATCTCAGCTCGCGTTTCTCGCAGTGCATCGCTCGTTCGCGTCAAAATTAAAACTCGTCGGCTTAAATAGTCACTTTGGCAAACTGAGCAAGATGATTTCGGATACCCATTTAATTATAGCGATTCCCATCACAATGCAGCGCTGTTTTGTGCGGTAGACAATTGAATGCGAGCGCGCGTGGATGTGCTTGTTTTATATTTCGACGTGATGTTGTTAGTGAGGGTGCTTTTGTGAATCCCGTGCTCGGTTTCGTATCTGCATTGGCAAATGGCTCATAAATTAATAATCGTTTGTGATAGAATAGAGGATCGGATTGGTCGGTCAAATTAACGCAATATCTTATCAAATTGGGCGAAAAATGCCATCGTGGCATTAACGAATATATGAAATTCACCTTATAAACATGCATAATACCAGAAAGCGCCACTTCGCTCCGATTTAATCGACCAACTATACTCATAACAAATCTTCTTTTGCAGATCAACACTTGACAACCATTCATTGACCTATTAAAGTTTTCGCAGCCTTTCCCTCTTTGCTTTCTTACGTCATTTTATTAAATGCTGTTTAGTTCGGAGCTTCTTTGATGTTTCTATTGAACAACTAAAACTCGAGCAATATAAGTCGACCTATTTCATGTTTCACCCTTTGAGAATGAACACTGCCGTTTTCTAGGCCATCTCTCGATCTCTCGCATTAATCGCAATGGAATTTCAGTCTGAAACAATCCCTCGACGATGCAGTTGAATGTGTAATAACATCTCCCAAGGAAGAGGACGGGTGAAAATTGCACATCAGGGTGTGCGCCCAGGAAAAACCCAAGGAGAAACGGAGAAAAGTTCACCAGGGCCGGGAATCGAACCCGGGATCTTCCTCTTTCCGGGAGAATGCTTTAGCCATTTAGCCGGAAAGAGGAAGATCCCGGGTTCGATTACCGGCCTTGGTGGACTTTTTTCCATGTCCGTTTCTCTTTGGGTAATATCTCCCTTTAATATTTCTTAGCATTGTATACCTTGTATGCCTTATATCTTTTTCTTACTCTTGAATTTTATTAGTTACGCGGAAGAAGAAAACTTCGATTTGTTTTCTTAATTATCCCACTCCTCGTTCTAATCAAAGACGACCTTAAGAAGAAGCTAATTTTTAAAATTTCATCTTTTCCTTTTTCTCCATAGTTTCATAATGAAACCGATATTAGAAGACGTAACTTCGTGTAAAGACATATCAGAATTCAAATTAGTCTTTTAATTCTGTTCCCATGATTCTTTTGACAGCCAAACTTGGGACAATTTTCCTTCCGTTCTCATATGATAGAATTCCCATCTTATTTATTTCGTATCGTTCATGCAAACGTCTTCTGCTGCACATAACATACTTATTTCAATATGAATATAATCGATATTATGAATGAGGAAAAAATATGGTAAGCCAGTTATCACGAAATATCAGGGCTGTGTTATCCTCGGACTGGAAGAAATATAAATATTTCCAGAAGCCTTTTGAATAGAGTGTATTTTCAATACAATAAATAAATTTTCTTCCACTTGCGATTAATATATTCATCAGAACCAAATATCTGAAACCTTTACACTACTCGAAAACATAAAATTTGTCAATTGAAAATATTATACTATGAAAGCAATCGAGGAAGCTTTAACTGTGTGGAACTCCATCCTAATAAATGGGTGGTAATAACTTTGCAAAAATCCCACTTTAAAACGTTTTTAATACCGCGACCGGTTTCGGACGTTAGTCCATTATCAAGCGATGAGTAATACAGGAGTATTTAGGATGTTAGTGGATGGATCTTTTCCCTAATTATTCTCCCCTGCTTTCCATTGTTAAACCTGCTTCCCCTTCCTCCTCCCCCATAGCTTCTGATTGGTGGCTGGTTTTTGTACCTTGTGTGTATATATATGTGTACTCCTGTATTACTCATCGCTTGATAATGGACTAACGTCCGAAACCGGTCGCGGTATTAAAAACGTTTTAAAGTGGAATTTTTGCAAAGTTACTACCACCCATTTATTAATATTATACTATTTAGCTCATATATAGAATCCTTTTATAACTCTAAAAACGGAGGAGTGACTATAGAGGATTTATTAATCAACATTTTGATTCTATTTATTTATAAAAATGTATGCTCATTTTTATGTATTTCATCGTTAGAGTTGTACAAAAAATCACCCAACAAAGGGGCAGATTGACGAAGGATATCTTTCCGCAGTCGTTTTTAATCGGTATTTACTCCCAATGCCCTCGTGAGTCATATTTTATTCCGACATCGAAACATTATATTCCTAAAGATCCTCCCCGCAAAAAGTCGTGTGTACACTACTGCCGTATGTGAGCGTATCGCAGAGAAGCTGTCATGAAATGATTAATTTTTATTCAGCCGATCGATGCATCTCTCCGCGCACTTCTTTTGCCCTCACAATTTAATTTTTCCAAAGTGCGAGACGCATCTGCTTCACGGGGGACCTCTTGCGGCGCCTTTGGAAGTTAATATTCGAAGGGCGTCTCGACTCCGCTTTCTCCGCTGGAGAAAATCCGAGACCGAAATTCGAAACTATAGCGCTTCCGCGGAATTCCGTCGATTCTTTCGTTGCCTCGTAATCCGAGCAACGGAATCCTTTTTTCCTTTCGCCTCAAATCCAGGATATCCAAAGGAATGGCTCGAGATATCGTTCCCTTGGTCATGGTGTGATCGACGGGGATCAACTCTTTAAAAATTTGGAACGGAAAATTGATTCTCTGGAGAGGCGACGTTTCGGAAATGTTCGTTTGAAATCATAATAAAGATAAATCCTTCCTTATTTTGATGAATTATTTTGAATCAATCAATTTAAAGAACTTAAATTAAATCATTTAAGAAAATTTATTTTGTTTTTACGGAGATAAGATGCTTCGGAAAACTTTATAAGCCATATAGATTAAAATTTGAATTAAACCAACAAATATAAATGAGATTGAGAACAATTAGCTTTACGATATTCTAACGTGAAATATATATCGCTTCTCTACATTTCCTCTCTTAATACAGTCTTCCATAACATAAAATATAAATCGGTATTATTACCTCTCTGTTATTAATAATCATTATTTTCTATTACCTCATCGTTATGCTCAAAGGATTGATAACTGTGCTTTGGAATATTGATGAGTGCGCCTCCTAAAGAGCTCATCAGCTGCGTCAAAGAGCATACATTACTGAGATGGAGTACGCGTCTTAATAAGAATGGACATCTTCCACGAACGAACGACTTGAAGCAAGGTATCGATTTGATGCAAGAAATACTATTGTTTAGCATTAGATTACATTTTAGAACAAACCTTTACAATATTAAGAAATGACGGAAAGAAATAATGATCGGTGCTTTATTCAGGTTGATAATTCTTCAACTTGTGTATACTTACTTGCTGTATACCTTACTTATGCGGAATATATACAGGTTGATAAATCATCGAACTGTATATACTTCATCAGGTTTTTCGGTTTTCCGAAGTGCAGATGTCGGAGTGGCGGAGAGGGTCATTCCAAACGAAAGGCTCCTTGTTCGAGTACTGGCTGATCATATTTTTCTATTGCTCGTCAACAATGATAATCATAAAAGTGTATGTAGCTGGGGTCTACACGTTTACTTAAAGAAACCTATCATCCTACTCCGGATCTATTTCGCCAGTCGAACTTTCGAAGGAAATGGCGTCCTCAAGGATGATCACGAAGGCGTGTTCACTTGCATTCCTTAGTCGTTTACCACGCCGTCGAAAGGGCCGGAGGGAGTGCCGAGGGTAGATTTATCTGCCGAGTATTTATCACCCTCCGGAGACCTCACTCGGGTTCAAAGCCTAAATTGATGGGACGCCGATCCTAAAATATGATCGACGAAAGTCAAAAATGGGGATTGGAGTAAACTCACGGAGCAAAGGTCACTGAGGCGCAACTGCATCGAACGTCAAAACCTCTTAACCGTGTATATTTGATGGCACTGATAATCCGGAAAGGAACTGCCGGCGATTTAATTTAAGGGGTATCGAGGGATTGCGATCTTATTTTTTGCCACTAGAAATATGGACGGAAAGTGAATGTTGAAATATGGATCGGTGAATCATGGATTAACCGTTTTCCTGAACGTTTGAGGAAAATATGAATCGCCAGTGAAGAGAACACCTCAATTCCTACTACGGCGAAGTAATACGTGATATAAGATTAGCCAAAAGTCTATTTTCCATCTAAACGTTGCTCTTTTCATTTATTGAAGAAAGGAACTAGAAAAAAATTCCTATTACTACCCATTGCTTCCAACTCCTTGCCATGAGCGACGACAGCTTGAAACTAAAATAAAAATTTGCTAGGTGATTAGGATTTACGAAAATAATGTACTAGTAATAGTACTCGTTAGTAAATTTATATTTGAAAATTAAAACCAAATTTTAGTTATTGCCACCTGGTTTCAAAAATTAGCCTCTATTGATTTCTGACGGAGGATTTATAAAGTATTGTTCTGTTTAAAGTCTATTAATCAAATCGCTCATTGCAAATATATATATTCTCATCAATTCTCTTCTTCTCTTAGTTGTCTTTAACTTCCAATATACAATGCTCAAAACTATGCAGTGTATTTCTTCAGTGTACTTCGCAGAAATCTGAAAATAACATCAAATTCCGAGCCTAAATAATTTGTTTTGCTGAAACTTCTTGTGAATTGGAGAAAAGAAAAACGTAATAGCCTAGGTACCCATAAACTTCGATTGTCGCTTAAAATTTTCCGTAAAGACCGATAATCTCATTCCTTTTCTAAGCATGTCGCTTCCTTCGCTCGACTTGGCCTTCTCAGAAGTAATGGAGTGTGCGCCGTATCAATAGAAACCGAAGCAAAAACTTCCCTTTACAAGCTACATTGCCCTTTGTTATGCAGCTGTAATTCCAGCTTACAAAGACGGTTTACGCTGGACGGAAAATAACTTACTCACGGGCCATACTTTTTGCTCAAAGGAAGCTCGGAGAATCGCGACTTTGGACTTCTTTTTTCAAGTCTTTCCTATTTCTACGAAAAATAGAACACATTTGCAAAATGGCCACCAAGGGAGATGTGGTGAAATTGTTACATCTCTCTGAGTCTAGAGACAATGTTATCTTTGCAGAAAGTCTGAAATAAAAATGACATTGAGATATGAAGGAGGCATTAAGAGCCCCCGTAAGAGGGTCTAAATATTCATGTGCCACAAATGGGGCCGACAGAAGAGGCCCTGTCTTAAAGGCGATCTTCGAGTGTCTCGGAGGAGGGGTTTTTGCCGCAGCTATTGTCAGAATCAGTGCTGCTAATCTATCTCTCCGTTTTATGTGTCGTCGGGAAATCTGCAATCGATTCTGCTCACTCACGTATTTCCTGATACGAACCAAGAAATTGGTGATTCCCTTAAAGTTTTGGAGTGAACGAGGATTATCTCATACCTCAGTAATCCACTCTTAATAGGTTAACGCTTTTAGTTACCTCATCCATCAATGGATTTCCTGTTACGGTGGAGAAAATTTCATCATAGAGATATTATTTAGTTAAAGTCAAAGAAACTAAAACAAAAAACGAACAAATTAACGTTCTTTAGGACAATTTTTGATACTATAATTATTTTTCGACTCAAAACGATAGATAAAAGGCGAAGTTCTTTACACATTACGTATTATACACATTGTTATTAAATAAAACAGTTTTAACGAGAAAAATATGAGTTTATCAAATTGTACTTTTGTCTGCTATCCATGCAAAGTCCAGATGAACATTATATTACATGTATTATAAATTTTATCTTCGAGAATTTATCTTAACGACTCAAACTAATCATATGTCATTACTATTGCAGTTGTAAATTGAGGGCTGAAATTTTAATAGTAAAATATGGTACTTAAATTGAAAATTTTCGATGCTTCCACGTATTTATTTTTTAAACCTAAAAGAATTATGTTCGACAGGAATTATCGGTATAATCTTGGAGAAGGAGGTAAAGTCCATCAGTGTGATATGGAAAAATCAAATCGCTGTCCATTGCAATCTGCTGAAGCATTGAAACTGGGAGAGGAAGGAAGAAATATACGCAGAGTTAAAGGCAACTCCAAGAGGCAAGAGATGTTTGGTTAATATCGAAAGTTTTACGAGATACTGACACGAGTTTTCACTCATTTGTGAGATTCATATGCTCTTTATCTTAATTAATTCTTGCTACAAAAGGTGCCGCTTTCATTTTATTAAGTAAGTGTATAAATTTATTAAATAAGTTCAGAGAAATTACGTTCCCAGATGATGCAACCGATATAATGCGACCCCCCTGTTATATGGGCCATGCTGATACTGCCAGAAAGATTAGGGAAGTAGATGTTAGAACGAATCGTTTCAAAAATTCATTTTTTCCGCGAAATATACGCGAAAGCAACCGTTTAGGAAGATAGAGTCGGGGTGCATGTACCTCCTGCCACACGCCGAAGGGCGGCTTGCAGGGTTCTTACATAGACATAGACATACCTGAGGAGCTGTTTTTCTTGATTCTGTTGTGGAAGTTGGAAATTGGAAAATTTTCGTTTTCAGTGTCTGAAAAAAAGGAACTAATTTCCAAATATTGAAAAAACTAAGGAATCTTTAGCTCGCCATATTAAACTTTCTTTTGAAGCCCAAATTAATGTGCGTGGGGAAAATGTCTATCTCCGAAAAATCTCTGAACTTACTAAAGCAACAGTTAACATCCTGGCTACAGTCTAATATTGCACTTTTCAGGTTTTGGAGAAACTTTTCAAATATACGTTTACCGAATCCCTTTTGTAGATCTAATTGATACAAAGTAAGATCACGCGTGACAGTTTATTACGACTTGCACGGAAAATGAAAGCTTCCTCCAGTCCCTTTTTTGCCTCAGATATATTGCTCTCGACACGTTACGGATGAGTCGTGCGCTCGTGGTTCCATCTGGCGGCTATAAAAACGGTATATCTCAAACGAAATTCCTCGCAAGAAATGTACGGCCGAGGATATATGTAATCTTATCCTAGAATCTGCTGCGGAATGAGAGATAATGAAAGACGCTTCCTCGACTTCATGAGAACCGGATATCTCCCGGAAAAATTGTCTCAACATCGAGCATATGAAAATTCTCACATTTATCCACTTCTTGTGGACTTAATCCTCGCACTGCATGCACCCATTTGTATGGGATTACGTTTTAGTCCACAACATTGTATAGGAACAGAAGATGATGGAGGAAAAGACACTCATATTCCACCGTTGTGAATCATATCTAGGGTTTATGGCAACAGTGTAATTCCTGGGATTTTGCGTTGAGTAATGAGCTATGTTTTTGCTTTAAATAGTGAGCTTTGCAAGAGCTGAAAATATATTGTACACTATACATCGAAGTATTCTTTAGGACTGAAACTTGTCGCAATGAAGACTGTCATGATATTTTTAGGAAAGCTGGAAGATAGTTATAGCGAATATAAGCAAAGTGGATAAAGAAACAGTCGGTATCGTTTATTAGCATGAATACACGAATATGTCGTAAAAGTTCTATCAAAGTTGGTATTATAATTTCCGAAAAACTAAAGTCAGTGAATGGTTTTATATTTTAAACCACTATATGAAATTTAGTTGGTAAAATGTTTGGTTAAATGAAAGGGTTAAGGGTAGATTGCACATAAGGGCGTGCACCCAGAAAAAATCCCAAGGAAAAATGGGCTTGAAAATAGTCTGACGGAGCCGGGAAGTGAACCCGGGATCTTCCTCTATCCGGGATACATATAAAGTCTGGTTAAAGGTTAAAATATATTGAGCTAAAGCTTGGCTTGAACTGTATGATATATCCTTTGAACAAGGTAAGATTTCGTAAATATTGCAAAACTTTTATTATTCTATTTTATTTTATTCATCACTTTATTTACTTTATATCACTCTATCAAATAACTACATTGTATGTTTCAGTAAATCTAATGCGTATGTTTACGCCTCGTCCATCCCAATAACAATCTACAATCTGAGGTTCTTTCTCTTGATATCTATGGATCTTCCAGCTTACGCTTTCTCTTTCCCTTAACACGGATCTCTCGACGATATTCCGGTCAGATGTGTCCTCTTGATATTCCTCCGTTCTGCGATTTCTCTTGGCAATGTGCCACACACATTTTGATACTTTTTTACCACGTCTTCGACTATCTTCTTCATGTGTTATCATTTATATTACATCTTCTCTGAGTGGTCTCCGTTTTGATATTCCGTCATTCGAAGTTTAATTTTCGAGTTTCATCTAAAAAAATATCCTTTAATTCTTATGGAAGAGTTATAGAAAGAGAATCGCTGCACCTCGAATTAATTCACTCCTTAAATCATTCGTGCATTTGTTATTTTAATAATCGTGACATATTCCGTTGCAAACCATTTACAGATAAACTTCTTCTAATCTTTTCTCGTGGCATTTCTTATCCTCTTATACCTCTTGTTTCGAAAAATCCTCCAACCTGCTTTTTTTTAATTATAGACCTATTTTTCGACTATGTTATTGTTTGAAATATCAGACTCATGATGTATCTAAATGCTCTCCATTCATTGATTTTTATCAGGGGCATAAAGCAAATCAATAAAGGCATCGTTTCCGACAGCATCGAGAGACCCATTTACAATCGATAAAGCTCGTGGGAAGGCATGTATTTTACTAGCTGGAATACTTTCTTACGAATCAGATAAAATACATCAAGTGCTATGAAGCCGAGCGTTTGTCCTCATTTATTGCATTCTAATTGTCTTTGACCGGTGTTTCAGTGAATCATGGAAGAAGCATACATTTTCTTCGTTTCTACAGTTAATGATAATATTGATGGAAGATGATTGAGACATTAGTGTAATTCTTTCTTTTCATTTGATGGATAACCATTTTTGAAATCCTACTGATTTTAAACAGTAATTTAGAAAAAATAACCCTAATAATTTAGAAAGTTCTTTATTAAATTTGTACATTCGGTGGATCGTGATGGAAGATATACAATCGAATCCAAGGTAAGGATATTTCCTCCTTTAAATTCTTTCAGTAGCAATGAATTTTCATTTGGCGTGGAATCCCTTCAATAACTCAATATGTCTTTCCGCGTCGACGGCCTATCGTAGTTGACGGATCCATAGTCTAGTTTTACAGCTCGAAACTTATTCGTCATTGGAGAGTCGGCTCTTCTTTTTTTATCGCATCTATTTCTTGCTACAGTTCCCTCGATCCGGTAGAAATTGAATTTTCTCCTATTTTTCATGATGTTTTCTGCCATATTTTTTTCGAGAAGGGAAGCTTTTCCATATCTATCGGATAGTTTGACGTATTTCTTTTCCTTATCTCCATTCTCTACTAGGCATTTTATCTGATGGATTAAGGCTATTCTATTTTGGTTCACAATTTTTCATCTAGACTTCCTTGAATACGTATGACTTTTATGTCCCTTTCCTTCTCAATCAATAAAAGACGTACTCCATGAGATTTCTATTCTGTTTTACACATTGATGATTAAATCACTAACGAAGTCACATCTTCCAAATTCACTGTTAAATACTAAACGTAATGTTGAAATTCACTAGTTTCAAGTAATGGGACCAAGTATGATCCTTTTCAGACTTACGTAAACATAATATTTCGTTCTTCTCTTGCACTATGCTAGCGTATTTTCTTCCGGAAGGATATTGATTCAGGCAACAGTTACTGTCGTTATAACGGCCTAAATACGGTCATTCGTAATCAAAATATTCATCATCGTTTGACATCATTCACTGTATTATATTAAACAATGTATTACTATTTCTCAATTAATTCATTTTCTATGTGATGACCATAAAATGATAATTAAGTATGTCTATGTCTATGTAAGAACCCTGCAAGCCGCCTTTCGGCGTGTGGCAGGGGGTGCAAGCACCTTGACTCTATTTTCCTAAACGGTTGCTTTCGCGTATACTTCGCGGAAAAAATGAATTTTTGAAACGATTCGTTTTAGCATCTATTTCCCTAATCTTTCGGGCAGTATCAGCACGGCCTATATAACAGGGGGGTCGCATTATATCGGTTGCATCATCTGGGAACGTAATTTCTCTGAACTTATTTAATAAATTTATCCTTTGAATTTTTCTTCTATTTTCTAATGGTTCCCATCCCGCGTCCTGTAACATCTGAGTGACACTCGCTGTTTTATCGTAGCAATTCTTTACAAATCGTATCGCCTTCCGTTGTACTTTTTCTAAATCCCGAATATGACATTTCTCGGCGGGGTCCCATACACTACATGCATACTCAAGGTGAGGCCTAACTAACGCTAAGTAACATCGCTCGCGAACCTTTTCTTCGCTCCTACCGACTATTCTTTTAACGAAGCCGAGTTTCTTAAGTGCTTTTCCACATATATTTCGGATGTAGGCACTCCATGATAGATTATTCGTGAGAGTTACTCCAAGATACTTTACCGATTCTACTGACATTAGGTTTACCCCTCGGAGACTATAAGAATAATCATTTATTATAGATTTACTTTCGAAGAAGTTCACTACCGAACACTTTTCTACATTAAGCTCTAATTGCCAATCATCGCACCAATTCATAATTCTATCTAAGTCGTTCGAAAGGGTAAATCTATCCTCTGTACTAACTATTTCCCTGTAAATGACTGTGTCGTCTGCGAATATCCTAACATTGCTTTCAATGTGATTGCTGAGGTCGTTGATGTATACTAAAAATAACAACGGTCCAATTACACTGCCCTGAGGGACGCCCGAGGTCACCTTAACCAAGTTGGAACTAATGCCATCGAGTACTACTCGTTGCTCTCTATCGGTGAGAAAGTCTTTTATCCAGTTAATAACTTGTGCATTGATACCCGCAACTTCTAATTTGTACAGCAATTTATGATGAGGTACCTTATCGAGAAGTATTCAAACTTCAACACAGATTAGAGTATATTATGATTTTAAAATATTAATTTAAGTTTTTCCCTCATACTCATCATCTAATCCGAAATGCCATAACTTGCTTCACAGTAAATCTCTTGATATCCAAAAGCACATCACTTTCAATTCTTTAAGTTTCAATTAATCCTTCTTGTATTCCACTGTTATAGAGTCGTTGGTACGAATCTTCATCGAAGCATGAATCGAATAATAGAGATTGTGAGATTCTTCGGAGAGGATTCAGAGGGAAGGGAAATTATTCCCTCAGTCAGTCCCTTATTAGTCAGTATGCGCAAACGTAACCTGCCTCGATTTGTTGTCAGATGCGTAGAATCGTTTTCAGTTCGAAATGTGTCTCCGCATCATACGAATAAACTGCATGTATAAGCGGAATTACTACGTTTAGATGATTTATGTATGTACATATGAATATATTGTACTACTGAAATTACATCACCAGCGCAGGGAATACACAGCCCTTTGCCTGTCTTCTCTAGCTTTTCTCATTGCAAATAATGAACGCAATATGCGATGGTTTTACGTTCGCACCTTCTCCTTCCCTCAGACGCATTATGCGCCGGTAATCGCGGTATTTGCAAGGGCTTTGTGTCTGCACTGCGTCCACCAAAACACGTGCACCTGAAATGTGCCGCCTCGATGGATTCATTGGAAATCCTATGGGATGGACTTCTCTCGCTCATTCCTCTCGTCTTAACCGACAGCCGAATCGCCCATCTTCTAAATCCCGCCGAAGGGACGTTCTCTTCGAATGTTACGCGATTTCCCGCGTGGTGTCGCGTTTATCTCTTTTTTCAAATCAACTGCCATCCACCCACAAATAATAATAATTTATAACTTACTCATTTATTTCAAACTTATTTTCTTGGGAACAAAGTATATTTGAACTCAATTATTATAAGTAAACTCAATGTTAACGAATACTGTTTTTCGCGATTCTATTTAAAATTCCATTAAAATAATTACGAAATTATTTATTTATTTATTGCACCATACCACCATTGTTAGTCGCGAGGACAGGTGGCGACGTTGACGCATAAAAGAATAATTAAAAAAATTTTTCTGTAAATCGATACAATAAACCCAATTACGTTAAATTTGAACATGCGTAAGTACAAAATAATAAATACATACAAAAATATAAATATGCTAAACATATACGAATTATTATTAAATATCGGATTCTCGTGAAGTTCTCTCAAAGAAGTCTCGAATAACATCGGTCTGAAAATGAATTAAGTTATGGAATCTAATTTTCAAAATATATATCTGCAAAATTGATTGTAAAATTACTTTGGCTAACCTGTCCGTATACAGCAAAACTTTGTCACTCGCCTTCAAAGTTAAACGTTGTTATGAGTGTTTAATAAACGCTTGATTCACAATGTTCTAAAAGAGTGAAACGAAACTATGCAAAGCGGAAGCTCATCGTACGAAACCACGTGACTGTCACAATAAAAGCAATTTATATAATCTGCAAGATTATCTGGATCGCATTCTTAATGAGTTACTACAAAATTCATTTTCAACGTAAAGTACGCTCGATTCATTTTAATCAATAATGTATTTTTCCGACTATGGCCTCGAATTAAAATGTTTTACGTGATGATTTGAAAATCCTCGCTGGAGGAAGAGAATTGGAAAATAAACTAATTAATGACGAAAAATTGAATATTGACTCCCAGTAAAATCTAAATACTTTGTCATGATTGAAAATATTTTCGTAGATTTTCATTCTTACAATTTTCTCTTTAAATACTTTTACCAAAGGAAGTGTATATCGAGTTCAGAAATATCGCTATCTTTTATAATCCGAATTCCATTTTCATCGCAGTTAGAACGGATTTTGTGGGAATGTTCTTCGTCATACTCATTTAGTGATCCTGGGATGTTTTGGCTACTTTCTTTCATTCGTTTTCACCTCTTATTTTCATCCTCTCACTCCGTTTCGCTTTTCATCGTAATTTCTAATATTTCACTTTCTGCTGTTCAAATGTCATTTATAAGTTTTTATTGAAAACGTTTTGTGGCGAGGAGGCTTTGTGTGCGATTCAGCACCATATTTTTTCTCTATATTTTACAATTTAGTAATCATAAACATCGTATTACGCCTGCATAAGGTATTTCGTCGAAAACTGTTTCACTTGAAACTCGCTTCAAATATTACTCCCACGACGTAGACAACAATGTCAACTGAATGAATTAATTTAAATTGGCAAGAGGAAATATTTTGACGGAATATCATCAAAGGAATTAATTTAAGAAAGAATTTATTAGGTAATAATAATAATTATAAATACTCATATCTACAGGTGATTCCATTGTATTTGCAATGTATACATATTTCAGACGCCAAAATCTCCTGGTTTTTAATAACAACAAAACATGGATATAAAAACATTTCGAAAATGGAGATAGTCTTCTAAAATTATAGGGCTCTAAAATGGAGCGAAAAGCGGAGAAATACTTCATAGGAAAGGGGAAACTGGGACAGGTTTGGTAAAGGTTTACACTATGCTCATCGCTAACCTATATACACCCACGGTAGTGGTGTTAATAGAACATGTACCATTAGATTATCATAAATCGTTATACTTAGTTCGACTAGATTGCTCTTTTGCGAGTATTTAATACTATTCAGCTGGCTGCTTATCGCATGAATAAAGCTTAGAGGTTGAGTTTTAACTAAAACATGGCGATGAGGCAAGTTTACATAATGCAAATGGGGCAGGTTTACACGCTTTGTAAATCTGCCTGAGTTTGGATAAACCGCCCCATATATAGTAATTAACTATTTTAAATGTCTATACGTATGTGTGTGCGTGTGTTTAAAACACATGGTTCGAAATTACATAATAAAAACCAATAGAAGTAAAAATATTGCTACGGACGTGATGGAGATGGCGGTTACAGACACATTCTTCGAAATCGAATTCCTCGAAAACCAATTATTCGAATGTTCAAGCGTTCGATGTTCCTCGAAAATAATGCCACGGCAAAATTCCACATGAAATGCCCACCCAATCTTTAAGGAGGTTCGTACTTTACAGAATAAAATTCCGAATCAGTTCTTTTGATATACATTTTGGATAGCCCCAGATTTATTAGAACGTCTAATTCCAGCGGAGAGTATTCAGTGAGTTTTAATTAAGAGTCCATTTGAGTGGCATTAATTGGCGGGCGGATTGTGTCTGTTTATTAATTCTTCTCGCTCCGATGTAACAAAGCGGAAGGACAATCTTCGCATTGTTCCCCGATATTCATCGGTTTAGATTTGATGCGTGACTTTCGGCTATTTTGCTGAATTATACGCACCATCTCTAGCCAAAAGCTCAATGCATCACTTAATATCTTCCAATCTATTGCAACAAGTGGGATCCAATCAAAATATTGAGAGGTTTCCTTTCGATTTAAAATAAAAGTGAAATTTGAAAAGAGAAAAGTATTTCCATTTTCAATTTTAAAAGTAAAACACTTCTAAGACTTCGTATAAAACTGGGAAGGTGGAATTTGAGGAGCAAATACCAACGAATCTTTAGATGATTAAGATTGATCAACAATCCATGAATTATCGAAGCGATAGTCAATATTTCTATCGGAAGAGGTCAGTTCTTAAATGTACATCGTCGACAGACCTGATGTAAACAAGCTCCTTCTGTAGTATGCTGAGCAGAGATAACCACTACGATCCATTTGAATACACAAGATTCCCGTGTCAGTCAACTCCCCAAGTGGATGTTCAACATGCGGTAGCGAGTGGTTAGCTGTTCAGAATTGTAAACCTGATATAACTGCGATATCATGTCTGATTATATGTTAAAATCAATATGAAATGTTTGATTTTAAAATTTTACTGATTTTAAAATTCATTTCCTCGATCAGCACTTCGTGAAACCACATGATGTTCCAAGAGCGTACATAACACTCAATATCATACATACACACTGGAAAAAAATGCTCGTGAAATGTAATTACCCTTATGTATTTTCGTACCTAGATTTGACAGATTTTCTTTCAATCTATGAGTAAGCGGGAGTTTATTGAGAGGTTTAAATATAAGAATAATTTAATAATAAATAATCTCTTTGTGAATATTAATGTCTGACATTAAAAGTTAATTATAAGGATGTTATTCTTATACCAACTGGAAATATAAGAAACGCGATTAGATTACCCGCTAGACACCTGTGCATTGCCTCTCGCAAGTTGCATAAGGTTGAGGATAGCATTGTAGTTTTAGAGAAACTGAAGTTGATCTAAACGAACGGAATTTCCATTATCCGTCTCGAAACAGTTCAGTTCCAATTTAAGGTCAGTATTTCTCAGTAATTTGAAGATTTAATTAAGCATACGATTTTGCATTTACATAATGTGTCACTCCGAAAGAGAGTGCTCCATAATTATTTTCTCCGAAACGTCTTTCTTAATAGTAATTTAATTATATTAATTTCTTAATTACCCAAGCTGGAGGCTCTTAAAATTAAGGGATCAAAAAATTACAGGAAAATTCGCCGAGTGTTCATTACTTGAGTTATCAAGTAACGTCTAGGTGTTGTCAAGATGCTCCTGCTCTGCGATTGAGGCAAAATGTATGAGCTAATTAGTGATGTGAAGTTTAGAAAAAAAGTGGGAAAATTAAAATTATTATATTCTGCATGAATATGAAGGGAGATAATTGAAGTTTCAAAGCGATATACGGCAATTTATATCTCGCTTAAGTCCATTTTACTATTTTTGTTTACTTTTATAGAATGAGACTTCCGCGGAACACCGGTGTTCCGCTGAACCTAAATAGGTGCACCGCGACAGTTTGGAAAGGTGTTACGCACTGCAATACATTTGAAGATCTTTTACTATCTACATAAAGTAATAATTTAAATCAATATGTTCATATTATAATACTATAGTTTAATATTTAAACATAATTAATAAATAATTAATTTGTTATAAGTAAATGATTTTTAAAATTCTACAAATAGAATTACCTAACCTATAAATAAGCAAAGTGTTCCGTTAAACTTCTCAGGTCTGCGAAGTGTTCCATTACAGAAAAAGTTTGGGAAACCCTGGCATAGTTTATGCATGAGAATTGGTTTCTTAAGATGTTAGTGTATGTCTCATTCATACCTTATAATGGAGAAACAGAGTAACTATTGCTGTGGAAAAAGAGGAAATCGGTCTGAATCATTGAAAATTATAGCAAATTTAGAATAACTCGTGTAATGAATGTTTTACTTTTCATCGGTAATCAGATTGCGGGCTATCCAAAGGAATTCGAGAGTGAGTTAAAAACGGCACGCGCTTCGGAAATCTTATTACCTCATTCGATTAAACGATCCGACGTAAACACAGCGGGGCCCAGTTAATGAGATGGAAAAGAGGGGAGATCCAGGGAAACAGGAAAGATATAAAATTCGGAGAAAATTTCCAAATTTATCGTTTTCGAGGAGAGAACTTTTCCTCTTTAAAGAGATCATTCTATAAGTTGTTCTCTCCCAAAGTATTATTTATAATGTTTCCTAAGCAATCCCCCGCGAAAAATTAAGAAACGCATTTATTTAAATATATCTCAAACTTCGGTTCCCATTTGTACGTGTTTGAGTTCAATCTTCCGCTCTGAATTCTGCACTAACTGCTCTGTAATTTCATTTTTCGTTCACTTTCGTTCTTCGTTATTCTTTAATCACTTCCTTTACGCTCAAAACCATATTATTACTCTCGTTGTCCTTATTTGGAGTAAATATTCGAAACATTGTCTTAATATGATAGCAGTACTATTCTCCAAAAATAAACTTGCGGAAAGTAGGTTCTGCATTCTCATTCCTTCCTTTCTACTAAGTCACCTCTTGAAATTAAGATTGAGACGTTTTTCCGTTTATCGCCAACTTCATACAATATATCAGTGTGGAACATGATAATCTTCCTCAGCTAAAAACTGCTTAAATGAGGTGGGCTGTAAATATTTTGCAGCAGAAAGCATTAATATTAATTGGCGGATTTAAATCTCAAAGTTAGTTTAAAATTGACATTTATGTATTGAATACGATAGATTGTATTCAACATCAGATTAAATAACAATATAATATATCAGTGTCAAACATTTTAAATGCCTCTAAATTTAAATTAAATTTGTTTATCAATTGTATTGGTTTGAAAAAGTACATCGGAAGAATGATATTGCAGAACAAATTATTCCTGCGTTTGATAACCATTTTTATTTTTGCTATCTACATTGTGCAGAGAAAAGTTTATTTCGTGGAATTGAATTTTTAAATATATAATGTTTATTATTTACTTAAGTTACTTTGGATATTGCTAATATCGAAGTTATAATGGATTAGCGAAACAATTTGTTAATTCAAACGAAATTATTTTGCGATCGCTGACAATTTTCATCTAACTTAGTGACCAAATTCATTACAGCCAAATTCACAATTTTGCATGTATCATTCGTGATAAATATTTTGCGAACGTTTATCGTAAACTCTGCAATGTTTTCCTCAACTTAAAATGCTTTCAAAGTATATGTAAAACGTGTGTAAGTTTTTATGTATTTATATATTTATGCATTTTTATATTAATAAAACCTCGATGTTTTCGACAGTGAAGCGCCAAAGTATGCGATAAGTGGATAATGGAAGACAATAATCGGGGTTAAAAATAGCGTGAAAATAACTTAATAATTGTCTAGGCTATTATTGGAGTATAATTCGTACTTCAACTGCGGGTGTTCGTTCATCGTGAATAATTACCCAAAATGCAATTAGTTCCTAATTTGCCAGCACGTTTCCATAGAAATGTATTAATATTTCTCCTATATAGCTGCGAATAATAGGTTACACTCCAGGGTGTCATTTTAGGAAAATATTCACAATTTACCATAAAAGGATAACTAAGTTAAGTTGTTAAATCTAGAGCTCTGAATAAAACTAATTCAGTGGTTTGTCATTCTATATCTGTGATAAAAATGTCTTCGAAAATATGTTTTGCTCATTTGTTGCAATCCCAATAAAGCGAGCACACAAGAAGCTACAATAACTGATATGTAATAATGGAGATGTCAAGAATATTAAGTACAGCTGAATTCTTTCTTCGGCGTTTAAGCCATTTGCACCGGCTGCTGGAGTCCATGGCAGTCCATCTTCCGAAATAGTTCGAGGATTTTATACCAAACTCGGGATACATAGTAGAAGTGTAGTACTAGACGTATTACTTTCATCGAATAATTTAACACGCAACCTTTAATCCAAAAGTAGGTTTTCTGCGAATGGAAGATTATTAAAGAAGTGCTCACGAGGGCTTTTTTGACGTTCGCTTGGAAATAAGCGGTCGGGTCTTAGGTGAGAACGATTTTCACGGATGAGGTGCACTTGTCGTTGTGAACGGATCCATCCATCTACACGGTGTCGCCTTTTTGAATTATCAAGTCCTTGTCATGAAACAAGTCTTGTCGCAGGGATTAGGCTTGGGACACTTTTCGAGTTTTTAAAAACAGCAGTTTAATTGATAACACTATTATAGATTGTGTCGGCGAACAGGTGTTTTAGAAAAAGATTATTCCCGTTTCAATTCGCAGACAACCACTAAACTCTACACCGCTCTAACACTGCATAGCTTAGTAAGGGATTAAAAAGGTGTGTCGTGTGCATTTGAAAGGTTCACAAAGCGGAGTTGAAATTTGTGCTGCGACAGGATGGTCTCTGCCCCCTTCTTCATCCCGTGATCGACAAAGTGCCTCTGATTTCTTTTTTTAATTTACTAACTTCGAGAATGAAAGTTCATTCACTGTGATGGAGTCGCCGAGAGACTCGTTCCAATGAGTGGCAGATGCAGTGGGATCATCTTCACCTCCTTCTTTTGCCATATGGTCCGCTTGCTGTTGAAGGTGTGCTGCTGGTCTTGGCACTGACGAACTTTGGGAAGACTCCCAATTTCAAGAAAGTATTGATGAAATAAATATTGAGGGATTACTTGCGTTAATACTTCCCATATAAATTGGCTCGATATGACTAGCTCTACTAACATTATAAATCTGATGTGTCCACGCTCGACTTTGTGGATGGGCACCATATTAAGGATGCAACACACTTGAATGCCGTATTTTAGGTATTGCCAGATTACCAAGTGTTTTGCTTCTTTATAGTCTATTATTATTATAGAAAACAGCTCATGATCTTCAAATACAGTAAAATAGTACAATTCAGCGTTTCAATTGCTGAAAATTCGTCTGACTCCTGAGCATTGATACGAATTGCGAAATTATAATATATTGATGTGATCTTTGGCCGGCCAACTCAGAAGGAGTACGAGTTAAACATCATGTCTATTGTTACGGGCTTTGAATTTCGCTCATCATATCCTGCTCAAACTCGATGAAATAGTTGTCTTCGTTACCTTACGACTTAGAGCCATATCTCGACTAAATGGCTCAGCTTATAGTTTCAGTTAGGCGTGGGAGAAGTTGTCGTAAAATAAGAGAAAAATTACTCTGCACTCAGGGTGCGGAACGTGTTTCTGCTTTTAAGAGCCGCATAATCAGATAGTCCGCTGGAGGAGAACTTCACAATTTATCTACAAAGTATCTCGAATTCTAGGCCGAAAAACTTCCAAGGCGTGTTGTTTTCCGGGTCAAATAATAGCAACGCGTACTTGATGCTTTCCTCGCGTGCCACCTTCGATCCGGCGCTGCCTTAAAGGCGACGTGTCACGACCAAACTATTTATTTTTAAGCTTCAAACGGTAATTTCGCACGCAACGCATATCGTCCCCGCGTACGTTTAATTCTGGCGGAAAAAATGTCCAAAAAAGTCGAAAATGTGTGCTGAATATTTGAGATTTGAGTCGATGGCGTCCACTCTTTGTCCTCCCCTTTAACTCCCTCTCATCTCGTAGAGTCCAAGCATTCAGGTCCTCCGGAATACAGAGTTGGATTAAGGAGCAGAAGTCGGCGCTGCACGAATTTGTGCTCCAGAAACGTCATCAAATGGCTGAACTCTCGGAAAGAGCGGCAATTTTCTAGCTAAACGAGAAATTAAGGAGAAAAAGTATTCTTGGCAATTACGGAGTTTTATCCATGGAAACGCTTTGTTTACCTTTTAAATTTATATATGAGCTTAGTTTACCCTGTGAGTGGAAAAGAAACGCCGTCGTCCATTAATATCGTCCTTATTATTCCATCTGCGTTTTCAGTTTGTGATGTTGTTTTCTTGTGATAATGGGTAATATTCAAACAATAAAGCAAAATTTAAACATAATTTGCAATTTTGTATCAGTTTTGAGGATAGATACTATAGATGTGGCCAAACAGTTGCCCGGATAAAAATATAAAGTAATTCAAAATCCATTTTTGTAATTGCAACATGTCAATACTTATCAATATACAAGCTTAACTGGAAATCGATTAATCCATAAGCCGTCTAATCCACCACCGTGCAATCGGGTTCCCAGCATCTTTCTCACTTTTGCTATTTCTTTTGTATGACACTATGCATACATTTTCGGCACCGCCCAAATTTTATGCAGTTTCCGACAAAACCATAATTCGTTGATTAAAAGGAAATAGTTATTACATAAAGCTGTATGAAAGAAATAATTTCCGAGTTGATATAATTGAAAATCTGTCCGTGTGTAGCAATTCACTAAATATAATATACTCAAACATAAGCCAAGGCTCCTAACTTTACCACATAAGCTGAGAAAACTAATTGAACCGAGTATAAGTAGGGTGCCTAAGTCTATGGTGGGAAATCCGACCGATCAAACATAATTGTTTTTAATCCGACTACTCCCGAAGGACGGCACGCGATTGCGGAGAAGATTGACAGAGAATTATTAATTGAGCAAGTGAGGAAGTTACGAGCCGATTTCCGTCCACGGCAAATTTTGCTACTGAAGAACAGGCAAATGAAACCCTTACTCGAGCATAAGCCGATAGGGGCTTATACTCAACATAATATACGTGCTGAAAAACTTGGCTTATATACGTGTCTATACGGTACTTTTTCTTTCGGTTATTCCATTCTTAAACAAACGTGGATGACTCGAGAAGTGGGTGCAAGATATAAAGAGCCCTAAGGCCTTTCCACACGAGTCTCATAGTATTTTGCTAAATAAGAGTTTGAGTTTACTTAATCTACTTCTTCACTCTGATTGTTTTCTAAAAGATGTCGATATTCATACTCCAATAACTTCGATGTATGAAATAAGCAAGGAACACGTAATGGTAACTGTAGTGACCTCGTGAGGACTCCTATCATTGAAACGAGGCATAAATACGTTATCTAATCTCACGCAATCTAAAAAGTCATATATCTTAATGCGATATTCATCAAATAACCCATAAGATAATTTTAGTCGCTTTTGGCAAGCAGGAGATCGTAAATTATTAGTAATTCACCTTTTAATGGAAAATCCCTTTTAAAAAACTGGCAACCGTAAACCGCCGAGATATTTCTTCAAAATTGAAATGTATATTTCGAGAGGAAATTCTTCCACAATGCAATCAGCCAATTCTCGGAAGTTCATCGAAATGACTAACGAAATGCTACGAGTGGCTGGAAAGACATCGATTTCAGATGTGAAACCGAATCTAAGGATTCGGATTTTCTAGCGCAGGAGTTTGAATGCCTTTATTAATTCTGATGCTCGAGGTATTGGTTTCATGCTCTCATATTTCAGGAGAGACCGCTATTTCGCCCTCAGACGATAGAAAGGAGAGCATATTTCTGGGATTTTAATCACTTCTCTTACTGAATGCACGATCCAAGTTAATCCTATGAAACTATGGACATTTTTAGAGAGATTTACTACATTTTGAATACAAATATAAAACAATTATGCTCATTAAATTATTTCCATCAAAGCTTCTGACAGTTGTTGTTACCTGAAACTGGTATTATCCTAATTTTAGGTAATCGCCACGGCTTACACGTCTCTCGACTTGCAAATGCAAATGACCGCCTCTTCACCCGATACATAAAAACGGTCGAGGATTTGGGTTCTTATATTACGAACGGTAATCAGATCATATCGTTATGAAATATGGTTGCAATTATAAAAAGAAGCTACCTTTTTATTTTAATTTAATCTTCCTCGTTTAAAAAATACACGCGCTAAACTGAAGGAGTAGCTTTTGTGCGACATTAGTTAGTTTTAACATTATACACTTCATATTTTTCCACAATGATTTTTAATACGACCAGTTTCGTAAGCGGTCTTTCAAAGATGCAACTACGCTCGCAATACAATCATTGTGGAAAAATAAGAAATGCATAATTTCAGTAATGGCTTTTCATGAGCCTTCAAATATCGATACATTAGCGATGATGCGAAATTTTCTTTCTCTTTATAAAAACCTTTCTTATTTTATTATCCTGCGTCTCCATCATTAATTATCAGTTCTGAATTACAAGCGAATAATTTATCTTAAATTTTAGTGCAAAATTGATAATGAGATGTCCATTGTTGCTTATAGAGGTGAATGTTTGTAAATAATGTTTAAATCTATGAAAATGAGATGGCAATGGAAATTTCCCAAGGACCCGTTCTATCATAGCAAACGTGGATGCAGTTTAAAACCAAGGCATCAGAACCAAGACATGGATTGCATTTGCAGTGAGAAAGCTCTAGTGGTACCATTCTGGGAATTTTTCTCTCTCATACGTAGGGGAAGGTGGGGTAGGATACTTCATTTTCTCAGATTTTTTGGTGGCATAAGGAAAGTAAAAATTTACAATATTATGGTATAAAAACTATATTACAATCCTGAAAATAGATTTCCACTTTTTCTACATTACCATTCCTACTATTTCCACAAAGGTATTCCACCTTTGTGGAAAAGTAGAAATCTATTTTCAATTATGTCTTTCCACAACATCTCGGCCGATTCGATTGATTATATATTACAATGATTGCTTTGTGAAAAATCTTATACTTGGTATTGAAAATTTAGCATTTTTATATTGCTAAGTGTTTTTCAAAACACGTGTAACCTTCCCCGTTTTTCCCCATCCCTAAGGTAATATGGGGAACTATGAAAAATATTACGGTCTTAACAAATTAACTTGAAAAAAACGTAATAATATAAATTATAATTTATCTAGAGAGTGAAATGCACAAGTCATTCGCATAATACACTTACGTGGGTGGCCTCATCGTCTTCACTATCTCTTCCGACACACCTATTGTGTGCTCACTTAACGGCAACTGGCATATCTTATCCAGCACTCAGCTGAATAATCAGGACAGTAAAGGTAGTCGTCGTCTTCTTTACAGTCATTAGAAGATAGAGGGTTTAGTTACTCCGGGATTACCCCGGTAGTACCTTATACATCCTACGTACATGAGTCGTTTTCCTATTAGTAACAGCACTAATTGAGCTGATAAAATCCGGTATCCCGTTTGGCCACACTAACCCGTTCCGCCCCACGTTCCCCAATACGTTTTACTAATAATGAATTTAACTAAAAATTAATGCCACTAATTAGGGATGTCGCTTTAGAAATTTACCGGAAACGAAGAGAGTGACTTTGAAAATAGGACCTCTATTCTACCACAAAATCACTTTAGTTTTTAAAGATTGATGAGAGTCAAATTGTTCCTTTTAGTATGAATCGAATGTTTAGAAACGTTAAGTTCTCTTAATTACTTTGCTCTTTCGCTCATGACAAATTTAATTCGAATGAGTATTACATGATGAAGAAATATAGCGAGGTGAGCTCCACTTCGTGTAATTAGCTTTTCATTAATTTTTCATTTAATCAGACGAATTATTTCAATGGCATACGGAGAGGGATATTTCGGCTCGAGGCAGCAATATTTACTTAATGAAAGTAAATCCGGAACACATATTCTGATTGTTTGCTCCATTTGATTGAATCCAGGATTGTTCGCTCAATACAGACCAATATTTGCAAATAAACCGCGTCAGCGGCCGGAAATGACTCCGAATTCCGCCTAATTTAACATTTCTGCATTTAGCTGCAAATCACTAAGATGGCAGTTAAGCGAAATTGTTTATATTATAATTCTTATTATTTAGGCCCTTTAAAACAGATTAGTAATACTTTCCTGGGGAATTTTGAGAGATTACATCTTTCAAAATATTAGAATTCGTATAAAAATTATCAGAATTTTCTATTAATAAGGATTTAGACTAATTGCCTCTATGTAAACTGGAAATTTCGTTCCAGAATTGCTATAATTCCGGTATTTCACTTGATGACTGATTTTTAGAGAGGGAAAATACATCGTATTGATTTCAGAAAACGACCTTTTCTCCATAAGAAATAAAGCAACTCATCCAGTAGTCGATTTCAGATGATTTCAATAGATTGCTATCAGTGGTAATTCTAAGCTTAGACCTTGTTTAATGCTTTCAATTTAAAAAAATTCTCAGGAGAAAATACTAATTAATTACGTAGTTCCACAATATTTGGGAACAGATTCACTGGTTCTCCATATATACTAATTGGAATTTCAGACATAGTGAATTGATACGGTGATAGTATAGATACCAAGGGCAGTGAGCTCTCTATTGCTCCGTATCTTCTGATTCTTTATTTGTTTCCCGGAATCATTACTTTCTGCTTCTTAAAAATGTAATAGCTCACGTAGAAGAAAAAACGAAAAATCCAAGGCTGAAGTTTTTTATTTTCCATCGAAGGATACTTTAATTTTATGTGCTCTTAGATGAGATGTGATACATTGTTTACGCAAAGGTCCACATTTTCAATAATTCTTACTTTGTGCAAGAACTAGGGATCTGGTTACGCTCTCAAGCTTTCCTCGAATATCCCATGTTTGGACGCATTACCTCGTTATTTTCTTCAGCTTGATTTGGTTTCAATGGTTACATTGGATGTAACTTCCATAAAATTCACTGGAGGAACTTTTTTATATAAGAGAATTAATCCTAGGTTCTCATCCTTGCAGTTGCTTGATTCGGATACATGAATTAGGAGGAAAGTTAAAAAATGGATGAAATGTTCTTTACTCCATGCATTTTCATCTCCAAAATAATCATAAACTTCGGTGCATCGGAATCATCTGCGTAGTTTTTCTGATGTGCAGAATCCCAAACTTTATAACCTAAGTAATAATAACCAAGTCAATTTCAACGGGATTTAATAATTTTAATCATTTATCCTAAATTTAAATACTCATTTTACTCTCTCGATTTTCCTTCATTTAAATAAATAGGGAATGAATATACGGAGCTTGAATTCATTATCCTATCCCAAACCTTTACTTATCACGTGCGCGATAGAGTCTTGGGTGCGTTTTATCTCTCTTTATGAGCGGATAAGATAAGGATAAACCACTCATAAAGACTTCAAACATAAGGAACTCTTTTATTTATGGACGAGATTAGCTTCATTATGAGTAAAAGGGAACCCTCGTCGAACAGCCTTCTTATGTCTAACTGCGACGCCTTGAGGAGGAAAGGTCAATATGGCCTCCTTCCGCAAATGTGTGACATTCAGACTTATGAATTCCCTCCCGAACGATCTCTACGTATCCACATCCATATTTACCTTCGTTCGGCACATTTGTGCTTGTATATATATACTTATATAGACGTGTGTTTCCACACTGTTCTTCGACTCCTCTCACTATATGTTCTTCGTATATCGAGTTTTCTTAAATGTTTTCTATTTGTTCTCTGTAATCGTAAGATTTATCCCATTTTAGTTCTTGGAGTTGTCGTAAATCTTACATTTTGCTATTATTTTGCGTTATCATAATTTATTCTCTTCGCTAAAATCGTTCCATCCTTTGTTTACAAATAGTTAAAAGTATTTCACAGTGTTCTACTTTTATCTTCGTTACCACGTAAGTGTTATTACAATCGTTGAATTAAACTCCGTTTGGTCTAGTAATATTCTTTTCACTCGTAATTTCACATTACTAAACATATATTCGCGTATAAAAGGCGAATTGCTGCATTTTCAGCCGACTCTTGAAATCGATATCTCTCGCGTTAGTAACCTCTTGATGCGTTGCATGTTTTCCTTCTTTCGTGTTGCTCTTCATATTGCATAAAATACATGGTTTAGTTTGCCATTTTTTTAAGAATTGAACGGTCTTTTTCTACGATTCTCGATTCCGGAGAGGAAGCGATTCGTTATGATCCAACGAGTCACTTAAGCATTACGGTAATTACAAATTCGATTTCTTTAACACATGAAAGCGTACGGTGTAGTCTAGTACCAAGTTTAAGTATACTTTTAATTAAGGTATGCTAGATAAAAAATCGATTTAATCTAGATCTCAATCGATACATTTTTTATTTTCAATTCTATATTTACTTGGGAAGGTGTCTGTACCAAATATGAATGAATCAGAATTGAGATAAGTCGTGAAATATTTTTTAAGTGTATGAAGATAGTCCCATAGCCAATTCTGAAATCAGTATAAAAGTCTGTAATGGTAATGATACCTCTGTGTTTCTATTCAAATAAACTAATTTGGACTTTCTATTTCCCCCCTCTGCAATCCTCCTTTCTAATTTTCTTATACATCTCGTGTCTCCACTCCTACTTCTAGTGTTTCCAACTTCCTATTCCTACCTGTTTGCCCTCTCTTACCTTCCTGCCTCAATCCTTATTCCCTCCATCAGCAAAACCCTTTCTCATTGCCATACCCCAATGACTCCCATCCGAAGAGACCCTTTCCGCTCACCCTTTCCCCTCGCCCATTGCCCCTCCCTCTTTCCCCTCCCCCCTTTCCCCTCTCCCCTTTATCCACACCCCTTTCTCTTCACCCCTTCCTCCACATCCCTTAAATTAAGCCATCGCACGTGGTATTGTGCGTGCGCTTTTGGAATATTCGAAGGCATCTATAAGTTTGCTTAAATTATTGAGAATCTGTTAAAATAATAACGAACTTCATCGAAGGGCCAATCGATTCGGATCATAATCTCCCGGAGCGGTGTCGAAATGATGAATACAGGAGGCGGTGGCGCCAATATCGACGATTTATCTTCCTTTCTCTCTGTGATCGCATCGGCAATGTTAATTTTGTGGCAGATTTATGAGCCATTCCTCCGCTAAACTGAGGGAAGGTGTTTTAGTCTGGCGAAACGGTTACAAACGATGATTTCGCTATTTATTAAAAGCATTATTAAAGCATTAATAAAAACTTGAGAAAGATACATGCTTTTACGTAATTTAAAAAGCACTACTTGTTTTTATTAAAATACATTATGGCTCATTTAGATTGCTTTAAGAACGTAATGAAAACATGTTTCATAGGAAATTCAACGGTGATTTTTTTATTTGTATTTAGTTTTGCTCGAACCTCAACCTTTATATTTTACTCAAACCTTTATAATTTTGATTCGAATGAAATATAAAATTAAAGCCTCTTATTTAAGACCTACTGTTGAAAATATGCCTCTGGTTACTCACCTTTGGTTAGGATGACTGCAAACCGGTCGGATATAACAAAACAGGCAGGAAATTACTACGTTTCGCAAAATGAAATGAAATGAGTTCGTTTCAATTATTTTCCTTACGGCGTTCCACGAAGCGGATTGGACTAATCACATCGATTATAGTCCAATTTACTCTCATTAATAGTACTTGTGCTTTTCTAGGCTTCGGATAATATCTTATCTTTACACTGCATTCTGTAGCATTTTCGGATTTTATTTATTTCGAACGTTTTTTCCATTTTGGTAATGCACTCTTTGTCTTTCCGGTGTTGAATCACCGTTACCTCGTCCACAAACATTTAACGTGTGATAATAAGCTTCTTCGACTTTTAAATACTCGTTTTAGGTTTATTTTCAATCTTCAAATAGAAGATCTTATATATTTCTTTTGCTGGGAACTAATGTGGCTTAATTAAGCCCGATGTGAGAAGAAAAAACATGCTTTGATACGTACTTGTATTTAATATTTACAAATTTCCTGTCACTATACATCTTTTTATCCGTAAGAAAGTAATATTTTCTGTTAATACTCGAACCTGCCCTGAACTTATCCCATGACTCATACTAACACAAACCCATGGAATTTCTTTACTCCATAGGATTAAAAACTTCCCCTCGTTACTATATTTTAAAGTAAACTATTTAATCATCTTCTGCTGTTTTATGATTAATCTGTGTTATGTTTTCTTTAAGTATTTTGTAAATATTTCAATGTTTTATCTGATTTTTGTGGTTGTATTGACTTTATTTTGACTCTGTTCTGTCGTACAATGTTCTGGGAGCAAAAATACACTTATTTTTCAGGACTTATGAGCAACCCCCAAGGCTAATAAAGAATAATCCACCAATAATATCTGCGACTTGCCTTCACTAAGACTACATGAACCTGCGCACAATGAAATGATACTGTCCGACGTCGACGACCGGTCGGATTCCTTATTCAATGTATTCCGATCTCATGTTCGTCTTAAGTATTTTCAGATATTTTATGAAAATCCGACTTTAGTAAAATCTTCTTTGATTGATTTCTCATATAGTAATATCCGTTCGCGCGCAATATATTTTTATCCAATAAAGAGAAATTGATCTCCCGCTTGCTGAACAATTTTAACGAGGTAATTCAGAAGATCCGAGCTCTCGAACGTAACGAATCAGAAAAGCGGTCGCCGATGAAATCCACATATTCCCTTTTCAAACCGCAATTTCAAGCCGCACGTTCAGCCGTTATGGTTTTATTTTTCTCCCGAAAAATATTTGTCTTACCACGTCATTTAAACTCTGCTCCGATTCGTAGGTCTTCCCACGTTCTCTTTATTCCGTCTTTTTTACGCTTTTGTTGGGATTCTATAGAAAAGAAAACTTTGCGGCAGCTTTCTTGAAAAACTCCTGAGAATTCGGACTATAGAATTAAGCTGTCGAAAAGAAACTTCATCGAGTGAGAGCGAAAGTAACTTGGTAGGGTAAGAAGGCCGTATTTCGGATAACACTTACAGCTTTATAAATTTTGGCAACTATAATGTTTCACAGAATACGAAACTTCGTTTTTCACCTTTCTGTTCTATAACCTTTGAGATTCCGTGTTCAAAATTCGCATATTTTTAAAATCTTTTGAACTAATTCAATGGAATTAACAAAGTGCTCCTTCTACAACTTCGGAAAAATGGTTCCCGATTTCGTATAGTAATGCTTCTTATTTTCGGATGGTTTAAATTTATGAAAATACACGGATTTTTGCAATAATAAATGAAAAAACTTTATTTAAAAAGCATTAACACATTATTTATATTACATTATAATTTATTAATTATTAATTATATCATTATTAATTTATCTCCCTGAGCACACTTCCTGCCTATCTTTGTCTTTAACAAAGAATTTGCTCTTATGGTTCACGTAATCGTCTAGTGTGGACCGCTAAAATACTTGGATGCTTTTAGGAATCCCATTTTCCCATATCCGCAAATAGGCAACTCCGGTATCCAAAATTAGGAACATTCCAACCCTCCATTTGACACAACCGATTCGATTGTGTAGGTTATGTGATCGTAATCTCACTTATGCATATTAATATTAGTATAAATACGTTACTTAGACACATCAAATAAAAGTTTATAAAACCTTACCTTCCGTGTAAGAACTTGGCTCAGAAAACACAATAAAAAACTCGGAGCTGAAAAAAACACGTTCGACGCTTCCAACTCCACTGGATCTAAAGGACAGATGAATAACTCCCAGCATGCTCTTCTACAGCAACTAGAAGGTAACTGATTTCCAGAAGAAAACAGCACCTTCTTAATGAAAAATCGCCAAATCCGAAATTGGGCGACTATCCGAAATACGGCTCCCTTGCAATTCTTAAAATAACTGCAATAAATATTTAAATGCGACGGATAGAAAACTGCTTGCTGCAGAAAGGGAACGACCAGTTAACGCAATTACGTACGTGTCTTCCTTATTGTGCGGAATCTTTGAATAGCATTTACCTAATTCGTGAACAGTGAAAACTCTTTTCTTGGATTTTTTAAATAAAGATAATCATTTTCAAAGTTAAAAAAAATATTCATTAAGTAAAATCGCGTTTAACTCGGTGATGATGATTCATTTACATAATTTAATGTCGCTTAACATTGAGTAGAATGAACGACTTGATGGCATGCATTATTATAGTTTTAGGTATAAAAAACGGGCCTTAGTAAAGCTTACGTTAATGCACGTCAATTAGCAGTGAAGAGCTCGTGTCCGATATTGATTCATACACTATTTGTTATCAGCATAGAGTACGAATATATAGTTAACGGAAAGGAATTGCTCCAGTGAGACAACCATTGCTGGACTTATTCCTTCGTAGTGTTATTTATAGCACATCATGTATATTATTTGAACTAATAACTATGAAATTAAACATATATCGAAAGCTCGGGAGAAACTGCTCATAATATTTCATTAAACATATATCAGTTTCTATCCAGTTTTTATCGGATTTTCTTTCAACAATAAAAATCTTGATAAGAGGACAATGAAAACGATACCTGTTTATTTGTTTCACTATAAAGAGTACAATTTATTGTAGTAGGATGTCTCCGCTGATCGAATTTTCCTGATCAGGGAATGGTTGTGTGTTTCCGTCTGTAATCGCTGCTGCCTTGGTTGAGCACCTCTTGACGAGTTCTGTGGAGCTCAGGAGGACTTAACCAAATACAGGTGGCAGCACAGCAGTGGGGATATGTATTGACAAGCAGAAAAATTGCTGACAAGAATAGACTACAAATAAAAAAATAGAAAGACAAATCTTAAATAATAAGAATAAATAAATATAATAAAACTAAAAATAAAGTTACAATGCTAACTAACAATTTAGGTGAATACTGTCTGTTAAACTTGAATCAAACTATGGACCTGAAGACAAGTTGGTACATGAAGCAAACGGCAGATGAAGGATCATTTAGTGGTGCAATGAGATGAGGAGTTTAATCTATTTGGATTGAAAAGAAGGAGAGAAAAAAGGAGATCAAATCATAAGTCCTGTATTTATGCTCAATAATATTTAGGAAAAAATGAAGTTCATTTTTTGTTAGACTCTCAGTGATACTTGTATTATTATTCAGGGAAAGCTCGGTACAGTACCTCCAAATACCACTTTATCCCATTTTTACTCTCACAAATATCACGAATCCTAAAGATTCTTGGTTTGAAGCCGTCCGATTCGAAAAAGGGCGTCGTACGATCGAATGCGTCGTACGATCGAAGGCGTCGTACGATCGAAGGCGTCGCACGATCGAAGGCGTCGTACGATCGAAGGCGCGTAAACGCGTAAACGCGAAGGTTCGATTTTACGATCCAAGAACTTTCTTGTGAGAGAGCATTACGAGTTCCCCTTCAAGTACTCCAAGGAGTAATAGGGTGATCAATTCGAGTCTTCTTCCCCAACAGAACTTCTCCATTTCGATGTAAATAAAATCCCATTTCCGCTCGTTTTGGAGACTTTCATCAAAACCCTTGGAGCGCCCTCTCGCCGAAAAATAAAAGTATTAATTAGTCTGCAAACTTTCCTTTTTTCCCATCGACCGACCCGATCGCCTTTGGCCCTTCTTGGAGGCCCTTCCGGGACCCTTTTAAGATCGATTTCCTCAGTGGTTGGCGGTCTATCATGTAAACGAGAACACACCTCTCGACGGCGATAAAATAAGTGGATGAGATAAATTCAAACTAAAAAAGTGTTGCTCAAAAGTGACGTCAGAGTCCTGTTCCTCGAGTGCTTTATGCATTGATGGAGCACGTCAACGTAAATGCCAACGCAATTTAAATCAATTTGAATGCTAACTCTCAAGATATACTCAGGAATTTTAGGAAGCGATGATATTCTAGCTGATAATTAGGTTTTTGATTTTTGGTCTCGGTACAAACACAGTCTAATCTTGTTTTTAATGATAGAGGGATTGATGATATTCCTTCATACAAACACGATCTGATTTCTCAGTTTTTATGAAAAATATTCCTATATTAGGCGAAATAACTTTTATGACAGGATCATGCGTATTTAAACAAGTAACCAAATTCAGCTAAAATAAATCAACTAAAATTTCCTACAAGTATTTATTGAGTCAATCTCAAGAGAAACTAAACTTTATCTTTTCGGGATGTAGCGCAGTACTGTAAACTGTACATACATCAATGGTTTCTTAACGTAGAACGAAGAAGAAGAAATCAGTGTTAGGATTTAAAAGGTATTCGGGAATTACAGCTCTGTAAATTGCAAGAAAATATTAATGCTGTATCGCTGGCGACGGGATAGATGATCCTGATTTTTTTAATGTAGTTAGTGAAATATTTTCAAATTGATTAAGAGGAATAAATATATGTTGGTCACTTGCTACCAGAGTGGTGTTCTAGGACTATTTACAATAATAATTGCGAATACAGAAAAAGTGCTCATCACCTATGTTATTGAAGGAATCACCGTGCAAGACTTGACTTGGATTTTATTTATCCCGGAGGAGTCCCGGAGGAGGAGGAGGAGGAGATAAAATAAGTCTATATAAGGTAATGTTTTAATATGTTGATTTGAAGATTTCACGTAGTAATTGATATAATATTGTATTGTGGCCCCTTTTTGCGTGTGGCCCTATTGTGGCCCTATTTGTGGCCCTATTGTGCGTATTGTGGCCCCTTTGCGGCGAAGGGCGGAGAGGGAGGGAGGTGACATTAGGGTTACATCTTGGTGTATTCCCTCTGGGCATGTGGCCCAAGTCACGGGTGCGGTAGGTGTGGCGGCCAGGGGCACGGGTTGCTCTCGGCTGCGGGTGGTGGCCCATGTTGGAGTCAACGATGCCTGTCACCGCGCTCCCGAGGATATTTTGCGTTCTTTTGAGGACCTGAATTCCGAGGTTGAGCGCGTGCAGGAGTCGCTTGGCATCGATGTGCGGCTGTCCATCTGCAGCATTGTCCCGCGGAGTGACTGCAGCCGAAGCGTTCGGACTAAAATAGATGGTCTGAATGCGCGGATGTGGGAGTTCTGTCGGGGCATGGGAGTTGACTTTGTGGACCTTCGGCCGACCCTCTTGTCGTACCCCCTCGCCTTGAACGGCTCTGGTGTTCACTATACTGCTGAAGCTGCGAGCGGGGTGGCTCATAGGATTTACGAGCATTGTAGGTTTTTTTTAGGCTAAAGGGAATTTGTGGGAATGCTTCTAATTCAAGTGGCTCCGATATAGGAAATAAAGTTAATAAACAATCGAATACCTTAAAAATTACTGAGCAAGTTGAAGATGAGCATCAACGCGTTTCCCGGGCTTCTCCCATTGTAAATGAACTATCGATTGCCATTATTAATTGTAGAAGCATTAAAAACAAAGTAGCCGATCTTGAACATCTTATCCGAAGTAACGACTCCGACATAATTATAGGCACCGAAAGCTGGCTAACAGACGATATTAATGACTACGAAGTATTTCCTAAAGATTTTAAGATTTATCGTAAGGACCGTCAGGATAAAGTGGGTGGAGGAGTATTTATAGCGGTTAAAAGTTCTTTGCGGAGTAGTTCACATACGTATCCTAACA
The DNA here is from genome assembly GCA_947579665.1 of Sympetrum striolatum. Lineage (NCBI taxonomy): Eukaryota > Metazoa > Arthropoda > Insecta > Odonata > Libellulidae > Sympetrum > Sympetrum striolatum. The sequence continues at coordinate 13,392,175 of OX388342.1, forward strand.
GTTGCATCGAGAGCGTATGGTGTACCATTAGTCAGCCAAATAAACCCAATTTACATGTATGTGCTTTTTACCGGCCGCCCAACTCTTCGCGTCATGTTTTGCGTAACCTAAACGATGAAATAAATTTTTACTCGCGTAAAAACAACAATAGCATAATGATAATTGGAGGAGATTTTAATCTTCCAGACATCGATTGGCAAAAGCATGTAGTCAAGAAAAGAGCTCGGGACAATGACTCTTGTAGGACCTTGTTAAATTTAATACAAAAAAATTCATTACACCAGCTAGTCAAAAAGCCTACCAGGGAATTAACCATTTTAGATCTTTTTCTTTCGAACACCCCCGAACGAGTATCTAACACATCTGTTTGCGATGGAATATCCGATCACAAAGCCATAATTATAGATTTCGACCTTAACTTGGTAAAGCACAGAAAACCCAAGCGCAGAGTTTATCTTTACCCGCGAGCCGATTTCGAAGGATTTCGTAGTAAACTCATGTACAAATTTCTGGAGTATAAAACGCGCGCGATATGTTTAAATACCGAGGACACGTGGAATCTCTTTGTAAGAACAATGCGTGACCTAATGGATACATTTGTACCCTCAAAACTTTCAAATCAAATTAATGAACCTAGATGGTATAATAAGGAGACTAGGAGAGCACTAAAGAAACAGAGGCGTTTGCATTCCAAATTAAAAGCCGCTGCGAGGCAACCGAACAGTATCAACACAGATCAAGTAAAGAGCGAACATAAGGAAGCAAAGTCGGAAACTAAACGAATTATGCGAGATGCCCTCCGTCAATATAAAAAGAAGATTTTATGCGAACACTTGGAAGAGGACCCAAAAGCGTTTTGGTCGTACGTTCGTGAGGTCCAAGGTAAAGAGCAAACTGTTGGTTCATTAAAGGATACTTGCGGTAATATAGTAAACGATGCTAAAGGCAAAGCTAATATCTTAAATGATTTTTTTCGAAGCGTTTTCACGTCTGACGATACATCAAATACTCTCCCGAATGTTGATAAACCTGAATCAATGTCGAAAATCACCTTCAGAGAAGACGGCATCATTAAACTATTGCAACAGATTAAACCGAATAAAGCTCCGGGTCCTGAAGACATACCGGCTCGAGTGTTCAAGGAAGTTGCGGAGAGCGTAGCACCTTTTCTTAAAGTTATATTTGACAAGAGTATGAGCGAAGGAAAGGTCCCGAAAGATTGGAAAATTGCGAATGTCACGCCAATATTTAAAAGTGGCTCTAAGGACGATCCAGCTAATTACAGGCCTATATCTTTAACATCACTGAGTGGTAAAATTATGGAACATATAATAGCTAGCTCTTTAATGGGTTTTCTTGAAACGTCCAATTTCATAATTAGGAATCAACACGGTTTTCGTAAGACTCGTTCTTGCGAGTCTCAGCTGGCTCTATTAGTACACGATGTTCTAAACTCTGCTGAAAAACATAAGCAAGTCGATGCGATATTTTTAGATTTTCGGAAGGCTTTCGATAAGGTACCTCATCATAAATTGCTGTACAAATTAGAAGTTGCGGGTATCAATGCACAAGTTATTAACTGGATAAAAGACTTTCTCACCGATAGAGAGCAACGAGTAGTACTCGATGGTATTAGTTCCAACTTGGTTAAGGTGACCTCGGGCGTCCCTCAGGGCAGTGTAATTGGACCGTTGTTATTTTTAGTATACATCAACGACCTCAGCAATCACATTGAAAGCAATGTTAGGATATTCGCAGACGACACAGTCATTTACAGGGAAATAGTTAGTTCAGAGGATAGATTAACCCTTTCGAACGACTTAGACAAAATTATGAATTGGTGCGATGATTGGCAATTAGAGCTTAATGTAGAAAAGTGTTCGGTAGTTAACTTCTTCGAAAGTAAATCTATAATAAATGATTATTCTTATAGTCTCCGAGGGGCAAACCTAATGACAGTAGAATCCGTAAAGTATCTTGGAGTAACTCTCACGAATAATCTATCATGGAGTGCCCACATCCGAAATATATGTGGAAAAGCACTTAAGAAACTCGGCTTCGTTAAAAGAATAGTCGGTAAGAGCGAAGAAAAGGTTCGCGAGCGATGTTACTTAGCGTTAGTTAGGCCTCACCTTGAGTATGCATGTAGTGTATGGGACCCCGCCGAGAAATGTCATATTCGGGATTTAGAAAAAGTACAACGAAAGGCGATACGATTTGTAAAGAATTGCTACGATAAAACAGCGAGTGTCACTCAGATGTTACAGGACGCGGGATGGGAATCATTAGAAGATAGAAGAAAAATTCAAAGGATAAATTTATTAAATAAGTTCAGAGAAATTACGTTTTCAGATGATGTAACCGATATAATGCGACCCCCCTGTTATATGGGCCGTGCTGATACTGCCCGAAAGATTAGGGAAATAGATGCTAAAACGAATCGTTTCAAAGATTCATTTTTTCCGCGAAGTATACGCGAAAGCAACCGTTTAGGAAAATAGAGTCAAGGTGCTTACACCCCCTGCCACACGCCGAAAGGTGGCTTGCAGGGTTCTTACATAGACATAGACATAGACATAATTTTATGATGATCATTATCTTACTTCTAAAACTGGCGTATATTTCTACTCTATTTCATCAAGCCTCCCATTATATTTTTCCTGGCTGAAACGCCGAATGCTCAACGTAAATTATTTTTCGATTTCGAGGATTGTTCGCATTAAGAATGGATTCTCGGAACGACTTCTTCTCCTTTTATTATTTCGGGAACAGATAAAGTATCCAATTGATAGTGGTGATAATTAGTAGATAATGAGGATCTCGTGATAACACGATCCTCATTGCGTGTTGAAAAATGTGTGATTGCAAAGACTAGGAGACGGAGTCAAACATCTCTTCTACATTCATAGACTGGGGCGTGATTTTCTCTGTATCGCTCGTTTCACTTTAAAGTATCTTTCGTCGAACGCATTCTGCCTCGCAATGACTGCATCGAGCACCCCCGAAGGAGCATTTCGGTGCGAGAGCGAAACACGGATATGAAGTGAGAGATATGAATTTTTAGATACTCAGGAATAAAGTGTCTGCGTTCCAATTACATAAAATCTGCGCAGGCGTTCAGATATTGGTGGAGAGAAAGTTCTTTTAAATTATGAGCGCGCCTTCCTGGGATTGATTTTCTCACTGGCGGATCCATTGTGACTTTAATTAAATTATTTATGATTTAGAGAATTCTTTCGAGTTTCGTATCGACCGATGTGCTCGAGAAAGAAAGTTTAATCCGAAGGTCCTGAATATACATTTCGGATAAAAATGTGAACTCCGAAGTGCTTTATTTATTCCAGTAAATAGAAAACATCGATCCTTTTGTCTATGTAAGAACCCTGCAAGCCACCTTTTGGCGTGTGGCAGAGGGTGCAAGTACAGACTCTATTTCCTAGTCGATTGTTTTATTGAATGATTGAATTTTATGATTGAACATAAATTAGAGTATTTATGAAATTTGAACAAAACTATAACAGGCTTATTTTATTAGACAAGAAATAAAACATTATCTTTGAGATCGAGTTCCTAAATTTAAGTAAATTTCACTATTTGAGCCAGTAGTTCGCAGTAATGTTTATTTTAAGATATTTAATATTTAGATTTTTTGTTACTGAAAATAAAAAAATGGTTCCAACAAATGTTGGCAGCAATGTATACTATTTCGATGGAAAAGCTCCACCTGGTGAATGTGTTTACTTTTAGATGCTATTTTGTAGCCACAGTATGTTTTCGATATTTCTATTGCTTATCAATGGCCGTACATAACTGTAAAATATGTATTAATGCACGAAATTTTAACTACGCCTACGAGAGAAGATTGCTCTAAATACTACTCCTTCACTGACCGTTTATACTTAATTGTTTGACATTTACGAATGACCCCAAAGCTGCCTCTCGGACATTGCCTGAGTTACATTATCCCTCATTTTGTTGTCAACTTTTGTCTGTTATCAGCATAGTACGATAAGGAAATCCTTTGATGGAATAATTTTTATTGTGTCTCAATATCACTTTTAAATCCATCTAAATATATAGAACTTTTTTATCAATTTTAAATATCCTGCTTGATACTGCAACCTGTTTCATTAAATACCTGTTTGGCTGTTTTTATAGTCATACCAAAGACCATATTTTCATATGGTCTTTGTAATACTGGAATGTAAAAGATGTGGCTAATTGTTAACTTAAATTAATACATAAATATGTGAAGCACGAATATTATACATATAACATAAATATGTACCTTTATTCATACATAATATGAGTAAATTATAGATCCTAAGAACCAAGGAAACTTATTGGAAGAGATCAATTTGACGAATATTCTATGTAAAGATGTATTTTATATTTAAATATGGAAGAAAACTGGTTAATCTAACTGGTGTTTACACTCCATGCCACAGGAAAAAGGCGGCTGTTGATAAGTTGAAATGTTGAAAGGAAAATTCATCTTAATATTACTCAAAACTACGTCTATTTTCTCCACTCACGCAATAATGGTTTTATGAGAAAATATCGCGAGAACATTTTCGATCACGAAATTTGAATGGTAGTTTACGATACGTCTTTTATATCCATCGTTTGAATACACCAAGCTCAAAATTCTGTTGGAATAAGTAGCGGCGAGGGCCTATGTTTGAGCCAAAGGATTCATTTGGTCGGATCGCCTTCCATCGAGTGATGAATAATTGAGTGGATCGGAGCGGTGCAGTAAAAGCCATGTAAGACACTCCCTATAAATATTTAAGGCGGCCGTAAAATACCCCCAAAGACTCGTTTAAATTAAATGATACCCTTAACAAATTAATGAAAAATTTAGAAAACATGGAAGAGTTTGGATGCAAATTACCGAATTTGCGTATTTGGTAATTCGCTGAAATTAGACGTAATGGTAAACATGTGTATCCTTTACGTGTATAGCTAAGGAAACTCCCTACATTCATGTAAACAACTGCCCACTTCAAACTTCATTCAAATGCTTCCTATGAATAGAATATACGTATTTCCTTTGGAGTGAACATAAAAGGAGGTTTTACGGCCAGGGATAGATAAAAAAGCTGGAAATAAACTTAAGGGAATATTTTCTCGGAACACGCAAAGAAAATTGCGTACAACCTTTTCTATATTGTATTCAAGGCATGATGTATGTAATGGAGATGTATTAAACATGTATGCACTGTAGTTAAAAAGTTTTAATACTACAAATAATTTTAATTCTATGAATTTTATATACTAACTCTCAAATTACTCGGATTGATTTATGAATGCAGCTCATTGTGCCTCTAGTAGCTAGTGACTTGTGTCACCACACAGTTGACTGGACACAACACAATTTTGGCTAATGGAGAGTATTGGCTGTAACGCACCATTAATATTTACGTATAAGTAGCGTAAAAATTGACCAATGCTCTCTTTTACCAGCTCTTATTAATGTCATTCTCAATAAAAAATGTAAATAATTAGTAATAATTAATCTTCTTAGTTTCATAGCCTCAAAAATGGAGATACCAAAGCCATTTTCTCCGGATCTAAATCTAGAGATTCCGCATGTATAACACTACTGCTAATTTCATTGTTTACTGAATACACGACTGTTTTGTCATCAATTGCGAAAATAAATGCGTGCCGCTATCAAGTTTAAGTCTTAGAATTATATTTGAATTGAATTTCTGGCGTTTATCGACGAATATAAGCAAGCACTATCAATTCCTTGTGCCAGGTTATTAGAGGATATTTTCAGTGAAGGTGAGGCCACTTTCGGAGGGAGATGAAATGTTTGGAAGGACATTGTGGAGATATAATTGTGCAACGCCGTTTGGGTGGCGTAATGACCTCGCTTCGTAACCAATATCCTCAACAAGATCAGGCTGTTCTACTTGATAAGGGCCTCATTTCTCCATAACTTCGCTGTAAGCTGCCAAGGACGGAGAATCAAGATTGATAGCTTTTACAGGCACTACTGAATTTGGAAACCCGCACATTGCTTCTTAGTTTACCGGAATTTAAGGACAGTATTTATTTAGGATTCATTCGTTTAATTTTCATTATTATTTTCAATAAATGGAGCAATTATATTCTTCTTGAGAGATGATTTTGTAAAGTATATACGCAAAAGATGCCCACCTTTAGAGAAATTTATTCTCGGCATTTATGAGATTATTTTCAAAGCTTTTATACTTGCGAAATGTAATGAGAGTTAATGTAGGATTTAGTAGGGCATATCATAGTAATATATGTGATATATTTTTATAAAATGATAATGAATGCTCTGCAGTACAAAGAAACAACTGCTCTATAAAAGAATCTTAAAGTGCAATTGCCGTCGGATGGTTAAATGAATATTATTCGCATTCCTTCGGAGGAATTACTTAGTATTTTCAAAGAGACCGTGTATTTAATTGAGTGATATTAATGTTTTGGAGTGTAATTTCAACCACTTTCTAAAACAATTTTCGGTTAAAGTTAAGTTTAAAATGATAGAAATTTATCTTCAGAAAATGTATTAATCCATAATGATCGATAAAAATACGGTCTTCCATTTTTATATTTTCATGTCAGTAAAATAACTTTTCAGAGATCTTCGCTGATGCAATTCATAAATTAATCTTCGAAATAAATATAGTTCGAGCAATTTTGGAGAAATCAATACATATTCTCTTATCAGTCAGTTCGCCGCAAAAATCCCTACAACCATGTAAATTGTATGAGGTATTATAGTTATTAAAGTTCTTCTGGTCTCCATTTGATTAAGTGATTACAACACTCTCCGAGGATAATTCTGTAAGAAAAACAATGGGTGGATTAGAATTTTTAGAAATTTCCATAGAAACTGGAGATCTTACCGAACTAAAAGTTTTCTCTCGTTCTGTCTGCCAGTTGGGGCCACGAATTAGAGGCAAATTCATTAATATTTTGCGTTGGATTCGACCTTTTTTCCGAGTGAGGGATCATTCTGTCAATCCATTATTCCACACGCGGAGGGGATCCAGATTATTCGTGTCGACAACTTTCTCCGTTACGAAACCGTGATTAAGAAATCATGACTCGTGAGCACGTCCTCGATCTTAAAGAGTGCTTCACGGACAACACATCGATAAATAGCTATTCCTCGGAAGTCCTCTGGGAGGCCAATTTCGGCCACTAATTCAGAAGAGACGCATCGCATTTGCGCTAATCCTCTCTGCGAACAAAAGAGGCTAAGTGACAGCGTCTGAAAAGTGACTCAATCTCGGCCCTTCTAAATCCATTCCCCCAACTGCCACTCACCCTTCACACCGCCAATAACTGCTCCGTCTTAACCACATTCTTTCTTAAATCCATCTCTTCCTTCCCCCGCTATTGTTATTTTTAGAACTCTCTTTCTTCTTTCCTCAATTGCCTCTTTGTTTTATATTTTTTCGCCTTTTCCGAATCCTCTTCAACATCTTCTCATTCATCCTCACTCTTATTCCTTCCTCTTTTACTACACTATTTCATCCGTCTTTCCTCCGATTTTCCCTACTCTTTGTGATTACTTCGCTTCTATTCCTGTCCTCCCCTTTTCTTCATTCCTTTTTCCACCCTCTTCGTCCCTCTATTCTATCCACCTTCTATCTAATCTGTCAATCTTCTTTTCTCCTTTCCATGTCTTCTCTCTTTTTGCTGATTCTCGCACCATTCCTCTCTTTTTATTTCTTTGTCGAAAACACTCTTTCTAAAATCTCTCTTCGCGAAATTTGTCGATTTGTTATTATCTCTTCTCTATCTTAACTAAAGATTTGAAGTGTCTGCATATTACTTCGTTTGTTTTTCTCGTAGTCTCAATACGTAGTGGAAATTATACATTATAATTGCGAAGTTCCATTCCTGTGGTTTTATTAATTTTTCCTACATTATTTTATTAATCCTGTATTGAACCGAAATTTTCAGTATTAACAAATCATGCATAAAAGTGTATAAAATCCACCGTGTTGTGTATGTTTGAACTGTGACACCGTGGTAAGTCTCCATCAGGCTCAAAGAAAAAGTTGAACTTTTACAAACCACAATGTTGTTTATTTTCAAACGAACATGGCATATAAAGTAACTGATGAGTCAAAACCATGGTCGTTTGAGAATAATTCTTATTTTGGTTTGTTAAAGTTAAACTTTTTCTTTGTTCCGTTTTCAGTCTTTTGCAGCCCAGGAGCGTCTTGCGGGATTGATAAACTCACTGTCTGCGACACCAGCAAATAATCTCTTCGCCCCATATAATCTCTATCCATTTAAGCGGCCTCTCTCCCATCCAATCTTTCTCCCTTCTTATCCCTCTTCCCTCCAATCTTTCTCCCTTTTTATCCCTCTCCCATCCATCTTCCTCCGCTTATCTCGCTCTACTTTATCTTCCTCATAGGTTTCCTTCCTCCGCATCTTCTCGCCCGAAAAAAAGGACGACGCCGAGCGCTGTTTGCTCTTTTCAACTCCGCCATATCCTCGCTCTCACTTAATCCACTCAAACCCACAATTCCCTATTCATTCTATTACTTTCCATTACAGGCGTTTTGCTTTCAACTTCACATGCCGTTTACTCGGAGGCTATAAGTGGTGTGCCTCGAGGAAAATAGGCAGTGGATGTGTGAGTAGGGGTGGTGCAGGGGATGAGGGTGTGGAGGGTATACGTAGCGTGGGTGGAGAAAGAAGGATTTTGTGTGGTATGGAGAGATTTAGGTTGCCAATTTAACGGGCGTTCGCCCCCTGACGTTTCTCTCGCCTATGCGGAGGCCCCTTCATTATTTAGGTTCTTCCATTTATTCGCAGTTCACAGCGCAACTCGCATTTAATTATGCACTAAGGTCTCCTCCATCTCATGATGCATTTATCCTCGCCAAGATGTCACGTGGAGGGAGTGCTTCGCTCGCCTGGGAAATAGATAACTTTATTTCAGCATAAAAAAGCAGCTCCCGCATTATTCGACGCAATTGAAAGAGCCCTTCCCGAGGGGCGTTTTTACGATGTATTTCGAGGTGTGAATCTCTTTAAAGTGTGCCTACGAAACTAAAAGAAGTTATGAAATGTTTATGCGCCGCTTGTTTCCGAGCCACAGGCAGTAGGATTAAGTAATTGGGAGGACTCCGATTTGCATTTGAGAGGACAATATTGAGTGACGATCACAAGAACAATTCCACGGCATGGAAATTTAGATATTCATAGTTTAACCAGCAATTAGAATGCTGAATTATTATTGTCATTTTTGATATGGTTATTATTCTGAGGAAATAATTTGTTAAGAATTTTAACTCGAATATACTGTCTGCAATACTTTATTAAATTGTAAATCGCGCATGCGCAAAGGCGGTGTGTTAATTGAGATGATAAATGTGTTTTTATTATTAATTTCTTATTCAATTAGAGACCTTTGATTTTCTTACGTTCTTTTCGTGTCAGAAATCTCATTAATATTGAAGAATGTTCTAGACTGTTTGTTTATTTTTCCCTCTCTACGTTCAGAGGAGCCTTCATTAGAAAGGGGTAAAAGTCTAGCTTACTTACATTTATGTTGGAAAAGAAATGTCATCAACAAATACGCTGTTTGTTCCTCGCTTGAATATTCGGTGATGAAATTACAAATTGTTGTCAATGGGTCTAGGGAAGAGCTCGTATGGTATTTGCCAATCGTACCAAATACTTAAACGATGAATCAAGTTTCATATTCTGTCTTTCTTATCTTCGCCCACTCTGAAAAAAATCATCGATAATTAGTGAAAACATTGCCGGGATATATGATTAAAAATATTCGCTTTTCATTGGATATTTGAAGAGTAAACATGAATGGAAATTCTTTCCATCACTTATGTTATTTATCTAGCAAGTCATTGACTGACACGCACTAAGATGAAAAGTTAAATTTATCGACAGACAAAAGAAGGGTTGTTGGGAATAAATTTTGAGGTATTATATGAGATATTCTGTTTGGTTGAGTCGGAAGCCATTCGATGAAATTGTCAAAACTTTTGTTTTTATAATTTTTGATAACGATTAATTTAAAGATAAGATTTTCATTAGGGCTGGTGCTATTTTTGTTCTTATGGAAGAGCGGCCAATGTCAGGTGTTTTTATGAAGGATTTATGAGTCGTAATGTTTTGGAATATTTGGAAAATAATCACGGTTTTGTTTTTATCCGATGATTGCCTCATTGGAGAACGTTTGATTACGAATATAATTAAATGTTACGTATGATTATTATCGTTGATTAATATTACAATTGATGTTTGTTTAAGCACGTGCAGTCCACAAGCTATTAACTCGAAGTACACGCTCTCCACCGCTATGGTATTCATTATGAAAGTTTATTTATTTATTAATCTTGTTTTAAGTTCGCCTGACAGTCAAATGTCAAATGATAAAGCCCAGTTAATAATAATTTAAGAATTAAGTCTCAAACATAATACTAATTTAATGATTTAAATGTTAATAAAATACATATATAAAAACAAAAATTAATCGATGAAATCAACATTCGAAGGCGTGGCTTTGTGGGAAGTCAATGAAGTATCTTCTGTCCGCTACTCCTCTCTCTTATTTGATCAAAATTAATCGAATTTATAAACAATTGCTATGTTATTTATTTGTTTTAATATGATTGAAAACTTTTAATGATATATAATAATGTACGCGTAATAGAATGTTATACGTTAAATAATATTTAATTATAGTTATTTCTAGCTGTATTAAATTCTATTGATTATGTGTACTATTGTATAAACTATGTGGCACATTTGAATATAGTTTATTCTATAATTTTGATAAGGAATTCTAGATCATAATATCTCTCACATATTTGAGTTATATTTTTCAGCAATTTTTTCATTCCATCTTTCTTTGTTGTCGTTTTCTTGCTGCGGCTACTTTTATCACTTGGATTTTTTAAATCACCGCTAAATATTTCCTATTCACTAATAAATTAAATTATTTATTTATTTAATCTTTGGGACTAAGAATAGGCAACGGCCTAGGTAGTAGTCATTCCTGTGGGGAAGGCAAAGAATAGCCACCCTCTTACGGTTTCTAACTAATCAGATATACTCAAGTCGGATAAATGGACGAGTGGAATTTAAAGTCTCTATTTCGATCAAAATAAGGAGAAAATTAATTTTTTAATGATAAAACATTAAATTACGTGCTACAAAACACCTTTATGGTTTCACATTTTAGGGAGAATTTGAAGTTGGAGTAAACAACGCTGTGTAGGTTTCTGCTGTTTTTCCGGTGAGGTCTTTTCTTTGGTGTCTGACAGATCTTACTTGCGGTAAATGAAACGAAGATCTGGATCAAACCTCTCAAACGCTTACAAGAAAAAGGAACACTGCGACAAAGATTCCTTTTGCCAAATATCGGCCATTTCTTTCATCGTCGGGAGAAAGTGGGACTAAATCCAAGAGCGCTTGCTCGTTACGCTTTGGGGTTTGCCAAGAGACCTTCAACAAAGAAGTCCGCCGCAGCTGCTACGTTCCCTCACCCTCTTCTTGAGGTTCAACTTTATGTATTTAACACATCCACCATCCTGAATATTTAGGGTCAGATTATCTAAGCTCAGAAAGAGAATCCATTCTCAAGGTTTTAATAAAAGGATTACGAATGACTAAGGGCGGTTAAAAATACAAGAACACAACAAAACCACTTTCAGTTTTCGTAATCTTCTTTGGAATAGAAACATTTTCTTCAGAATCTCTTTTCTCTTGTAGGAATGAATTATTAAATTCCTTTTCTCTGTGAACGAGGGAAAACGTTGGCGGAATGAAAACTTTTTGATTCTTGCCGCAAAGTGTGATTTCCGTCTCGGATAAATGCCATAATTACGATTTCATAAAAATCTGACCTCAGATTCAAATTCTTCTTCTTATTTTTTTAAGACTATCTCTGACGCTAATAGAATTCGTAGGGATCACATATTTGAATTCTTTTAAGATTTACAGATTCAATCGTGCTTGTTTGTCAACCGTATTAAGAGATATCTTAGTACTATTCATGAATTTTAATAAACTCGTAACCCGATTTCTCTTATCTTCATTATTGCTATATATGACAAAATCACTGAAAACGTAAAAGTTTCGATAATGTCACTCTGTTGGTTTACTCCTTGCGTATCCTTACGTACTAGTTTCATATTGAATTTTAAGGAATCTGAATAAATCGACTTGAACGCTGGACAGAAATTCCATAAGTGTGCTTGTAAATTTGTACGTTGTACTTCTATCGGCCTTTAAGTTGCTCGCATTCGTGTGTTGGGTACTAATAAGGATTAGCTGTATGATTTCTTTTAAGAATTGTTACAATGAGAATTCTTATTACGTGGAATTGAAAGAGAACATTAGGCGCTTGAATTTCTTGCTCTTTTTAGCGTTCACAGTTTATTTTCACCTATAAAAAGTGTAAAAATTCACATCGATTTTGTTTTACGGAAAATTTTTCATAGGTTTTCTGTTTCAATATCGGTCATTCTTTTTATCGTTAGTATTGAAGTTATGTCGCATAAGATTTCTAGAAAAGTTAAATACTACTCCAGAGTCCATTGTTGGGTGCTACCTTTATCTTTTCTGTCTTTGTAAATATTCCGAAATGCAGCAGTTCCTATATTGACTACTTAGCTTTCCCCAAAACTGCCCTCACTCCCTTAACGTCTTCACCAAACTTTACAATTTTTCTTTCAACCAAATATACCCTTCATCCCAAACTCCTTACCTTTCTCCACAAAACCCCAACTCTTCTATCTCTTGGAGCACTCTCTTCCCACACCAACGGCAAATCTCCGTATTGACCCATCTCTGTGGGTTTCTCCTCTTTCACATGCCCATTCATATCCTTTCCTTTTCATCCCAATCCTTTATCATTCCCTTTTCCTTTTCTTTCTTTTATTTCCTTATCCTATTTACCCCCTTTCCTTTATCTAGTCAAATTTTTAGTGCACGAAATTTACTAAATTTAAAGAAAGAAGCAGTAAAAAAGAAATTTAGTAAAAATAATGTTAATAATAACTTTAAGAAACTTTTCACTTGTAATTTCTTTAATTTTAAATTAGATGGGTACCAACAGCGTATTGCTCGATTATTTCAATTTAAACCCAAACTCTTCGCACGCAATTTTATATAGACTCTTAAAACAAGTTTTTGCTTGCTCTGTTTGCGAGATTCTGAAAGGAGAACGTGCAATCGATGAATGGTTTTCTAAAAATTCGTAGTTCTGAATAGAGCGATTTTTAATTAATATCTATTAGTGTAATAACGACAGCCTCAATAGACGATAGATAGACGATAGATCCCAAATTAAATGGCTACCTTTGAGGAAGAAACGTTTATGAAGCATGCAGCTCATTTGACTGAATTTTGGTTGTTCCAAAGCTAATTTATCTAGACCTATCTTACAAAGTTAAAAATACAAGAATAATTACCAAATACTTTTAATGATATTCATATGTTCATATGTTTTGATGACATAATAATAATAGATGACAAATACCTTTTGACTTCTAAGAAGTTACATAGAAGATAAATTTTCAAATTCTTCTCCACTGAATTAAAATTTGTCATAAATTGTGATTAATTATAGAATTTATTTTCTATTAATAAAATAATCGACAATTCAGACAAACATTTTTGCGTTAACGCAAGAGAACCTCAAATTGCACTTAACGACGATTGGAAACAAGAAAGCAAAAAGTATTATAATAAAATAGTGTATATAACAATCACATAGATAGAATGTTCTGGAAAAACACAAACTCATACTCCTTTATAGAAGTAGAAGTAAATCATTGGAAGAACGGTTTGCCTTCCTTGTTATATTTCGAAGCACAAGTAAAATTCTTTTCAGATAATTTTCCGGAGGCAGGAAAGAAGTAAGATATCGATCTGGACATAAATTATGAAGATGTTCTTCTTCACTTCCCCTTGAAGCACTCTCCCGTACGCACGGCACCTGTTAAGTGCCATAAATCGACCGGTGGAGGAATAAACACGCGTGCATACGTATGTGCTGTCGAACGGCGTGCTTCTGCTCTTGCCTCTGGAGTCACTTTCTTGTCTCTGTCGAAAACCCAAATTCGATATTCGGTTACGTCATAAGCGAAGGGCGTGAACCCTAGGGATTTAAGCCCCGAGGAAATGTATTTGGAGGATCTTCGACCGCAAGGGAGGGTCGACGTCGTGTTTGATTGAGAATGAGAGATATTCGTGCGCTTCCCTGCCGATATGAACTCTGGAGACGTGTCATCTGCTACGTTTAGAGAAGCTCGTGCCTTGAGTTGGTTGAGAGTCCTTTTTGACGTTTTAATATCGAAGGAATCATAAACTGGAACTTTGAGAATCTCTTCGAGTTATAGGGAGTGCAACATATATTGTTATGTCATGGCTAATTTAAAATAGCTCCACCTTTGAATTGACATTTCGATCATTTCAACTCATGACAAGGAGTTTTAAATTGACTTATTGTGAATGAAGACGTGCACAAACTTCGAGCCATCGTCAGGTCGATTGATCCAATGGTGACTGGATCGTGACTCGCACCATTCCTAAGAAAAAATTAGGAAAGGGTTTAGATAGTGGTTGTAATAATTATTATTATTACTACTATTATTATATTGTTATAATTAATTGTTTTGGACTTTGCCTGCTGTGGTGCTTCTCAATGATTGGAAAATTTATGTTGATTCATGGTCGTAACACAGCAAATGTTCCACTGGTTATAAAAGTCCTTTAGTTTGAAGGTCATGCTCTGATTGTTTTTCAAGATCTCACAAAGTGCAGTGGAATTCTTGACGTGCGGTGGTATTTTAATTAGCAAACTTTGGGAAATGGAGAAAGACGTTGAAAGGAAAGAATTCAGCAAAGGAAGGTGGGGAAGATCAGAATATTCTCTATTTGAATGGAAATTAACTATTTAATGGAAATTGGAGTGTAACTGATAACCTTCATCTTCTTCTATATTTATAAGAGAACGTGTTATAATTATTCTACGAAAGCTACTTAACAGGCATCTGACGGAATCAAGAACACTTTTATTTTTCTTCATCCATTTTAAGATTTTTATGACAGGGAAAGCGGCAATTACAGTTGTGTGCGTTATAATACACAAGGCTTTATTCAAAGTCCCTTCGTTCTTTTTGGTCTTATCGTAAACTTAAATGTCAAAAGATATGAGATATAACTGAGTGATGGCAAAACCCCATCCGTAATATATTTTACGGCTATACTTTTCCACTTAAAGCTCTTTCATACCCCGTATTTCCGATTCCACCGATATTTTTTCTACCGCAATGCTCTCCTTTATTTTCCTTCTTTTATGGATGGAGATAAAAGTTTTCCGTTTATAGATCGGTTATCTTCAATTCTATTCGTAAACTCCTCAAGCATGATTAGATTTGTATTTTTTTCCGCGATTTCCTATTCATTATAAATGATAAATCTTCATAAATCCAAAAGTCTCAATTCTAAAAAAACATCGTAGAATTTGTATCATCAAAATTCTAAGAGAATCGGAAATTTTATTTCAAAAATGTAACGAGAACCTATTTTCAGGACATCTCTCCGAAGAATTATTGATTGGAAAATTCTGTTTTAATTTACGAGCTTCATTTCATCGATAATGCTTTGTGTACGTTTCCAAAAGTTTCCATGGATAATTCCAAAGTTTTGACATTTATCTTCAACAAGAAATCCCTCTTTTACTGTTCCTCCAGCAGACTCGATTCTCCCCCATTTTCATGCGCAACCTTCCTGTAAACACGCGCAATGGAATGGTCAGCCTGCTTGTAGAACGCCCTCAATACATTCGTGTACAGAGGCTGCATATAATTCAGGATGATGCCCTCCTTCCCCTCACAAGCCGCTATTTCCCCTCCACAGTTATGTCTTTTAACTTAAGACAAAAATGAATCAGTTATTTGAGGGTGTATCTCGGATGGATGCAGATGATTTTTTACTGTCGTCATAAAAATGTGTTGATTGTTGCGGAAATCAGGGTGCGAGCAGTGGTGAGATACGGTTCGGATCCTGCTTCGAATAACCCTGAGGATGAAGGCCCTTGGAAAGCTGCGATGCTGCGAGATCTAATCTTCGTAAATTCTGGAGAGCTTTTCGGTCATATTCGGGCTTTCGGAGCGTTCTGCAGAAAAGCAACAGATCCTTCTTAGAGCTAGGTTAATGTCCGGATATAAATGGCAATATTGATATTACGTTGGTTATCGATGTCGTTGATGTTAGGTTATCCTCAAATACAATTATTTAATCGATAATCATTCGGGGGATAATTAAAAATTGCGATACAAATAAATATTAAATAAGTACACTTCAATTTAGAGGAGTCGTAATTCACCATAGTCATTTTGACCTGCTGAACCAGGAAAATATTGATTTTATGCGAACGTAGTTTAAAACGGTAAAGCACTGTTACTGCACTGTGTTATATAATTAAATTTAGTCCAACAACTGTCTAACAACGACAAGTATGATATGCTTCATCAACGTGTCGTTTGAAATTCCAAGTACCTCATTACTCGTTCCATCAAAGAATTGCAATGTTTGTGCAGGTTTTTGTATATTCGGTGCATATGAGGCAAACGACAGTGACTATATTTGTCTTAAGAAATATATATTACATTTAATGTTAAAGTGATATAAATATTAAATTAAATTCGAATGTAAATTCAAAATGTGTAGCTTGTATAATATATATGTTAAATTAGTTCTCTTTCATATTTTTTGCTTTCGTAGGTTTTGATTTACATTTGAAATTCTTTACGTTTGTTTAGTTTTTCGTTTTGTTTTAGGTTGGATTTCTCTTAATTTATTTTCGCCATATTTTTACCCCTATTCTTGTTAAAATGTTGCCGATGTCGGTTTTTTCTTCGTCATCCTTAGGTTTCAATTTTTTCAATCCCAAATCTCTTTTCTTCGCTAATTTGTATGGGGTCAGGCAGTCGAGTTTTCCCCTCTCCAATCAAGCCTCGCCAATTACACGGTCAACTCGCCGTCTATACCGATAGATAATTACAGTAAGAAAAAATCTTACTCCAATGTTAGAAGGTCATAGATGATTCTAAAAAGGCGTGCAAAATCGTATTAATTAACATTAGGTCAACTTCAATATTATAGATAGAGGTGTTTGTTTTTCGCAATAAGCGATAAAACCAACAAATAACGCGAATTTTGGCCGATTTAGCGAAATAATGCTAATTTCGACAGTTTTAATAAGCATCACAGATTTAGACGATTTTTGCTTCAATTATCATTTGTAAGAGATGGAAATGTAATTTTGATATGGTTTAAATAAATTTACAATATATAATTGTATTATTTACGTATTTTTTGTCATAGTTTTGATCGCTCATGAAATCTTTGCTTAAATCTCAGCTTTGATCTTTTGCAATAAATTCACAAAACTTTCTTTCCATTATGGATTATCACAAAATCTCGCCTAATTCCACGAAGAAATATATTTTTTTCCTATCATCTATCGTGTCAATATGTTTGTAATAAAAATATATTTTTTTGTTGATCTGCAGTTGTGAACGCATGTTCCTTAGGTGTAAAAAGCACAGCTTTAAATAAATTTAATTTAATATTTTGTATAATTTACAGTTAATAATATTTTGAATGCTTTTAATGTTTATGTTAAAGTGTGCCAAATATTATTCCTTTGCTTAAATGAGACCATGTGAAAATTAGTGACACCAAATTCAGGAAACATAATAAAAACTCAAAACACCACAATTTGGTTCTCAAATCAACAAATTTCAGAAAAAATGAAAACATTTTCAAACACCTCTATTTGTAGGTAATCCCGCTAATATTTATATATAATCCATTGATGGATTCTGTTCCCGTTTGAATGAGATGGACTTGCTCTGGACAATCAGCGCAACAAATGTTTGGGCAAGAACTACAATACACTTGAAACACAGGATTCGGATGATGATTGTGCAACTTTATTTTCGGCCCCTATCATGAATATAACATGGAAAAATTAAGGTATTAGTGTAAAGAGATATCTTTTACAACGTAAAGTTAATAATCTAGAGATTTTTCGTTCTCAGCAAAAGCTGAAATGCATAAATACCTCACTAGGCAATGTCCTTCGATGCTGATGAAATTAACAAGTTTTCTCATTATCTTACCATTGAAAATTTCTTTAACTACCACTCAAGTCGTTTTTATTTTGAAAAGTGCAAAATTATTCCTTGGATACTCATAAAGCAATAAATTTGTTATCGTTTCCTTTAGAAGCTTCGCCTTTGGAAATACCTCCAAATGCAACGCACTTTCCTTTCAAGGAGGATTAAGTAACTCCTCGAAGAAGCGCTTATAACTTAAACGCGAAGAAAATACCAATTTGTGCAGTCCATCGGGCTCTGCTCCACTGAATGAATAATAAAACTGTTTCACTTTTTTCTCTTTGGTGAAATTCAATCTCACTCTGCTTCTCTTCTCGTATTTACCGGAGCATGCAACGTTATGAATATTATACGCCCTTAATTAGATCCATTTTTTATTTTTTTATATTCGATTTATTTAAACGTCATCGTTGAAATTCGTTTTTTTTTTCAAGTTAATATTCAATGAAAGGCGTCTTATAGATTTTGCCTTACTTACAAACTTAAAATATGTAAATGAAGAATCCGAGTCCACATTAACTGCAACGCTAGACTTGGTATCTCTTCAGAGATTTGTCTAAAGCTTTCTTTAGATCCATTCAGCTGGAAACGCAGAGAAAATGTTTCATTTTTTAAAGTAAATATTAAGTTCTAGTTTTCTTTGTCACAGAGGAAAATGCAGCTGCGTCCTCCGGATCCATATTAGTAAAATAATGAAATGTGCTCTGAGGCTGCATCTTTAGCTCTTTCTTCACAGCCTCATTCCTTTGTTGCCAATGTATCTCTTTTTATAAGATTAGGATTTTCCAAAGATTTCGAATTAATGTGAGAGTAGAAAATTATGTTACAAGAAAATAATTGTCAGTGGTTGTAGTGCTTATAATTTGTACATGCGTTTAATGTGTGTTATTCAAATTTATTGAAACCGTATTTTCTCATGTTTTTCATCCTCATTTTTTCAACATCTTCATGCACTTCAATTAAATCTACGTGCATTGTTATTGCCTCTATCGTACAGTTGCCTTCACATCTTCAAAGAAATATGTTTTCTTGATTTGATTGAAATATGATTTTATGACTGCTATTTCTCGACTCTCGCTCATGTAATATATGTGCATTGGTCTAGAATAAAGAACAAAAGATATCTTTTCTAATGGTGATAAAATCAAGATCTCTTTATGATATTTAGTAATCAAATTGCAGAAATTATTCACAAAAGTATCATTTTCGTACATCAGCCCTCGTGAGATCGCAATTTTTGAGTTGGAATTTCTTAATATTAATACCACAATCACAGTCAAAAAATAAAAACACCAATTAGTTTTTAAACGTAGTTTTCTCATCAGACATCAGTGAATATCTGTGGGAGGCGCTATTTTTTATAAACTGAAAAAAATTCCGAGTGAATAATTAGTAATGTGTTCCAAATAAAAGTACAATTCTTATTGACAAAACAACGGGAATTGTAGGGAAAGCGATATTCATGCAATAGAAAATAATTGGGTTTAGCTATACGTAATATCAGTAAAATGAAAAGATGTTCAGAGCACATTTTGTTTGCTGTAAATGACGAGCTCTACTTGAAGCCAGTTCT
Source organism: Sympetrum striolatum (assembly GCA_947579665.1). Lineage (NCBI taxonomy): Eukaryota > Metazoa > Arthropoda > Insecta > Odonata > Libellulidae > Sympetrum > Sympetrum striolatum. The sequence goes on from OX388342.1 coordinate 13,411,915, forward strand.
ACTAGGGCTAAATTGAACCACAAAATATACCTCCGGATCTCTCGTGTTGTGATCATTTTCCTGCAGGGCTTAGATGAAATTTCCTCGTCTTCATTTGATATGTTGCTCTACTGGAAAAAATCGTTCCTTTCTCCGAATAAATTAATTCCAACGTAATCGGATCCGTCTCGAATGGCGCTAACAGCGAGCGTCAAATGTAGCGCAAGTAATTCCCGAGTCAAATGGAGGGAAGGAGAAATTCTAAAGAGAAGACTTGCTATGGAATTAAGACAATAAAGGGGAAATGTGGAGAACAGATGATATGGATAAGATCATTTAAGGAAAACATAGGCTTTCGAGTCACAATCAATCAATAAACATGAGCGCAATACATTATATAGATATCATAGTATAAGAGAAACGAATAGATCATAAAAGAAGTCATTCTTATTGAACGAATCATATTTTTGAAATCAAGACGACATTTTCCAGCTTAACAACACCGATTTACAATAAAGTCACATAGAGAACGAGACACCTCTGAGATTAACGACAGTAACTATTTCTACATAACTGTAAATAAAACTATAACTTCTTTTCATAAGCCTTGATTATGCAAATGTCGATCATTTACAACACATTTCATGTTATTCTAAGAAAACTTCTAAAGGGGCATGGAAAATGTTCGGAATTTATTAATGATACGCTTAAAAATATTTAAATCACTTTCGATCTAATTGTCTAACTACAACTTTTATAACACAAATTTAAAGCATATTTAAAGTTAATAATACTGATTGATGTTTAAAAATGATTATATGCTAATAAAGTAGCAAATATTTGTGCTTTAATCTTCAATGAGCTAAGTTTCATTTTTGAGATTATTTTTCGAACATTGAATTTAGCTTTACAATACGGTCCTCGTCTATTTTCAAATTTGAAAGTGTTAAGGCAGTTGATACGATGAAGAATCAGCAGAAAAAAATGGGAAAAATATAAGTCAACAAACTATTATAAGTAACAAAATATATTATGTATATAAATTAGAGCAAAATGATAGCAATCAAACGGAAAAATTTTAAGATGATGAAAATAATAATAAATAATAATAGTGAAATGAAACGCTGCGGAAAAAATGGAGGGCAATATAGAAGGATGAATGCTTTGTTACTCTGCGAGTGATACGTGAGTACAATCTGAACCGTATCTCAGCTCCCACATGCACCTTAAAAGATCAAAGGAAAATCTCGAAATTAAGATAAGCTGCAGCTCACGACCAAATTCATTAAGCATTTTAAAATACCTCTTTTAGTTAGCGATAGCAAATCTCAGAGTGAATGGCATAAAAGAGTCCGCAGGTGAAAAAAACATAATTGTTTCAATGCTTCAGAGTTTCTGAGACAAATACTTATTTAAGATGCATAGCTAATTTATACTGCTGTAGAGTAACACAAAGGATATAGTAATGTTTGACTGTTTAATAACAATAATTTACTAAAATATTCTTATCTAAAGTGTTTGTTGGTATCGTAGCGATTCCTACTCTAAAATAAAAGAGTTTCTTCGACCCCAGCTCTATTCTATAGTTAAGCCAGTTGAAATTCATGAAATAAATTACACATACGATATCGTAAATCGATACTTTGTTCTTTCTATGATACGATTAGTTTACAATTTTTACATTGGAGGTTAAAATAATTAATTAATTAAGTATTGTACCCTATACAATAACTTAGAAACCTCAAAATTTTCGGCAGAATCCTCAGTCAAATGTAATCCAACATATTAAGTTAATTTGATAACGCTACATATAGTTGCCCTAGAAATTAGCCCTATCCAGGATTAGTGCAGACATTAACCTCGCTAAATGTCGATTTTAGTAAAGCATCAAATTTTACGCTCGTTGATTACGAACATGGTATACTAAATGTGAGATTTGTAGAAGATCGATGAAATTGTTCGCCCTCCGAGGAATCTCTCGCCTTAACATTTAACTCCGGTGGAGGTTTACGGTGCTTCGATTCGATCTGCCAATCACGAGTATCGATTTTCCGTCAACTTGGGATCGAGAATAAAATGTCTGCTGCGAAGGAAAAGAAGGGATTTTATTGAGTGCTTATCAAGGGTTTCTGAAAAAATTGTGATGAAGTACCGAACGTAGAACTTAATCGTGGATTCGGGTAGTACAGAGGCTGGATAACGAAGGAGTTTCCGATGGAGAAGGATTAAAAAAGAAAAGAGAGAAAAGGGAATGATAAGGGCTTACAGTTTGAGTGGGACGTCTAAATTTCCGAAAACCCTTTATGCAAATGCGATTAAGTGATCCCTTACGCGTCAGGGAGCTATCCACCGAGGGACACCACTCTATAACTGGAAGGAAAAGTCTTTCCCATAGCATTTAATTTACGTTGTTTTCCCTTAAGAGGCCACGTACTTAAACCTTACAACGTTTTCACGCTTGATGCGTTGAATTTGAGCAAAGTGAAATTTTTAGCATCAATTATTGGATCGTAATTTTAAGATTATTGCATATTTGAACTGATTTTTCCCGTTGAAATATGTAGTTCTGTTGACGCCGAAGGTAATTTAAATACTAAATAATTCAGTGGTAATTCCTGAGTATTTGTATATTTTCCGCATAATCCCAATTACGCATTATTATTAATCAACCGGTATGCGAAGCGTAAGCTCTTTGTATTCTGCGTGATATAAACAAAGTATATGAGTGTGAAATATTCTTCTAACACAGCATTAAATGTGCGATTCATTTTAAGAGATATTTTTTACTAATGAAAACTCATTTAAGACATGTTACAAATGTGCATTAAGCACCTGGTATTTCTTTTCTTTTACAACTTCATTTCGAGCTAATTAACGCGATGTTCGTGCTTCAAAGTTCGAGAGAACAAGCAGACGCGCAAAACAAACAGCCGAGAAGCAGTTCTCTACAGCAATTTTGAAATTCTCTCTTAACTTTCTCCTCGTATTCGAACGAAAGGAAAAATGGAGTGGAATTTTTGTGAAACTTGCGTAAATTATTTTAGTTTCCATATAAATTGAGTTAAATGGAAAGTGGCTATGACTCAATGCGGTCTGATGATTAATTCAAATATTATGTACAATTTATTCTGTAATAATTTCATGATAATTTTATAAAACGGTTTAAGAATCATGACTAAGAAAAGGGAGCGATGAAAGCTAACTTATTCAGCAAAATAATGTCGAAGGAAGTTGGCACTGATTTACACTCGATTCAAATAAGAAGTTTGAATGAGGATATCGATTGATATATTTGAACTGACTTATTTTGATAATATTTTCTTTTTGCTGAATTTAGTGATTCTTGCATCAAATTTTAATCATCCTTTTCTTATAATTATATTTCAGAACCTTTTAAATAATTGATTAACCATCAATATATATCTATTATATATAGATGCTTCTCCGGATTCATTCATGTAACTAGATAGATAGATAGGGAGGATACAAATTCACAGCCTAAACCACAAGCGTGATTGAGTTGAAATTTTTACAACGTATTGACCATAACGTGAAACCCCCAGAAAAAAAGCGACTTTGATCCTTATTGTCATGGGTTCGGTTCCAGAAGGCCCCAACGTCCCGATTTTCTCCATAAGGATACATGGTGGGGAGTTTCGAAAATTATTTTGAGGCAGGGAGTAGGGTGTTTTTTTTAAGGGATCGCTAGAAGCCGAGCATATCCAACGAAAACCATTAAGACATCATCAAAGGTTATCCTTGGTTCGATGCTAGGTCGGGGCAAAAATCGGCCGTTTAAAATGCATTGCGGCGATTTTGAAGGTTTTTTTGGATCCTTTACCGATAACATGGATACTTGAAACTCGGCACGTTCATAGATATCATGAATATATTTCATAATAAAATTTTACATGTTCGCTGATGGTCCTTGGTTCGATCCCAGAGGGCCATTTGCTCTTCTTCATGCATTTCTTACGGAGATAACCGAAACAAATTTTAAGTACCTCCCGGTATGATATCGACTTCAAACTTTGCACAAAATAAGATCAAGTTCTTAAAAATTATACTCTGCATTCACAGCTTCCAATATGTCCTGGGTTCGACACCAGGCGTCTCTGCAATCAGAAGTTGATCCGATTTTTAGGAATTATTTTGAAACCTTTTCCAATAATATAGAAACTTGAAATTCGGCATATAGATAGAGATCATAAATAACTTTCAGAAACATGTTTTAGATTTCTAAGATCGTCCTTGGTTCGAATCCAGAGAGCCATTTACATTCGTGAAAAGTAGCACGTCGTTTGAGGTAGTTGCAGCAAATATTTCTGCTTGAATTTTCACACATAGTTAGAGATGGTGATCTTCTATTGTGGTGCATAGTAAGTTCACCAGGAAGACCCAGGTTCGATGCCAGACGATTAAATTGAAGCGAATTTTAAGAGTATTTTCAATCCTTTTTTTTCTTTTGAGGACCGACGTCAACGTCGACCGATTTAAGTCAAGGTCGACTCTAAATATATGTTATAATACCGGACCTAAGTTTAGAAAGTCAGTTTTTAATTTTACATAATTCCATGCCATGAAATTAATAGTGAAAATAAGTTATAATTTTTATCACACTGATATAGTTTTAGTTATTTTCATTCTACAAATAATTAAACATATTTTCGCTTTACCTTTTCAGTCAGGTGTGAGATATTCAATATTTTGCTACTTCACCATTTGTATTTCAACACCTCAGAGAGAACAAATACCGTAATAAGAAAGACGTTCACTTACTTAATCAGGTTAATCATTTTCGTTGACTGCGGAAAATACGATGTTGGAAATAGATATGCTTCAAAATTTAAGTCAAAATATAACATTATAAAGATACTCAATTTACCACGGAGTATACAATAATCTTTAGATTTCACTAAAGGTAATTTAGGTGACAGGCAAACACCGAATCCGCGCAACCATCTGTAAATAGTTATCTTGCTATAAGCAATTATGACGTCAACACGGGCCGAAATTCTCAATATGGTTTAATGAGAAAATTCAACAACTGCATTCATCGTTAATGGGAACGGACTTGTTTGTAACCTCAAAAATCTTTCAAAAATTTATTCTATTCTATTAAAATACTGGCAATTTCTAATCGAAATCGATATTCTACGACCAAAATTAGAAACTATATTTAATTTACTTTCTTTTGATGGTACTCCCGACTTTTAATATAGATTTTTTCCAATTAAATTTTGCAAAAGAAATAAGCCCTGCAACCGATAAAAGTGAAGTATGAGTGTATTCTTTATGGAACCGTATTATGGACTCCTGGGCTCGAACCCGGACTCTCTTAGTAAAAGAAATAGTTTTCCTAGGGGTTTCTAACTCGTAGAAACACAGTGGAGTTTGTTTCGAATCTCTAAGTCAAACCATTTCTGAAATAAAGGGGGGGACGGACGGACGGACAGACGGACTCTTTGGAAATTATATATGGATTTATCTTCGGTCATTTATATGAAAAATTGTAGGGTTTAAAAATTATAAAATTGAGGTTATTTGCACCAATCGATCAATCAGTTACCAAGAAGTTATTTGATAAAACTCGCATCATATAACTCGTGAGTCTTTTTTTATGGTAATTATTTATTTCGTTTTCGATTTCAATTTTTTTTACTTTGTTTTCCATTTAGAGAGCCGTATCGACAGAGTGAGGTTGTAGTTTACTTGGTCTAATTTTTTCAAATAAAATTAAGGTCATCTTAAAAAAGAAAATCAAACTAATAAAGTCTAGAATCAATGGCAATTCAAAATTTCATTCCATCAAGCATCAGAATAAGGCGGTCCATTTATGCTTCACTTGTTTTATTCAAATCTTGCTATAGCGACCAATATGCTTAACATCCTAGGGGAAAACATTGAGAAGAATCATTGAGAATGTATTATAAAACATTCTCCATAATTCATTATTTTCTCATTCGTAACACAAGTATATATTAAAGGTATTATCCGTGAGGAGAGTTCTCTTTCTCAAGATTTTATGTGATCGGTTTCTTAATGATGCCGATGCCACCATCGCGTACGAACCTCATGCTCTCTACTACTAAGCCTACAAGCTTGAAGGTCTGACTAGATAGCTCAATCTGCTAGAGCAATCGACCGGTAATTGAGAGATTCGGGTCCAAGCTTCTGCCCTATCACATGTTTTTTTTCATGTCCGTTTCTTATTAGAAATATTACTAGTTGTATCCCCATACGTTCAAAGTCACTTGTGTTCCTTTTTTGTTCTTTGGTGATAAAATAACCGTTACAAACAATTTTTATTCCTCTAATTTTGCTTCTTTCGTACTGATTTTGACGTAAATGAGGCTCACGTTTTCGTTTCTCAAAGCACCAAAGATGGATTTGTACTTTCACCCAAAACAAGCACATATAAGAATATTCCAGTAGAATGTTTTACTGTGACATTAATTTTCCTCACATTTACAAGCCATCCTCCCGAATGGGAACCTATAAGCTTTAAAGTATTGAACTGTCTCAAAAAGCCTGTTTTTCTTCCATAATATTTCTCTCATAGTGGAGGCATTTCCTCCAAACCTTTTAGAAAATTACGTATATCCTTTCTTCCTTTCCTCCTGTCCTTCACATGTCATTCCGTCTTATCTAACCTCCGAGTCTTCTTTTTTATCCGTCATTGACTTTCCCTCTCCCAAAATGCGGTCCGCGCGACACAAGAGCGAAACTTTTGCAGTCAGAAATGAAAAGGGCGCAATCGAGTGGAAAAATACACACAGCGAACGCCACCAAAGTCAGGAACGATTTCCATAAACAATCGAGCGTTCCTTTCGAAGAATTGGGGGGAGAGAGAGGTTTCAGAACAATTTCTATTTCTCGTATCGCTCTTAACCATCTCTTCCCTCATCTCCACTTCTCCGTTCGCATTCTGTGGGCTGTCGTTTTCCTGATGACAAAATATCCCACCACAAATATGTTTCTTTTCGGATAGTCACATTTATATTTTGTCAAATGTTTTATTTTCGCGTTTAGAAGTTTAGATATACCAAAAGAGGTCGCGATTTTTTACCGACAGCGCCGTAGAAAATAAATGCCCTCGACGCCGTAAACCATCGACGGAAATTCTTTCCAAACTCTACAAGTTTCACAAACCACAGTTTAAATTGAAAATTTACTGAGCTAGAGGGATTTAAGACATCTTCATCTTATTTAAAGACGTTCATATCAATACTAAATGTACGAACGTAAATGTAAGGCGTAAATACGAAAATATTGATATTGATTTTTCGTCGAACAGCGTTGCTGCAATTTTATCATTGTTATTTAATGCGTTTGAATCTTATTATTTAATATTTAGCAGTTCTTTCTAAACTTAGTGAACGAAGCAAAGTTTAGTTTTATGCTTTGTTAACAGGTGCAATGTATAGTTATTTCCTTAATTGCAAGGCATCCATTCCAAAATTCATATAAGATACATTAATATTGAATCTGTCACAAAAGTAATGACAGATATAGTTTAAACTGATGAGTATTTTGTTTTAACATAATTTGTTGAAATTAATTATAAATAAAGGCCATAGAAACAAAAATCGACCTTACAATCATCTTTGTTTCCTTCCTACTATCCTACTTTGTTGCAACGGCTATTCCAATAACGAAAGGGAATAATGTATAAATATTAAGGAATGATTTGGATGAATTTGCTGTAATAAAATTAACAGAATTAAAATAAAACAGATTAACTTCTGCACAAGAAAATTTTATTCGGGATTCTTTGATTAGTTTTATTTTATATCGTAGCCTCAAAATGATATTTAATTAGGTTTCTTTGTTCTTTAAGAAAGTCAGAATAACTTATTAACTTCAGTAATATATGTAGGGTAAGCAGAATAACAAAAAACAATGCGGAGGTTTGTTTTAATAAATGTTGGCCATTCAAAGGTGAACGGAGAGCATTTAAAAGAATTTTTAGTAAATGCTTTGCGATTATGCATTACTAGCACTATTTTGGTGAAATATTACTTATAACTTCTTATAAAGTGTCGATATCATAGTGTCATATCTAACTACTCATTGTATAAAATTAAACCTCATCATTACTTCAATATTTCACTGCTTTTATCAAATCCTGGCACAGTTTTCAAATCCCGACCTCACGATATAAGCATACTCAATCTACTGAGGCAAAAAACTCCGCTTCCACTTTATTTACATTTAGTTCGTCACTTTTCTTACTCTTCACCTCCCCTGTTTCATCTCCCGCAATATTTTCCCATCTTCTTCCGTTGCAATGCCTTCTCGCATCAGTTAAATAAATGAGCTGAGCCAGGCTACACAAGTGTCGCGCTAATTTGCAGTTTGCGTTTCTCCATTGAGTTCGCAGTTTTAAAATTCCGGTCTCAAGTCGAATTATTAAATAGAAAGAACGGGTGGTAGTCTAGTTGCACGCAGGAATATTGCGGAGAGGAAAAGAGAGACGTAGAGTGAAATTAGAGAGATGCTAAGCGGAGAGACACTCAAAGTATAGGCCAAGGGTCACCGCGCGAAACATTCGGAAATGGGACTCGGGTCAAGGCTTCTGCATATTTTTGTTTCATTCCGTCACTTTGAGCGCATTTAAATTTAGGACGGATTCTTTCGCAAATACACGTTTCCGTTCTTAACAGAGTTCGTCTGAACTGGTTCACTCCCATTTCGCAAGCGTGAGTTAAAGGAAAGGAAAAGAACTTTTAGAACAGAAATAAAACGAAACTTTCGTAATTTATTAGAATTGAACTTGCGACTCGAGGAGAGAGAGAAATTGGAGAAAAACTTCGTCGATACGCAAACTCGCTACGACATCAAAAGATAAGTAAAAATGGAATCATATCTGCGTGTTTCCTGGAATTCTCCAACGTTTTGCGCGTTTCCTTTCCAGCCTCCACGAGGAGAATGAAAACCCTGCTTAACGACTTGTTTAATTTACGAAGATATGAACCTATCCGCCTTCCTTCCTTCCTTCCTTCCGCTACGCAGAAATGCATAAGGAAGCGTTCATAAAACTCCTCATTCAGCGTTAGAAATATTTTTGGGGTAGCAATTTTATGAAATTTTAAAAACGACCTGAGGATTCAACCCACGCCACTCTTTGTTTCTCCCCCTTCTCCTCCACCTCCACCCTCCACCCTCCCCCTCCACCTTCGCACTTTACGGCCTTCCTCCACACCCTCTTCACTTGCCCTCGACTTAAATGAATCCCACTCCAGTCGTGGCGAAGAGATGTTTGTTTTATGAAGCTTCGGACCGCTGCCTAAAATTAATTACAGTAAACATTCTCAATAAATTCTCGAAACATAAATAATTCAAATCTCGGCTCATTTTTATTCAGGAAGGAAGTAACGCGATGCTAACGAAGGCTCGGAGATTAAAACGGCTGCTATGGGAACGTGTCTAATTGGAATAATTATCATTTTTAGATATTAAACCAGAGAGATTCGCTGCATTAACACAAAGACCCGCATATATAGGATGGCAATGGGCGCATTATACTGTAATGTCGGTGCAAAGAATTTTTCTAATTTTTATAACATTAAAATTTATTATGTGCTTTACGAATGCATCCTCAGAAAGACTTATTTTTAGGTTTGGTGATGGAATAAAATAATAGAAGCAGTTAAATTAAATAATTAATTGAGAAGTGCATTTCCATTATTTGATTCATATTGATTAATTGACTTTACTTTCCTGGAATTATTCAGCCTTTTTGAATTAAATATGCGATAGAATGACCTATGTCTTAAAAGCTAAATCGATGCATTTTGATACAATAACTAAGAGAAATTTGTGTACTATATTACGAAACTAGCTAAAGTGCCCGTTGATTCTTAACGGGGAATATGGATGTAAATTATATATAATTGACCTCTTTTCTCAAAATATAATGTAAAATCACTCATATTTGAGGAATACTTCTCGGGTTTCCAGCCGGGTAAAAATTATATTATATTAAAAGAAAGTATTACATCTTTTTATCACTCATCTTTGCATAATTCGATGGGAAATATAGTAGAAGACGAAAATTTTCCGTGAAAATCAAAATATCTTATGAAAACTCTCATAATTTGTTGCAGAAATCTATATTGTAAAGTACGAATATACATCTTCATAGAAATTTTCTACCAAACTATCTCTACAAAAGACTGTCTAGAACTCACACAATGCTTCTATTTCATTTAATTTCTCATTTAAAATAGAATAAGTGAAAGAAACTTAATTATATTTGAAAATATGGACGTTGTAGCATTTCGTACTTATCTACGATGAGTATGCATTAGTATTCACAGTCATCGTCAGGTAAAGAAAAATAAGAACCAAGTATTTATACAAGAGGTAGAAACGGAAGGTAGCGGAAATATATGGGTGAGGAAGGAAGGAAGGGGAAAAATGGGTAAATGACGAACATTGATAAAAAGGGTAAAGGAGAAAATGTGGAGAAAGGGGCGGAAGAGAGCCGAAAAACGGGGTGAGGTCGTCATAAATTGGTATATGTTAGTTAAAGTGTACTTACGTCGTTTGAGATGGATTATTTCTAATTACTCAAATGTGTTCATTTTGCAGCCATTTTGTTCGAAACGAAGTAATTGTACGGAAATATTAGATGACTGATCTTTATCGAGGGGGTGTTTTGCAGGAAGGGATTTTTCTCATTTGATTGTCAAACTTACTTTGTGCTATTTCAATCTAAGGTAAACATATCTCGACGGTTTCCATAATATGTTATTGTCCTGGACGGGTGTATTATACACAGTTGTGGTCTCTACCCAGGCCAAGTTACATAAATATGTGAAATATTTTTACTGATTAAAATAGCAATATTTCAGACAGGCTCTGAACATTCTTAATTTGGAAATGAAGAAAAAACAAAAACCAACTTCGCCTATTTGTATTTCTTCTCTCTCGCTCCTAAAAATGAAATATCAGTTAAACATTTCAATAAAAGCGTAACTGAATCGTGGCGATACGATGTGATGCGCAAACTGAACGTGGTAACTATAACTATTTACTTTTCTCATTCCTTATTGGTTTCCTTAAGTGCGGAAGTTTGTTAATAAGATCGTGATCTAGTTTCGGAAAGTTTTGCGTGAGAACAAAGTTTGAGAAGCAGTTCTATTGTAGAAAAAGTCATCCTTTCAATTTGTTTTGCTTGGAAATATTGCCGAATGGAAATTACGGTAGTAAATTTAATTTCAGTTTGTTTAAAGTTCAACAAAGTTTGTCGAAGGAAATTTACTTTGGATGTAAAGTTTTAAACAATTCATTGTATCGTTTACATAACGAGAATGAAAAACAATGAAGAGAATGAAAAGCAATAAAAAGAATCACTCAATACGTTTAGATATAACTGTGATCTACGTTAATTAAACCTTTTTCCATAAGAACCTTGATAAATTGGGTAAAGGCAACTGATGGCTACAAAAGTAAATATAAAGGCCAAAAACACTCCCAACACCAGCAAATAATATATATATATATTTCTTAATGGTTTTGGGAGTGTTTTTACCCTTTATATTTACATAAGAACCTTGACAACTTTTATATGCTACTAATATTTCTTCTCCCAACCCTCGCTTTGCTACATAGTTTTAACAAAGCCATTTACGCGATTTTCTTATATAATCATGGCTTTCCTCTATTGACCTTGCTTTCAAAGGTTTAATTGTTTTTATTATCATATGGTGAATTATTAGCTGGCGTTCTACATTTCGTTTATTTTGCGATTTATGGTAATAATTGCAAAAAATTGTCAACGAAGTCTATGTTAACGATAACGCTCTGACTCACGCCTCGGAATCCGAATTAACTCGTATTTCGTTCTTGATTCGAACATTTATTTTGCGGATTACTTAAAAGATTTTGCAGTTGTTCAGTGGTCGTCAGTATATTATCTAATATTTAAGAATTGAATGTTATGCCACCGCAGTTCGACTCTCTTTTTCGTAAAATGTCTATATATATATATATATATATATATATATATATATATATATATATATATACGAGTAAAATGTAGCTTGCATACTGCAAGCAGATCGGCAATACTAATTTCATATCGGCACAAATATCGGGTCGGTCCTCAAAAGAAAAAAAAAGGATTGAAATTTTTCTTAAAATTCGCTGAAATTTCATCGTCTGGCATCGAACCCGGGTCTTACTGGTGAACTTACTATGCAGCATAATAGAAGATCACCATCTCTAACTATGTGTGAAAATTCATGCAGAAATATTGGCTACAACTGCCTCAAAAGACGTTCTAATTTTCAAGAATGTAAATTGCTCTCTGGATTCGAACCAAGGACGATCATGGAAATCTAAAAAATGTTTCTGAAATTTGTTTATGTTTTCTATCTATATGCGGAATTTCAAATTTCTATATTATTGGAAAAGGTTTCAAAATAATTCCTAAAAATCGGATCAACATCTGATTGCAGGGACACCTGGTGTCGAACCCAGGACATATTGTAAGCTGTGAATGCACAGTTTGATTTTTTAAGACTTGTTCTTGTATCTTGAAAAGTTTCAAGGCAATAGCATGCCGGGAAGTACCTAAATTTTGTTTACATTATCTCCGTAAGAAATGCATTGAGAAGTGCAAATGGCCCTCTGGGATCAAACCAAGGACCATCAGCGAATATGTAAAATTAATTATGAAATATATTCAACATATATATCCACGTGCCGAGTTTCAAGTATCCATGTTATCGGGAAAGGATCCAAAAAAAATATTTAAAATCGCCGCAATGCATTTTAAACGGCCGATTTTTGCCCCGACCTAGCATCGAACCATGGACCATATTCGGCGATGCCTTTTTGATTTTCGTTGGATTTGCACGGCTTCTAGCGATCCCTCGAATTTCAACTCTCTCCTTTTCCGGGAAGCGCCTCAAAAAATTTTTCGAAAATCCCCGCCATGTATTCTTATGGGGAAAATCGCGAGTTTGGTGCCTTGTGGAATCGAACCCATGACACTGAGGTTCAAAACCGCAATTTTTCTGGCGGTTATACGTTATGGCCAATACGTCGTAAAAATTTCAAGTCGATGACGCTTATAGTTTAGGCTGTGAATTAGTATCCTATCTATCTATCTATCTATCTATACGAGTAAAATGTTGCTTGCATACTGCAAGCAGAACGACAACACTATTTTCATTTCGGCATCGTATCGGGACGGCCATCAAAAGAAAAAAAGGGATTGAAATTTTTCTTAAAATTCGCTGAAATTCCATCGCCTAGCATCGAACCCGGGTATTTACTGTGAACTTACTATGCAGCACAATAGAACATTACCATCTCTAACTATGTGTGAAAATTCATGCAGAAATATGGGCTACAACTGCCTCAAAAGACGTTCTAATTTTCACGAATTTAAATGGCTCTCTGGATTCGAACCAAGGACAATTTTGGAAATCTAAAAAATGTTTCTGAAAGTTATTTATGATCTCTATCTATATGCCGAATTTGAAGTTTCTATATGATTGGCAAAGGTTTCAAAATAATTCCTAAAAATCGGATCAACTTCTGATTGCAGAGACACCTGGTGTCGAACCCAGGACACATTGATATCTGTGAATACACGGTTTGATTTGCACGGACTTGATCATTCTTTGTACAAAGTTTGAAGTCGATATCGTGCCTGGAAATACCTAAAATGTGTTTCCGTAATCTCCATAAGAAATGCATTGAGGAATGTAAATGGCCCTCTGGGATCGAACCAAGGACCATAAGGGAATATGAAAAATTTGATTATGAAATATAATTATGATATCTAACGCCATGCCGAATTTCAAGTTCCTATGCCATCGGAAAAGGGTCCAAAAAAAATCTTAAAAATCGCCACAATGCATTTTAAACGGCCGATTTTTGCCTCGACCTAGCATCGAACCCAGGATATTTTCAGTAAAACTCATTTATGTTTTCGATAGATCATGACCATATATATCGGCTCCTTCAGTTTTAAGTCCCTACCTATCCGGCAAGTATTTTTTAAAAATTCTCGAAAATCAAAGCAATGCATTTAAACGGGAAAAATCGGGACTTTGGGACCCTCTGGAATCGAACCCATGACACTGAAGTTCAAAATCGCAATTTTTCTGGCGGTTGCACGTTATGGCCAATACGCCGTAAAAATTTCAGCTCAATCACTCTTGTGGTTTAGGCTGTGAGTTTGTATCCTCTCTATATATCTATTATATATAGATGCTTCTCCGGATTCATTCATATATCATACGAGTAAAATGTAGCTTGCATACTGCAAGCAGATCGACAACACTAATTTCATAACGGCATTATATCGGGACGTCCCGGAAAGGAAAAAAAGGATTAAAAATATTCTTAAAATTCGCTTCAATTTAATCGTCTGGCATCGATCCCGGGTCTTTTTGGTGAAATTTCTATGCAGCGCATCAGAAGATGATCTTCTCTAAATACGTGTGAAAATTCAAGCAGAAATATTGGCTGCAACTGCCTCAAACGAAGACCTACTTTTCACGAATGTTAATAGCTCTCTGGAATCGAACCAAGGACGATCTAGGACATATAAAATATGTTTTCGAAATGTATCTATAAGTTCTATATATATATATGCCGAATTTCAAGTTTTAATATTATTTGTAAGGGATTTAAATTAATTCTTAAAAATCGGATAATTTACTGATTGTAGAGACGCCTGGTGTCGAACCCTGGACGTATTGGAAACTGTAAATGCAAAAAATGACTTGCTAGGACTTGATATAATTTCATACAAAGTTTGAAGTCTATATCATACCGGGAAGTACCTAAAATGTGTTTCCGTTATCCCCATAAGAAATGCACTGTGGAGTGCAAATGGCCCTCTGGGATCGAACCAAGGACCATCAGCGAATATGTAAAATTTAATTATTAAATATATATATGATCTCCAACTCCATGCCGAATTTCAGGCTTCCATGCCATCGGGAAATGGTCCAAAAAAAATCTTAAAAATCGCCACAATGCATTTTAAACGGCCGATTTTTACCCCGACCTAGCATCGAACCCAGGATATTTTCCGTAAAACTCATTTATGTTTTCGATAGATCATGACCATATATGTAAGCTCCTTGAGTTTTGATTCTCAACCTATCCGGGAAGTATTTTTTTTTAATTCCCGAAAATCAAAGCAATACATTTAAACGGGAAAAATCGGGATTTTGGGGCCCTCCGGCATCGAACCCATGACACTGAGGATCCTAATCGCAATTTTTCTGGAGGTTACACGTTATGGCCAATATGTCGTAAAAATTTCAACTCAATCACTCTTGTGGTTTAGGCTGTGAGTTTGTATCCTCTCTATATATATATCTATTATATATAGATGCTTCTCCGGATTCATTCATATATCTATTATATACGAGTAAAATGTAGCTTGCATACTGCAAGCAGATCGACAACACTAATTTCATATCGGCATCATATCGGGACGGTCCTCAAAAGAAAAAAAAAAGGATTGAAATTTTTCTTAAAATTCGCTGAAATTCCATCGTTTGGCATCGAAGCCGGGTCTTTACTGTGAACTTACTTTGCAGCACAATAGAAGATCACCATCTCTAACTATGTGTGAAAATTCAAGCAGATATAATGGCTACAACTGCCTCAAAAGACGCTCTAATGTTCACGAATGTAAATGGCTCTCGGGATTCGAACCAAGGACGATTTTGGAAATTAAAAAATTGTTTCAGAAAGTTCTTAATCATCTCAATCTATATGCCAAATTTCAAGTTTCTATATTATTGGGAAAGGTTTCAAAATAATTCCTGAAAATCGTATCAACTTCTGATTGCAGAGACACCTGGTGTCGAACCCAGGACACTTTGATAGCTTTGAATGCATATTTTGATTTGTTAAAGTTTGTTCTTCTATCATGCAAAGTTTGAAGTTGATAGCATGCCGGAAAGTACCTAAAATTTGTTTTCGTTATCTCCGTAAGAAATGCATTGAGGAATTTAAATGGCCCTCTGGGATCGAACCAAGGACCATCAGCGAATATAAAAAATTTGATCCTGAAATTCATTATTGATCTCCAACTCCATGCCAAATTTCAAGTTTCCATGCCATCGGGAAAGGGACCAAAAAAAATCTTAAAAATCTCCACAATGCAATTTAAACGGCCGATGTTTGCCCCGACCTAGCATCGAACCCAGGATATTTTCCGTAAAACACATTTATGTTTTCGATAGATCATGATCATATATATAGGCTCCATGAGTTTTGATTCGCTACTTATCCGGAAAGTATTTTTTTTTAATTCCCGAAAATCAAAGCAATGCATTTAAACGGGAAAAATCGGGACTTTGGGGCCCTCTGGAATCGAACCCATGACACTGAGGTTCAAAATCGCAATTTTTCTGGAGGTTATACGTTATGGCCAATATGTCGTAAAAATTTCAAGCCATTGACGCTAGTGGTTTAGCCTGTGACTTTGTATCCTCTCTATATATATCTATCTATTATATATAGATGCTTCTCCGGATTCATTCATGTATCCATATATATATATATACGAGTAAAATGTAGCTTGCATACTGCAAGCAGATCGGCAATACTAATTTCATATCGGCATCATATCGGGACGGTCCTCAAAAAAAAAAGGGATTGAAAATATTCTTAAAATTCTCTGCAATTTAATCGTGTGGCATCGAACCCGGGTCTTACTGGTAAACCTACTATGAAACACAATAGAAGATCACCAACTCAAACTATGTGTGAAAATTCTAGCAGAAATATTGGCTACAACTGCCTCAAAAGACGTTCTAATTTTCACGAATGTAAATGGCTCTCGGGATTCGAACCAAGGCGGATCTTGGAAATCTAAAACATGTTTCTGAAAGATATTTATTATATCTATCTATATGCCAAATTTCAAGTTTCTATATTATTGGGAAAGGTTTCAAAATAATTCCTAAAAATCCGATCAACTTCTTATTGCAGAGACACCTGGTGTCGAACCCAGGACAAATTGTAAACTGTGAATCCACAGGTTGATTTGTAGAGACTTGTTCTTGTATCTTGCAAAGTTTGAAGTCGATAGCATGCCGGGAAGTACCGAAATTTTGTTTCCGTTATCTCCGTAAGAAATGCATTGTGAGGTCCAAATGGACCTCTGGGATCGAACCAAGGACCATCAGCGAACATGTTAAATTTGATTATGAAATATATTTATAATATCTATCCACGTGCCGAGTTTCAAGTATCCATGTTATCGGGAAAGGATCCAAAAAAAATCTTCAAAATCGCCGCAATGCATTTTAAACGGCCGATTTTTGCCCCGACCTAGCATCGAACCATGGACTATATTCTAAGATGTTTTTCTGATTTTCGTTGGATACGCACGGCTTCTAGCGATCCCTCGAGTTTCATTTCTTTCTCTCTCCGGGAAGTACCTCAAAAAAATTTTCTAAAATCCCCGCCATGTATTCTTATGGAGAAAATCGCGACTTTGGGGCCCTTTGGAATCGAACCCATGACCCTGAGGATCAAAATCGCAATTTTTCTGGCGGTTACACGTTATGGCCAATACGCCGTAAAAATTTCAAGTCAATGACGCTTGTGGTTTAGGCTGTGAATTAGTATCCTATCTATCTATCTATCTATCTATCTATCTATCTATCTATATAGGTATATCCATGAATGAATCCGGAGAAGCATCTATCTATTATACGAGTAAAATGTAGCTTGCATACTGCAAGCATATCGACAACACTAATTTCATATCGGCATCATATTGGGACGGACATCAAAAGAAAAAATAAAGGATTGAAAATATTCTTAAAATTCGCTGCAATTTAATCGCCTGGCAGCGAACCCCGGTCTTCCTGGTGAACTTACTATGCAGTAAAACAGAAGATAACCATATCAAACTATGTGTGAAAATTCAAGCAAACGACAAACAAACGACGTCCTACTTTTCACATACACTCCTTATGTGAGAAATTGTAATGTGCACTGGCATCGAACCCAGGAACAGCATGGTCTTATCTATTTTTTTTCTTAAACAAAGTCTTAATATACATCTTCCATCTAAGCAAGAGCTCCCTTACATATCGATAAATGCTTAAAAAAATTATGAAAAGCAACCCCATTGTATCATATATGGGGGATATACTTACCCCCCGGCACCGAACCCGGGACTTTCAGGCAATACTTGCTATGCAGCACAACAGAAAAACACCATCTCTAACCGCGTATGCAAATTCAAGCAGAAATATTCGTTACAACTGCCTCAAATGACGTCCTACTTTTCCCTTATATTCCTTATGAGAGAAAAGTTATTGTGCTCTGGAATCGAACCCAGGAATAGTACGGTCTTATAAAATTTTTTTTCTGAAACTAATTCGTACCATACATCTTCCAGCAAAGCACGAACATCCTATAATTTCAATAAGTGCATCAAAAAAAATAATGAAAAACTACTCTCATGTATTTTAAACGGCGGATTTTTGCATCGTCCTAGCATCGAACCTAGGATATTTTTCATCAAAGTCATTAATGTTTTCAATAGATCATGACCATGTATAACGGCTCCTAGAGTTTTGATTATCTTACTATACGGGAAGTATTTTCTAAAAATTCTCGAAAATCAAAGCAATGCATTTAAACGGGAAAAATCGGGATTTTGGGACCCTCTGGAAACGAACCCATGACACTGAAGTTCAATATCGCAATTTTTCTGGCGGTTACACGTTATGGCCAATATGTCGTAAAAATTTCAAGTCAATGCCGCTTATGGTTTAGGCTGTGAATTAGTATCCTATCTATCTATCTATCTATCTATCTATCTATATAGGTATATCCATGAATGAATCCGGAGAAGCATCTATATATCTATTATATATAGATGCTTCTCCGGATTCATTCATATATATACCTATATAGATAGATAGATAGATAGATAGGATACAAATTCACAGCCTAAACTACAAGCGTCATTGATCTGAAATTTTTATGACATATTGGCCATAACGTGAAACCCCCAGGAAAAAAGCGACTTTGATCCTCAGTGTCATGGGTTCGATTCCAGAGGGCCCCAAAGTCTCGATTTTTCCCGTTTAAATGCATTGCTTTGATTTTCGGGAATTTTTAAAAAATACTTCCGGGATAGGTAGAGAATCGAAAATCTAGGAGCCTTTATATATGGTCATGATCTATCGAAAACATAAATGAGTTTTACGGAAAATATCCTGGGTTCGATGCTAGGTCGAGGCAAAAATCGGCCGTTTAAAATGTATTGTGGCGATTTTAAAGATTTTTTTTGGACCCCTTCCCGATGGCATGGAAACTTGAAATTCGGCATGGAGTTGGAGATTATAAATATATTTCATAATCAAATTTTACATATTCGCTGATGGTCCTTGGTTCGATCCCAGAGGGCCATTTACATTCCTCAATGCATTTCTTATGGAGATAACGGAAACAAGTTTAAGGTACTTCCCGGCATGCTATCGACTTAAAACTTAGCATGATAGAAGAAGCAGTCTTAACAAATCAAACTATGCATTCATAGCTATCAATGTGTCCTGGGTTCGACACCAGGTGTCTCTGCAATCAGAAGTTGATCCGATTTTTAGGAATTATTTTGAAACCTTTCCCCATAATATAGAAACCTGAAATTTGGCATATAGATTAAAATCAATAATAACTTTCAGAAACATTTTTTAAATTTCCAAGATCGTCCTTGGTTCGAGTCCCGAGAGCCATTTACATTCGTGAACATTAGAGCGTCTTTTGAGGCAGTTGTAGCCTATATTTCTGCTTGAATTTTCACACATAGTTAGAGATGGTGATCTACTATTGTGTTTCATAGTAGGTTTTCCAGTAATACCCGGGATCGATTTCAGACGATGAAATTTCAGCGAATTTTAAGAAAAAATTAAATCCTTTATTTTTCTTATGAGGACCGTCCCGATGTGATGCCGATATGAAATTAGTATTGCCGATCTGCTTGCAGTATGCAAGCTACATTTTACTCGTATCTATTATATATAGATGCTTCTCCGGATTCATTCATATAGATAGATAGATAGATAGATAGGATACTAATTCACAGCCTAAACCACAAGCGCCATTGACTTGAAATTTTTACGACGTATTGGCCATAACGTGCAACCGCCAGAAAAATTGCGATATTGATCCTCAGTGTCATGGGTTCGATTCCAGAGGGCCCCAAAGTCGCGATTTTCCCCATAAGATTACATGGCGGGGATTTTCGAAAATTTTTTTGAGGCTTTTCCCGGAAACGTAGAGAGTTGAAATTCGAGGGATCGCTAGAAGCCGTGCAACTCCAACGTAAATCAGAAAGACATTGCCGAATAAGGTCCATGGTTCGAAGCTAGGTCGGGGCAAAAATCGGCCGTTTAAAATGCATTGCGGGGTTTTTGAAGATTTTTTTTGGATCCTTTCCCGATAACATGGATACTTGAAACTCGGCACGTCGATAGATATCATAAATATATTTTGTAATCAAATTTTACATGTTCGCTGATGGTCTTTGGTTCGATCCCAGAGGACTATTTGCACTTCTCAATGCATTTCTTACGGAGATAACGGAAACAAAATATAGGTACTTCCCGGCATGCTATCGACTTCAAACTTTGCAAGATACAAGAAAAGGTCATTGCAAATCTAACTTTGCATTCACACCTTACAATATGTCCTGGGTTCGACACCAGGTGTCTCTGCAATCAGAAGTTGATCCGATTTTTAGGAATTATTTTGAAACCTTCCCCAATAATATAGAAACTTGAAATTCGGCATATAGATAGAGATCATAAATAACTTTCAGAAACATATTTTAGATTTCAAGATCGTCCTTGGTTCGAATCCAGAGAGCCATTTACATTCGTAAAAATTAGAACGTCTTTTGAGGAAGTTGTAGCCAATATTTCTGCTTGAATTTTCACACATGGTTAGAGATGGTGATCTTCTATTGTGCTGCATAGTAAGTTCACCAGTAAGACCTGGATTCGATGCCAGACGATGAAATTTCAGCGAATTTTAAGAAAAATTTCAATCCTTTTTTTTTTTTCTTTTGAGGACCGTCCCGATATGATGCCGATATGAAATTAGTATTGCCGATCTGCTTGCAGTATGCAAGCTACATTTTACTCGTAATAGATATAGATGCTTCTCCGGATTCATTCATGTATCCATATATATATACGAGTAAAATGTAGCTTGCATACTGCAAGCAGATCGGCAATACTAATTTCATATTGGCATCATATCGGGACGGTCCTCAAAAGAAAAAAAAAAGGATTGAAAATATTCTTAGAATACGCTTCAATTTAAGTGTCTGGCATCGAACCCGGTCTTTACTGTGAACATACTATGCAACACAATAGAAGATCAACATCTCTAACTATGTGTGAAAATTACAGTAGAAATATTGGCTACAACTGCCTCAAAAGACATTCTAATTTTCACGAATTTTAAATGGCTCTCTGGATTCGAACCAAGGACGATCTTGGAAATCTAAAATATGTTTCTGAAAGTTATTTATGATTTCTCTTTATATGCCGAATTTGAAATTTCTATAAAATTGGGAAAGGTTTCAAAATAATTCCTAAAAATCGGATCAACTTCTGATTGCAGAGACACCTGGTGTCGAACCCAGGAGATATTGTATGCTGTGAATGCAACGTTTGATTTGTAAGGACAGGCTCCTCTATCATGCAAAGTTTGAAGTCGATAGCATGCCGGGAAGTACCTTAATTTTGTTTCCGTTATCTCCGTAAGAAATGCATTGAGAAGGGAAAATGGCCCTCTGGGATCGAACCAAGGACCATCAGCGAACATGTAAAATTTGATTACGAAATATATTTATGATATCTATCGACGTGCCGAGTTTCAAGTATCCATGTTATCGGGAAAGGATCCAAAAAAAATCTTAAAAATCGACGCAATGCATTTAAACGGCCGATTTTTGCCCCGACCTAGCATCGAACCATGGACAAGATTCGAAGATGTCTTTTTGATTTTCGTTGGATATGCACCGCTTCTAGCGATCCCTCGAGTTTCAAATCTCTCCGTTTCCGGGAAGTGCCTCAAAAAAAATTTCGAAAATCTCCGCCATGTAATCTTATGGGGAAAATCGCGACTTTGGGGCCATCTGGAATCGAACCCATGACACCGAGGATCAAAGTCGCTTTTTTCCTGGGGGTTTCACGTTAAGGCCAATATGTCGTAAAAATTTCAAGGCAACGACCCTTGTAGTTTAGCCTGTGAATTTGTATCCTATCTATATAGCTATATAGCTATATAGCTATATATATGAATGAATCCGGAGAAGCATCTATATATAATAGATATATATATATATATATAGAGAGGATACAAACTCACAGCCTAAACCACAAGAGTGATTGGGCTGAAATTTTTACGGCGTATTGGCCATAACGTGTAACCACCAGAAAAATTGCGATTTCGATCCTCAGTGTCATGGGTTCGATTCCAGGTGGCTCCAAAGTCCCGATTTTTCCCGTTTAAATGCATTGCTTTGATTTTCAGGAATTTTTAAAAAATACTTTCCGTATAGTTAGAGAATCGAAACTCAAGGAGCCTTTATATATGGTCATGATCTGTCGAAAACATAAATGAGTTTTACGGAAAATATCCTGGGTTCGATGCTAGGTCGGGGCAAAAATCGGCCGTTTAAAATGCGTTGTGGCGATTTTGAAGATTTTTTTTGGATCCTTTCCCGATATCATGGAAACATGAAACTCGGCACGTGGATGGATATCATAAATATATTTTATAATCAAATTTTACATGTTCGCTGATGGTCCTTGGTTCGATCCCAGAGGGCCATTTGCACTTCTCAATGCATTTCTTACGGAGAAAACGGAAACAAAATTTAGGTACTTCCCGACGTGCTATCGACTTCAAACTTTGCATGATACAAGAGAAAGCCTTTACAAATCAAACTGTGCATTCACAGCTTACATTATGTCCTGGGCTCGACACCAGGTGTCTCTGCAATCAAAAGTTGATCCGATTTTTAGGAAATAATTTGAAACCTTTCCCAATCATATAGAAACTTGAATTTCGGCATATAGATAGAGATCATAGATAACTTTCAGAAACATTTTTTTGATTTCCAAGATCGTCCTTGGTTCGAATCCAGAGAGCCATTTAAATTCGTGAAAATTAGAACGTCTTTTGAGGCAGTTGTAGCCCATCTTTCTGCTTGAATTTTCACACATAGTTAAAGATGGTGATGTTCTATTGTGCTGCATAGTAATTTCACAGTAAAGACCCGGGTTCAATGCTAGACGATGGAATTTCAGCGAATTTTAAGAAAAATTTCAATCCAATTTTTCTTTTGATGGCCGTCCCGATATGATTCCGACATGAAAATAGTGTTGTCGATCTGCTTGCAGTATGCAAGCTACATTTTACTCGTATATAATAGATATATATATATATAGAGAGGATACAAACTCACAGCCTAAACCACAAGAGTGATTGAGCTGAAATTTTTACGACATATTGGCCATAACGTATAACCTCCAGAAAAATTGCGATTTTGATCCTCAGTGTCATGGGTTCGATTCCAGGGGGCTCCAAAGTCCCGATTTTTCCCGTTTAAATGCATTGCTTTGATTTTCGGGAATTAAAAAAAAATATTTCCCGGATAGGTAGAGAATCAAAACTCAGGGAGCCTTTATATATGGTCATGATCTATCGAAAACATAAATGAGTTTTACGGAAAATAACCTGGGTTCGATGCTAGGTCGATGCAAAAATCTGCCGTTTAAAATGTATTGTGGCGATTTTTAAGATTTTTTTTGGACCCTTTTCCGATGGCATGGAAACTTGAAATTCGGTATGGGGTTAGATATCATAAATATATTTCATAATCGATTTTTATGTTTTCCCTGATGTTCCTTGGTTCGATCCCAGAGGGCCATTTACATTCCTCAATGCATTTCTTATGGAGATAACGGAAACAAGTTTTTGGTACTTCCCTGCATGCTATCGACTTAAAACTTAGCATGATGGAAGAACCAGTCTAAACAAATCAAACTATGCATTCATAGCTATCAATGTGTCTTGGGTTCGACACCAGGTGTCTCTGCAATCAGAAGTTGATCCGAATTTTAGGAATTATTTTGAAACCTTTCCCAATAATATAGAAACTTGAAATTTGGCATATAGATTGAGATGAATAATAACTTTCAGAAACATTTTTTAAATATCCAAGATCGTCCTTGGTTCGAGTCCCGAGAGCCATTTACAATCGTGAACATTTGAGCGTCTTTTGAGGCAGTTGTAGCCAATATTTCTGCTTGAATTTTCACACATAGTTAGAGATGGTGATCTTCTATTGTTTTTCATAGCAGGTTTTCAGTAAGACCCGGGTTCGATGCCGGACGATGACATTTCAGCGAATTTTAAGAAAAAATTAAATCCTTTTTTTTTCTTTTGAGGACCGTCCCGATATAATGCCGATATGAAATTAGTGTTGTCGATCTGCTTGCAGTATGCAAGCAACATTTTACTCGTATATATATATATATATGAATATATGATATATGAATGAATCCGGAGAAGCATCTATATATAATAGATATTCATATCTATCTATTATATATAGATGCTTCTCCGGATTCATTCATATATATACCCAGATACCCAGATACCCAGATACCCAGATAGGATACAAATTCACAGGCTAAACCAAAGGCGTCATTGACTTGAAATTTTTACGACGTTATGGCCATGAGGTGTAACCTCCAGGAAAAAGCCGACTTTGAACCTCGGTGTCATGGGTTCGATTCCAGAAGGCCCCAAGGTCGCGATTTTCCCCATAAGATTACATGGCAGGGATTTTCGAAAATTTTTTTGAGGCACTTCCCGGAAAAGGAGAGAAATGAAATTCGAGGGATCGCTAGAAGCAGTGCATATCCAAAGAAAATGAAAAAGACCATTGCCGAAATTGAGTCCATGGTTCGATGCTACGTCGGGGCAAAAATCGGCCGTTTAAAATGCATTGCGGCGATTTTGAAGATTTTTTTTGGATCCTTCTCCCGATAACATGGATACTTGAAACTCGGCACGTGGATAGATATCATAAATATATTTCAAAATCGAATTTTAAATGTTCGCTGAGGGTCCTTGGTTCGATCCCAGGGGGTCCTTTGCACTTCTCAATGCATTTCTTACGGAGATAACGGAAACAAAATTAAGGTACTTCCCGGCATGCTATCGACTTAAAACTTTGCGTGATAGAAGAACAGGTCTTTACAAATCAAACTGTGCATTCACAGCTTACAATATGTCCTTGGTTCGACACCAGGTGTCTCTGCAATTAGAAGTTGATCCAATTTTTAGGAATTATTTTGAAACCTTTCCCAATAATATAGAAATTTGAAATTCCGCATATAGATAGAGATCATAAATAACTTTCAGAACATGTTTTAGATTTCCAAGATCGTCCTTGGTTCGAATCCAGAGAGCAATTTACATTCGTGAAAATTAAAACGTCTTTTGAGGCAGTTGTAGCCAAATATTTCTGCTTGAATTTTCACACATAGTTAGAATCTGTGATCTTCTCTTGTGCTGCATAGTAAGTTCACCAGAGAGACCCGGGTTCATTGCCAGACGATGAAATTTCAGCGAATTTGAAGAAATATTTCAATCCTTTTTTTTCTATTAAGGACCGACCCGATATTATGCCGATATAAAATTAGTGTTGTCGATCTGCTTGCAGTATGCAAGCTACATTTTACTCGTATATATATATATATACGAGTAAAATGTAGCTTGCATACTGCAAGCAGATCGGCAATACTAATTTCATATCGGCATCATATCGGAACAATCCTCAAAAGAAAAAAAAAAAGGATGAAATATTTCTTAAAATTCGCTAAAATTTCATCGTCTGGCATCGAACCGGGTCTTACTGGTGAACTAACTATGCAGCACAATAGAAGATCATCATCTCTAACCATGTGTGAAAATTCAAGCAGAAATATTGGCTACAACTGCCTCAAAAGACGTTCTAATTATCACGAATGTAAATGGCTCTCTGGATTCGAACCAAGGACAATCCTTGAAATCTAAAAGATGTTCTGAAAGTTATTTATGATCTCTATCATATGCCGAATTTCAAATTTCTATATTATTGGGAAAGGTTTCAAAATGATTCCTAAAAATCGGATCAACTTCTGATTTCAGAGACACCTGGTGTCGAACCCAGGACATATTGTAATCTGTGAATGCAAAGTATGATTTTTAAAGACTTTTTCTTGTATCTTGCAAAGTTTAAAGTTGATAGCATGCCGGGAAGTACCTAAATTTTGTTTCCGTTATCTCCGTAAGGAATGCATTGAGAAGTGCAAATGGCCCTCTGGGATCGAACCAAGGACAATCAGCGAACATCTAAAATTTAATTATGAAATATATTCAACGTATATATCCACGTGCCGAGTTTCAAGTATCCATGTTATCGGGAAAGGATCCAAAAAAAATCTTCAAATTCGCCACAATGCATTTTAAACGGCCGATTTTTGCCCCGACCTAGCATCGAACCATGGACCATATTCGGCGATGTCTTTTTGATTTTCGTTGAATATGCACGGCTTCTAGCGATCTCTCGAATTTCAACTCTCTCCTTTTCCGGAAAGTGCCTCAAAAAAATTTTCGAAAATCCCCGCCATGTAGTCTTATGGGGAAAATCGCGACTTTGGGGCCCTCTGGAATCGAACCTATGACACTGAGGTTCAGAATCGCAATTTTTGTGGAGGTTATACGTTATGGCCAATACGTCGTAAAAATTTCAAGTCGATGACGCTTCTAGTTTAGGCTGTGAATTAGTATCCTATCTATCTATCTATCTATCTATCTATCTATCTATCTATCTATATCCTTGAATGAATCCGGAGAAGCATCTATATTTAATAGATAGATGCTTCTCCGGATTCATTCATATATATAGCTATATAGGTATATAGATAGGATACAAATTCACAGGCTAAACCACAAGCGTCATTAACTTGAAATTTTTACGACGTATTGGCCGTAACGTATAACCACCAGAAAAATTGCGATTTTGAACCTCAGTGTCATGGGCTCGATTCCAGAGGGCCCCAAAGTCGCGATTTTCACCATAAGAATACATGGCGGGGATTTTCGAAAATTTTTTTGAGGCACTTTCCGGAAAAGGAGAGAGTTGAAATTCGAGGGATCGCTAGAAGCCGTGCATATCCAACGAAAATAAAAAAGACATCGCCGAATATTATCCTTGGTTCGATGCTAGGTCGGGGCAAAAATCTGCCGTTTAAATTGCACTGTGGCGATTTTTAAGATTTTTTTTGGATCCTTTTCCGATGGCATAGAAACTTAAAATTCGGTATGAGGTTAAACACCATAAAAACATATCTTAATCGAATTTTACATATTCGCTGATGGTCCTTGGTTCGATCCCAGAGGGACATTTGAATTCCTCAATGCATTTCTTACGGAGATAACGAAAACAAATTTTAGGTACTTTCCGGCACGATATCGATTTCAAACTATGCATATAGAAAGATCAAGTCCATACATATCAAACAGTGCATTCACAGCTATCAATGTGTCCTGGGTTCGACACCAGGTGTCTCTGCAATCAGAAGTTGATCCGATTTTTAGGAATTATTTTGAAACCTTTCTCTATATTATAGAAACTTGAAATTCGGCATATAGATAGAGATCATAAATATCTTTCAAAAACATTTTTTAGATTTCCAAGATCGTCCTTGGTTCGAGTCCCGAGAGCCATTCACATTCGTAAAAATTAGAACGTCTTTTGAGGCAGTTGTAACCAATATTTCAGCTTGAATTTTCACACATAGTTAGAGATGGTGATGTTCTATTGTGTTGCATAGTAAGTTCACAGTAAAGACCCGGGTTCGATGCCAGACGATAAAATTTCAGCGAATTTTAAGAAAAATTTCAATCCATTTTTTTTTGATGGCCGTCCCGATATAATGCCAACATGAAAATAGTGTTGTCGATCTGCTTGCAGTATGCAAGCAGCATTTTACTCGTATACCTATATAGATAGATAGGATACAAATTCACAGCCTAAACTACAAGCGTCATTGATCTGAAATTTTTATGACATCTTGGCCATAACGTGAAACCCCCAGGAAAAAAGAGACTTTGATCCTCAGTGTCATAGGTTCGATTCCAGAGGGCCCCAAAGTCCCGATTTTTCCCGTTTGAATGCATTGCCGTGATTTTCGGGAATTAAAAAAAAATACTTTCCGGATAGGTAGAGAAGTAAAACTCAAGGTGCCTATATTTATGGTCTTGGACTTTCGAAAACATCAATGACTTTTACAAAAGTTATCCTGGGTTCGATGCTAGGACGATGCAAAGATCTGCCCTTTAAAATACATGGGAGCCGTTTTTCATTATTTTTTTAGATGCACTTATCGAAATGATAGGATGTTCGTGCTTGGCTGGAAGATGTATGGTACGAATAAGTTTTAGAAAAAAATTTTCATAAGACCGTACTGTTCCTGGGTTCGAAGCCAGAGCACAATAACGTTTCTCTCATAAGGAATATAAAGGAAAAGTAGGACGTCATTTGAGGCAGTTGTAACCAATATTTCTGCTTGAATTTGCATACGCGGTTAGAGATGGTGTTTTTCTTTTGTGCTGCATAGAAAGTATTGCCTGAAAGACCCGGGTTCGATGCCAGGCGGTAAAAATATCACCCATATATAATACTATGGGGTATCTTTTCATAATTTTTTTATGCATTTACCGATATGTAAGGGAGCTCTTGCTTAGATGGAAGATGTATATTAACACTTTGTTTAAGAAAAAAAATAGATAAGACCATGCTGTTCCTGGGTTCGATGCCAGAGCACATTATAATTTCTCAAATAAGGAGTGTATGTGAATAGTAGGACGTCGTTTGAGGTAGTTGCACCTAATAGTTTTGCTTGAATTTTCACACAGAGTTTGATATGGTAATTTTCTATTTTGCTGCATAGTAAGTACACCAGGAAGACCGGGGTTCGCTGCCAGGTGATTAAATTGCAGCGAATTCTACGAATATTTTGAATTTTTTTTTCTTTTGATGTCCGTCCCGATATGATGCCGATATGAAATTAGTGTTGTCGATCTGCTTGCAGTATGCAAGCTACATTTTACTCGTATATATATATGGATACATGAATGAATCCGGAGAAGCATCTTTCTATTACCTATCCGAAAAGTATTTTTTTTTAATTCCCGAATATCACGGCAATGCATTTAAACGGGAAAAATCGGGACTTTGGGGCCCTCTGGAATCGAACCCATGACACTGAGGTCCAAAATCGCAATTTTTCTGGAGGTTACACTTGATGGCCAATATGTCGTAAAAATTTCAAGCCAATGACGCTTATGGTTTAGCCTGTGACTTTGTATCCTATCTATATACCTATCTATCTATCTATTATATATAGATGCTTCTCCGGATTCATTCATATATCATATATATATATATACGAGTAAAATGTAGCTTGCATACTGCAAGCAGATCGACAACACTATTTTCATGTCGGCATCATATCCGGACGGCCATCAAAAGAAAAAAAAAGATTGAAATATTTCTTAAAATTTGCCTAAATTCCATCGTCCGGCATCGAACCCGGGTCTTTACTGTGAACTTACTATGCAGCACAATAGAACATCACCATCTCTAACGATGTGTGAAAATTCAAGCAGAAATATGGGCTACAACTGCCTCAAAAGACGTTCTAATTTTCACGAATTTAAATGGCTATCTGGATTCGAACCAATGACGATCTTGGAAATTTAAAAAATGTTTCTGAAAGTTATTTATGATATCTATCTATATGCCGAATTTCAAGTTTCTATATTATTGGGAAAGGTTTCAAAATAATTCCTAAAAATCGGATTAACTTCTGATTGCAGAGACACCTGGTGTCGAACCCAGGACTCTTTGATAGCTGTGAATGCACTGTTTGATTTGTATGGACTTGATCTTTCTACATGCAAAGTTTGAAGTCGATATCGTGCCGGGAAGTACCTAAAATTTGTTTCCGTTATCTCCGTAAGAAAAGCATTGGGAAGTGCAAATGGTCCTCTGGGATCGAACCAAGGACCATAAGCTAATATGTAAAATTCGATTATGAAATAAATTCATGATATCTATCGACGTGCCGAGTTTCAAGTATCCATGTTATCGGAAAAGGATCTAAAAAAAATCTTTAAAATCGTCGCAATGCATTTTAAACGGCCGATTTTTGCCCCGGCCTAGCATCGAACCAAGGACAATATTCGAAGATGTCTTTCCGATTTTCGTTGGCTATGCACGGCATTTAGCGGTCCCTCGAGTTTCAACTCTCTGCTTTTCCGGGAAGTGCCTCAAAAAAATTTTCGAAAATCCCCGCCATGTAATCTTATGGGGAAAATCGCGACTTTGGGGCCCTCTGGAATCGAACCCATGACACTGAGGTTCAAAATCGCAATTTTTCTGGAGGTTATACGTTATGGCCAATATGTCGTAAAAATTTCAAGCCATTGACGCTAGTGGTTTAGCCTGTGACTTTGTATCCTCTCTCTATATATATATATATATATGAATATATGATACGAGTAAAATGTTGCTTGCATACTGCAAGCAGATCGATAACATTAATTTCATATCGGCATTATATCGGGACGGTCCACAAAAGAAAAAAAAAGATTGAAAATATTCCTAAAATTCGATGAAATTTCATCGTCTGGCATCGAACCCGGGTCTAACTGGTGAATTTACTATGCAGCACATTAGAAAATCACCATCTCTAACTATGTATGAAAATTCAAGCAGAAATATTGGCTACAACTGCCTCAAATGACGTTCTAATTTTCACGAATGTAAATGGCTCTCTGGATTCGAACCAAGGACGATCTTCGAAATTAAAAACATGTTTCTGAAAGTTAATTTTGATGTCTATCTACATGCCGAATTTCAGGTTTCTATATTATTGGGAAAGGTTTCAAAATAATTCCAAAAAATCGGATCAACTTCTGATTGCAGAGACACCTAGTGTCGAACCCAGGACATATTGTATACTGTTAATACAAATTTTGATTTGTAAAGACTTGTTCTTCTATCATGCAAAGTTTGAAGTCGATAGGATGCCGGGAAGTGCCTAAATTTAGTTTCCGTTATCTCCGTAAGAAATGCATTGAGAAATGCAAATGGCCCTCTGGGATCGAACCAGGGACCATCAGCGAATATAAAAAATTTGATTATGAAACATATTCATGATATCTATCCACGTGCCGAGTTTCAAGTATCCATGTTATCGGGAAAGGATCCAAAAAAAATCTCAAGATCGCCGCAATGCATTTTAAACGGCCGATTTTTGCCCCGACCTAGCATCGAACCATGGACCATGTTCGGCGATGTCTTTTTTATTTTCGTTGGATATCCATGGCATCTAGCGATCCCTTGAATTTCAACTCTCTACCTTTCCGAGAAGTGCCTCAAAAAAATTTTCGAAAATCTTCACCAGATATCCTTATGGAGAAAATCGGGACTTTGGGGCCTTCTGGAATCGAACCCATGACACTGAAGTTCAAAGTCCGATTTTTTCTGGAGGTTACACGATAGGGCCAATATGTCGTAAAAATTTCAAGTCAGTGGCCCTTGTGGAACATGCTTAGACTTTTGATGCCCTATGAATGAATGAATGAGTGAGTGTGTATATAGGTATATCCGGAGAAGCGTCTATATATCTATTATATATAGATGCTTCTCCGGATTCATTCATGTATCCATATATATATATATATATATATATAGAGAGGATACAAACTCACAGCCTAAACCACAAGAGCGATTGAGCTGAAATTTTTACGGCATATTGGCCATAACGTGTAACCACCAGAAAAATTGCGATTTTGATCCTCAGTGTCATGGGTTCGATTCCAGGGGGCTCCAAAGTCCCGATTTTTCCCGTTTAAATGCATTGCTTTGATTTTTGGGAATTAAAAAAAAATACTTCCCGGATAGGTAGAGAGTCGAAACTCTAGGAGCCTTTATATATGGTCATGATCTATCGAAAACATAAATGAGTTTTACGGAAAATAACCTGGGTTCGATGCTAGGTCGATGCAAAAATCTGCCGTTTAAAATGTATTGTGGCGATTTTTAAGATTTTTTTTGGACCCTTTCCCGATGGCATGGAAACTTGAAATTCGGTATGGGGTTAGATATCATAAATATATATCATAATAGATTTTTATGTTTTCCCTGATGTTCCTTGGTTCGATCCCAGAGGGCCATTTACATTCCTCAATGCATTTCTTATGGAGATAACGGAAACAAGTTTAAGGTACTTCCCTGCATGCTATCGACTTAAAACTTAACATGATGGAAGAACCAGTCTAAACAAATCAAACTATGCATTCATAGCTATCAATGTGTCCTGGGTTCGACACCAGGTGTCTCTGCAATCAGAAGTTGATCCGAATTTTAGGAATTATTTTGAAACCTTTCCCAATAATATAGAAACTTGAAATTTGGCATATAGATTGATATCAATAATAACTTTCAGAAACATTTTTTAAATTTCCAAGATCGTCCTTGGTTCGAGTCCCGAGAGCCATTTATAATCGTGAACATTAGACCGTCTTTTGAGGCAGTTGTAGCCAATATTTCTGCTTGAATTTTCACACATAGTTAGAGATGGTGATCTTCTATTGTTTTTCATAGTAGGTTTTCAGTAAGACCCGGGTTCGATGCCAGACGATGAAATTTCAGCGAATTTTAAGAAAAAATTAAATCCTTTTTTTTTCTTTTGAGGAACGTCCCGATATAATGCCGATATGAAATTAGTGTTGTCGATCTGCTTGCAGTATGCAAGCTACATTTTACTCGTAATAGATATGAATGAATCCGGAGAAGCATCTATATATAATAGATAGAGAGGATACAAACTCACAGGCTAAACCACTAGCGTCAATGGCTTGAAATTTTTACGACATATTGGCCATAACGTATAACCTACAGAAAAATTGCGATTTCGAACCTCAGTGTCATGGGTTCGATTCCAGAAGGCCCCAAAGTCGCGATTTTGTCCATAAGAATACATGGCGGGTATTTTCGAAATTTTTTTTGAGGCACTTCCCGGCAAAGGAGAGATTTAAAATTCAAGGGACCGCTAGATGCCGTGCATATCTAAAGGAAACCATAAAGACATCTACGAATATTATCCTTGGTTCGATGCTAGGTCGGGGCAAAAATCGGCCGTTTAAAATGCATTGTGGCGATTTTTAAGATTTTTTTTGGACCCTTTTCCAATGGCATAGAAACTTGAAATTCGGCATGAGGTTGGATACTATAAAAATATATCATAATCGAATTTTACATATTCGCTGATGGTCCTTGGTTCGATCCCAGAGCGACATTTAAATTCCTCAACGTATTTCTTACGGAGATAACGGAAACAAATTTTAGGTACTTCCCGGCACGATATCGACTTCAAACTTTGCATATAGAAAGATCAAGTCCATATAAATCAAACAGTGCATTCACAGCTATCAATGTGTCCTGGGTTCGACACCAGGTGTCTCTGCAATCAGAAGTTGATCCGAATTTTAGGAATTATTTTGAAACCTTTGCCAATAATATAGAAACTTCAAATTCAGCATATACATAGAAATCATAAATAACTTTCAAAAACATTTTTTAGATATCCAAGATCATCCTTGGTTCGAATCCAGAGAGCCATTTAAATTCGTGAAAATTAGAACGTCTTTTGAGGCAGTTGTAGCCCATTTTTCTGCTTGAATTTTCACACATAGTTAGAGATGGTGATGTTCTATTGTGGTGCATCGTAAGTTGAACAGTAAGACCCGGGTTCGATGCCAGACGATGATATTTCAGCGAATTTTTTGAAAAATTTCAATCTTTTTTTCTCTTAAGGACCGTCCCGATATGATGCCGATATGAAATTAGTATTGCCGATCTGCTTGCAGTATGCAAGCTACATTTTACTCGTATATATATATGAATGAATCCGGAGAAGCATCTATATATAATAGATATATAGAGAGGATACAAACTCACAGCCTAAACCACAAGAGTGATTGAGCTGAAATTTTTACGGAGTATTGGCCATAACGTGTAACCACCAGAAAAATTGCGATTAGGATCCTCAGTGTCATGGGTTCGATGCCAGGGGGCTCCAAAATCCCGATTTTTCCCGTTTAAATGCATTGCTTTGATTTTCGGGAATTTAAAAAAAATACTTCCCGGATAGGTAGAGAATCAAAACTCAAGGAGCCTTTATATATGGTCATGATCTATCGAAAACATACATGAGTTTTACGGAAAATAACCTGGGTTCGATGCTAGGTCGATGCAAATATCTGCCGTTTAAAAAGCATTGTGGCGATTTTTAAGATTTTTTTTGGACCCTTTCCCGATGGCATGGAAACTTGAAATTCGGTATGAGGTTAGACATCATAAATATATTTCATAATCGATTTTTATGCTTTCCCTGATGTTCCTTGGTTCGATCCCAGAGGGCCATTTACATTCCTCAATGCATTTCTTATGGAGATAACGGAAACAAGTTTAAGGTACTTCCCGGCATGCTATCGACTTAAAACTTTGCATGATAGAAGATCCAGTCTTAACAAATCTAACTATGCATTCATAGCTATCAATGCGTCCTGGGTTCGACACCAGGTGTCGCTGCAATCAGAAGTTGATCCGATTTTTAGGAATTATTTTGAAACCTTTCCCAATAATGTAGAAACTTGAAATTTGGCATATAGATTGAGATCAATAATAACTTTCAGAAAACTTTTTTAAGTTTCCAAGATCGTCCTTGGTTCGAGTCCCGAGAGCCATTTACATTCGTGAACATTAGAGCGTCTTTTGAGGCAGTTGTAGCCAATATTTCTGCTTGAATTTTCACACATAGTTAGAGATGGTGATCTTCTATTGTGTTTCATAGTAGGTTTTCAGTAAGACTCGGGTTCGATTCCAGACGATGAAATTTCAGCGAATTTTAAGAAAAAATTAAATCCTTTTTTTTTTCTTAAGAGGACCATCCCGATATGATGCCGATATGAAATTAGAATTGCCGATCTGCTTGCAGTATGCAAGCAACATTTTACTCGTATAGGTATATCCATGAATGAATCCGGAGAAGCATCTATATATAATAGATAGCGAGGATACAAATTCACAGGATAAACCACAATCGTCATTGACCTGAAATTTTTACGACATATTGGCCATAACGTGTAACCTCCAGAAAAATTGCGATTTTGAACCTCAGTTTCATTGGTTCGATTCCAGAGGGCCCCAAAGTCCCGATTTTTCCCGTTTAATTGCATTGCCTTGATTTTCGGGAATTTTTTAAAAATACTTTCTGGATAGGTAGAGAATCAAAACTCATGGAGCCTATATATATGGTCATGATCTATCGAAAACATAAATGAGTTTCATGGAAAATATCCTGGGTTCGATGCTAGGTCGAGGCAAAAATCGGCCGTTTAAAATGCATTGTGGCGATTTTTAAGATTTTTTTTGGACCCTTTCCCGATAACATGGATACTTGAAACTCGGCACGTCGATAAATATCATGAATTTATATCATAATCAAATTTTAGATGTTCGCTGATGGTCCTTGGTTCGATCCCAGAGGGCCATTTGCACTTCTCAATGCATTTCTTACGGAGATAACGGAAACAAAATTAAGGTACTTTCCGGCACGATATCGACTTCAAACTTTGCATATAGAAAGATCAAGTCCATACAAATCTAACCATGTATTCACAGCTATCAATGTGTCCTGGGTTCGACACCAGGTGTCTCTGCAATCAGAAGTTAATCCGATTTTTAGGAATTATTTTGAAACCTTTGCCAATAATATAGAAACTTCAAATTCGGCATATAGATAGAGATCATAAATAACTTTCAGAAACATTTTTTATATTTCCAAAATCGTCCTTGGCTCGAATCCAGAGAGCCATTTAAATTCGTGACAATTAGAACGTCTTTTGAGGCTGTTGTAGACCATATTTCTGCTTGAATTTTCACACATAGTTAGTGATGGTGATGTTCTATTGTGCTGCATAGTAAGTTCACAGTAAAGACCCGGGTTCGGGGCCAGACGATGGAATTTCACCGAATTTTAAGAAAAATTTCAATCCATTTTTTTCTTTATATGGCCATCCTGATATGATGCCGGCCTTAAAAATAGTGTTGTCGATCTGCTTGCAGTATGCAAGCAACATTTTACTCGTAATAGATATAGATGCTTCTCCGGATTCATTCATATATATAGCTATATAGCTATATAGGTATATAGATAGGATACAAATTCACAGGCTAAACCACAAGCGTCATTGACTTGAAATTTTTACGACATATTGGCCATAACGTGTAACCTCCAGGAAAAAGCCGACATTGAACCTCGGGGTCATGGGTTCGATTCCAGAAGGCCCCAAAGTCGCGATTTTCTCCATAAGAATACATGGCAGGGATTTTCGAAAATTTTTTTGAGGCACTTCCCGGAAAAGGAGAGAGTTGAAATTCAAGGGATCGCTAGATGCCGTGCATATCTAAAGGAAACCATAAAGACATCTACGAATATTATCCTTGGTTCGATGCTAGGTCACGGCAAAAATCGGCCGTTTAAAATGCATTGTGGCGATTTTTAAGATTTTTTTTGGACCCTTTTCCGATGGCATAGAAACTTGAAATTCGGTATGAGGTTAGATACCATTAAAATGTATCATAATCGAATTTTACATATTCGCTGATGGTCCTTGGTTCGATCCCAGAGGGACATTAAATTCCTCAATGCATTTCTTACGGAGATAACGGAAACAAATTTTAGGTACTTCCCGGGACGATATCGACTTCAAACTTTGCATATAGAAAGATCAAGTCCATACAAATCAAACAGTGCTTTCACAGCTATCAATGTGTCCTGGGTTCGACACCAGGTGTCTCTGCAATTAGAAGTTGATCCGATTTTTAGGAATTATTTTGAAATCTTTGCCAATAATATAGAAAATTCAAATTCGGCATATAGATAGAGATCATAAATAACTTTCAGAAACATTTTTTAGATTTCCAAGATCGTCCTTGGTTCGAATCTAGAGAGCCATTTAAATTCGTGAAAATTAGAACGTCTTTTGAGGCAGTTGTAGCCCATATTTCTGCTTGAATTTTCACACATAGTTAGAAATGGTGATGTTCTATTGTGCTGCATAGTACGTTCTCAGTAAAGACCCGGGTTCGATGCCAGACGATGGAATTTCAGCGAATTTTAAGAAAAATTTCAATCCATTTTTTTCTTTTGATGGCCGTCCCGATATGATGCCCACATGATAATAGTGTTGTCGATCTGCTTGCAGTATGCAAGCTACATTTTACTCGTATATAATAGATATTCATATATATCATATATTCATATATATATATATATATATACGAGTAAAATGTAGCTTGCATACTGCAAGCAGATCGGCAATACTAATTTCATATCGGCATCATATCGGGAATATCCTAAGAAGAAAAAAAAAAGGATTGAAATTTTCTTAACATTCGCTGAAATTTCATCGTCTGGCATCGAACCCGGATCTTACTGGTGAACTTACTATGTAGCACAATAAAAGGTCACCATCTCTAACTATGTGTGAAAATTCAAGCAGAAATATTGGCTACAACTGCCTCAAAAGACGCTCTAATGTTCACGAATGTAAATGGCTCTCGGGACTCGAACCAAGGACGATCTTGGAAATTTAAAAAATGTTTCTGAAATTTATTAATGATCTCAATCCATATGCCAAATTTCAAGTTTCTATATTATTGGGAAAGGTTTCAAAATAATTCCTAAAAATCGGATCAACTTCTGATTGCAGAGACACCTGGTGTCGAACCCAGGACACATTGATAGCTATGAATGCATAGTTTGATTTGTTAAGACTGGTTCTTCTATCATGCTAAGTTTTAAGTTGATAGCATGCCGGGAAGTACCTAAAATTTGTTTCCGTTATATCTATAAGAAATGCATTGAGAAATGTAAATGGCGCCCTAGGATCGAACCAAGGACCATCAGCGAATATGTAAAATTTGATTGTGAAATATATTTATAATCTCCAACTCCATGCCGAATTTCAAGTTTCCATGCCATCGGGAAGGGGTCCAAAAAAAATCTTAAAAATCGCCACAATACATTTTAAACGGCCGATTTTTGCCTCGACCTAGCATCGAACCCAGGATATTTTCCGTAAAACTCATTTATGTTTTCGATAGATCATGACCATATATAACGGCTCCTAGATTTTCGATTCTCTACCTATCCCGGAAGTATTTTTTAAAAATTCCCGAAAATCAAAGCAATGCATTTAAACGGGAAAAATCGAGACTTTGGGGCCCTCTGGAAACGAACCCATGACACTGAGGTGCAAAATCGCAATTTTTCTGGCGGTTACACTCTATGGTAAATATGTCGTAAAAATTTCAAGTCAATGACCCTTGTGGTTTGGCCTGTGAGTTTGTATCCTCTCTCTCTATATATATATATATATATACGAGTAAAATGTAGCTTGCATACTGCAAGCAGATCGACAACAC
The DNA here is from genome assembly GCA_947579665.1 of Sympetrum striolatum. Lineage (NCBI taxonomy): Eukaryota > Metazoa > Arthropoda > Insecta > Odonata > Libellulidae > Sympetrum > Sympetrum striolatum. Next base: position 13,450,538 of record OX388342.1, read on the forward strand.
TATTTTCATAACGGCATTATATCGGGGACGATCCCGGAAAGGAAAAAAAGGAATGAAAATATTCTTAAAATTCGCTTCAATTTAATCGTCTGGCATCGAACCCGGGTCTTTTTGGTGGAATTTCTATGCAGCACATCAGAAGATCATCTTCTTTAACTATGTGCGAAAATTCAAGCAGAAATATTGGCTGCAACTGCCTCAAACGAAAACCTACTTTTCACGAATGTTAATAGCTCTCTGGATTCGAACCATGGACTATCTAGGAAAAATAAAATGTGTTTTCGAAATTTATCTATAAGTTCTATATAAATGACGAATTTCAAGTTTTAATATTATTGTGAAGGGGTTTAAATTAATTCTTAAAAATCGGAAAATTTACTGATTGTAGAGCCGCCTGGTGTCGAACCCAGGAAATATTGGTAGCTGCGAATGCACAGTATGACTTATTAGGACTTCATCTTATTTAATACAAATTTTGAAGTCGATATCATGCCGGGAAGTACCTAAAACGTTTTGCTGTTATCTCCATAAGAAATGCATGGAGGAATGTAAATGCCCCTCTGGGATCGAACCAAGGACCATCAGCGAATATGTAAAATTTGATTATGGAATATATGTATGATCTCCAACCTCATGCCGAATTTCAAGTTTCCTTGCCATCGGGAAAGGGTCCAAAATAAATCTTAAAAATCGCCACAATGCATTTTAAACGGCCGATTTTTGCCTCGACCTAGCATCGAACCCAGGATATTTTCCGTAAAACTCATTTATGCTTTCGATAGATCATGAACATATATGTAGGCTCCATGAGTTTTGATTCTCTACCTATCCGGGAAGTATTTTTTAAAAATTACCGAAAATCACGGCAATGCATTTAAACGGGAAAAATCGGGACTTTGGAGCCCCCTGGAATCGAACCCATGACACTGAGGATCAAAATCGCAATTTTTCTGGTGGTTACACGTTATGGCCAATACGCCGTAAAAATTTCAGCTCAATCACTCTTGTGGTTTAGGCTGTGAGTTTGTATCCTCTCTATATATATATATATATATATATGGATACATGAATGAATCCGGAGAAGCATCTATATATAATAGATATGAATATATATATGGATACATGAATGAATCCGGAGAAGCATCTATATATAATAGATATATAGAGAGGATACAAAGTCACAGGCTAAACCACTAGCGTCAATGGCTTGAAATTTTTACGACATATTGGCCATAACGTATAACCTCCAGAAAAATTGCGATTTTGAACCTCAGTGTCATGGGTTCGATTCCAGAGGGCCCCAAAGTCGCGATTTTCCCCATAAGATTACATGGCGGGGATTTTCGAAAATTTTTTTGAGGCACTTCCCGGAAAAGCAGAGAGTTGAAACTCGAGGGACCGCTAAATGCCTTGCATAGCCAACGAAAATCGGAAAGACATCATCGAATATTGTCCTTGGTTCGATGCTAGGCCGGGGCAAAATTCGGCCGTTTAAAATGCATTGCGGCGATTTTTAAGATTTTTTTTTGATCCTTTCCCGATAACATAGATACGTGAAACTGAGCATGTGGATAGATATCATAAATATATTTCATAATTAAATTTTACATGTTTGCTGATGGTCCTTGGTTCGATCCCAGGGGGCCATTTGCGGCAAGAATCCGTAAAGTATCCAAACTAAAGCGTATTTACCAGAGTACCGCATCCATTGACTCATTCGCACGATCAAATATCCTCTCCATATCTTTGATATGGAATTTCTGAACAGCAACAGTGATAGTGACCGTATACATAGCTTAAAAACGGCGATTTTAAAGAGTTAAGGTCCTAAAAACTAAAACAATCCAACGAAGCCGACGTGCTTCCAGGCCCAGCAGCTCGGACCCGGATCGTGCAGCGCGATCGAAAAATCGCGTTTATTTTCGTGGTCGGTAACGTTCATATAAGATCTATGCTGGATATTCTTAAAATACTCTCACCCAATACTCTTGTGTAATTTCCCGCTGCACATATTTTTTAAACAAAAGATATCGACTACTTTATGTCAAAATTTGTCTGAAAGAAGCGTCCGCCATTTTGTGATGGAACACTACACAAATATTGACCAATATCCTTGAAACTGATGGATATTATAGATAAAGTACCATTCTGATCGAATATAATGTTTTTTATTCCACTAAATTCCTTCCACAAGTCCACTATTAGCTTAACTTATAAGATTTTCGAAGAAAAATAGAATCGGGCGTGTTTTTGAAAATTTAGTCATGTTTGACCCTTCGTATCTAAGTAACGCATACGATTTATGGAAAACGACTTACTGTTCCATAATCGTCAATCATTTGGCTGTATATATGCAAAGTTTCAAATTTGTATCTCAAAAAAAGCAATTTTGGACTTTTGTCCGGCTTTTTTCGATTTTGGACCACAGTGGACCGTCCCGAAAGGTTGCCGACATTAAATTGGTGTTGTCGATTTGCTTGCAGTATGCAAGCAACATTTTACTCGTATATATATATATATATATATATATATATATATATATATATATATATATATATATATATATATATATATATATATATATATATATATATATATATATAAAATTTATGACAGTACGACTTTCAATGTGCCACGGAAGAGTGAAATATAAATCAACCTTTTTATTCGCCTTTTACTAAGGAATTTCTAAATATATAAAGGCTCAAACAGAGTAATCGATTGCTACAGTTAATAGAGTTCACACAAGAAAAAAATATGTAATTATAAACGTTATTATGATTGCAAACATCCAATAAAATGATACAAAAGAGTGAGGAAGTAAATTTATTACTCCTTAATTTTGTTAATGCAGTGAAACTGGAAATAAAGTTATTTGCGTTATTCCATAATATTCTTTCTTTCTCACCGCGACAATCAAAAACGGCATTAAAAAAGCGGTATCTCCAAAATAACTATTTAATTAGAATATGCTAACTCCAATGATATATTTTAGATTTCAAAAGAATGCGTGGAATTCAGCAGAGAAAAGAGGAATATAAAGAGTGGGTAGAATCATTCCAATTATCAGCGAATAAATATTTTATTTTAGCTGGGACGTTATGAGTAGTCTAGGAAATAAAAACCGCAACTGCTATAAATTGCGCTGAACCGACGCAAAGCGCTCCTCTTTGTCTTTTGATCGCATAAAATGCGACAGTTTCGGCTTTAAAAGCTCCTCTCGAAAAATTGAGGGCAAAATACTCGGCGCTAAGAACTGGAATAATTATAAACGAAGTCACGCTTGAAAATTAAAGTGAACGCATTATTTGTGATAAATTCACTCACATGAAATCAAGTTATGAGATTCTTATTAAATTATTTAAAGAAAATTATTCTATAATATTAAAAGTTACGGAGGTGGTCAAAATGCAGTGTAAATCTATCGCAAAAAGTTTAGAAATGATGACAAATCCACAAAATTTATTAACAACCAGTTTTGCGATAAGTTTCCATCGTCAGCTTCACGATAAAACTTCCATATTTTTTCATTTTAACAATTTAAAAGTTTAAGTTAAAAACTGTTTTACTTTGGACCGGACGATGAAAACTCAATGCCGAAACTGGTTATCTAGTTAGAATTAATTTTGTGAAAAAGTAAAATTCTCATTAGTAAGTAATATAATTTTCCTTCAAAAAATGTGAACGACTTTATCGGATATTTGGATATATTCCGTCTTATTCGTAACTTTTTCTTGATTTCAAAAGTGAATCGTTTCAAGTATAAATATGATATGTTCAAGCTCAACTTTACGGAAGGGCGCCATGTTAAAGAAGCAACCCACTTGGTAATATCAACAGGCTTTTTATTTTTTAAAGGCGACTTATTTTATCTACAGATACTCTATTAGTAATTCCTCAAAAAAATAAAGTCTGTAGATATTACTAAATGTGTTGCTTTTTTATAGGTTTCATGTTTATTTCATGATAATCTGTTTTGCAGTTATTTTCAGTTTCTTATTTACAGCCCTCCTCCAAAAAATTCAAATTGTTTGAATATTCAAGCTTTTAAGGAGAGAGTTAGGTATTTTGCACATAAGGGCGTGCACCCAGGAAAAATCCCAAGGAAAAACGGACTTGAAAAAAGACTGACCGGGCCGGGAATCGAACCCGGAATATACCTCTATCCGGGAGGCTGCCTAGACCATCTAGGCTACCCGACCAGAACATTTCAACGAGCCGTTTTGGGGACTTTGTGCGCAAGGGCAAGTGTGGTCCATTTTTCCTTGGGATTTATTCAAGATTTATTGGAAAAAAAGTGAAGACTAAGTTTGGTAATGATACGTTTTCTATAGAGTCTGTATATATTCTGTTATGAATTGAGTTGATAGAAAAGGCAGGTGGATTTGAGCTACAGGTAAATCTCTAAAAGGTAGAAGCTCTGAACAAAGTCAACCTTTCTGGAATAAACAAATGAAAATAATCCCTTTCGAAATGTAAAATTCGACTAAATGGGAAAATTATAGAAATGGATTGTTGGATTCACATGGTTGAGAGTTAAAAATCAGTTTTATTTCGTATTAAAATGTATGAACTATGATTTTTACTGTATAATTTTTCAAAATTAGTATTTTTGTTAGCTCTTGGTCTCAAATAAACAGAATTTGATACAATTAAATTCAAGGTTATATCCAGACTTAAGTGAATACAACATACAAGATTTTCATTGGCCCCGTCTAATTTTGAGAGGATTGTATGTTTGAGAAATACTGCACTTAATAACGAAAATCTTCATTATTTCCATCAGTGCTATCTTTCGTATTCGAAATAAAAGGCAATATTTGTACATACCTTGTTTTAATTCACTCTCTCTCATTTGTAAGAGATTCTACTGTATCATATATTTGATATTATATAACATTAACATGGAATTAATCTCGCTTTGAAAACTCTATACGTATTTTTAGAGACGGAAATCGCAAGAATGGGAGAAAGGCATGTTTGTCGGTTGCTAAGGGAAATGCCATCCCCGTACGAATTTAAGGTTTCCCTATTCTCTTTTATTACTCTCGTATACTACCGAGAAAATATGGCTCATTCATCCCCATCTTTGCAAGTCTTCCTGACGATAAAGCCTTAGATGACAAGATGTAAAGTACAGCACATATAGTGTATTATCGTCGTATTGGCTTAGTTTTAGTGCAGATGTTTGAATCCTTATAAACATGAGCGTGTAGATACCAAAGTTCCCGTGCGCAAATTTCTTTCACCCCAAATAAAACCGCAGTTTTATTTTTTCATATCGGGGCAATTTCTATTTTTATTCTTTCTTGTACGTGAAATTTTGTTTATCATGTTTCCAAAAGATCCGGGTGATAATCCGCTTTAACCCTGGAGGAGGGGAGAAACTAGAGAACCAAGAGAATAATGACATCGACTTTTTAAAAATATTTTCGCTGCAAGGATTTCAATACTAATGTATATATAGATGTATTCCTCGCTCCATTGATTTCTTTCATATGGATTCAAAGTGATAATAAGCTGTTGTTAAGTTTATTATGGAGGGATTTTTGCTATACGTAAGTGTTGATTGAAGTAAAACTATATTTTAACTTCGTTGGTTTCTGACGACCTTCGTTTAATTGCACGAAAAAAACTGGAAAGTAGTAATAGACTACTGCAACAATAGGTAACCATTTGAGCTCACGGTACTAAAATTATCAATTATGTTTTCGATGCATAGATTGATGAATTATATTTTTCTTTCATTTTGATCAAGCTTGTTTGTTCAGTGCTATAAAATATCTTCCAATAAATCTTATTTGCTCATCAGAGTATATTAGGTGCTATTTTTAATGCTAAATTTAGTTTTGGCCTGAAAAGAGCAACTTGAAAGAAATAATTTTGGTATAGTTTCTTAAATCCGACTCTTAATTTTCTACACATGTAATAGCTCTTTCTATTTCAATGATTTGCCGTTTGTATTTCGGTTCAAGTCAGGAATAGATGTATCTTACGTTCATTTCTTCTAGTTTATAGAACCAAAAGGAGTACACATTCCGAGGTACGTTGTGATGCGGTGAATCTTGAGTTCCTGAATATTTTAAACGAAAATTCCGCGGAACGAAAGGGAAGGTTTGCAGGAAGGATAGTTTCCGACGTCGCTTTCTCTCGCCATTCCGCATGTTTCTCATCTCCCTGTTTTCTCCCGCAATAAGACTCGAATTCCAACCTCTCCAGGAACGCGGACCCTAATCCCAATTGAAGCCGGACTCCGGAAGGAATGAGCGGAATCGTATCTTTTGCCACACTCGACCCTTCCATTTGATATTCGCGAAATCTGCTAATCCGACTCAGTCCAGCTGGCCAGAAAAAGCTCCAGCGCGGAAGCGATAGTGACGTATTCATTCCCAAAGTCACTCGGACGCCGTTATTGAAAATCGAAGAGCGGCTGAATAATTAGCCCGAGTATCGAGACGTGGGATCCAGAGCGCAAGTTGAAGATTGTTGCTGGAATAGTTCCGACGGCCGCGGAGATTATGAAAAGTTCCCTTTGGCTCTCTCTTTAAGGGGAAACGGACGCAATCTCGCGAGTTATTTCCGCTAGTCTAATGGGGTTGACCGCACAGGCGCCCGCCCACGGATTCGTCAATATTCCGGAGTTAGTCGGAATGGCTGCTTTATGTCGTTATTTATGCCTCTCTGTAGATTCTTCGAGTAATATCGTATTTTCCGTCAAAGTAATCTATTCTCTGGGAAGTATACTGGCCTTTCAGCTTAACAACTACATGAACCTGTGTCTTAATGGTCACAAAGAAATATTCGGCTATTATTTCCACTACGAATGTAAACTTTTCGAAGTTTACGTACGTTACTTCTAGGTAATTTATACAAAACTATATTCATATAAACTAATCCACGCTAATTACCTCGTAAATCAACTCGCAAGAGCTTATTGCACAAACGTGACACTATTTTCTTAAAAATTTCATTTGCGTTAATCCAAAATAGTATGCCAATATGAGGTAATTCCGGGTGAGATACCCAACCGGGGAAGATGCCCCAGTCGTAGTTTTTTTATGGAAGACCACAAGATTGCTCTGCTGAAGGTGTTTATCAGTTAGTTAGAAGGCACCTGTCTATCTGAAAGAGTTTCGCGGCGATTAATTATTTTTTACGCAGTTTTATAGCATCATTTCAAGTAGGTACTGTTTTTTTCCGCCCAGTTAAAAGATAGAGTATAATGTTTCTGGTTGGCATCAGGTTAAATGCTTGATTATTTTGAATTAAATGGCGAAAACTTGTAGCAATGGGTTCATCTAATATTCATGTGCAGTGACTGGCCATCATGGACAAAGTGTCGCCCCACTGGCTGTAAGGGCATCTCTCCCGTACTGAAAGGATAGATGCCCCAGTGCTATATTTAGGTGTATGTGCCCTATTAGTATCAATTTAACTTTAAGGTGATACTGATAAAGGTTTTTTTCAAGAAAACGTTTGTAATCTACATTTTAATTTCAATTCAAATTTAAATCCACGGTCTAATGCATTTTATGCACGACCAAAAGATGACGTACTGTTTAGTAAACACTAGAGTGGAGCGTTTTGCCACTTTTTTCTGATCGAGATTTAATACCCATAAAAAGTGGCCCACTCACACGGACATTACAAACATGATTTTTTTCAAAATCAAGTAATATCTTCTGTGAGAATTAAATCTCTAAAGGAGGCTGAGATGCTTCCTATGGAACTAGAATTTTAGGCGTATTCAGACTTCTAAATAGGTTTTAAGTTAACTATAATGTTTAGTTATATAGTAATTTCAAGTTAAATTTAACAATTTCGTCATATAACAAGCTCTTTCCAGATGAAAGTCAGTTTACGTTAATAGGGCGTCTATCAAACAGAGGTCTCACCCAGACATTCGGGAGAGATGGCCAAATGCATGGGTGCAGAAAATTAATATTTTGGGTGAAAATGTTATTAAGCAAAATTTGTTTACATACTGTTAATAATCAATAAATTGCATACTCTTTCACGCGTTTTCACATTCTTGTTTTCACTTACGTCATTGTTATGAAGTAATTTCCTTAGGTGGGACATCTCTACCGGAACTACCTTATATGAATTTCCTTACAATTACTTTTACAAAGGAATATTTGGCTGGATGTTCACCGTAAATCCTCATAAAGTAGATTAGATTAGTAGATTTACTACGACACTTCATTAAGATTTGTAAATTATAGAATTATACTTTTATTTTTCATATTTTTCGCATTCTGTTGGTACACACTGGCAAACCGCCTGCATTTCACTGCTGTCTACTTTTTTCTAAAATTAAGATGGAATATTTCCTTGATAGTCCAATTCATATGTCAAAATTTACCCTCACAAGTGAAAATTCTGTCTAAACAACCCTAAACTCCGTTACCTGAAAAGCGATCTCGGAAATTCCCATCTCGAAGAAACTGAACAAGGAAAGCTTTTTCCATGGAGCAAATCTCGACGGCAATATTCATTTCGCATCGCAGGAAATTCGTAATAACAGCGGAATAATATATATAGGCGATACATCAAACGGTAAGTCCGAAGTATCGGGAGAACCAGAAGACGAAACTGCATGCGGCTTTTTAACGCGCCTCATAAGATAGATCCCATTGCAGTAGGAAACGGGGAAAAAAGATCTGCGGTCAAAGTAACTCGCTCACGGCGGAGAGAAGTTCGCTCCCCAACACGCCTTTTAAAAAGAAGAACGAAAGAGTGAAAGAGAAATGAGGTCGTTGCTTTCATTTGGACGTGCGAGTGTGTCGCTCAACACTGTTTTTGTTTCATTAAAAGTTTAAAAATAAATTCGCGTATTTATTGACCGAAATACTAAACTGCTAAACGGTGTTTAGATCCACCTGTTGCCTAAAGAAGAAAAAGAAATTTTCTCATCGAAAGATAAAGGCCTAAAGATCCTTGCTCCATGTCTGCTTCGGGAAACAGCCGTGTGCATCGTTCGGCAACCGCTCACTTCCCACCCGTCGAGGCTATTACATGAAGCTTGCGATGTTTCGACTATAAATATATTTTCAATGACTTTCCTGACTCTACCTGCTTCCTATACGAAAGAATTCAAAACATCATATTATTTGTTCAGATGTACCACGATAGTATTTAATTCCAAAATGATGAATCCGAAGACACAACACCGGAGGCAAAACTATGTGCTCAGCGAAAATATCCATTTATTGTTTTAAATTGCGCAATATATCTGCGCTGTAAGTTCGCTTAAAGATGATATTTTGCTAGTCGTGCATTCTCTTAGTTTCTCATCGACTGCACGATTGTCTGTCTATTGCTCCCTTGCCTTTAGTACTTATTTGTGAACCGTTATTGATATTTTAGGTTAATTATACGCTGTTATAATGTGAGAATAATTTTGGAGGGTATCTTTACGGTTAGACGAGTTTTCACTCACTATCTGTACTAGGTTTGATTTTGAACTCATCGCATTTTTTCAATTTAAGAGCTGACTATTCATCGCGAAATTTTGCGCATATAAGAATAATTGTATTTTTACAAAAACCTCTCCACATCCTCACCACCAGATGTCCTATGAAAATTCCACAGATCGCTGTTGGTATCATCAAATAACTTTGCAGTAATACAATTCAAGTCTCTAGATGTTAAAAAAGTGGTAATTTTATAACGATTGAGATATATTTTCATTCTATTTAAGTAAATTATACGAATTTAAATGTAATTTAACCGATATGTCCTGACTGTAATTCGTGGAAAGACATCTTAGGTTGAAAGAAAAAACTTTGTAATCTCTAAAATAATTTATTTTGGATAATATGCGGACAATAATTATTGTGGAAATTACGAAGCTTTTTCTTTCAACCTTCAATATAATTCATTGTATTTAAGCTCTTTCCCGCTGAGTTGATGCAATAGAATTTAAAATCCATCATAAATGAGAAATGTATTCCTTAATTAAATTATAGACTTGAAATTATTTGCGCAATTCTCTTGGATTTGTTCAATGTTAGAATTAGATCCTCTTACGTATCATGCAACATCGAACGGATTTATGTCAGTTTCCCTCTCAGTTTCTCCAACGTCCTCCTAGTTTTCACATTCTCTCCGAGTCTGTCACTTTCTCGCTAAATATTCCTCCGCATATGTCTCTTGGAGTGTTGCGCCGGCGCTCTTATTTTATTTCCCGCCTCCGGAGTACTCTTTTCTTATTACTAATTTAAGTGCTCTTTTGCCTCAAAGGAAGATTGCTATCAGGAGTGTCTTCCTTCTTCGCTCTTTTATTTCACACCGCAGGGATATCCTGCTCAGGAACATATTCCCTTTTTCCACGAGATGCCGAAAAACAACGGAAAAACACCAGGAAAACGCGTTTTTTTGTATGTGCACTCGATTCTACTCTGGAACCCCATTTTTGCATTGTAGTCACTACTGATGATAAGAAAACACCCATGAGACACTTTTTTTTGCCCGAAGACGGAAAAAGAGATAATTTTATAAGACCGAAGCTGGATCATTACATTTGGAGGCTCCAATCGTCATAGAATTCTCTAACTTGCCATTTGTAGGTCAATATTTCCTCAGCGTTTTATGCTATTAGTTAGTATTGTATATACACGCACATAATCGGAATTCGTTGAAGTTTTTACAGCGGAAACGTAAAAAGAAATATCTCAATGGAGTGTTCCATAAAGGAATAATCAGTGTGTTTAGGTGTAAAATAAGGGTGAATTGCTATAAAATCCACAAAAATCACTTAAAAGAGAGTATTTGATGAATTGAATTTCGTTTACGTACGTAAAGTGTAACCTTGGCACAGAAAAAATAAATCTCTATTAACAGAGTCTTATTGTTTCATCTATACGGAAGAAATGTCTATCCAAGAGGATCATTCGATGTCAATTTTTGCAGATACCACAAAAGTATTTTGTAATTTGTTACTAAGAGTAAAGCAATATCTTTTTAGGGTAATTTTTCACTCCTAAACATGTCTCAGTGCTGCCAACTAAATCCACCCACATGCCAATATGACTTACCGATGGTCTTTTTGCCCTACGTTTGCGAATAACTTTCACCGTAACCCCTCCTCGTTGCTGTCTCTGCAGCCAAATAATTTTTGATTCTGGTACAGAAATGTATAAGAATATCTACGAATTCGTACAACTGTTGCTACATTTCACATCAACTCTTTCATCTTTCTTCACAATTACATCTTCATCGATCTTTCCATGAGCCGGTGTGTGGCAGGGGGTGATCTTTACTTGATCTGCCTCTTCTATTTTTAGGATGGAGACTTCCTTCGCCCTACTTATCTCGTCTTACTCTCTTCGTTCAATTATTTTCGTGATCGATACTGTCAACTTTATTTACCTGATCCTTCATTTATTTTTAGCTCCATCATATTCACCCTCTAAGTTATTCCTAGAAAATCCAACTTCACCGTTATCAATAGACTTTTATTCTTCTGTTTTATTTTCCACAGTTCCTGAAGGATTGGCGACGAAAGGATCAATTGTATAAGTAATATACACATACCTTATATCATCTTTTAAATAATTATAAGATATTTAAAATTTTATCATAAGCCTTTCGTAAATATCATCTATTCTTCGTTGACACCAAGAGTGAAATATAGACGGAGGGAAGGGGGGGACATTCGGTAGCAACAGAATTGAATTTTAAAAGTGGATCCTCATACTCAACACTTCCGCCCTCTAACTGTATTATGATGTTGAGCGTAACTACATCTACATCTACATTAATACCCTGCAAGCCGCCTTTCGGCGTGTGGCAGGGGGTATAAACACCAGTTGAATCTATATTACTTCCTTATTCGGTTATTGTCACGTATTGTTCACGGAAAGAATGAATTTTTAAAACGATTCGTCCTAGCATCTATTTCTCTTAACTTACGTTCATTATCGGATCGACCGAGGTAGCAGGGGCGTTGCATGATACCGATTGTATCTTCCGAAAATGTAGTTTACCTGAATTTATTAAACAATCGCAGTCTAGCTTCCAATCAGCTGTATTTCAAACTATGCCAGTTTTATCTCTAATGAACAATTCGGTAAATATCTTACCGATACCAGGCCATTAAAGTCTCATAGCACACCTACGCCTTCCAGCAAAATAATGATGTATTTCATAATATTCTCTCTTTCGGATTGTTCGATGAATCGGTATTTGCGGATTCGAATCCTCGTTGTACTGCGTGACGAGGCTCAAAAATCTCGAAACGAGGTCAAATAAAAGCAGGGAACATTTCATATCGGGCTAAACTGTCTCATTGCGAGTTTTTTATTCGAACGAAAAAATGAAGTCTAAGTAGCTGTAAAGTGTCGCATTCAGTGGAATATACCAATCGATAATTTTGATGCAGCTCATTTCCAGAAGTCGGTCATATTTAGACTGTACTTTCACGCATTAACAAGGGAAAAATCACTTTTTACTTTTCTATATGGTACTTTTATCCGTAAAGACCTACATATCATGTTTCGTAAACTTATTTTGCCATTAAATTCTCTTGTAATATTTCTCTATATGCAATAATTGTGATGTGGATGTTAGGGAAGCTCGCAAATCAGTATTTTTAAGTGCGCCCGGGGAGACAGCATCGCGCTCTCGGCTAATTTATTAATTCCGAGAAAACTTCGTTTAATCGTTTAAGACGACTATTCATAAACCGAGTCTCTGTTATGGTAGACTCAACCCAACGCAACCCTCTAAAGAAAGATTAACCGAGACAGATTAGTGTGCCGTACGCTTCCAGGACACAATGCCCCGCTTAAGGAAGTCAAAGAATGTCTTTAAAAAATGAGTTTAGAAAGGGAAAGATATAACAGCTCCAATTTCCCTTCCGCTTTAAGAAAGTTCGCGAGATTTGCTGGATAATTAAATTAAATTTTGTCGCCATTATTTCAGCAAGTCTGAAATTTCTCTCTTTCAAGTAGAGTTTGAGCCACATTTCATTCTTTCGCGGTTTAAGAAATTGCCAGAGACGCCTCGTAAGATACATTTACCAACTGTTCTTTACGATTAAACTAAAAGAGATTTTAAGTACCATAATAAAATGAAAATTGTGGCGCAAAACGGTGCATTCAATGGAGTTAAAAAATATTCACAAACAGTGCTGGCTTCAGCCTCCAATCCAGGAAGAAATTATTCAACAATTACCCATCAACAAAATACCCATCAACTTCTTTTAATAATTTCTATTTCCAATTTCAACAATTTGATATTAATAAATTTATGGGAAAAAGTAGTTCCAACTCTTAATATTTAGGATTCTCTGATGATTTTTTATCCTGTTCACTTATTTTCAATTTTAAATCTTTATTTTGAAAGAATGTTTCCTCTTCTGGTGAAGGTTTTTGTATATTTTTTGCCTCTACTTCTAAAGAGAAAGTCTATTAGAAACAGCGTAAGTCTGTGCAAATACTACATTTGTGGAAGCAAGCTGCTTTTGCGATAAGCACGGCCCGAATATCCTCCCTTTCGAGAAATTTTCATTCGAGCTGATTAAAGTGACCCGGCGTAGCAATGGCTTCCCTCAACGACTGTACGAAAGAGAAAAGCCAACGTAAGGTGGAAGCCTCGCTCGAATTTCTTAATTTCGCAGCATCTCCGTTGATGAAACCTCTCGAGGCTCGTAGATATGGGAAAATTTCAAACGGAATCCTCAAAAAATGTTGGAGAAGTTTTCCCTTCAGCCTTATCGTAGACATTGTGAGGAATTCTCCGAAATTAGACGGTTCAAATTGTGAGGGACGGCAGAATAATCGATATCCGATGTTAAATAGGAACGGTAAGTAATTGGCGGGGGCGCATTCATTTCGCAATCGATATCCCTTGAAATCCAAATGGCTCTAAAATGAGAGAGGGTCGAAGAAGAGGGAATTTTTAAGGGAACCCGAAATTACGAATCCCGCAGCAAAAAATGCAGACTTGAAGAGACGCGTCGGCATCATCTCTCTCCTTTATTTGATTCGCACCTTCCTCCATGTGAAAATTACCACTCTCTGCTTCAAATTTTCATTTATCACATGCAGTTATATGTTGTGAAATCATTGAGAATTCAGTAAACCTTTGTTAGAGTTGCACAGTGAACTCTATCACTGGACCCGAAATGAATTTGAATCTAAAATGTGTGAACATGTTGGTTGAGGATCAGCGATTTCAATATTTGCATCCTCGCATTCTCAAAAATGTATACGAAGTTTGAGAAAACACTGTGCGATAAAACTTTATCGAGTACTTCTTTACTTTATTGACCACAATTTATTAAATATTTTTCGAATTTGCTAAAACAATACGCTGGGGATATTTAATTTAATTTGCAAAATTGGAGAAGATTTAAATTTCCTCGATTCTTCGTCGTCCTTTATTTTTCCGAGTATTTTAATGTATTGTCAGTGGATTTAAGTCTAAATTAGTCTATATTAACTGAAACTCTCAAAAGCTAATCACTTGTGTAATTGTTTTACCCAATCCATCTTAGTTTTTATAATCTCGCTAACTGTACAGGAAAATATTTTCGCAGCTTTGTTTGGAACGTACATACCTTTCTTCCAGTTATTTATCCTTGAATCATCAAAGAAGTAGTATTGTTAAAAGTGCTTCTCAGGTCGTTTCGCACATTGCCTCCCACCATGTATCGAACCGCTTTCACCAAAGGCAAATGCGCTGGAGGAACTTAACTTCACACTTAACTATCCGGGAGCCTCTAAATCTTCAAATTTTGCAATTTTCATATACTACCTAAAAAGCAAGATCATTCTATAAATGTAATCAGATAATTCATTGATTGGAAGGGTCATGAATGGCCAGAAAGATAAAGTGTCAGCCATGAACTTCAAAATTACTGGTAAATATTCCTAACAAATCAAGGTTGCTATATGTTGTATTGCTTCCACAAAACTCATGAATTGGTACGGAAATCGGCTCTGGTAGATATAAGTATGATCGGATTGGAGGAGACTCACGTTTACGAGTTTAATCGTGGGATAGCCCTATTTTGGCCGAAGCCGGTCGTTAAGTAAATAGTTGGTGGAACTTGTGAAAAACTGTTTGGTTTATTTAGAACTTTCTCACGGCTTTTTGCGATATCCAGCTAATTCATATTGATTATATCAATCGGCTAATTAATGAGAGTTGAACGAGATCTTCATTTCTACTCCGATTAATTTCCTATAGAAAGATATTCAACTCTGTCTACATTAACTAAACCAGTGATCTTTACATTTATGCTCCAAATTAATTTAAATTGAATCCATTTCGAGTCAAATTTTCTTTTCCTTCTTTCAGCCCCCCCCCCCCCCTCGAAGTTTTTTAGTCAGCTTCTTCTCCTAATTTCCTAATCCTTTATCTCGGTTTTTTTCCTCGCAATTTGCATTTCCCCTTGATTTCCTCTCTTTCCTCAAATCCCCCGTTTTTCCAATCTCTCTTCAGATCTCTCTATTCCCTCCTTTTATCGTCTATCTGCTCGTCACAAATGAAACATCCGTACGAGAGGGCGTTCTAATTTGCCACTGGTTGGTGGTTTGCCGGACAACCGCTGCCTTGTCGCTTCTGTCGCTCGCCATGATCGATTGCTGTCACGTGCGTAGCAATGGGTACAGATCTCGCCTAATGTCGAATTACTCAAAGGGATTATCTCGCTCCTTTGATTCTATGAATGCTAATTGAACCTTGGGTGGATTAATCAAATGCGCTGTTATTAGCAAAATTCTCTAGGTTGGCACGAATGGGTTTTCATTTTAATCCATGGAAATGAATTACAGTTTCACCAATGCTTGATTTTGAGGTCAGAGTTCAGCTCGGAGTGCAATGGAGACGTTACAAGCTGAAACAGTTCCACGGCGAAAGAGCTTCGTTAAATGCGGTCAAATTCAGGGAATTCTACGGATTCGCTGCAGAAGTAGGAAAGAAAAGGATTTTAAATGGCAACTGGCCACACTATTAATCATTTCCTATGATTTATGTAATAGAGTTTCATTGGTTTTAATACCGATGATTGAAGAGATGTCGTCCGCATAATGTTAAACACATATTAGCGCAAAATTATGGAGATAAAAGTCGATTTGATATTTACTCTACGCAGTGGAAATGTCGAGATGAATAATCACAACGAATACAAAATTATATTATATGTAATGAATTCCCATATGAAGTGGTCTCATTAATTGATAGAAAGCCAGTAAATTACTCGTGAAATTACGTATGCACTACACAAATGCTAATTCTGAATGTTTAGCCATTTTAGTTCTATAAACATTCATAATCATTAGTAGGGAGTGCTTCAGAAGCCATCGTATTCCATGCAGGCTGAATCTATAAAAACCGGTCGGTCCCTTTTCACTCAACCTATTTCCTTTAAGCTCCCAAAAGTATTGGTCAAATATGAAATTCGAAGATGAATTACATTTGAAATTTAGATAAAACACTTACCATAAGTTTTCGGTCCGTAAATATACATTCCTTTTTAATTAAGAACATTTCTTTCCGGAAGCCCGACAGACAAGTAAAAACGAGCACACCTAAAAACCATAATCACTCGGTAACGCCTATCAATTGATTTTATTGGTAAGAAATTCAATTTGGAACTTTCCGAAGGAGTAGCTCCCCAAGGAAATAAAGAGTGGGAAGATACGAGTGGTCAGTGTTCCATATACTCTCATAATTGATTTTAAGATTCCGGTCACATCCCGCGTTATGATCTCAGCTCAGGGAATGGACTAGTGGCGTTTCCGAGTGTTGGTTGCTCTTAAGTTTCCATAATAATAAAGTCTTGTGGAGATCAATGTTTTATTACTAATATTTATGTATTAAATAATAGTAAAGATTAAATTTTGAATGGTGTTTGAAACAGTTAGACCCTATAAATTGGTATGCATTGGGTATCTTCAGCGAGTCACGTAGTATGATTATTGTTTTCCATTTGAGCAATGACTAGGAATTTTCATTTATAACACAAAAATACATGGAGCCATAGTATTTTCAATTTCATCGTCTAGAGAACTTTCACAGATTTCCCTTTCCTCTTTCAGCTAAATAAGTTAATTTGATTTAAGCGAGCTTAAGTTTCAAAATAAAATAGGATGAAATTCCTTTGCATAAGTATCAACCATTTACTGCCATTATCAGATGCCTGGCCAACCTATTAACTGAAAGGTCATAGGATGTTTGGTCGTCAGATCTATTGCTTACTTGACATTTGTCGAGGGAAAATAATAAACTAATTAACTTAAATTAAATGCATTTTAAGATTGTCTGGTGCTCTCTCTCTCTTGTAATATATCTGTCGTACCTTTAAAATTGTGGAGCAAGTAAAAGATTGTCACCGGTCATCAATGTTATTTATATATGGAGCAGTTGGAAAAGAAATACTTATTTCCAAATAGGAAATTTAGGTTGTCATATTTATGGTAAACTTGTAAAATTCTTAAAAGTAGCTGCAATTGAATGTATCTCTTTTTTAGAAAAATTCATTACATAATTTCTAGAACCTGCTAATTCACGGTTCACCTGATTTTATATATCGAAACCATGGACGTGAGTTAATAAAATTACTGTGGTAAAGGTATAAGTGTTCTTCTTTTTCTCAATTTTTACATAATCGCTATAATAATATTTTTATTTCGTATCTGATTTTTATTAGCAATTAAGAAATAAAGGTGATTATATCGAAACCGGTTTGCATTCGTAAATATTTAATTTAAATACCCGCAGTTACGAGGTTTACTGAAGGTATAGGTCCACTGAAACGTTTACAGAGTTTTTGTTTATGAAACATTTTCCTACGATTTTTTCTAAAGTTTTTTAATTTGTTTTCTATCTTTCTTTTTATTTACTAAAATTTGAACTCCTCCTCAGCTTTTTTACCCCCAGCCAAATATGCAACACTTGATCTCCAAAATCTGTTTCTCCGAGAAAGACATCACAAAGGAATATCTCTTGATGCAATCGTGGAGGCGCGCCTCATTTGAGTTTGCTTACATCGACAAAACCTGCGCCACTGTGGTCTACTTCTTCGGATAAGGAAGTAACGTCCTCGGAAAAAGAAAACCTCGGAGAGACCTCTCTCCGAGGTGATCTGTGCACGTCCACAGAGAAAACTCCTTTTGGGAGTGACCTTGAAAAATCACTGCTCCACGAACGAAGGTATAAAGTGACATAAAAATGTAGAATCTATCAAATAGTGACAATCGATAATAAGATATCCCCATCTTGTGACTATGCTACTCAACTCCCGATGATAATATTTCGAACTAAATTAATTTACTCAGAGAGTAAATCCTTTGCTCAACTTTCATCGATATCATTCAGATCAGGGCTCTTACTGGCAACAATGACAAGAGTCGCTTTCACAGGCGATGGCCGATTTCCTAAACGAAAAACCTATTCAGTCACTTCATTATTTGAAATTCTGATTCGTGATAATTAAGAAACCTAACTAAAAGGCCTTATGATCGCCGTTCCTATGATTAGTCACTCGAAACTGTTCTTAACTATTAATGCTAAGAACTCGCAAATATTCCTCATCTTCATTTACTAAGTCATCAATTTTTACCATACATTTCATGGGTGTGAGGTGATTTTGAACGTAAAGGCGTGCAACTAGGAAAATTCTCGAGAACGAACGGACGTGAAAAAAGTCTGACGGAACCCAAGATTGCGAAGTCTCCCGAACGGGATGTTCCGATGGCTCAACCGGCAATCGGAAGATTCCGGTGCAGACTTTTATCAGACCTGTTCCTCTTCGGGAATTACTTTCAAATGCAATGCCTAAGTTCTCAATGATTCTCATGGAAAAATGCAGGAGCTGGAATTCATTAATCTACAAGGAAATAAAAAAAGCAGAAGAATATTTCGCTCAAAATACTATTAGAGCAAAAGGAAGGTGTTGAACTGTCAGTTTAACGATAGTGCTAACTACCATAAATGAGACGTAAATAAAATTATATGAAAGGATCTGAAGAAGGAGAAAGAGAATATTATAGTGTAAATAAAGAAGCTTCTAGATTGTGGATACGATGGAAACATGAGATTTAGCGAAATGGACTTCCGGTATAATAAATATCATTCTGGCAGTTTAAAGGAGTCCTCCTCACCGAAGTATTTCTTTTCTATATTTCGCTTTTTTCATCCCAGTGACGTAGGTCAGACAAAAGAGATTAAATTCCCAGTAAAAAGTTAGCTCAAGTAATTAAAGTTGGATTCGCTTGGCATTTTAACTAACGTTAATATTTAAGAAGCCAAGCTTTCAGCGCCCATACAGTTCTTAGCTTCCTCTCATTGGCTGCAGAATCGGAAGTATTTTTCCTCATCTCATTCGTGTATTCCGCAGAAACGCGGTGATTTGAGTGAATCGATCAAAAGCGCAGACGTCGTTGGCAACAGAACCCCTCGATATCCAGAGGAGATTGATTTTCCAGAAGACAATCTTGTTTGATCCCTGATATAGGTCTTTGGGGTGCGAATCGTGATGCTCATTTTCATCCATTTATCGGTGAAGGACTCCAAATGACAGTCGACGAGCCTCTAAAAGAAACAGTGAAACCAAATGGTGATTGATTTCCGTTACTCTTTTGTCTGGTGGGGACGCAAGCGCCGTCGGCTATGGTCTACGTTCCAGTGCCATACTCGGATGAGAATTTCAGGAATCACATTCATACGTGCCTAGGAACGAATAAAGGATAACTTGAAAAAGAAACATTTAGTCCTTGGACCCATTTCATCGCTCTATGGATTCGAGTTAAAGATGAAATAAACCATTTTACATTCACCTAATTTAACTTGGATTATTTCTTTTATTTGATCGAATTATCTCGTTTTGCGTTTATTCCTGGTGAAAAGATGAACATTTAAATATGAACGAAAATATATAGATCCCATAAATAAAAAATTATAAAAAAGTTCAATTTTATTTACGGTAATGACTGCTCTGCTCTGGGTGAAGTGAAATTAAAGCATTGAGGGTTGAACAAAAAATAGAAGATGTGAGGTGAATGATTTAAGAGAAAATTCGAAGCCTAGACATAAGAGAACACACGTTAGTACGAATATGTAAAAGAGAAAACAGAAAGAATTGAATTAGTATTGTATTAAGGCCGCCAAATCTCAATCGGCAAATATGTTGCAAAGTATAAACCAAACGGGAGACAAAATATCTGCTGCTCAAGAAAAGCTACAAACAATGTGTATGAGACGCGAAAATAGGCTAATCCATGAGGCAAATAAAAAGATAAAGACATGTTAATTTTTCCTACAACTAGGACGTTGATTTTTATTTTGAATACCTACAGCTTTGAGATTTCCATACATTTCCGTTGAAACCGTTGTTTGGTTACTTTTTCCCATTTCGTCTTATTGTCGTATTTATTAAGGCGATATTGCCGCACCTTTTGGTGCAAACATCAGTCTTTATGTTGGAGCGTTTAAAAATTACATTCTGCTCGAAATGGTTCTGAAGTGATGAAGTTATGAGCTCGGGCCCTGGTTAGGATTCGGTTGTTCATCGTCGCTTGTGCCCACACGCAAGCACCCAATGTCAAGTGTGGTTGTATCCCATGGTTTATGTAAATAAATACTCTTTTGCGCTTTTATGACAACTGATTCGATTTTTTTCTTTTCTGGGCAAATTATCTCGGAGTACGTTTCATAGCAACTTTGCAGACTGTCGTAATGGTGGGATTTTAGGATTCATTAACTTTGAAGCGGTTTTTCTGTGACATTTATGGCACCACTTTGCCTCGGGAGGCGATCCAGAAAGTCATCAACTTGTGACGAGTGTCATTCGAATCAAAGGTCTATGAACAAATATTTATCTGAGCTGATTTCAAATCCTAAACATACTCCTCCGATGCTAGGGTGCGGCATCTGCTATTCGTTCCTCCGCGTGCGTGTGCGCCGCAACAAGGGACGACCCTTCGCCACCTGTGTCTATTGTGTTGTGTTTATGGCATTTCCCATTCCCTTTATTTCTCGGAAACAAGAGCTAACACCCTTGGGGTACCGCTGTTCCATCCGACAAAGGGAATACTGTTAAATATTCAGACCAAGCATCGTCTGTTGTGCTGATGAAAACATTTCGGAACTATGGCAAACTTTTCATGCGTTTTACTATTCTGTCTCTTTGTGAAATGAAACGGGTAGTTCAATTGACGTAGTGTTTGCGATAACTTTCCTAAAATCGATATTTTGATTAGATATAAAATTTATGATATAATTCGTAAACTAATAAGGAACTTTACTTTGTAAATGTTTTTACTACCGGCATTTTTGGCGTCTTGATACGTTAAATAAAGCGCTGTGATTGATAAAAGTTTTGAAAAAGTATCTGTGAATCATATATGCTAAATATGATAGTTAATTTGTTTTGTTGTATATTATTATTACATATAATTATTTATTATTTATAGTAAACTATTATTTATACAGAAAATTTAATGAGGATTTAATTTCGACCTTAAGATCAAAGAAGATTATTGTTCGGAGTTTTTCAATTTCACTCCAATAAATCTGACTAATAAAAAGTCCTTCGGAATGCCGGAATGATTAAAAAATGAAAAATTATGATTCTATCTTCAATAAAACCTACAAAAACTAGATTTTAAATGCATATAACATTTGTGATGAATTTAATTTTGAAGAATAAATTTTAAACAAAGATTCCATTGTACTTCATTATTAATAAATTATATTTTTTCTGTAAAATTGGAGGAAATCCTCAACTGGAATCGAATATTTATGTTTTCAAAATATATCAGAATTAGATTTCTACTATCCGAAGCAGAACTAAGTTAAGGGCTAAGAATAGACTCTAAAATGAAATGAAGATTTCGTATGTGGCCTCAACTAAGGAAAGAAGAAATCCCATTCCTTGAATACATCGGTCCCGATCCTAAGCGATCTTTCGCTTAAAGCAGTCGATTTTCATGGATTTTCCTCGAAATCAAATTTCCGATTCCATCCGAAGGAACGCAGTGTTGGGAGACAGTCGATCATTTCACCAAGGAGAAGACGAACGTATTAGAAGTAAAGAGATAGATGATTTTTATGCGTATCCCTGAGTTTTATTGGCAGTATTTACTTGAAATATTGGATTAAAGGTAACGAGTGACATACTTAATAGTACTAAATGTCGTTATTTATCTTAAATATATCGTAAGCCATTGTTCCATTTCTTCTGTGTGTCAGTCAAAGTAATATTGATATTCCAGTTCCTGGTCTCGTAAAGGAGCAGGTGTAGCGAAGGACAACAAACCACCATGATGTTTGTAATTTAGCCAACGTTATCTTGGATTAAAATATATAAAATGGATATAAAAATAATCTTTATAATTAACATAGAAAGGCTATCAATAAATAATTCTTCCATTGAAATCACCAGTATGTCGAATTTTATTAGTAAAATAATTTTATTAGTAAAACAATTTTATTAGTTATTTTTTTCGCTATCAAAATTGATATTTGAATTTGTGTTTCATTGAGTTACTGGTTCAGGTTAAGGAATTTTATCGGTAACACGATGAATAAAGGCCTCATATGAAATTATGTGTCGATGAATGGAAATGAATGGGAGGGCCATGGATAATGATGAAATATTCAGCGTAATAAATTACTTGATATAATTAATTACGTTAAGTATGACGTTCCACCAAATTTCGCTCGACTCGACCAAATTTGATGAAATATTCACAGCGAACGTCCAATCTGAAATGGAAATCAAACGGACAATTGCCGCAGCTTTTCGATCCAATACATTTAGCGAAAAATCACACATCGTGAAAGATTAACAACCATTCCTGTCATTTTTGACAGGAATTTCACGCCGCCCTTCGTTCTGCTCCATCAATCGCCATATCCAAAATTTAAGTAATTGCTTTATCGCCTCGACGCAGTATTCAAGTCCCGCGCGTTTCCAACGACGACCACATAAACACATCTTATCGTCGTCTTAACACCGGTTCTATCGACAGTCTTTCAAAGGGAATTCCTGAGTATTCCCGAAAGCGCAATCGATTACAGCGCCAATTTATGCGTTCGCATAATGTCACGGCGGAACATAAAACCGCGGTGGGATTAAGAAAAGGCCTCTGCGTGAATGGGAGAGTTCGGTCAGGAGCGCTTAAGGGCACAGCTCGTAAAAATTCCTCATTTGCCTTTTTTAGCGGAAGTCGTTAATGTATTATATTAGCCCGAGTGAATGGAGAAGACCATCCCATTATCTCTTTCTTTCCCCCGCTCTTATTATTTTCCTCTTTAACCTGTTCGGTCTTTCGAACGTGTCGAGAATAGGAGAGTGGGATTTAAGGGTCTTATTCAGCCGCCACCGGAAGCCGTTCCCATAAACACTCGCTGTTGTGATAAGAGGCAGCGAATTCCCTTTCTGCTCCACCCACTCCTTCGCTATCTCGCTCCATTTCCCGCAAGTCGCGTACCTGCTCCCTTCGGCTGCAGCGAGCAACTTATCTCTTTCAGAAAAAGGATCGATTCTGATGATAAGAGCGAAATCCCTTTTTCGTTCTCCGTTTCGATCCGCGTCCGTTTGAGTGAATTAATAACGGGCGCTAATCCGAGAGTCTATGAATTAAGAGGCTGGATTACGACCGAGTTGATTCTTAGGGAAAATCCCATCGTTGCGACACATTGCTTCTGTGGAAAATCTCCATGTTTTCATCGCATTCCCGTAAATTCCTCTGAAAGATGTTTCTCTGCGATGACTTGGTAATTTATTTCCAACGTGTTTACTAAGAAAATTTTTGCTAGAGAGTATATAACATATTCATGATAGCAATATTCTAATATTACTTTCGATGTATTATTATTTCATAATCTAGTACTTTAAGTCGATCGAACTGTTCTCTCCCAAAAAGTGTATTATTTAAAATACGACGCAAAATTAATGCCTAATACCATTTATATCAATAATAATGTTTCAAAAGGTGATCTTTGTGTGTTTAAATTTAAGTTTTCATGCTAATGAAAGTGTCTATTTCTATTTACAGGTAAGTTGTCCAATGATCTCTTCCTGGACGGACTGCTCGTTCGTTATTATAGCCTTCGTGAGTATACTCTGAATTATTATTTATCATTTCTTTGATGCTCATCTTTAGTTCATGAGCTTACTACAAATATAAAACAGGAAACATCGATCCTGTTGAATAATATCGGAATAATTTAGCTTAACTTAGACACAAAACACCTGCAAAAAAGGCTACTCGTGAGGAAAGGTAATCTGGCAGAAAATTTCCATTCTTTAAAGCGGAAAAGACCTTTGGTTTGCCTCAGTTTTGGATTTCCGAATGCTTTCGTTTTCCACGAGTCAGGATATCATTGGAGCGCAGTGCAAGTACTGTAAATAGTTATACCAATGCGATTATGATTGTATGCTCTTTGCACTTGCGAAAAGGGCCATCGAAAAACTTACTTTGTTTGTGTGGGTAAAATCAGAAATTCCTCGTTTCGAATGTCCGGTCTTAACCTTTCAATGACCATAGGAAATACGTGGTGAAATTATTTCCTCTCAAAAACTGCTCTCTATATATTTATCTGACTTAAAATTAACCATAATTGTTTTGTCATCATGTACTGAGATATTTGTTTTCATGAAAAGTTCTGGATCCATAAATAGAACTTTGACCAAAATTTTGGTAGCTTTACTTACGGGGCAAGAACCACGTGATTATCTTTATCTATTTAATCCATCCAATCAAAGTTCTCCGCTTGACACGTACTGAAATTCGAATCGAATCAGGGACAAAAATAAACTTATAACCCTAAATTGATGCGGCACTACATCATTAATTTTGATTAGCAACACACTTGTAGCATTATATTGTAATACCAACATCATTACAAGGCTTTTTCGTAATTGTCATTTGCTTGCGGTGGATTTAGTTAATATTTTCATGGTAAATAGATTAGTAAAGAGATAAGCACCTTGATCACGGATAAGACAGGTGCCAAAACCATACACTTATTGGATATCAAATCGATTGTTCATCAAATAAATTACTTTAAATCCTCTTCTTTGTATTTTTATAGGTTTGAATTCTCATTTTAAGAAGCGGAAAGCATAAAATTTAATGGTAATTGGAAATTATTTCACCTTCTTCGTGCTGTAATTAAATTATAACGCTCTGATTCGTTTAAAAGGTTCGTTCATTTTTATGAAGCCTTGCTCGAACTTCACGTATCCGAGCCAATCTCAGCACCTTTAACTTTCGTTTACACCAGCGTGAGTCATCCTGCCGTAAACCCTCTTCCTACGGAGGCGAAAATAATCTTTCTTCTCAAATATTAATAATAGCGACGCATAAAAGGGTAAAAATAAACGCGAAATGAGGCGAGCGGAGCGCAGGGCGATAGCGACTCTAACAGGTAAAAGATGGAGGGAATGAGATATGCCAGGAATTCGTGACAATTCTGCAGAAAGGGACGGTCGGCCGAGAATGATCCGAATAAAAATAGGAGAGGGTCGCCGGCGGAACAGAGATAAATCAAAGGGGCCGTGAGGATAATGCGAAAAACATTTAAATGGAGGCCAAAGAGAGTTCCCGCCCACACAACGGCCTCGATACACTCTTCCGGATATACATCCGACATACGCCTCGCGTTAACACAATTACAGGTGCTTATCGCCATTTAGCACCTAGTTGGCACACGCGCGAGTGAACGATACTCTGATAAAATAATTGAGTTTTGTTCAAAATTTCATTAGCCAAAAACCAATTTCCGAGGAGATTTCAGCTGCGCCATTGAAACGGAATGAAAGCTTGAATTCAAAAAGGCGTCTGTTGTGATCGTGGAAACGCTTTTGATAAAGTTCAATAACTAAAATTGTTGGGATTGTATGGCAGAGAATGGATTGGATTGGGAAGAAGGACAGTCTGTGGAACATTTACATTTAAATCAAATATCGGGAGATAGGAAAGCGTATGCGGAAACAAAAGTAGCAGAGTTGAGATAATTATTGAGAGGTTTGGCTTAGTAAAGGGGATAAGTTGATAAGAAATGTTAAAGTCGGTAATATATGAGGACGAGGAAGCTATTACCTGCAATTTTGAAATGGTTTTTAATACTAGAAAATGAACTAAATAATAAAGAGGGAGATTTTGTTTGAAAATTAGACAGAACATTTAAAAAACAAGCGAGATGACCCATTGTAATAGAAATGATGAAAGGTCATCATTTCTTTTATCACATATATATAATATCTATTTCTTTCACTTGGTTTCAGCTCGGATATGCACTCCAAAATATGTGGACATTATTTTTTCCATCCAAAAAGAAGGATGTTTATGCGATCCTATCTAAATAAATCCATCTTCAAAGTGAAAGAATCCTCGAGAACATTTTTCAGTCGTTTGTTTGTTTTTGTAAAAATACAGCGGAAATTCGAAACGCGGGTTTCGATGTACTCTTGAAGAATATCTCAAGACCTCTCAACTCGGAAGAGTAAGCTTTGCTTCCACTCAACACTGTGTCCTTTTCATCCAATTTATTATTAGCGCGAAACGGATATTCCTCAGCACTCTGCTAGCGATTGTAATCCGAAAGAGCATATACCTGAGATTAACGGTAAAGATTATCTTCAACTTATCGATTTGAACTATCTTCAGTTCATTATTATTAGAAATTTGGGCCTGTAATACGCCAGTTTCGAAGAGGGATTTGCTGTGTAGGAATCGAATATTTCCACGAATTTATGACAGATTTGTACTGTCATAACTTTTGCCATGTTCACTACATTTTCATGTTACCCTTTTCATACATTATTTTAATTTCTGCAGCATCGTTAGAAAAGGTAATCTTTGATAAAAAACTTATTTACCATCGATATAGTGTTGGTATAGCTTCATATGCCCATGAAAGCATTGCTTTTTTCAATTGCTCAACCAAACTAAATTATAGTTTACCGATGAACTCTATGAACGAAAAATCCCACATTGATTTCCAATTATATTATTTGAGCTATTGCTACCAATCGGTGTCCTTTTTCAGATATAGATTCTGGAGGTATAATTAGTGGTTAAATGCACATCACAACAATTATGTACTAAGTCAATTTTGCTAAGACCTGAATTGTTTATTTTAATATCATAATTAATTGGTCATCTTAAATATAACTTTCATATTATTTTGTCCCAGTCTTGATCATGGCTGTGATGAAATGAAAGCTTCTGAGGTATGAGTGAATAATTGCACTAATCAAGGTCTCACCTTACGGAGTACCAAGAAAGGTGTTACTCATATAGCCATTGTGCTTCACTTGCGTGGACATGTTCCACTTATATAGTATCCTGGCTCAGTGAGGAATGCAATGGCAAACTACCTCACTCCTCATCCTGCCTATTGAACCTCATTCCTCTCTGCTCTTAGTAGCTTATGCCAGAGGGGATGAGGTACCAACCGGCCTTTGGGCTGAATACCTTACAGACAGAATTAACTGGTGTATGTCTTGCACAAGATGGATCTCTAGTTTGAATCTATTTTGGCCTGAAGTGTAATATCATAGATTTATGTGATATTTAGCATATTTATTAGAAAGAACGGCATTATCTCAATTAGATTTGGTATTTATAGTCAGTGGAACATTAATCAGTCTCTCCAACATGACTGTTTAAACTGATCAATCAAAAAACACCCTTAATCTGCGCTGTAGTTGCTTTGAAAGTGTCAAAATGGGTCAGTTTAACATATGTTTAAACTAAACTATGAGCCTGAAGACCTCTAATATATTTTTCAATGTGGAATTTGGAAGAAGATAGATCTTCTAGATGCTTCTTTTCTAAAGTTAGAGATATTTTTAAGAATCCATTCATTTTTTAGAGACTGAAATTACTTACCAAGGTATCGAAATCTACTTCTCCTTTCATTTACCTATCGATCGACCATTCACAAGAAAATAGAGCTAAACATCGTATATCGAGAAACAGAAACGTATATTTCCGGTCTCCGCATGACCATAAAGATATTCGCCTTAAGTAAGAACTTTACATAAATAAATATGTAACGTATTTATTTCGGGCGAATTTGAGACATAAACATTTGTTCTTATAGGTGTTTATTTCTTATTGGTCTTATTAGACTTAAGAATTTCTCTTATTGGCCTTGTATCAGAGTAACACATTATTCAGAGCTTCTTCATCCGAGACTCAGAGAAAGAAAAATAATATCCAGAAAAGACCAGCGCGAAGAGGATGTTCTATTATTCAGCATAAAGTAATGAAGTAATCGTATTCATATTATCCTCCTTTGTTTTTCCCTGGATAAATTCATTGTGTACATTTAGCGGCACTCAAAGCTAAATGCTAAACTGGAAGAATGGCGTTGATTGATGTTTGCAAATCTATTGTGCCAACAAAGGCATCTCTAAAACTTAAATTTTAAACAAAGTTTTAAAGCAGTTGCAAATGAATAGCAAACAAATAATACGATTGACCACTGCATGGGCGGCTTAATGACTAATTCAATTACAGTATTAAAATTCACTTCGAACGAGGCAAAGCTTTCGTAGTCCGTTTTATTACGCGTCGTCATTTCTATAATGGATTTGCTCATCGAAAAGGCAATTAATAACCGCAAGCAAAACCTGCGGCATTTCGGTGTACGCATCAATTACAACGTTTTTGATTCGCCAAATGAGATATTATACGAAAGGGAGTGAATCTAAATGTTCTCCAATGCATGTCTACCTGAATCGTGTAAATCGTAGTTAAGCTCTTAAATTTTTCATGTATTAACTACGAGTAATTGTATCGTAATCGTAATTCTAAGAAGTTGTAAATAATTCTATATTTCATAGTATTGATCGGAAATGAGTCTCATTGCAACAAAAGTTGTAAATAACTTTTTACGGAAAATATGTTCAAGTTGACATTTCTATCAGGAAAATGTAATTTAATATCAAGCCTATTTTCTTATTTATTGTATTTATATCATGCAAAAGCTTTCTGATAAGATCCTTCGCACAACCAAGATAAGCCATTCTATGTCTCAGTAAGCGAGTTAGGTCAAAATTGAAGCGTGTTATATTTTTAAATTCGTGTACCAATTTGAAATTCCGCAGCCCTAACTCACCCAAACATCCAAGTGCAATCTGCTCGCACGGGTATTCACAACCAGTAAATATAAGGCCAGCCGCGGATGTTGGTAATGAATTGTAATGATGCTTAACCTTTCTATACAACAGATACATCCTCATTCTTTTCACGTATATTCCTTTAATCTAAATTTATTAATAGACCTTGATTATTTGTCAGGAGACTTTGGTAATGCCTAATGATTAAGCAAATCTCTGTTAGTTCCTCGATCGTGCATTAATCTGAAATACTCGGAGGTACTTTTATGTTTCGATTTTGGTTACTTGATTTTGTATTTGTATGTGATGTTCATGGCAACACGCCAATGCGAGACTCAATTCATTGTTATTGAAGAAATTCAACTGATGTAATCAGATTTGATTATTCTGACTCTTTTTCAGTGTAGTAATTAGAATGTACAACGGAGATCACAAAGAGTCCATCCCAAATCCACGCGTCCAAATATTCTTTCGTGGAGCTAAATTACGCTAGTTACACCATTTTATGATATTTTACTATATTGATTACGTTAAAGTTAGAATTGCGATAGCTGAGTTCCTGTTCCTTGTAAAAGAATGTCTTTAGAGGTGGTCTTCTGCCAATTCCAGATAATTTTCGCTTTTAATTAAAGGAAAAAATCTTGAGATCGCAATGCACTAATTTCTTGAATATCACTGTATTTTCTGTGAAGACAAAAGTAATAATTCGTGAGTAATTTCAGTAACACACGATCAGCTCTGGTATCAATGGAGACTCGGACACACGTGACAAAGGCGTTCGTTTCGTCTCCGTGACGGAAGCAATAACAGCTGAAGGATGAAGTGATGGACGCGCACAAGGAAAAGGTCCAGCGAAAAGACGTCCTCGAGGGAGAGCGTTCGATGGCCATCGATGATGTGCGGAGGATTCGGCTCTTGGGAATTGCAAAACGGGAATTGCAAAATGGGAATTGAGAAACGCAGTCTCATTTCCGAGAACACCGTCCGATCGCCTTACATCCGAAGGAGGCGTCGATTGCAAACGGAAGCGAATATCCTGTCGTACATATTGGTGACTGAAAAGTGAAAATTAGGGAATTGTTATACTGTGAAATAATAAAATACTAAATCTTCTCGAAATTAGGATATGAACGGACGATTCGGTTCCATTGTGATCTAATAGCTGAATTTATGAAACAAATCGATGAATTTGCTTAATGCTTCGACTGAAACTATCCAAAGTGTACTTTCACGTGGTTGCGATGTGTATACTATAACAGCTGATAGGAGAATTGTAAAAGAAGTGGGGATGTGAAGATAAAATTACAATGTGTTTTCAATAACGAAGAAGTCTTACCACGAGCAAATGAAGAGAAGCTGCTGAAAATCTTTGATAAAAAGAAGAGAAAGTAATGGCGATTGATCTGAATACATTGTCGGGAAGAATATAAGGGAATAAAGGTTATATTGCGAGGGAAAGGTGTTGAAGCCAAAACTTATGAGCGACTGATTGGGGTTAGAAGAGCATGGAGCCAATCTTTGGATTGGTAGTCCTTCTTATTTTTATCAATTCATAAATCTTTTTGGAGCAGAAACATTTTATTCTCGAATTCTGAGATTTAGTTAGCGAATTTCCAATGCACTTACTACAAAGGGAAATATATCGAAATAAATCAAGACGATATACTTTGCTTAAAGAGGGGGAATCTAAAATAATTCTGAAATCAGTAAATTGGCTTTGAAGGAATCAGTTTTAAGCAACGAAATAAATACCTCGTAAATGAATTGTAAAGGATTTATTACTCTTTCTTAATTTTTCATACAGTGAAGTAATTAGTAATTTTCACTTAAGTTTGATTGCAGTTGAACTATTGGACGGCGACTTCAAATATATTTACTGCAAAACAAAGATTTTAATTAATGTATGTACCTAATTATTATGCTAGTTACTGATTTTAGAGTAACGGATTACATTTGTAAGGGGTTAGATGTAAGAAGAAACATATTTTAGTCTCAATTTCGCTCAAATTGAATTCTCTTTATTATTATTTTAGGATGAAAAGTAGCATTTAATTAATTTCAACAACAACATTAAAATACTTGGTAAAGGAATTAGATATCAAATGAACTATTCGTTTTCGATTCATAAAACTTGGAGAATGTTGAAAACCTAATCAGATATCTCCGTAAGTTTTAACTGTAAGAATATATTATTTGTCGCTTTAGCCTTTATATGGAATATGTTGAAAACATTAGCAACTTTGGCATAAGAGGAAAACAATTATAAAAATCTTAAGAAACTTATGTTATGGAATTTGAATACTCTTGTAACGTATGCTTTTTAATGTAAAACTGATTTGTTTAATGTGATCTCTGAATTAAACATTTTAACAGACTTAAAAGGGACTTAATGTGATATTACAACCCAATACAAAATATTTGAATATAAAGATCATGCTATTTAGGTAATACACATCTAACTTCTATTTATAAAATAATGCAAATTTTTAACCTTTCGAATATTTTCATCGAAAAATTAAGAATTGTTTAAATGAGAAAGGGGCAAATTTTTTGAGGTCTTAAAATCAATCTTTTCGATCAATTTCGTCTTCCATCGCAACAAGCGTTGCATGATTGGCACATAATTCGCGAATAATAGCCTTTAGAGTCACGCGCCTCGTGATTAAAGTAACGATTGCTCATAACTCATACGTCTTCGGTGAGCGGGACGATTCATTACCTGTAAAACGACCTAGAAACGATATCTCAGCAATCCATTCACACCCTGCCTGACAGTGCCTTAGAGGCAATCCGTTTTAATTAGCAAACGAACGGGATTTGTGAACCGATGGCTATCGTTCCTTGTATCGGCGACAAAGAATCCGCGGAATGATAAGTCGCCGCCTTCCCTCGAGTACACTAATACATAATCCGTCTTCCTAAAGCCCCCAAATGTGCATGCAAATAACAGCAAAGGGAACATCCAAATGTGGATGAGTGACGTAGTTCTCTCCAGCGCCGTTCGAATTCATTAAAAGACTAGAGTGAATGAGGACCCGAATTGGACTACTTTTCAACTGAAACAGAAGGACCCGAGGCCGCCGTTCGTTACGTTATGTTTAAGAGCACATCTTTTTATTTAACCATGAAAAATTCAGCACTTTTCGTTGATATTCCAGAAAATAAAGATTATCATTTGACTTCTAATGCGTTTTTCGTAATGTCAAGGTTGACGAATAAACTCAAGGGTCGAGATTAATTTCGGATGCGATTTCAATCTTAAGTTATTCGGCGGTTTAAAAGAATGATCTTTCGGTTCGGAACTCATTCCTACTCGCAAGGCTGTCTTCATCAGATTGCATGAAAAAAAAATAATTAAAGTATGGGTTAAAGTAGAAAAAAATGGCGTAGTTATATGAGCAATCTAACGATCATTGCGGATAATTTTGTTATTTTAAATCGCATTACTCATTGCTGCAATTAATTTATAGCATTTTCGACCTAGATAAGCTAAGTTACTTCGCTAAGTAAATATATTTACATTGCTGAATAGAAATACTTTTATTCTAACTTCAATCTTACATAGCAATTTCAGAATGAAGTTTAGAAGATAAATTTATTCTGTAACCTACCATAAAAATGTGAATTATTATACAAATTATTGATAACAGTTGATAATGAGAAATATTCATCCATTTAAACCACACTTCACTTTTTGAATTCTTCCCTTTTATCTATACTTAATAAAGAATAGAAAATGAAACCACAAGTTATTTTTTCTCAAATATAAAATTTTGAGCATATCCAGGAACATCGATCATTTTATCCGTAAATGGCTACGGCTGTAATGCGTATTCATTTGCATTTAAGTCGTTGCCATTTTGCTGAAATTTAAATCTGCATACGTTTGCATATTCTGCATTCTGAAAAACGTGGAGCGCGCTTCGTGTTTCTCCCGGTAGATCGCTCTTTAAACTCTTTCTGGTATCCCACAGGGTATCCTTCCCGACTACCCTGTGGCCATCCTTAAAATTCAAGGAATTTCTCTAAAAAGAAGTGCCCGTATTCGATCGATTTTGTTTTCAGTTTCATCCGATTGAACCCACTTTCCAAGTCCAGCCGCAGCATGAATAAAACAGGAATGGATTTATCTTTGTTTCTTTTAAAATGTGAGTAAACATTCACTCCATTAACGATTCGGAGTAGCACTGGTTTACGTCAATGTTTTTCTTTTGGAAGTTCGCGAGTGACGTTAATGTTCGGGGAATTTCGGAAGTCGAATGTCTTTTGATTCGGTCGTCGTCATGAAATTCAGATGGCGCGAGAGGAGCTGTTGCAGATGGAAAGGGACGAGTCGTTGTATGGCGTCCTTTGCGGCAGAGATGCACTCGGAAAATAAAAGACGACTGCCGAGCGAAGCTGCAAGTGCGAATCAGTCTTTCATTAACGACGGAGAGCGGTGGAGGATGGAGGCTTCGCTTCCCAAAGGCTACGGTTTTTTAAAAATGCCTTTTTACGGCGATCGGAATCCAAAAGGTTCACCGGAAAATACGCATAACTTTGAACTGTAAATTTAAAGTTTGGGTGCTACATCTACTTATTTTCGATGCTATCGATTCGAAATCTATGTGACGCTGGTAAAAAATAGACCTGTAAAATTAATTTGATATCGTTCACTATGTGATATTCACGCAATGTATGCACTATTTATTCGGTACATAAAATAGGGGGTATTGAATTTTGCGTAACGTATTTACTGGTGCAAAGAGAAGGGTTAAGTATGAATCTATTGATAACTTTTTGATGTCTACAGAATGAATCGCTTTTGAGCGTTAAATATCTAAAAATAATTAATAACAAAGGTTAAGAGATTTAACTTTTTTTCGTTTGAATTTTTTCTAATATTTATTTTGACAATTTTCTATGCACCGTATCACCGTATAAGCTCACTACGATTACTACTATATACGTAATAATTTATACCATGGTGTACAAGTTATTATTTTAAGTTCACATTGAGTATCTGAAAAGATATGACCTCCTTTTTATTAAAGAAATGACGCAATTGCGACTGTACAGGATTTTATCCATATTCGGAACCAACGCTCAACCTGCGCGAATAGGGTTCACAAAGTCAATCTGCATTAATACTTGCAATCCGCCTATCGGTCGGATTATTTAAACAACTTATCCTCCTCTATCCAACCACATTTTAATTGCGCTAGTGTAATCACCCATTCCATTACCAGATGAGAACCTTGTCTCCACCAATATCCCGTCCGAATTCTCTCTCTGCCCTTTGATGTCTCCCCTTCATTACAGCGGACGTTGGTCATTTCTTGAAATGTGCACTTCGAGAAACTTATCTAGATGACATCACAGGGTCTTCTCTCTCACGTTCTTGCGTGTATGGCAAACCCCTTTGTATCTCTTCGTCGTCCACATTCCAATATTAATGGTAAAAATTACCATCTTAGTCTAAAATACACACAATAAAGAGGAATAATTATTATTATGTTTCGCGGAAATCGCCAGCTTATGCATAACGCAGTAGAATATCAAGGAGGGCAAAATGTATTGGCGTAATAACTCTCATTTCTGGTGAGTGGACTTACATACACTGTAATTTCTCTCAATATTACTCAAATATTTTTTATAAACTTGTTATCTTGATCAACTTCCCTCGCAGTGAGGGCACACAACAAAGCACACTGTTTGTTTATATTTGAGAAATTTCGCTCTTACAAAGTGTTTTGGAAAGAAATATTCGCTATCCGATTAATTTTTTTATTTAAACAATATTTCAAATGAATACGTTCCTCTTTCAGTTGGTTATCTCAAGAGCGAATATCGATGAGAAATTATCTGTAATTAATCCAGCGATATACGGGTCCAAACCAAACCTAACGTCATACACACTTTCAAGTGCCAAGTTTAATTTACTTTCCATCCGTTATCAGTAATTAATTATTTTATACCTCAACTTAAATCTTATCTTAAATTGACAAAAGTTTTTTTCAATATTTTCTATAATTTTAATAAGTTAAATCTATGAACTACAATATTTATTGAATGATGCTTAAGAAGCTACTTTATGCGGCATCTGTGAATTTAAACACTCTTTGATAATTAAACCTTTCGCTACAATAATCTCCGTAAACTTCGTTGGCTATATTTTAAGAAACAATTAATAGTTTAAAGAAAACAAAAACGTGAAGAAACTGCACACTTTAGTTTATACTTTACCCCAAGAGAAACATCCACGCACACCACCCGGGTTTCGACGCATCATCTGGTGCAGCTCAAAGGATAAACATGGTATATATAGCAAAATAAAGAGGAGGGGTGGGGAGTGAAAGGATTGGAGGGGGAATGTGACAAACTCAGGGTGTGGGTGAGCGATGGTGGGTGAATCAGCAGCGAATAAGTGAAAGGAAGGAAGAGATGAGGAAAGGAAGGGACTCGATGAGCTCGAGTCAATTAATAGTTTGTCATTCGCCTTGATTCCGCTTTTTTCATCTTATTTTTATGATCAAGGGCATCATCAAACTGCCATAATATAAGACGTGTTTAGATGGATCTCTCGACTTAGATCAGCTCAGGTAACTTCACACTTAGGCTCCCGCTTGGAATCAAACCCGGGACTGCTCTCACCGAACCCAAAAATGCTGCACTCTTGGCTATCGCTACATAAATCTTTTGCATTTTATTATTTTATAAATTCATGAGTAGTAAGACGAGTGAACAATACTATAGACTTACTCAATGATAGTCCTTTCTGATGGAAAAACACTTCTCATTCGCAGTAATGTGAGGGAAACTAAGTTTATCGATGTTTTCCTCGGATTCAGCTATCAAATACTGCTTGGAAAACACCTTCGGTCTTTCAGCTCTCAATTCTAATATTAACCCATTTCTTACGAAACGTTCTATCAAACAGGTAAAACTATAGTCAATGATTCCAATTCAGGGGATATATATATGTCCCCACTTTTTCTCAAATAAATTCTCGCAACGTATGCAAAAAATCACCATGTCACCTTGGGGGAAATTTTCCTTGACCTCTTAACCGGTTCAGTATCTTGGGTACACTTTCGTAAAAAGATGAATTTTGACGTAAGAGAGAGCAATGCTTTCCTCAATATTGAAAGAGTTTAAACAGCGGTGCACTGCACTTAACCACTTGAGCGAATGCAGGTGCATTTCATAAATAAAACCTCGACTCCGCTTCTCATGCACGTGAAATCTGCCTTTGGGGTTTTCAGCAGCTGATTCTGATTTACCCCGTGATTCACAAATCAGAGACCAATAGAAAAGCCCGAAATATGCCGATCATTCAGTAATAACATCAACAGACTCTCAGATACTTCGAGTTTTTTATTCTCCATAGCATTGCCAGTTACTTCCCTGATTCTTGGGAAATGTAGTTTTACCACAAACAGTATTCATGCAACATGAAAAGTATAAGGACTATAACCCCAGAAAACGAAAACAAAAATCATTTTGATTGTCGATCTGCGCTACGTTCAGCCTCTTATTCATTCAAACCTTTAGAAGATGTCAGTCTTTAATCTAATCTTTTTATCAATAGATCATAATAAAATAATGATATATTTATTTAGTGTCTTGATTTGATTCATCAAGTTAAAAATACAATACAAAATTTAATTTAAAAATATGTTTTACTTTTAATTAAATCTTAATTCACATGATTTAGTATCTGGTGATTAAATCTTTTCTTTCCTTTGGTACGTAATGATAATTTTGACGTGAGGGAACGTTTCATTCCCTGACGAATTGATTGTGGCTCAATAATAAATTACAATTTAGTAAATGTAGAATTAAATAAGATTTATTATATGGGTTCTTATAGTTATCTGAAAATAATTTGAGGACACATTTACTATGAATTAAAAGTGTATACCATGTCAATTTGTGTTTATAAATTAGAAACGCGGAAATTTCAGTGATAGATTTAATAAAACTTTGTTAACTTTGCATTTGTAGCAGCACACACGTGTAATTTAAATGCTGCCCATATGACGAAGTGAAGAAATTAGAACGAAAATTGATTTAAATACGTGAAATGAAAGAACAACAATTCTTAAGACGTTCAATCAAGAAAACTGTTTTTCCTCATATACATTCTATATTAAATTTTATACCAGATATTTAATTTTGCGAAATGTCAATACGCTGTATTAATCGTTGAAACTGAAGAAACGAGCCCGTATTCAAAACTTTCTCTTCGTCGGTAAGGAGGTGGAAATAAACTGAGGACGTGTTAGCATTCCCCTCGGAGCGGAAGTTGGCACATGCGGCGCAACATTTCGGCAG
This sequence comes from Sympetrum striolatum, assembly GCA_947579665.1. Taxonomy (NCBI): domain Eukaryota; kingdom Metazoa; phylum Arthropoda; class Insecta; order Odonata; family Libellulidae; genus Sympetrum; species Sympetrum striolatum. Next base: position 13,487,946 of record OX388342.1, read on the forward strand.
CAGCGTTGCGAATGTGCCTCTTCTGTGTGGGGCCATTTCATGCTCACTCCAGGGCCTTTGTTTGCGCCAGTTCATGTCGAGTGCGTGGTCCACACATATATCGATGGCAAATCGAAGGACCGCTGGCCTTCGAGGGATTATTAGCCTGGAGGAAATTAATTCGGCGAGCTGTCACCGGCAGCTGTGGAAACGAAGTACTTCTCTGTCCCTCACTCATTCCCTTCACTATCCCTTTCTCTCGAACAACGTCCGCTGTGTGTTGGACATTCGACGGGGATGAATGTTATGTTAACATTTTGATTCGAATAAACTAGAAGATTCGGTAACGGTGAACGTCGACGTGGGCAGAATCCTATAATCCGATGGAAGTAAAAATTTTGTAAAAAATCTCTCTCGTTGGCTTATGGAAGATTGTTTAGAGACATTGATAATGAAAAATCCATGTGAGAGTTTCATAAGTTGACAGTTTCATAGATCCTTTATTGAACATAACCTAAGTTTACAAAACTTCTAATCAGTTACTGCTTTAATTGTCCGGTCATTTTGTATAGTGAGAAAGAGAATGCATTCTCCGTCAATAACTTGTCACAAATGTACGATTTTCCTGCCTAGTTCATCTGAAATGGAATGGGAGATTAACCGATTTTTATGTGTCCAATAGGAGAATTGACCTCTGTACCGATCCTGATGAAGGATATGCATCAATATGATCATTGGGAAAGAGACGTTCTTGTTTTACAACAACATATTAGCTTCAATTTTCAACATATATGTCCATCTATCTCTTTTACCAATCGTTATCATTTCATGGTTAAACGGATCCAATTATATTTGGTGCAATTCCACTCCTGATTTTGGCGTAGTATGCCGAAACCGGGGTTTTGAACATTTTGTACAATTATACTGTACACGAATTTTTGATGAAATAAATTATTTTGTACAATTCAGTTTCCTTGTATGATGTTTGCACAATTTATAGTTAGTACAGCTAAGAATTACATTTACTCAGTGACATTAAAATGTGTAACAGTTAGACCTTTAATTTTCGAAGAAACTTTCGTTTTCTCAGATGTAATTTCTTTGGAATTTACAATGCTAACAGCAACAATAATGTAGTACTATATAGAATAATTATATAAAATGATCAAAGTTATATCCATGAACTCTGCCTACCGTTACCGTATAGACCTCGCTTTGTTCTACAAATTGTCTTCAATAAATCAATTAACGTGCATTTACTCTGTGAGACTTAAGGGTTATCCAGCTCTCTTAGCTAAATACCCAATTCTCTAGTATTTCGATTTTACGAGAGACGTAACGGAAGCAAATTGCGAATTAGTTCGACTCGGTAAATCCAGGCGCTGTAAACTATGTTTTCGGAACTAGGAAACAATCATGGATATGTGTTAACGAATCAAAAGACAGCCCGTAGAAACTGAAATATTTTAGATTCTTATATTATTAGTATGGATAAATGGAATTTTCATTCCATGTTTATTTGAAATTATCCAAGGCATTCGTTAATTTTTAATTCAGACATTTTTCGAGGGATAGATCCATGCAATCGCAATAAAGCTTTTAATGGCTGATTTTTATCTTATATGAGCAATATTTTAAGAAATGAAAAGGCATTTTTTGCGTATTTTGATCTGCGAGGAACTTTCTTTCCAGAGAGCTCAGTCTTATTAATACACCCTAATATATTGTAACTATCAGAAGCCGCAGGCCTTAGTTCTTTTCATAAAACTTTTCATAAAGAGTTCATGCTATTGGGATTAATTGATTGGGTGGTGGCGTTGTAGCCAAAAGCGGCCATCCAAATAAAAAATACCGTGGAAGGTATGCTTTCCTTACTGATACTGATTTTCGTTCGAGTGAGCCAAATTTCGGCGTTTAAACTAGGAGTTGCTTAATGATTCTATCTAGGTCTCAGTCCATATTAGCAAAGCTCCGTAACTTCTTAGATATGCCACGACTTTTTCCCTCTCTGCAATATTCATGCAGTAAGTTTGAAATGCACACAAAGAGCACCTTCAGCGAGAATTCCGCCTCAGGCGCCGCCAATTGCGTTCACAAACACGTCTCGTCCATCAGCGCCATCTGAAAATGAATAATAAAAGATTTAATTACACTTCAATGCACTTTATGCAAAAAGGAACGACTTCAAAATCGCTCCTGTGATTAAGAGAAGTTTATTTCTGTATTATTTCACATCTTCTTAAATCACTGTTAACGCCAAAAAACATGACTTAAAGTAATATATAACTGTGTGATAATCATATCTTCGTATGATATTTCTCATTCTCTTTCGTTGTTCTAGATTTGACCCTTTCCTTTGTTTCTATGTATTTATTTTATTTTCGTACACAATTTAATCACACTCATCATATACATTGTTTTTATTTTGTAAATTTTAACCAATTTTCGGCCCCACCTCTTCTCGGGATAGATGCCCCAGTGCTATCTTTAGTTATATGTGCCCTATTAGTATCAATTTAACTTTAAGGTGATACTGATTAAGGCTCTATTCAAGACAAGGTTTCTAATCTACATTTAAATGTCAAATCAAACTAAAATCCACGGTCGAATGCATTTTATACACGATCAAAAGATGACGCATTAAGTACTAGGGTGGAGCGTTTTGCCATTTTTTTCTGATCGAAATATAATACTCGACAAAAGTAGCACACACACCCACATGTACATTATAAATATATGTTTTGTAGCACCTCCCTTCCTCGTCAATTCCTTCACACGGTTACTCGTAGCTATGCATTGCTGTTTCGCACCTATTTACAACACTTAATATCCTATTTCTTGTTTGAATATTTTTTTATATTTCTGAGTACACAATGACCAACTTGAGATTATGAGATCAATTTTCTTGGTAGGAAGGAAAAAGGGACACCAATTCTGGTTGGAAGAAATATTCGAGAAATGAACTACAAAAGCTATGGAATGGGCTTTCATCGTCTAACTTTACAACGAACTCCCGTTAGGAGTTCTCTTATCGACGGTGTTTATTCTAGCCCTCATTCATACCAAATTCAAATTTCATTATAATTTTAATTGGTTATTGTTTTCTAAATGTACTACAATTTTTGGCTGAATTTTTGGAATAAAACTTCTAAATAGGTTTTAAAGTTAACTTAAACGTTTAGTTATATCCTAATTTCAAGTTAAATTTAACAGTTCTGTCATATAATACGCGCTTTCCGGATTAAATTCAGTTTAAACTAATGGGGCATCTCAAAGCGGTGGTGCGTCTCACCCGGGAGAGATGGCCAAATGCAAGGATGCAGAAAAAAATTAAAATTTTGGGTGAAAATGTTTTTATACAAAATTTGTTTATATTCTGTTAATAACCAATGAAAGTTATATTTTATAACGCAGTTTCACATTCTTTTTATGTCCTAAGTCATTGTTATGAAGTAATTTCCTTAGGTGGTGTATCTCTACCGGAATTACCTTATACGCTATAGGTATATTTTTGGTCTCAGATAAAATTATAATAATGAATAATTTATGCCATTTTTCTATGAAAATTATTTCTGGTAATAATGGTGAATTTACTCTAGGTTATCTTCTGAATGCCGCCAAAGAGACGAACAATTAATTAAAGAGCTTCACAGAGTCCGCCGCAGATGGACATTTTGGATTAGGAATTCGAGCTAAGCAAAGCCTCAGAGCACATTTAATATGTATGCAAAGAAATGATAATAGGAGTGGAAAGACAAACGGGTGTAAAGGATGGACGCAATTTAATTAAGGCATTCGGGCCATAGGAATTTAAAATTCTGTAATTCCTCAAATGTTCCGCTTACACGATTCTGGAAGGACGCAAGTGGCGTGAGAGAGAATTTTCGGGAGTTAAACGCAAGTTTCGGGGGCGTCCGAAACTCAGAGGGAAAGGCGTTGAGAGTCTGGGAACACCGCCATGCTTTGACAGCTTTTATGTGAATATTCTTATCGGCGATGAAAGAAAAACTTTTAAATAAGATATTTACCTTTAAAAACGTTTAGAGAAATATTTGCGCTCAGGGAAGAGAATTTCACTATCAATTAAAAGTTCATGGTAAAATATTTTCTATGATGCCTAACTTTCTATAAGAATATAATAATATCTCAGAATGCATTTTTAGCATGTTTTAGCAGTGAAAGGAAGTGAGATTCGAGGGATATTAAGTCGAATAATTAATTTGATGTAAATGTTCAGAATGTCGACTCCAAAGCGGGTGATTTATCGTACGTAAAATATGCTTGAAAAAAGTAAGATGAAGAGAGAGAGGGGGAAAGCAGGTCGATTTTCGCCACAAAGAACCATTAACCTCGCAAATGTGGAAATGGTCTTTGACTTTCAGAGTATTGCTCTCTTCAGAAAATATTCGATGATTTGGCATTTTTAGCTTTCGTCGGTGCTCTCGAGGATCCGGATTGCGACTCTGAAGTCTTTTCTACAAAGGAACGTCGACTCCTCAGTATTAGCGAAATATCCCATGAGGAAATTTGGCCTTATCGTCAGTTAACAACTTTTGCCACTACCTGTGATGTAATAGAAAATCCTGCATTTACATTTTACGAAGACATTATTTACTTCGTGCGCTGCTAAAATTTGTTCTCGTAAGTCGATTCCTGCTCTATGATTCGCTCATAGTTACTTTCTTAATTGTGGTAAATATTAAAACCTCGTTATCCTTGAAAAATAATGACAAACACTCAATCATAGGTCTGAAAATTATGCATTGATTTTTATATTTCAAAAAAATTAATGCCATATCTTATCTCAAATTTTATTCGTTTAACCCTTACTATTTATTGCTCTAGTTAGAAAATTAAATAAGATGCCATGTTATATGACGGAACCTCGTAAAGATTCTCATTGATAAGGATAATGGAACGAGAATTATCTCCACCTCACCACAGCGGTCCAAATACGAGTGTCATTTATATTCAAAATGAAGAGGAGGCAGATGTCCGTATTATATTTTATGCTGAGGTCAAACTTCTCTTGATTCAAGTTTCTAAATCAAGTGTAATATACATTGTGAAACCATAATTATAAGCAACGCATTAATCAAAGCAAAGGAAATAAAAATGAGTGAAAAGTTACAAGCAATAGAAGTTGAGGAGGAGCAATAGGCATAACTTACGCCATCGCATAAGGTCACCTTTCATTGCAAGTCACGTTTCCTCACTGATTTACTCGGTTACACTGAAGAAGTCCACTTTAAATTCCGAAAAATTAGTCATATTAATATCCTCTTATTAAATGAGTACGGATATTTTCAAACTCGATGAACTCACTTTTACGCTCGATAATTTCAGTTTGTGAACTTGTTAAAAGGGTTTCTAACTGTAGAGCAGGTAGTTGAGCATTTTCGAGTTCGTGTACGACTTCTTCTTTGCGGCAAACTCAAAATACTGGCAGTATTTTATCCGCTTCGCCATCCATGTTACGAACTCCAACAACAGAGATATTATCCATTAACAATTAATCTCGACCAACTCCGGAAATTTAGACCCTTTCCCATAGCTCCGTTTTTCTCAAAAGGGGTCTCTAATTTCGTGCCTTCATATGAAGATAAACGACAACATTTGCAGCCCAATAGTTCAGGGAAGTTGTTACACGAAAATTGCCGAACGAAGCTATTATTTTAAAACGTTCGTGGCTTTTGTCTGCAGCGTTGGCTAGCTTTAAATCCAAACATCAAAAGATAAAAGCACTGGAGATCTGAAGCTCTATTGGTTCATTCTCTTTAAGGGGCAAAATAAAACCCATTTCCTGGTTTTCGGTATCGTATAGGTAAGCGCATCAACTGAATATTTAAAAAATGATTGACTTCTTGATGAAGAAATTAAATTGGGTTGGAAGTGCATGTCAACTGCACTTTGGAAACTTAACAGAGTTGCCCCCTAATGAGTGATGCCAAGATGGGAAATATGTTTCCTTACGTTTTGATGGATATGCAATACGATTATGTAAATACGAGTTTCTCCTATTTCGTGATTAATGCAAATGGGTATTTTGTAAAGAAACTCGAGCGAGATCAGTTTAGCAGGGATAAAGGGAAAATGCAGTCCACATAACGTGGAGTTCCGAGGAGAAATGAAGGAGCAACGACCAGCAAATCTATCTTTTTTGTCTATTATCATGTAATTTAAGACTCCAGAAAAGAATTATAGAAAATCTGCCGTGAGAATCTAAGAAACACGTTTTCCGTTAATCTGATCTCGCACGAAACAGTTTTCTATTTGAACATGTGAAAGGTCTTGCGATAAAAAGTGCACTGGAGAATGTTTTTCTTTAAGAAAATGAGATGTAAGCTGCATTCAGAGCACGACTCGCAGAATAATGCGTTACTTGAGCCTCGTCAGATTGTTTTACGATGGTTGTTCAGAAACAGTCGTTCCGCTTTAGATGCTGTAACTCTCAGTCGCTTATTTGCTCGCCGTTTGCATTTAACCGATTTTGCGTTTCAGAGGCGTCGAGAATAGCGAAAGGAACTTCAAATTCGAATATTGCGAGTGCCTAAAATGGCCGATGGAAATTCATAAATTCCTCAATATTTAAAAATTAAGTTAATGTTTACAAATTAAGATTGTGTTTCTTCCTAATCACCAGTATTAATAATGCAATTTCTTCTAAATTATTATCGTTACGGCTGTTCATAAAATGCATTGAAAATGCCCTAATATACAATTATTGATTGTTTACATCTACGTTCAGTACGTATCGTTTGCAGTTCGAAGCGAAAGTCCTTCACAGATAACGAGGAACATATTATACAAAGTACTGTATGTAAGAAATATTCGCTTTATTCTACCGATTAGAATCCATCCTTTTCTTTTGTGGTTACAAAATCTAGTCCAAAGTCTTGGTGAGACAATTATTCTGATACCCGTTTATCGAATTGATTCAATGACTGCGACATATTCAATTGCGAACTCTCTAAATAAGGGCTTAAATAAAAGCCGTGTGGAGTTGCTTTAATGGAGAAATTTCGATAGGAAGCGAGCGATATGTTATATCGCTTATTTCAGTTAATGCGCTTCCTAAAATATCAAGGGAGTTTATTTTCATCCTATTCTTAGAAGCAGTTAAAAATCAAATAAAATCCTCCAAAATACATTGTTCCAGTAGTGTATACTTTATCTCATTTTGTGTCTGCTAAAATATATTTCCTTCTCTCTCATTTTCTAATGAATTTGTTTTTTCATTTTCCTGCGGGTTTTCACAGAAATGAATAACCTATAATGTATTCAATTAATAATTTTACTGAGATTAATAACGATTTGCAAACATTCAGCCGTTAAATAATTTAAACATTTTGAACTTCGAAGTTCAAATTCTGTTCACGTATACATTTAGTCTACATGTTCTATGAAAACTTCGTTGAAAATGACAAAAATCAAAATTCGCTGTTATTACCTCTGTGAATTACTTCAAACTATATTAACCGATAGCCAAATTCCATGAATGAATCCATGAATTCCACAAAAGTCACTTAAAAGAGAAATTATAATCTTAAAATTCCGTCTGGATATACACATCGAATCCGCAGTCTCTAAAGTTGTAGAGGAAGTATTCGTAGAAATGAGATGAAAAGAGGAAGTCGTCTGGAAGGAGTTCCTTCCCCAGCGCATAAATATTTATATATCACATTTATGTGCGAGACGTATCCCTCTGGGTACCTTGGACCCATTGAAGATCGCAAACACAGTATTTTTATTTTTCATTCAAGGCTTTCGCTGGAGATATCGCATTGGATAAAAAAGGCGTGTCCTTGGCAACGCATTTAATCATGGCATGTTCTGCGGCTGAGCATAATGAATGTCATTGGGGTCGAAAGTAAACTTCGCCTCTGGTGTCCTTACATTTCATCCGCTCCGAATCGAGGGAAGTCGTCCCACTCGCCTATTTCGGGTGTTCCTCCAGACACTATCGCACTCGAAAAGTGATAGCGGAGTGCTTTCTCACCTTCCCAAAATAGAGGATTGATGAAAGCACTCGAAACAAATATTGAGGCCTGAATCGATGGAATTACCACAAAATCCTCGTAATTTGGATTATTTGACGCTAACGGTTGAGACCCCAGCATAATAACAAAATACGCCATTTATTAGAACGATAAATACCAAATTTATTTTCCCCTTTTTCAAACCGCAAAATAGCGTCTGCCATAATGTCCACAATGTAATACAAAATTACAACTCTAGCCTCCGTTTGCTGGAATATATGAAACCATAAGAGAAAAAAGGTGAATTTCGGTTCTAGCTAATAAATAAACGTCTCGGTATATCTATGTAAGGTCCCTGCAAACTGCCTTTCAGCGTGTGGCAGGGGGTGCAAACTATTTTTCTAATCGATTGCTTTCGCGTATCATTCGCGGAAAAAATGAATTTTGAAACAATTCGCTCATTTCTCTGATCTTCCTCACAGTATCAGAACATGGAGATCGCATTATATCGGTTACATCTTCTGAGAATGTAATTTCTCTGAACTTTTTATTAAATTTATCCTTTTTATGAATTTTCTATCTTCTAAAAATTACCTTCCCGCCCAAAGATCTCACTCTTTATGAGCGAGTGCGTAATATTAGTAATTTTTATTTATTTATTTATTCAAATTATGCAGCGATTAGGCCATCAGGCGTGGTGGCAGCGGTGTAGGGGGAAATAAACCAACTCTACATTCTAGAGCTTCAATCACTTTCTCATTAATTCGTCTGTTTTCTTATCCAGTGTGCCCGAACTTATTTTTTTTACCTTCTCCAACTCTGCCATCGGAAAGACAATTCCATAAAAAGCAGAATCCGCTCCATAATTAAATCTTTCTCGTGTACGTCGAAAATCACGCTGCAAGTCTAGGTGTTGGGCGAGAAAATAAAAACGTGGCATCTCTTTAAAGTTGCCTCTATAGACTTGTAACAATTGATGAATTGGAATTGTATTAAATGATATCTAAAATATTGTTAAAAATAGAAAATAAATGTCTCCGGATAGCCAAGTGGGCTGCGCGTTCGATTCCAGGTGGGAGCACATGTGCAAAATGACCTAAAGTGTCACTTTTAATCAAACAAGAACAACAATTGAAAATAGTCGAAGCAAGTGATGCTTGAATGGCACATAATAGTTGGATACTGCGTCATACTCTATGTCATGTGAAACGAACTAAATGTTGGAAAGCAAGAAATAGAAAGAGAAGCCTCAAATTGTCTTAGTACCCATCTTGGTACCTTAACAAAGTGAATACAGTAAACAATATCTCTTCGAAACTTTTACCGTCCCTCCTAAAATAATGTTCAGTGCCATCAATAGGAAGATGAGTCTTACCAAAATTTCTGATGTTTTCATGAATTCCTGTAAATGCGTCACTGTTGCAATTTTTCATCACTTTCTCCCAAAAAACGTTTATATAGTTTCACAATGTATTATATTTTTTATGTATAAGTAAACGCTAAGGTGACTCTTATTATTCATAAAATTCACAGAATCGGGCGAGATATGGTGGAAATCTATCATGCAAAATGAAGGAGATAATTGGTACTTTTTCCACAAAATTTTTTAATTGTACTACCGGTTTCAACGGAGGGCCGTCATCTTCAGGTACAAGTTATACTATTCAATTTGCTTCCCCCCACTGATAACGTCCCTTTACCCTTATCCGCGCTCCTTTCCGATCTTCCCTTACTTCACCCTCTCCTCCACTCCCCTCTTCCCCTCCCTTGTTGGTATATATATTTGTTTGATTTGTATAACTTGTACCTGAAGATGACGGTCCTCCGTTGAAACCGGTAGTACTATTAAAAGATTTTGTGGAAAAAGGACCAATTATCTCCTTCATTTTGCATCTTATTATTCAAACAAAATATTTTGCGATTTTTTTTTGGCTCACTCCCTAAATATTTTTCATTGGAACAGATTTACACGAACACAAAATTTCATCTGACTTATTTTCACCCTTGACGACTTGAGCGCAAAATTTGAATTTTAGGAATTGTTGTTAGGTTTTTTTACTTTTAAGTAAATGGAAATGGTATTGATACATTTTTAATATATAATTTAATATTACAATATAATACATATTCACTCCTTAGACCTTATTATGGTTTTTAGCATTTTGTGTATATTTTATTTTCAGTGTCTGTTTCTTGCAATCTGGGTACAGTCTACGATGTTCTTGTGCGCAACACAACACAAATTGCTTCTCATTTCATGTCCATGGAAAGTAGTAGTAGTCCATGGTAACCTTAAATCAATATTACACCTCTTTCAGTACAGTCATTCACAGCTTTCAACTCCATAACTATCCTTTGAGCTTTCAATTATAAAGTGCTGCCGAAGGACCTTCTTGCATAATACCAGTGACCATCTTCAGGCAAAAGACCAGATCTCTGTCGTCTATTTTCTCCACTTAAATAAACATAAGATTGAATTGTAAGATGTATAGGAACAAATTAAAGAAACTTAATGAGAATAAAATCAAACACCAAATAATGTCCTATACAATTCTCCTCAAAGAGGAATATATATCTATTCCATAGATTCTCTGTGGCTACAATTGTTACCATTTTGATTTTGACTTGTACGTCTCCTTTATCATAAGAGAGTGATAAGACAACTCTTCTGATAAATACCACATATTGCGATTAAATATCTATAGAGTTGGTCTTAAAACTGTGGATCTATCCTTTCATGTGATCTTAGAGCTTTTAAGAATCAGAGATCTTAAGAAGGTGCTTTTGCAGCTGCACGGCCCTAAAGCCACGGTTTGACGTAAGCAGTTATTGAACAGAGAGGCATATCTTAACCCATTATTATTTATACAAGATAATTCAAGTTGTGATCTTAGCAGAAACATTTTTAAACAATAAATAGCTCTTGCCATCGCTCGTTTCATCGCCGAGCACATTTTAGTTTTTCTCCAGAGTCCCCTCCCGAAAACTTTAGAGATCTCTAAGAGTTCACGATAATCACCTCTCAATGTTTGTTTATCTTATTCACACACATATAAGTCTATCATTTATTAAATTTCCTGCTCACGAAAAACATTTCGAAATTCTCCTTGTCACTTTAAAAATTATTGGCATTGACACTTTCTCAACTTTCCGTTAAATAATTTGAACGTGGGATAATCAGGACTGCTTGTTACATCACGTGCTTTACATGTAAATACGCATCGTAAAAAGTTTATTTATGTGATGCATGTACAGAAAAATCAATTCCCTGTCCAATGTTTGTTCAAGTTCAAGACATGCTCCGTTTAAGCGTCCGGTGCAGTTGAGTCACAGTTTGTAGATTGTCTTCTATATCTCAATTCATTCCAAACAGCGTTCGCTTCACCTGAACAGTGATTTTGGAACCCCGTCCCCAACAGCAATTGGAAGTCTTTCTTCTTTTGAGTCATTCAATGCCGGCAACAGTTTATGAACCGTAAGAATCGCAGGCAGGGCCGGCTTTAGACAATTGGCGGCCCCAGGCAAAACGCATTTGGCGGCTCTCCCGTTTGTAATATTGCAAATACAATAATGGTGTAAACCTGAAAAATATTACAACAGGCTTTTTTACATTGAATAGTAAACTAAATTATTATGATTCTTTCTATCTAATGTTTTTGTGAGTTATTTGAGGGTCAATTAATAATAATAATCTTGTAATGTAACAATTTGGCGTCCCCCTAAATTTGGCGGCCCCAGGCCTTATTCGCCTGCCCATAAAGCCGGCCCTGATCGCAGGTTCTTGAAAGCAGATTTAATCGTTTCAGAAAGTTCTCATATCTTCTTCTGAATGATTTGATGAATAGAAGATTTCTCAATCGATAGTTCTTCGGTATTAAGTGACTCTGCTTTCGCTTGAAGGATATATGCAGAATCTCAGCTATCTAAAGCAGCCCTTAATTTAGGAGTACTAAAATCTCTCGTGCCTTGTAACATTATGCATTGATGTGCTCTCAGAAGTCTCTCCTAAAATTCCACCGACGTTGATTTCATCTGAACTTGGATACGCGTTATCTGAATCTTCAGATGATGAAGATGGTGGTACAGAAAAAATGTAGACGCCGCACACTGTTGTTTCTCTTTCCTTTTCTCTACTTCTAATTTTCTTTGTCCATCCCTATCTTCTTTATCCGCTAGTTTGTTTTGTATACTTCTGCAATTTAGCTTTTACTTCTGGCTCTCTCCGCCGAAGTAAAAACATCCTGTCCTCTTTCAACTAGGTCGTTTGTAAATAATCGGCATTTGCAAAATTAAATAAATCGTCCAAATTATTTCCAAAGTCCTCTTCACGATGCTTAAAAATATCTTCACATTTGTTTGCATTTCTCTGTAATTTTTTCCGCTCTGAATACAAGTTAATAAATTTTTGAATGAACAATTCTGAATAGCTCAGAATTCTTGCTTTCGCCCAAAATGTCATGGACTCAGAAACCACAGCACTTACACAGGCAGTTAATGTTATACCTCTCTCATGTTATAAAATAAAACTTCAAGCATTTGTCTATTTGATGGTAATTTGTTTCCATTACTTGCTGTATAATTTCTCCTATTAATAACACACGTTCCCTAGCACTGAGTTATTGATGTGGCATTATATTAGATTAGCGACCAGAAAATCCGTGCGACAAGATGGATGTCAAATAAAGAACTGACTGCGATGCACGTACTCACTCAACGCTGCGGCCGGACTTGTTCTTTGTGCGAGTTCGCGCTCAAGTCGTTAAGATTCTCCGATCGCAACAAAATTTCGTATTGGCGTGTTTTTATAATAATTCGAAGTTGGAGAGTAATTGAAAAGTTGAAATGTAATGGACACCCTAATAAACACATCATATGCAGCCTTGTTTGCTTGAAATCATAGGATATAATAAATTATATTTCAGCTATTTTTTACGATTCAATCTGTTTTGATAATTTAAATTTTGAAATTTCGGAACTCTTGCCCATCACAGGACTGTCACGCTCATCTCAAGTTGCGGGAGGAGAATGGAGTATAGAGATTTTTAATTCATACACTAGAGCGAGAATAATTAAAAACCCCGAAATTTAAATAAGAAGGTTATTTTATGCGAGATTCTCCGCAGATTTTCGCGTCAGAGCTGAGTCTAATTCTTACAGAGCTCAGTTAAATCCTTCAGACCGTAATTTGTTAAGATGAAGGGAACTTCATACTTGGGTTACATTGAATACGGGAGGCAGAGCGCGGATGAAATAATTCGTGGTGATGATGAACGCGCCATTTTGAAATGAGGGAAATAATGAGAGAAGACCACAAAAGCCGACGGCTGCTTGAAAGGCTCTCGTGTTTGCAAGATGACGTAATAATTGGAACGCCTTGTACATCATGAGGATAAACAAAATCGAAATATGTCTTTAATGAATAATTGTGATTTCCAGAACACATTTCAAAACCTTTTGTATGCTGATTTAGGAGGATTAATAATGTAGAATGAATGGAATAGGTCATATTATTCTGTTGACAAAAATATCCAAACAAATTCTTTGTTTTCAGGAAGAGGAAGTTGAAAAAAAAATTGATTCACGGAAGGAAATGGTCACGCTTTTGTAGAAAGGAACCGGAAAACCGAAGTGAGATGAGAATAAGTATTGAACTTTAGAGAACTAACAGAGTTCTTTCTCGTGAAAAACATTTCGATACAATAATTCAAAATTTAAGCAGTGATACCTCGGAAAACGATTTACTCTGTATCAAAGGATCTTTCCAGGTCTTTCCGAAACGTTATCAGAATGGCCAATAAAAACGCTTGATTTCGGTTTACGAATAATTCGATGAATGACCGCTTAAAAGCCTGTGCACAAGATATTTGATAACCAAGCCATAACTGTCATTAAAACACTTTTTTGCAACATACACTTAGTAATAATCTCCCACTAAACTATAAAAATACATTTATCCAGTAATATTTAGTTTCAAGTCCAGTATTATGTGACGAACGTTTCGAAAGATTGTTGTCTTGTTTTACTTGAAAATAAATTTAACTCGTATTTTAAGTTCTTATAACTGGACCACTTCAGTTAGTGGGAATTCTGAAGGAAAAGTGAGGGAGCGGTTAAGTTGGGTTTTTCGTTGAAAACGCTTTGAAGTAGAAGGATAATTTAAATATATCTTCTTCTTCGGTTGGCAATCTTAAGATTGGTTTGCAGCAGTTGTTTTCCGTCTCCACTCCTCGCGATCTTGCACCAGTCTCTTTAGCACTTAGTAGGAATGACATCTTCTACAATCCGATTTAGGTATTCCTTTCTCGGTCTGCCTCTTGCGTTGGTGCCCCTGATTGAGCCTTCCAATACTGTTGTTAACAATCCTCCGTGTCTTAGGGTGTGGCCTATACAGGAGTCTCTTCTCATTGTGCTCCACAGAAATGGCACTTCTTCAGCTCTCCTTAATACCTCCTCATTGGTCACCAGGAAATTTAAACATATATAGGTCCGAAAATAACGGAATGCTTGAATCTATTCATTGAATGATACTATGTACGATATACCTGTATTCTGTATGATAATCTCCATGAGAAAAGCTACTCGATAACTAAAGCACATTTTGGAATATCTGAATGTCTTCTCAGTAATAGATGTCCTCGCTTTAGAGGTGCTATTTACTAGGAATGCCATCTAACTGCCTCTGTCCATCTAAAACAAACGAATTCGCAATTTCAGTGGACTCATGCGAAGACGTGATCCTCTTTCTATGGCAGACAAACGGTGTTCCTCCGTTTGTATTCGGTGACAATCAAAAGCCATAAATCTGTTTGCCCTTCTGGAGATATATCATATCGTGCCCTCTGAAATAAGAATGGAAAATGAACGGCACTGCGAACGTCTGCTTACAAATTGATCCGTATAAGAACACTCATCTACCTGCTTCTAAAGTCGTTTCGACAAATCGGTGTGCGTTAGCAAAAGTGACAGACGCAAAAAGCTGTATTAGAATCGCGCTGAAAATTTAGGTTAATTAGCTGAATGCAGGTATAATATTTTATAGAAAGATTTAGTGCATATATTACGTCCACTTGTTAAACAGTCCAATCAGATAATCTGAGAAAGATAATGAAGATAGAAATGGATAGACGGAAATATATGCTGGGAGTGGTTGCTTCATAGGTAATTTTTTTTCTTCGAGCTATACACTAACCTAACACGGAATCAGAGTGCACGATACGACTTATCCCAGGTACTCGTATTATTATCAGCGATGCTCGTTTTTCAAATCACATGTGTTTTCAAATTTTCTCTGATTAGTGGAGGCAGAATAGGTTCAACTTATCTTTTTTGGTTTATCAAGCTGAAAATTGGTGGAGATGTTCTTTGAACAGCCAAAAGTAAAATCCCAAAAATCCCAAAAAATCCCAATTGGGCAACATGCCGAAATATTTAAACAAAAGTCGCCATCTTGGATTTTCGACCTTGCATCATATTGAACGGTATATCTCCGTATCTAATGGTGATAAAGAACCACGGTTTATTTTAAACTACTTACTAAAGTGTAAGCTAGACCCATTGAGCTTTATATTGAAAGAAATATGAGCAAATATAAAGCTACACACGAAAAACAACTCGTCTTAGGGTAGCTTTAACGGGAAAATCAGCGTTAAATGTCGATTTTCGACTTTTCATTGTCATTAAATCCAAAAATATACCAATATAGAAGTTGTAGAACACATCAAATGGCTTCATAATGTTTTATTATCATCTCCGTAGTCCAAAAATTGTAGCCTCTACGAAGCGCCAAACACGCTCGCACACTCAGTAGACGACCTCTAACGCGGAGCGCCTATGTGTGAGCATCATTCAAAACACCGATTATAATGCAGGAAAGTATATTCTTATTCCTATATTCCTCATGTTTTATTATATGCTATTGAATTGCTATGACTATAATATAACTATTCAAAGAATTAACCAAATATTTTTTCAAATGGAAAACTAACGAAAATGATTTATAAAAATAAGGCAATAATATAAAAAGATAAAGAATTACAAGCTAACGACTATAAAGTGGAAATATAACCGAAAGAATTAATACTATCGAAGGAAAAGAATATAAAACCTTTCTAAAAACTAACAATAATAAACCAACATAAGAATAGAAATAGAACACTATGTCGAAAATTCCACTTGAGTTTTAATACACGATCGGTTTCAGAGAATTCTGTCCATCATCAGGTAAAGAGACCACAACTGCAGTAAATATATACAAAACAATGGCCAATGAGGAAGCAAGGTCAGAGAGGGGAGGAAGGGTTAGGGATATTAGGTGAGGGAAGAAGCGGGAGGAGGCAAACAGTTGATAAAAGTAGGGAGTGGTTAGGAAAGAGGTGAATGTTAGTTAGCGTATAATTATGGTGTAAAATTTCTTATTGCTCCAGGTAGTTTTGCTTATTTCCTTGAGAATGGCTATGGAGCAGGGTGTTGGTTAAGTCTGAATGATGTTTATTGTCGAGTAAATGTTTAGCGAATTGTGAGACACTGGAACCATTTAGGAAAGACTGTTTATGTTCTTTTGTCGAATGTGTAAATTTCTACTGGTTTGGCCTATGTATATTGCTTCACAGTCTTTCCAATTTAATTTATATATACCAGATTTGCGAGTTTTATCGAATTTATCTTTATTGTTTAAAATAGTTTTTTCTATGTTCTGCGTTGTATAGAAAGCGGGTATGATGTTAGAGCATTAAAGAAAATTGGCAAGATAATAACTGATGTGGCCGAGAAAAGATAATTTCCCCCAACGTTGTACTTCCGTGGAAATGGAGCAATCGGGATATATCCCGAAAATGTTTTGTTTTCTTTGTCCATGTGAAAATATAGTATCTATAAGTTTTTCAGAATATCCACCGGAGAGAGCCATGCATTTTATGGTTTTTAGTTCCCGAGAAACGTTTGATGGAGAGAGAGGGATATTTAAGAGGCGATGAATAAAACTATGAAAAGCAGCGTGTTTATGTGTGACTGGATGATTAGAGGTTGCATGAATTGTGTTGTTCGTATAAGTCGGTTTTCGATAGATAGAAAATTCAATTGAATCAGCATTCTTTGAGAGGGTTAAGTATAGGAAATTCAAATTGTTTATAATTTCTAAAGAAAATCTGATTTTACTGTGTTGTTGGTTTAGGTGTGTATTCAATTCAACTGTCTGTAGGATCCATTCCAAATACAAAGGACATTGTCAACATATCTCAATAATCTCAACCACAAGAAAACGGGTTTTCGTCACATTCTGGGAATTTGTAAATAAATTATTCTCAAAATTATCTATACATAATTCGGCTAAAATTGGCGAGAGGGGAGATCCCATCGCTAGACCATCGGATTGATTAAAACAAGATTTTTTAAAGAAAAACTAATTCTGCGAAATACATAAATCTGTCAACAGTAAAATATCGTGAACAAGATTTCTGTCCAAGTTTTTGTCGTACAGTAATTTTTCCAACAGCAACAACACCTCTTTCCTAGCGATGTTTGTAAATATGTTATTAACATCAAAACCACAATTTTTGAGTTTGTATATAATTTCAAATTTTTTAGTCTATTAGCAAGGTCGATGGAGTTTCGGATACCATATCTAGGTGAAAACAGGGTTAAGTTATTTAAAACTTAGTTCATTCACTATAGAGGCCAGTTTGTGGGTTGGGGAGGAAGCACATGAAATAACTGGGCGGATGGGAATATCAAGTTTATGTAACTTTAAGAGAGCGTATAATCGTGGAGGAAGAGGATTTGGATTAATTATTTTATAATAATCCTAGGGTTTTAGCACAGTTGTACACTTTTTCACTATTTCTTTCACTTTCTTATTTAGTTCGTTGATAGGGTCGTTGATTTTCAATATGTGGTTGTCTTCTATGAAGGTTTGTACTTTTTGAGTGTAATTCCTTTTGTCTATTATGGCAATGCACTTTCCTTTGTCGGCTTAGGAAATAACGAGATTTTCATGTTCCGCAGTATTCATGATGCTAAGTAAGGTTTCCTGGGAAGTAAGTTTACGGGGAAGTAAGAAGGCAACCCTAGATTTTTCAGATTTGAAGTGAATGTATGGGTGAAGTTATGTTTTAAGGAACGATAATTCCCTTGATGGTTGGAAATATATTCACAATCAGCTATCAGATTCTTAAAATCATTACCGTTATAATGGCTAGAATTAAAATTCAGGCCTTTTAGTAGGAGGTTGACTTCGTTATCAGAAAAGTTAACGTAGGATAGGTTTTTCACTCACTGGTAAAATACATGCTCTGTGGGAGGGAGTTTTGAGGAAAATCGGCGGCAGGTGGAATCATCCTGCGTAATTACTTCTGGGATAATCTGGTGAGTTTATCGCGGAGGGTATTTAACTTCTTAAAACAAGCAAATATTCTCACCTTATCATCAAAGCAAGCCCATTCAATGGGATAAAGGGATTCCAAAGGAATTCTACGCAGGATGATTCCATTTTTGGAATCTAGAACTCGTTCAGACCGGAAAATGACTGCTGCGCAGCTTTTAGTTTCATTATTTGGCATTTATTCGTTTTTTTTAAGTTCCTAGAATGAGTTTGGGCGTAGTTCTTAGCGTTCCTTTAAGTTTTGAATGCCTAGCATAGGCTTGGGTTTGTGACTTGTAAGTGCTGTATGTTTCTTTGTGGTGTGGGTGCCATTCACGTATAAGCATGGCTACTTCAGTGGAGGTTGTGTGTTCTATTTGCAAAAGCGTGGTTTTGGACAATGAAGAAACGGCTGTGGTAACGATCCGGTCTTTGATTGTGGTATGGTTCGGATCAAAATGATTTAGATGAAATGAATGAGGACGAAGAAGACGACATTACTCCGCATTTCGATATCTTACCTCATCCTCGCCAAATTGAAAACTCACCCGAGGATGCAAAAATCAAGAAAAGAATTCGTCCAAATTAATGGGGTATCTTTCCTTTTATTAAATTTTATCTTACAAAGTTATAATTATTAAACGCTTAAATATTTTATTAATAAAATTATTTAAATGTAGGAATAAGAATATACTTTCCGGCATTATAATCAGTGTTTTGATGGATACTCGCACATAGGCGCTCCGCGTTAGAGGTCGTCTACTGAGTGTGCGAGCGTGTTTGGCGCTTCGTAGAGGCTACAATTTTTGGACTACGGAGATGATAATAAAACATTATGAAGCCATTTGATGTGTTCTACAACTTCTATTTTGGTGTATTTTTGGATTTAATGACAATGAAAGGTCGAAAATCGACATTTAACGCTGATTTTCCCGTTAAAGCTACCCTAAGACGAGTTGTTTTTCGTGTGTAGCTTTAAATTTGCTCATATTTCTTTCAATATAAAGTTCAATGAGTCTAGCTTACACTATAGTAAGTAGTTTAAAGCAAACCGTGGTTCTTTATCACCATTAGATACGGAGATATACCGTTCAATATGATGCAAGGTCGAAAATCCAAGATGGCGACTTTTGTTTAAATATTTCGGCATGTTGCCCAATTGGGATTTTTTGGGATTTTTGGGATTTTACTTTTGGCTGTTCAAAGAACATCTCCACCAATTTTCAGCTTGATAAACCAAAAAGGATAAGTTGAGCATTTTCTTGCCTAAAATGCCTCCACTAGATAATTTTCCGAAGAAATCCCCTTTCGCTTCCCATTTCCAAATGCCGTACAAATAGACCTTATCAAACTTTTTCAGATGCTTAGCCTTCGGTAAGCACAATTAGCACTTTTTAATGATTTTGCTAAGAAATAAAGGTAAATCACGGGCATAAAAGTTATTCAAAATAGTAAGATGAGAGAAATCAATGAATGATATTTTGTGGTTAGCGTATATGACTTTCTCAGGAATTTGTTCCGTTTAAAAACCCATTCTTTCGTTATTAGAAAAGCTCCGTCAGAGTCTCTTTGCATCTGTAAGATGAAGATGTAAATTCTGTTTATGACGTAGCAGCCCCAATGCGATGGTCGGCCAATGGGGAAGGCCGTTAACTTTCGAATGCTCATTGTTTTTTGATTAAATGCCGTAGATCACGCAAAGCGCTCTTCTTAGGCTGCTATCGAAACGGAGGCGCCCGCAACTTCCTGCCGATAGAGGGCGAACCGCACCTTCCGGAAAATCCACGGATCTGCAGAAGGATCGACGGGTGCGCCGCGGCGGCAGAAAATAATACTACGCGCTTTTCTTAGCGCCCTCTCGCGTATACTTCAGAGACTCTCCCGCTTTATCTCTCTTATCATTTCCTTCCAAACAATTGAATCGAAAGAAAGCGAATAAATCGGCAAATGGTAGCAACAATCATTTTATTTCTGAGCAGAGGAAATACACTTTTTAATAGATAAATAAATGTTTAGAATGCACAAAGGGTCACATGAAATAAAAAAATTAAATTCCTTTACATGCATTAATGTAACACAGTGTGCACTGATAAATTTATTTATTTAAAACGAATATGGTTTCGATATTTGAATGCAGCATTAAATAAATAACAAGCGGATAGTGTATGTTTGTTAGAGTTATTTAATACGCTAAGAATGGCTTTATTCTCTATTTAATTCCATATTATCATATTTTATCGATGCAAATTTATTGTGTGAAGATGCTTGTAATGATACCAAAAATAACGTTCAAAACTTAGCCTAAAAACAGTTTTAAACGTATAAAGGTACATCCATAGATTTAAATTCGCAGGAAAAATCAAACTTATATAATATGATTTAAATGATATCTTTAACTAAAGCTCATGTAACTTGATGAATAGAATCATGTAATATGATGAATTTAAATGAAAATATTAGTATACTTGGCTCAGGGACTGCAAATATATCAGAACTACCCGTGGATACTAAGAGAATTTGAACTTTTATACAGATGTAAACGGTCGTTATCCTTTTCTGCAACTTATTCGCTCTATTTTTTCATAAAACCAGAATATTAAGTAATTTAGTATCCTTCAGATAAAAATTCAGCCGTTGCAATCTATATGTGTTGTGCTGTATTTCACATTTAAGTTTTTCAACATACCACAGCCGGTGCCAGTTAAAGTTTTATTGGGATAATTACATTTTTGCTTATTTATTTAAACCCTTTTGGCAGGGTTAGGCCGGCAAGGCCTCTCTACCACCCAATATTTACAGATATTATATAAAATTTATACAATAATTCAAAATTAATTGATTAATTCAAAATACTAAAATTAACTTACGATTAAGAAGGTAGGCAAAAAGAGAAGTATACACTTCTAAAAAAACAACTTGCAAAGTTTCATACCAATGCTAAGTACATGTAAGTTATAGTATTATTATTATTTATATTATTATAGGTAAAAGATTTGGGTTGTGGGAAAGAAACTCCGCAACTGAAGGTCTACGGAGAAAAACCCACGATGCAGGAAAACGCCCACACAAGAAGGGGAGCGGAAAAACCCCGCAAATGCAGAAGTAATAAAATTATGATTTTTTCATTTAATTTTTTTGCCTACATTCGATGGGAGCTTGTCGTTTTATAGCTTCCATGCTCATTTTACCTATTCCCAAATCTTATGTTTCACAGCCGTACAAGAGATAACTTCATGTAGAGATTTTTTATGAACTCTCCCTCCTAACTTTTCAACTTGCAATGTTTGTCGTCGGCAATTGTTTCCTTCTGGTATAATTGTCGATAGGGTTCTGTCCTCTTCATGCATCTTGTAATTCTGTATCCTAAATTCTATTGGAGTCGAATTCATGTCAGTTCTTCTCTCTTTTCAACGAGTATCGCTATATCATCTGCAAACAGGACTATTTCACCTCTGGTAGCATTTCTTTCAATATAGTGCTTTAGCGACTTCTGATAAAAACGGCCGAGCTTCAGCTTTTCGGGAGAAAGAAATATGGTTGCTTCTCTTTATCTTCCAGGCAATAATGAATCCGTTACATCAATACTTTATTACGCTTGCAGTTGAGCGAGTGTTGCTTCGCCGACCAATACACCTCCACTCCGTTGGGCAGGTTCCCTTCGGATGGTTATTGGATGCGTAGTATTTAGATACATCGCTTTCACAGACACATGGATGGACTTCCTAAGACAACCGTCGCTTACTGTCCACGGCTGATTATAGTCCGTTGACATCGATTATTTTTCGTTATTTAGAGAGATCGAATGCCCATCCGACGGATGCACTACATGGCTGTCAGATAGTTTATTATATTTTATGTTATCAAATTATGACGTATGTGAGTGCTTACGCAATGATCATTTCGCAGTTGTACATTTTGTAGAAATAAATTCGAGAAATCGAGGCACATTCACTATTAAAGTATTCATATGTGTGTCTAACGTGAATATTATCATAGAAACCAATACATAAATATACACAAATTAAAATTAATGAATTATAAATAAAACAGAATCGAATGAGTTAATCATTACGTAGGTAAATCCATTGAAAGTATTGCATTATTACTATCATTATTTTGCATGGAAATATTACGACGGCGTATATAAAATGAGGATATAATAACAGACGTGCTATGCGCGTCGCAGGTATTGATCACCTAAAACCATAAAAATGTCATCTTTCGTGGCAATCGGCTAAAGTTCGAGTTTATAGTTGCGTTGGGATTGATTGCTGTAACTGCACTCGAGAGCACTTTTGAGGCTGTTGAAATTGGACCTCAGGGACCGCTCCAAACACCTCGAGATCACAGCGGAGGTAACGTGAGCTGAGTGCCTTTGTGGACTTGTGGCTGAGTACTTCGATGGACGTCAAAGCAGGCTTCAGCACTATTGTGTGTGCGAGTAGATGTAGGTTTAACTCTTCCTGTTTGGCTCAAGTGACGAGTTTTCCTTTTTCTTGCAATTACCTTTTTTCGATTACCTCACAGTAAAATTTACTTTCTCTCTTCTTCGGAAATGTATCTAGTTACGGCGCGAACTTTAATCTTGAGCTAAAGATATATAATCGGATGAATGTCATAATAAAAGAATAAAGTGGCTTGAAAATTTAAAACAATCACAAACAGTTACAAAACTACGAATATAATTTTAAAATAATAATCTATTCAATGCAGTAAGTCCATTCCTTAATGTGGTGTAGAAGCAATAAACAAAGAAAAGACATCAGTCAAACCAAGGAAGAAATAAATGACGAATTTAAATTATAAAAGTAAATTGCTAGAAAGGTTTATAGATTTCTTATGAACACCTGCAAGTGATAGAAAAATCAAACTTATTGTGGAACGCTTTTGTTAACGATTGTCGAGGAAAATAAATTTAGTTATTAACACTGTAAATAAGCTCGCGAAATAAGGAATTATACCTTTAAAAAATTTAAGTTCTCTGGCCGTACTTCGTGGAAAGACATTTAAAAATGATAAAAAATAAATAATTTATCATTTCGAATTATACCTTATTTTCTAGTTGTCAATGTTATCATAGTTGAATTTAGTATTTGAAGATTGACAGTTTTATCGGAGAAAACAATTCCAGGAAAACAACCTCAACCTCTTTCTTCTTGACACTTTAAGGCGGAGATTAATATTTTGCGTATACGTGGGAATTAAAGAGACTATATTCATAGTGAGATCTCATACAGATCCATTTCATAAACCGTCGTTGTATTCTCTCCTCAGCGAATACTTAAAATGAGGACTCCAAGAGAAACTGGCGTACTAAATTGTAGATCTGACAATGCTCTAATATGATCGTTTTTGATATGTAATGAAAATTTTGTATTAGTACTTCTTTTAGTCAAATCGAAAAGTCCAAAAGCTTTACTACCAATTTTACGCGTAAATTGAAATCCAACATACTATCAAGGGCAACGAGAAGGTCTGATTCTACTTGTTGAGGAATACTAACGAGGGCATTTGGGAACTTGAAAATACTTCTGAAAGTATAAAAGTCTTGTTAGTAAAAAATATTTTCTGCTTTATATTAATAAGATGTAAGACTATTTCTTCAAATTTATAAAAGAGTAAAAGCAAACAAATGCAATAAAAAACTTTACTACATCTATGAGTATTATCTCAACTATAATTGAATCAGTATTAAACTATCGAATTGAAGGAATATTAAAATAAACAGCATAAAAGGAAAAGAGGTAAATGGGCATTCACCGATGTTACCTGTACTTTGTGTTGAGTTGGATATATCACGTGTAAACAATAAAGTGGTAAGTTATAAGTTGTTGGCATAAACAAGGAAATTGTTGGAATAGAAGATTAAGATTATGCTGAAACCAGAAAAGTAGAAATTTTTAGCAAAGACTGAAAATAGCAGCTGAAAAATACATCTGTAATAGAAGGGATCGGTCAGTAGCTTCAATACAACGAGATTCTTCTGTATTTCGATAGAGAGTAATGCACTAAGTTAAGGCCGTGCGCTATCCGACACCTTAAAATAAACATAATCTTACTATCATTCCGTCGTTTCGAAAATAAATCTATCGCGTTCTACTGGAAAGCTTTGATCCCTTTTTCTTCGCTATTGAAAAATTTAGGAAGGAACCTTGAAATCCCCGAAGAGATTGCCGTTTGTTCATTTCCGTTTTGTCTCATTCAGCCGACCCTCCATCGCCAAAATTTGCGTATCCTGTATAGCCTCCATTCACTTCCATCCATGTAATCCTTCGCCCCGTTTTTCGAGCCCCCCTCTCAACCTCAATGGTCCGAATAGGTGCACGGAAAATACAAGGCGCACCTTCATTTCGCCGGATTTCCGCCGTCTCTTTTGAAAGGGGCCTAATAAATTAATTCGCGCTTTTCCGAGTGCTTTGAAGCGTCGCCCGGGGCAACCCATCGGGATGAATTCATTTCGTATCGAGCATTAAAGTCCCATTGCATTGGTGACGACGAATCACACCATGGCTAAATATTTCCAAGATGGCGAACTCCGTTTTAAAGATGTAATCCGATGGCAAATATCTCCCGAGGAAAGGATTCTTTCATTTATTATTGCTTTTGGGCAATCTTCCGACCTCTGCATCTGCGCCCGCTTCGGCGGTGTACATCACACCTTTCGCACACCCTTTCTCTCCATTTCTACCTTCATTTTTCATCCCCTTTCACTCTAAGCCCGCTCTTTATCTTCTCTTTTGTCTGAAATGTTCGTATATCTTGATCCCTCTCCTTTTTAGTAACCCCTAAAAGTCATATCTGTCTCTTCCACTTTGGACGCATTCCACCATTTTGATGAACTTTCCGTTACACATTATTGGTTTCCATTTTACGTGATATACGGGGCCATTCCTCTTATTATTTAATGTATTTTCTATCCTTTTTATTGCCCGTGCAAATATTTTACGTATCAAATCACCTTTCTGCTTTTAACGTTGAACGCAAGTGGAAATATTTCACATGCTCTAGAATACCTTGACAATAATTTCATACGGATTAACAAATCTTCCGAGCCCTCTTGCATACTTCAAAGATATTTAGAAGTAAATCAGGAACATTTAAACCGAACAAATTAGGGTTTGAATCAGTAACAGAATAAATAATATTTTTTAGTATCCCTCTGATATTGGTTTAGCACGATTCCAAACATATTTTCGTGATAATTATGTTGTAAAAGTTTATCAGATGGTTCTCGCAAGTTCATGTCAAACAACAGCGCAGAAAATGATTCAATGACTGAGTATGTCTATCAATGAGTGAGACTCCTTTGTTAGTGAAACTTAAGCTTATGTTATTTTTTAATGTTATGTTATTAATTAAATGGAATATGCGGCAAGTATATGGGACCCGGCGGATGAAACGTGTACTCGCGAACTCGAGAAAGTGCAGCGTAAAGCGGTTCGTTTTGTTAAGAAATGCTACGCTAAAAAACCAAGCGTGACAAAAATGCTCTCAGACGTAGGTTGGGAATCCTTGAAAGAAAGGAGATAGGAAGATAGGCTGCGATTGCTTAATAAATTCAGGGAAAATACATTAGCGGAAGATACAATCGGAATCATGCAACCCCCCTGCTACCTCGGTCGATCCGATAATGACCGTAAGTTAAGAGAAATAGATGCTAGGACGAATCGTATTAGAGATTCATTCTTTCCGCGAACAATACGTGACAATAACCGAATAAGGAAGTAGTATAGATTCAACTGGTGTTTACACCCCCTGCCGCACGCCGTAAGTCGGATTGCAGGATATAAACCCTCGACAGACTACAGATGACATATGGCATCATCCGACACCTACTATTATTTCATTTCGTATCACAGAATAGGAGAGCTCGATGACAATCGTTTTAGAGATTCATTCTTTCCGCGAACGATACTTGACAATAACCGTAGTTTAGATTCAACTGGTGTTTACACCCCCTGCCACACGCCGAAAGGCGGCTTGTAGGGTATTAATGTAGATGTAGATAATACAGAATCTGTATTTTAACAAAATTAATTTTGCAACATGCTTAGACAATGTCATCTTAGAAAGCAAATAAGAAAATTCTTATCAGCAAAAAATTCATGGGAAGCCTTAAAACCAACGGCATTAACAATGTATTCTGAGTGACATTTAGAGGAAATCCAGTGAAAGGAAATAATGTTTCCATTTATGGTATGTTTGTTCTCGATTTTTTTGTTTTAAGATAAATTCGCGAATCAACCTTTTAGATTTCCATGGTCATGATTGAAGGGTTAGGGCCACGAAATGCGTACGAAGGAATTAATGGAACTGGAAACATTACAGGAGCGTAATTTATAAAAGTACTTATTATCAAGATATAGAAATTAAGCAGTAAGAAGTAAACTAACGATTTATCTTTTAATGTATAAATCATTGATAAGGAATGTGAAACTGAGGGTGAGCTTTAAAAGTTTATTCGCTAATGAAAGAGATAAATGTTTTCAGGAAATGTCTTCAAGCTATTAGAATTCTACGTAAAAGAACGAAGTATGTACATAAAATATTTTCTTTCAGCCGTAATCTACGGATATGCCATCTATTCTATTTACCAAATCATTTGAATAGATTAAAAATAAATAAATTACTCTGACTTACATGCATTTTGAGAAGGCTAAGCGATTCCAATTGATAATCATTGTCGACTCGTAAGAAGAGATAAAGTTAATTCATTCGCCGCAATGGAGTGAGATGCTCGTGATGGCTCTGATAGAAATCTAACCGCCGTTTTGCGGTGCAGCTTATCTTGATTAGACGCTGAGAGACATCAGTGCGCCTTCTAGAGACGGGATTTCCATTCCTAAGCTCGCCTCCCCAAGGTGGCTTTTGAAGGAAGTAAGTGGAGGAGCGGAGAATAGTTCTATATTTCCCAGGAGGAAGCTTTTATCGCGATCGGCCGTGTCAATTGGCATAGTTTGTCGTGGGCAGCTAATGGGGAGGAATATTGGTGGGGGCGGTATCACAGGGCGGTGGCCCTTGAAACGATCTCTCGACTTGGCTGCGGTCCAGAGCGATGGGGCGGTGGGTCGTAGTATTGACTGACTGCGGACGAGGGGGTCCGCTGAAGGGGTTCGTGTAAACCCCTGCGGAAAGAGACGGATGCCCCATTTGTCTGTCGCCACCTTCTCCCACTTCCCTTCTAAAATTTTACTTTCATTTCCCTTCATCTCTTAGAAAATTTATAACATTTTCATATCCTTCTCTTGCTCATTGTACACGCTCCTGAAAGGACTCCTAAATCTCGGATTTTTTCGCGATATTCATATCCTTCCAATTTTCCTCGTCCACTCTCATCTTTTCTTATCACAGGATGAAAAGTCTTGCGTTCTTCTCAGTTTTCACATTTGCATTTCCCATTCATTATCCTCTTCTCTTCTACGTTCTTCAAACATTTTGTCTTTGATCTACCTATTCTTTGCGATCCAAAATTTTCTTTTCTCATTCGCATATTCATAACTCGAATTTCCCCTGTAACCTTTTTACAAACGTCTCTACTTGTTTTCCCTCCTTCAATTCGTTAACAATGATTATATTTATTTTCGATTTTCTATTCCTTACCTATTTCGCCTACTACATCTTATCATATTTACCGTCTTCCTTGCATTTTCTTCTCCTTCTTTTCTTCTCCTTCTCTTCATTCTGTACATATCCCTTACTCCCTCACCTTATCCCTTACCTCATTTTTCATTCCTTTCTCGTTTCCTTTGTCCTCTCAACCAATACGCTCGTTCCTCCTCTTTCCCCTATCCTCCCCATTCCATTTCCCTTTCTTTCTATTCATTTCTTTTCCTTCCCGTCTTTCTCCTCACACTTCCTCTCCAATCCTCTTCCTCACCGTCCTTTTTCTTACGTCCTCTTAGAGACCAACAGCTTCGCTGCTTTTTGTACCACTTGCTAATGAATTTCTCACCATCTTATTCGAGGCCACAATGGAGGACTAATTAGGCTCCGCGACTGTGACGCACTTGAATAAACCTCGGAACGACGACAACTTCGAAATTTTGACAATTTCATGTTTTTGTTTCCCTTTAGGTCTTTGATAGATTCAACGTCTTCTTTCTTTTGTCTATCGTTCAATTCGATTGGCACTTGGAGCGTCCAAATTAAAAGGTTCGCACTCCCTCTTTTGTTCGGCTAACACTTCATTTTCTCGTTTGGTCTTTTTCGCACCTCATCTGCTTCCCTTTTATCACATTAAATTAAATCCATCGCAACTATTCTTGATTTCAGACTTCGATCGATGTCTATTTCGTGGGTCACTTGGGGACATCGCTTCCCACCATTATATCGTAAGATAGAATCCTATTCAGATAGAAGATTTAATAGAGTCGCAAGGAGGTTTGGAAATCCGTCGAATGAATTTATTTGGCTGCAGTAGAATGTATGCAATATCTTCTCTTTGTTTGGGTCGCAACTGGGAAATGTGTGAGAATTCTTCGTTACTCCGATTCAATAACTCTTCGGGTGATTGTTATTCAGCGACCGAAAGAAAATCAACAATTCGTTTTACTCGGCGCAATATTAAAGGTTGTCGTTTATGATTTACTCTTTTGAACGTTGAGTACGTGTGTACGAGTACATATATGCATACAATTATATAAGAGTGAACATTTGAATGCTAAACTGTGAATTTCGCCCTCCACGACGTAGAGCGGAGAATGCGCAAACGCTGCGCATTTGTCTGCACTTTCTCCCCTATGTTCGCGAAACTACCCAAATTATACTCGCTGTTTTTGGTTCACTTTTCAATGCACGCAATTCGTTCGTCACTTGTCCGATGGAAGTTCTTTTTTCCCTCGGGAATGAGGGATGATCAGCATTTTTTGGAGTAGCTGTTGATAATACAATCGACGGAAGTTTTTATTTATATTTCGTTTTTTTTACGGCCGACCGCGCTACATGGAGTGTCCTTTTGCCTAATTTTCTCGGGTGTTTCCGTGCAGCGGTCACGATGATTCACTCAACATGCGCTGCTCCATCGAAATAAAAATATAAGATAATAAAAATATAATATATAAAATATATAAATATATAAGCTCATCGCGGCCATTGGGAGGGAAAAATATTTCTTCTTCTCATTTTTCTCTATTTGGCGAATGACGGAGTTCAGGATCGTTACGAATACACCGAAGTTACTTTGCTGAATTGAGCTGTCGTAACTACCAATTTTCTGAATTAAGAATTCTCTCATCATTTTGGTATTTCTTCAGGCATTACTCCCGTTATAATTCCTTTATTATTTGGATATCGCCTCTTATAAACGAAAATATTAATTTTAGGTAGAGAAAGTGCTCAAAAAGGGATATTTGGTATTTAACTGACAGATAAAACATGAACGACTGAATCGTACCTAATTCAAGGAGTTCTCAGTTAACAGTGAAAGATTGAAGATAAATTCAGAGTCCACCAGAAGGTGTATACACATTTTGAGAAAAAATATTTTCAAATATTTTAATACTGAATCTCCCTGGATGCAATTAGATCTATTCAAGTAACACAGAGCCTATGTGACAGCAGCAATATCTCTATTGTGTGATGCGTTAGCTTTTAGAAAACTATCAGAATAAAAAAAAACCTTTTGAGTATTGCAATTTTACATTGAAATAGCTTTAGTTCGGCAAGCTAAAAAGTATAAAGAAAGAAAAATTTAGAACACCGCTGTTACAGGATTAGAGGTTAAACATCTCCAATAACCGAAAAAGATGGAGAATTTTAACCTCTAAAACTAATAAATATCTTGGAGAGGATGGCTACTGAATGAAATGGTTCTTATAATTTTACAGCATAAAAGGGGCCCTTAAAAATTGCATGCTCTCTCTATAAATTCACTTCGAAATGTAATTAAGGGTTTTCTTTTGATCTGAAACGTGCACAATTTTTTATGATAACTCTGTGTATCAAAACAGATGCGAAGAAAAATATTTGATTGATGGAGATGGGAAAAATAGACTGAGAAAGCGATGGAATCCATCAAGATAAATCGCCAAAGAATAAAATAAAGCTACAGAAATAAATGTGTCAGACAACTTTGAGGGAGGAGATACTTTCGTGGGCTACAGAGTGATTTATGCGCACCTCGCGCTCTGGAGTTTCAGCCATTTTGGACCAAAGTAATTATCTACAGCACTCATGAGGTACAAATTGCCATTTGATTTACTTATCATTTAATTATTTTCACTTGAGTGGGTGGCATATTTAGTCATATTTTCTAAGCTACTTGATAATATCAAATAACTATACCATAAATAATAAAAAGACTTTTTTACATTCGTTCTTTGAAATATCTCGCGTCGTCATAGCAGCGTCAGTTCAGTCAAGGCTTAAATGCATTCCATAAAACATAAATAGAGAAATCATTTTACAAAAATCTAGATCTATCTAAAATCATAAACTATGATGAAAATCACACAACAGTGAAATTCATGTTGTGGATAGAAATCGAATACCAATAATGTTTGATTCATCTCCCGATCTAGTTATATCAAAAGTTATATCGTCACAGCTGCATTCATCTAGAGCATCTGCTGTAAGCGTAAAAATAAGGAAATATCCTCCAACGAAATATATTGCGGATATAGATTTTAAAAATATGTACTTTATATAAAATTTGAAAAGAATATGTAATATCAATAATATTTTGGAAAGATTGCTCATCATCGACCAATCATCGACCAATCATCATCTTTGTAATCTGATTTTGCCGGTCTCAGATCTTCCATCCTCTACTCTTGTCTTCATTTCAATAAAATCTTTCCCTAAACCATCTCCATTCTACTCCTTCCTCTTTTTATGCTTTCTTCCACTGTTCCGACCATCAATTCTCTTAGCAAGGACGTCCTTAAATTTTGGTTAATCCAGTTTCTTTTCCTTTGATTGATTA
Source organism: Sympetrum striolatum (assembly GCA_947579665.1). Lineage (NCBI taxonomy): Eukaryota > Metazoa > Arthropoda > Insecta > Odonata > Libellulidae > Sympetrum > Sympetrum striolatum. The sequence continues at coordinate 13,519,180 of OX388342.1, forward strand.
ATTTAATCAGTATCCTCTCCCCTAGACCTCATTGCACTTTGTCCGTTCATCTTAGCATTTCCCTCCACATTACGAAAGCTTTTATCCTTTCGCGAGTCCAAAATATCGTATATCCACAGAAAAAAATCTCCTTAACATGCACTTTACTTCCTTTTCACCGGGTCTGAATCAATTTTACTCGTTTATATTTTTTCAACAAACAATATTAAGCTAAAAATGACAACCAATAAATAGAATTGAATTCCGTTCATATCTGAAAAGCCCTTTGTTTTTGATGGACGACAGACATTTCGTATCCATGATGACTCTTTTAATTTTGGCATTTTATACAAATGATACTATCCTGGTCCATTTCAAATTCGTTTCATTTTATCACTCCATTCTTTTTCTTATGCCAAATCTGATTCTACATTTTTTTGCTTTCGGCTGTTTTTGCAAGTTATATCGAAACAGAAATATTCTCTCATCTGGTTCTGTCTTGTCACCCGATTTCTCTTCCATCGGTGCTTTTATCGCTCTCTCTCTTCTCATTGGCTGCTTTATTTCCCTCCCTTATCGTTTCTACGACCGTCGCCCTCTCCTTCTTCAATTTCATTTTCTGCATTCCCTCGAATGTCCTCCTAAAGAAAAGTTTCCCACAATCCCATGCGGCCGTCCATTAATATCCTTCGCCGTGCGGAAGGAAATTATGTTTGAGATTTTCTGCCTTTTTCGTTTCTCTGGTTTTGATGCTTTAATTTTTCACATAATAATCGCAGTATAACGTAAATTTTTAATGATTTATGTGATTGTCCCAATTGGTCAGTGTTTTCAAGTATTTGTAATTCCTTTAACAGTGAAATGAAAGGATATAAAATATTATCTCGTAATTACTTTGCCCTTCTTGTATGAGGTGGAGAGATACTCGGTGGAAAATACCCTTATTAGTAAAGATGATCATTTCAAACCAATAATTATTATTTTGATTTAATTTTTCAAACAAATCTCTATTTAAATCTTCATTGTACTAGATTTTGGTCGAACCTGCAATGTGGTTTTCACGTTTCATGATCATGATTTTATCCGTATATACTTTACATTAAGTGTTAATGTTGGTACCGGACTTTTCGTCAATTCATTATTTGTTTTTTAACAATAACGAATCGAGAATGATTTGTCTGCGAGTAAATATGTGTAAATAAATTAGTTATAATAATTTATTAATCTATCTATTTAAGATTAAAAGTAACTTTAATTCAGTTCTTCTCTACAGCCAGCAGCATTAATTTCATTTGCCTCATATCCTCTAACAACTGTACTGAAATTTAAATCCAATTCAAATTCTGTGAATCCATTTGATTCTTTTTGGTCTAATAAGTTTACTTTGTAATTATCTGGACGACGTCGAATTTCATTCAATTCTGTTAATTAATTGTCGGAGTCTTTAATTTAGATGCATATAATAACTACAAAATAGCAGCAATCAAGGGAAAACACTGTTTAAGTGTGGAATTCTCCGTGCGGATTGAAAGCATAAGATATTTGGTATCCATGATAAACAAGAGAAGACATTTCCTCAGAATTGCACACGTGTCTATGGCACCTTTTTCAGCCCCCTCGAAGTCATGCGAGGATAATTCCCTGACTTTCAAAGGTCGGTCTGCGCCCCGTTTGCTTAGACCAATAAAGGTAGGCAATCGGTTTATAATCGAATGATCTCTCAACAACATTAATTGCAGCTTTTTTACAGAGATTTTATGTTAGTTATCGAAGTTCTGAACAAGTTTTAAGCGAAGACTCGATAAGAAAAGTGAGAACTCGCGCCAACCGATCGATGTCTTGCCAACCATTTTTGACTTGGAAACGCTTAAGAATCTCTACATCACAATTCTACCTGATTGAATTTCATAATTTTAAAGTAGAATATTCTTGTTATAAATTATAGTAGCCATCTCACACAAACGGCATTTTTTTCAGAAATAGTTTTTATATGAGTCGTAGTCGCTACACATTGACCTAGTAATGCATTGAAATGGATTAAATATCTATGAGGATGAACTCACTGTAATTCTATACTCAGATTTCATTGTAAATGAGGAAGAAATAAATGCTCGCATCGTTATTTCAGCATTTAGATCTGTTTTCAGCGGAGTATTGATCGACTCTCGCGAGATGACGATGTTATCTGAGGACGAAGATGCAAATTATTACCAAATTCTTACCTCTAGTCATGAAAAGGAATTGTTTTTTTTCGAAGCAGTAATTGCGAAACGAATGTCTCAGGTATCATTCGTTCTTCTTACTCTTGATCCCCACTCTATTTCTCTTTTGAATGTCCTCTTTAGTTTTAATTCCTCTAAATGTTCATCTGTAAGTGCAGTAATTATATTAACAAGTATTCTTCATCTTCATCGAATCACCCCCTTCGCCCTCATCACAAGGTCTATTGACCAAAGTTCTACCATGGAAAAAAAACAAAAGCTACATAATGCAAAAAAAGTCCACTGGACTCTATGCAATCAATATAAAAACGAGTCAGACCGATTAGAAAAATTAGAAGTGAGGAATCAATTAGATCTGTACTCTATAAAACAGTAAATACAAAGATGGAGATTTGCCTTGTATGCAGAGAGGCAACGGATTCTAATTTATGTTGTCCCTAAAAATGAGATTTAACTGAATTACGTTGTGATTCACTTCTTAATCGATAATATTTAAGCTGTGCCTTGAGATTATATATCAATTTTTGCTCTAATTCCTTTAAATTAATTAATTATTGATTCATCCGATGAAGAAAGACGGATATCGATCATTGAATTTGAATTTAATTTCCGTAGGAAAATAAAATCTCAATCAAAACATTTTATTCTTTTAGTATTTCCTTGATCAAAGAGTACTTGAGAAGAAAACTTTCAAGTATGGGATCCCCGACGATTATAAAAAATGTTCTAAATCGAAATTATTAGGAAATACTCTAGAAATATTGCGAATAAAAGTTAAGGAGTGTCCGTGAGTATTCAATTTTGAGTTCTATGCTCATTAATAAGCATCTAACTAATGAATCCGACGAAAAACTTTCCTCGTGCATTTCTCCTCCTTTGTCCAGTTGATTTTCTTTAAGAAGTATCTTATGGAACAGATCATAGCTCCAGATCATAGCTCCGAGATGATGTCCACGAGATTATGAGGCCAATATTTGTCTGTTGTCTGCAAAGCTGACAAGTGAACGCCCTGGGAATACGTGGGTGAGCCCAAATACTTGTAGAGATCGCGAAAAACGTAGCAGGGGACTTGTGTTTGGGGAAGTGCAATGCCTGGGCACAATAGAACGAGTGGCAGTAAATCATTCGCAAGTCCACCTGTTGTTGGCAGAAGGGTCGATGGTCAGAGCATGGAATGCGAGGGAGGAATGCTGAAACGAGGCTTGGGATTGTAAATTTATTTTTGGAAGCTCCGGCAAAATATTCGAGCGTGGACCTGGAACTTAAATCATCGTCTTTTCGGCGTACCCCGAGCAAAAAAATGACGGTCCCGAATTCCCCATTTTTTACGTGAACGGCCCGAGGGAGATGCGAAAATTAATTACCAGTTCGCTTTTAATAATATTTCTAGTCGGAGGAAACGCTTAAAGAATATTAAGTTTAGGGTTTCATTGGAAGAGGTTTGGTTTCATGCTGAGATGGAGGCTTACTGACCAAGAAAATGGTGGAATTATTTGGAAAAAAGTCATAACATTTACTTTTCCTTTAAAACTACTCATCTTATGTACTTAATCCCACTAAACCACATTTTATGTTATGTCAACTAAACCGTTATGGTAATGTTTTGTTAAACAAACACCCTTTGCATTACGTTTTATCGGTTAAATATTATCGTTAAAAATTCATCATTTACTATGAGAGGCATGGAGTTTTACATAATTTGATAATATTAAACTCAATATCCTCCACATTAAACAGAAAATATCTTTACAACTGAGCCAAGATTAAAACGGATGTATTGTACTCCTTTGTGTTCAATAAATTCGAATTTTTAATGGAACGTATTCCAACTATTACTGCAATTCACTTAATATCACATAATTAGTTTTCGATTCCCTCGGATTAAAGATATTTCTCCGTTAAATAAACATTTTCTCTAAATAGAAATATAAGAGATAAATGTAATCAATTCATAATCTTAGCTCAGTTTCTGTTTAAAGTTAGCAATTCCTTTCTAAGTATATAATATCAAAATAATTATCAAAGCCCTAGTTTACGATAAAGTGTGCAGGTGACGATTCAAAAGAACTTCTCTCCTAAAGATATTCTCCTTCACGTGTACGAATCGCCTTGGGATCGCATCTTTCCATTTACCGTTGGAAACATTTCTCGCTCCTTCGAGGAAGATTCCAATATATCCATTTTGTCAATCTGGATCCCTCATTCGTCGATTTAGCAAACTAAATAAAGAGAAGACGTCAGCGGGTGCGATAGAAATGTCGGCCAGTTCACACTCCAATTCACGGCTGAGGGAAATCTACTTCAGACGAGATTTCTGGGCGGAGACACAGAACGACAACTGCGAATCGAAAATGTGCTGAGAAATGGAGCTTTTCAGCTTAAAATGCCTCCTCTGTTGGGACAAAAGGTCTTTGTGAAAATCGTTAGAGCCGTATTGAAGATGTCCACTGCATCGGGACGTGGTAATTCGAGAATAATTATTTCGATTAGGTAATTTCAATTTTATGTAGAATACAGAATAATAAAGTCAAATTTAAATATCCGCTTTTAATTTTGTGGGAAAATTATAAAAGAGGTGGACATTTTTACTCTTAGTTGTATTTCTGTCAATATAAGTGCCAACACGATGCAATAGAAATTTTCAATAGGTCGGTTTATGATTTATGTTTTTTATGATGAGTTTATGATAAGCACTCTACATCTTTGTGCAACAAAGGATTCCCCAGTTAACAATCCTATCTTCGCATCTTGATGATCAACCAATCCGTTATCAATTGTTTTGATCTTCTTTTCGTTTACTCCAGTCATCCCAACCCCTGTAGACACACCCTCTTACATATTTATTTTATTACTTTAGTTCAAGCCTTTCCCATCATTAGTCGCACTATCAACTCAAATGACTCGTTCTTATATACTCTTATTACAAATTTAAGTGCTCTGATTTGTCATATTTTCTTAGATTTAACGATTCCAGCTAATTTACAGAATCACTCTAAGCTAATTATTTTTGAAGTTTTTTCCTTATAATATTTTTGTAGTATAAAAATTCAAAACTACCCAAGCACAAAATACAGAATGAAATCAAGTTCCTGCAAGACATGATTTTCAGAAGGACTCATTAAGTTCTATCTTATCAAAAGGAGTTACGTGGTAATGGTGAGCTCACAGGAAGAAATTCTTCCAAAGTTTCCATGGGAAACGTATTCGAAATACGCCATAAGCTAAATTTGAATTTTATCAGTATATGATTGGTTATGTTTCTTGGTCTTTCAACCTCTTCAATTTTCTTTAACTTCTTAACTCACACTAATGGCTTACAACCAGTTTTTATACTTGAACGTCTTCGGATTTTCTATAAGCGTAATTGCTGAATATTTGAACAGATGAGAACAATACGTTTCTGCAACTACCTAAGGACTAAATAAACTTCACTGAATCAGGCGAGGTCTTGTGGTAATCCATACTGGAAATAATCTACGAAATATTTGTACTTTTACCACAATTTATTTATTATAAAAAAACACACGACCGGTTTCGACGATTGATCGTCATCTTCTGGAAGATCGTCATCTTCTGGAAGATCGTCATCTACCAGAAGATGACAATCAATCGTCGGAACCGGTCGTGTGTTTGTTTTTTATTATAAATAAATTGTAGTAAAAGTACAAATATTTCGAAGATTATTACCTAAAGACTATCTTCTGTTGAGGACAATGATGAGAAAAACCGAGGAATCATGCAATTGATTATTCTTAGTGAATATTTTTTTAAAATGGAAGCAGAGAGGCGTATCACAAACAAATTCAACTAGTTATTGCGACCAACCAATTCTAAATATTGAACATTCACGCATCCGTATTCACCTTACTCTTCCCTTTCATTGTGAACATGTATGAAAAGCAAGAGAAAGACAAAAAAATACATATTCATTACGTACATATTTACATATTAATGTTAATTTAGGGAAGCAACGAATGGTAGTCTGGCTTTTAAGAAGGAAATTGTGTGGGGGAGTGAAAAGGCGAATGGGAGAAGAGGGTCTTGAGAAGTGAAGAAAAGGATTAATTCATACGATAGACACGGAGGGCGGCGGAGTAAATGAGGAAGGAGAAAGTGATCTCGCTACATTTTACGGCAAACAAATTGGAATGAATTCTTAACCAACATTGTGCCAGCCTTACATTTTTACTGAACGCTAATTTCCCACGATAGAAGGAAACACACATGCTCAACAGTCACGCAATACCCTTTCGGGTTAAGCAAGTTTCCTATTGCATACTCCGCTAAATATGCAAATAGATTAAAACTGAACTCGAAGAGCATTCTATTATGTCTTTTTTCCTATGCCTTCTCTCCCCACATCAATTCATCTTTTCTTTCAAACCTTTTTATCTGCACACTTTGCCCATTTTTCGTAATATAAGATTCTGCATCAGAGATCCAAATCCAAAAACCAATATTAAAAAATCTGATGTGGCCAACACATGACTTTCTCCATATATAAGATGTAAATATTTATCTACGACAGTAATTTCGAACTCTATAATCCATCTAAACTTGGAAGATGAGTGATTAATTTATATATTATTATCTTTTACGTCACAAACGTTATAAATAATGATTTTCGGGACATGCTCGATGAAAAACGATGGATTTGGTCTTTCGCCCATAAAGCCCAGAGCGCCCACAAAGTACATAATCAGCAACTTCCGGTTTATCAGTATTTCCTGAATAAATCCTAAACAATCAGTGATACAAAAATATGTTTCATACAAAAGTTATATTAAACTACATTTTCTAAAACATTTATAAATAATAGTATATACCTAAATATCATATTTATGGAGATATTTTGAAAACCGGAAATGAGCTTTGAAGAATGAAGCTCGACTTCCGGTTAACCGATTTACTCCAAAAACTAATCAACTCTAATGACTGTAATAAATATACTACATATGAAATTTGGTGTTGATCAAACAAATAGTTTTCATGTTAGAGCGCCCACAAAGTACATAATCATCTTCTTCCGGTTTATCAGTATTTCACGAATAACTCCTAATCAACTGGTGATAAAAAAATATGTTAAATACAAACGTTATAGTAAATTACATTATCTAAAACTTTTATAAGTAATACAATTTACATATACATCATATTTATGGAGATATTTTGAAAACCGGAAATGCGCTTTAATGCATAAAGCTCGACTTCCGGTTGACCGATTTACTCCAAAAACTAATCAACTCTGACAGCACACACCACACTACTATATATGAAGTTTGGTATTGATACGACCAATAGTTTTCACGTTAGAGCGTCCACTATCACACACACACACACACACACACACACACACACACACACACACATTGGACTCCGTAGCGTTCGGACGTGTTTCGGCTTCGCTCCCGGTCTCTTACTTTGTGTGCGCTTTCTTTCATCGTTGTCATCGTTTCATCTCATCGTTCTGTGTTTGTTCGCTTCGTTTGTGCTTCGTCTTCATCCAGTGATCGTCGGTGAGTGTCCAATTTGTTGATTTGTCTGGTTTTTCGTCTCGTGTTGTTCGCATACGCTCGCCATCAGCGTGAGTCTCACACGTTCGTCATCTGCCGCCTCGGTGGCGGCAGAAATGGACGTGGCTTCACCTACAGTGTCGCCTTCATCCTCAGAGATGGATTTATCTGGAAGTAGTCAGTGTAATTCGCAGAAATTGACCTATAAATCAATTCTATCTACGCCCGCTTCTCAATTGTCTGGTGACTCATCGCCATGTGCTCCCAAAAGCTCGTCCTCCCATACCTCGAGGCCTACCTCCCCCGTCCCTCGACCTGCCTCCCCTACTTCTAGGCCAGTATCCCCTACCTCCACGCCAGCTCCCCCTCCCATACGCAGACCTGTTCAGCTACCACCCCTACGTAGCGACGCAGGAGACTCGGCGCACGTCTCCTCTCCTCCCTCTACCTCAGAGCTGGTCGCCCCCCCTACCGCCCCTCCATCCACCCCGGGGCACTCTCTTGTCGTTTCCCCTTCCACTTTAGCTTCGTCAACATACATTTCAGATTCTACTACGTTACCGTCCATTCCTTCCCCGCCAGCGCCTACAGCCCCTCCTCTCGGCACATACGCGCAGCGGGTTCGAGGGGAATCTCTTGGAAATTACGCACGCACACCTACACACGAGAGTCCCAACGGGACTTTTTCTTTCACGCGTCGAAGGGTAACGCCGGTGCTGACCGGTCCTAACCGAAAAAGGGGTATTATAATGCAAGGTTTGCCGGACACCCCAGTTCACCAATATGTCTTCGCGGTTGCTAGTAAAATAGGGGGCGGGAGTAAAATCACGCATGCCACGCGGCTCTCCCAGAATAGAATTTGTATCTACCTCGCGAGCGAGGCACTGGTCGACACATTTATCTCCGACTTCGGCGGTGTCGAGATAAACAACACATGGGTCGCGGCACGCCGCATGGTGACCGCGGCTAAAAAAGTTTTTCTGAGCAACATCCCGCCCGAGGTCTCTAACAAAGACTTACTCGAGATACTAAGCGAGGCCGGAAGAATAGTGTTGCCGATTTATCCCCTGACATCCGGCATTAGAGTCGATGACTTTACTCACGTCTCCTCATGGAGGAGGATGGTACATATGGTCATCAGGGAAGGGATCAGGATGCCCGACTCCTTCGTCGTCGACGTTGGGGACACCCCTTACCGGGTATTCTTAAGAGTTGACGACGGTAGGTGTTTCCAGTGCGGGGAGGACGGCCACGCAGCCAACACATGCCCAAAATCAAACGCCACCTCGAAACAAATACCAAAAACCGTACCGTCAACGGATGGCGTCCCGCTAGCCACCACCAATGCTCCCTCTACCTCTGATGATCTGAGTTCCTCCACGAGTACCTCTGTCCCCGTTGTTTCCGCGACCACTCAGTCCGGTGCACTATCATCAGAGGAGGGCAAAACTCCTCCCGAGACAGATATTACTCCTGAGGAAATCAATCTGGTCGACTCGCAAACGGCTAAACTCCTTGCCCCTCTTGCCATGGATTCGCCACCATCAGTCGCGATTGAGAGCCTCGAGCTCTCGGCCTCTCAAAAGAGGAAAACACACACGGGAACCCCAGAAGATAACCTCCTCGGTCAAGTGCAAAGGAAAGAAAAGAATCCGAAAATAACCAAAGAAATGCGCCCGGATGACGAGGGGCTTAAACAAATAGCGGATTATTACACAAAAAATCCCGGGTTCACAAACATATCTTTTTTATCCCTAAGTAAATTCTTGCGAGACGTAAAGGGGAGGACGGACAGGATCGCCGCCTTAAAAGAAAATTTCAGTGAACCCATCGAAGCATTTAAAGTCCTGGCCACCCTCGACAAGCAGAAAGTCGTAAAACAGGGGGCAATGAAAATGAGGATCAAGAGGTTGGTCCAGCACGCCCTACAGGACGACATCTTCAATGCATAATTTTGTCATATTTATAACCATCATTATTTATTTACATATTTTGAAAATATCTATCGCCCTTATCAATATTTTTTGCCCATTACACGCATCTACTTCGTCGGTGTCGGTCGGTCGGTCGGTGTCGTGTATATATTTTTATTTATATTTATTTATTTATTTATTAATATTTATTTATTGTCCTTGTTTTAAATGCATCCATTCCTCGGATGTTTTAATCGTGTGTGTCCGATTTGTGCCCTTGGTTATCCTTTTGATGAAACGAGCAATTTTAAATAGGGATTTTATTGCGCCGCCTTCGGCCAGTGTGTGTCTGTCTATTTATTTATTTATTATTCGTGTTCGTCCGTGCTTTTATAAATTTATAAATTTATTTATTTATTTATTTATTTATTCGCGCATCATAGTGCGTGGTTTAAAGCACGTCTGTTTTTATCATATGTACGACGCTCCAGCTTTTTATGATCCTTTTATAGTTTGCTCGTCGTTTCTTGATTGGATTGTCCTTGCTCGAGGACGGATATGACAGATTTGAGAATAATCTCGCTAAACGTTCGCTCCGTGAGGGGAACTCTAAAGTGGGCACACCTGACGGCCTTCTTGGAGGCCCATCGGCCGGAAGTGGTGCTGCTGCAGGAGACCAACACCGTCGCGCCTGCGATGGACTCCCTGCCGCAGTACGAGTTTTTCTTCTCTCCCCTCTCCACGCCTCACACAGGAACGGCGGTCGCGGTGCACAGATCCGTGTGCGGCGGTGCGCGCCCGCCTGTCGTGATTAGCGACGGGCACGCCTTGGGTGTGACCGTCGGCCTGGGGGGTGTGACGCTCGACTTCGTGTCATTTTACGGACCGCACGAGCAGCATGAGGCGCTGACTGTCATCGATCGGCTGAGAGAACACCTAGAAGCGACGAGGCAGCAGCGCAGAGGACCGAGAGTGACTATATTAGGGGGAGATTTTAACGTCACTTTGGACCCCGGGAGGGACAGATCCTCCGGGAGGGAGAGACATCCCCGGGTCGCCAACGCGCTCCGGAGTTTGGTGGAGGACATGGAGCTGGTGGACACGTGGGTGGAGACGAGGAGGGGAGAGGAGGGTTTCACCTTTCACGGAGCGGAGGGTGGAAACGTGCGCTCGAGGCTGGACCGCTTATACGTGTCCGGCGGGAGCCTCTCAGCCGTAAAAAATATGAGGACGGTGCCGTCGTTTACCGACCATAGAGGGGTGGCAGCCACTCTTTCGTTGCCAAGAGTGATCCCTCGACCTCCGTACTGGAGGTTCGACAATGGGTTGCTGCGCAACGAGGAGTACGTTCAAAACATAAAGACGCTCATCGCGGCGATCAACGATCTACGTTGTTTGGGAGACCCGGTATCGAAGTGGGAGACCCTAAAGTTTGAAGTGAAGGAGAGAACGGTCGACTACGTGAGGAGACTCAGACGGCAGCAGAGGGAAGCCATAGAGGAAGGAATTCAACTACAGCGGGCTAAGGCTATCGTGGCGAGGATGGGGTGGGAGAATATAATCGTCAACGACGACCCGCTGGCTCCTCACGTAGCGAAGTGGTACACGCGCGTCGTTCCGAGACCGCTGGAGGGCCTGGAGATCGACGGTCGATGGGAGGAGGACCTTGCGGCGATAAGAATGCACGTTTCCGCCTATTTTGGCGAAATTTTCGACCCAAAAGACGCGGAGCCTCTAACAAGTGAAGAAGACGAAGCCCTCCTCTTCGAAGCCCTCGACAGCGTCTGCGAGGACGAAAGGGCCTTGCTGAACGTGGAGGTTTCGGAGGACGAGATGCTGGAGGCACTTAAGAAGCTTAATAGAAACAAGACCCCGGGGTCAGACGGACTGACCCCGGAATTCTACATCGCCTTCTGGGACGTCCTCGAGGGCCTGTTCGGGGACATGGTGCGGGAGAGCTTTCGGAGGGGAAGCCTCCCCAGAACCAGCAGGTCGTCCGTCATCGCCCTCGTCCCGAAGAGCGGGGGGGGCAGAACGATCGATGGTTGGAGGCCCGTGTCGATCACCAACACGGATTACAAAATAATGGCAAAATTATTATCGATGAGGGTCAGCAGAGTAATAGCATCTGTCATATCCGTCGAGCAGTCGTACTGCGTTCCGGGGAGAAGCATTTTTGACGCCATCTCCACTGTGCGGGACATGGTGAGATCGGCGAACGCCGAGGATACGCCTCTGGCGGTGCTCTCCTTGGACCAGTCGAAAGCCTTCGATCGAGTCGGACACGCTTATTTGATCAAGATTTTAGAAAGAATGGGTTTCGGGGACCGACTGATCGGCATGCTGCGGACGCTGTACCGGGACGCCGTATGCATGGTCCGAGTCGGGTCCTCTCTTACGCCCCCTATCCCTTTCCGAAGGGGAATAAGGCAGGGATGTCCACTTTCCGGACAACTGTACACCCTCGCCTTCGAGCCCCTCGTTCGGGCCCTCAAAGCGAGGCTCACCGGTGCCTCTATCCCCCGCCACCCGGAGACGCGGATAGCCGTCAGCGTCTATGCGGACGACGTGACGGTGTTCGCATCGGAGGAGGAGGATTTAAGGCGGGTTTTTCCGGCGTACGACCTCTACGCTCGGTCTTCGGGGGCCAAGATAAACGCAGAGAAGACGGTGGGGCTGTGGGTCGGCAGGTGGAGAGGCAGGCAGGACTCTCCCCTCGAAATAAGATGGAATTCGGAACACGGCAAATACCTAGGCCGAAAGATCTTCAACGACGAAGATCCGGAAAGGGAGGTTCTTGAGAAAGAGATGGTCGAAACGATCGAGACGGCCCTCAGGAGTTGGAAGCCAAGAATGAGCCCGATGTCGTTGAGGGGGAGGGTGTGCGTGGCGAATCAGTTCGTCGCGCCCAAGATATGGCACACCCTCCAGACCTTTCAGCCTTCACCCTCATTTTCTTCAAGGATCCAGAGGCTGCTGGTGGATGCCATTTGGTTGGGTAGAAAGCACTGGGTGAAGAAGAAGGTGGCGACGGCGCCGGTTCGAGAGGGAGGACTCGGGCTCGTCGACGTTGGGGTTAAGATCCTCGGATTTCGATTCAACGCCGCACAGAGGCTCCTCCTTTCAGAGGAGGCAGCAGCGGAGCCGTGGAGGCTGCTCGCGGCCGCGGGCTTCGGGCGCGCGACGGGGGGGCGTCCGTGGAGGGACGCTTTCGATCGTGGCACGGGGTCGCGCCGGCTCTCCGGCTTTCGCCGCTCGCTAGTCAGGGCGTGGCGGTCGATGGGGCCGGAGAGAGAGGGCGCGGGAGTTTATGTCTTCTCCAGCGCGAGGCTCGGGAGGAGGATGGATCTTCCGATCCCCAAAAGGGCCGTATACAAAGAAGTTCTGTACAGAAGAAACAACGAGATCTGGCCACTCTCGGGTCGTGAGCCGAGGGAGGAGATCAGGTGGAGATCCCTCCGATCGCACCCCACCCTGGGGCATGATGGGGACGCGGCATGGCGCCTGGCTCATGGCGCGTGGGCGGACTGCCCCTTTCTCAGGAAGACCGGGATAAGAGAAAAAGACGACTGCCCTTGGTGCCCGGGAGTCGTCGGCACGGCCTGGCACCTGGCATACGTCTGTCCGAAGACGAGGCCGCTGTGGAGCGCGGTCGTTGGGGCCACAAAGAACCTGACGGGGAAAAGGGAGGTCCTCGTGAAGGAAATATATGGGGGAATCCTGGAGAGAGGGTCCCCAGGTACCAGGCTCGCCAACTTTCTCCTTTCGTTGGCGAAGGGAGAAATTAGGAGACAGCTAGACGCCTTTTTCCGGGGGCGGACGAGAGACGTCGCCTACGCGGAGGCGTTTTCGAGGGCCCTCCGGAAAAGGTTGAAATTAGAAAGAGACCACGCCGAGGCATGCTGCAGCGGGGAGATGCTCGGCGTGTGGACCCAAAAAAATTTCCTGTTCGATTCCCAAACGGGAGAGCTGAAGGAGGATTGCCCACTCCTTCACTTAAACTGACCCCTTTTTAAACCTTTTATCCTTTATCTTTTTATCTATTTATTTATTTATTTATTTATTGTTATCGCGTCATGGAGTGGCGACGTGTAATTTACTTTTGTCGCCGCTTGATGCACGTTATTTCACCGACGCAAAGCTCTGCAAGGTGAGGAGCAGTTAGACCCCAGCGTGTCAGACCCTTGATGAAGGCTTTATTAACGCGAGGAGCATCCTTTTGTACACGCAGACCAACGCAAACCCACGCACCCGCATTCACGCACTCTCCCTCGATAGAGGGCCATCGAGGGCGATGCCGCCGGCTAGGCCGGGGCTTCAGTTCGGATGGCGGGACACCGCCTCCTCTTACTCGTGCACCCCTCGATAGAGGGCACAGGGTGTTAGGCGTTTGGTGGGGCGGCCTGGGCCCCGTTTTTAGTTTGGTGCTGAGGATATGGCGTGGGGCTCTACGTGGAATAAATATACACACATACACACACACACACACACACACACACACACACACACATTGGGTTAGGGTATGGGTGTGGGTTAGGGTATGGGTGTGGGTTAGGGTATGGGTTAGGGTGCGGGTTGGGATGTGGGTTGGGATGTGGTTAGAGAGGGGGTTTGGGAGTGTGTTAGGGTGTGGGAACAAGGCTGGCCGGTAAAGAGAGGATGGGACTTATGTTGATTGATAAGTTCTGGAGTTGGATCTGGACTTTGCGTACCGGTCAAGGTAGAGGATGGTCAAAGGGAGTGTCGGGCCCCAAGCCTCAGCCCCCAAGACCTACGCCAGATTTGGAATCAGTTTCACTTCCCTATCTGGCAATATAATAATAATAATAATAATAATAATAATAATAATAATAACACACACACACACACACACACACACATACACACAGACATCATTCCGAAAATGGTCAAAACGTGTTCTAGGGACCCCAAAACATGTATTTCCGTTGAAATCTCGAAGTCGAATTTTTTCATGAAAACAATACTTTCTCTATACTTCGTATAAGGAGAAAGTAATAATTCGAAGCTTTGATAATATATCATAAATAGATTGAAATACCTTAAAATTGTGGTTATGAATCGTGTCCGGTCATTATGAAACGTATCGATTTCTATCTTTTGTCATCTTACAAAGTCATTCTGAATAACTAAACTCGGTCTCCACTACTTAGAATCTTAAGGCCCAAGTGCACCAATCTCGGTTAAGGCTTAACCGGGGTTAAATTATTAGCTGACCGCGGTTAAGGCCATTTTCATATGCACCAACCTCGGTTAGCGTTAACCGGGCTTAAGTTAACCGCAGTTAAGAATTAACCGACCGAGATCCACCGATTAAGTTACTTAATCGATGTAGCAACAAGAGTAATAAACAATTATGGGGTTTCGTTTTTGATAATTCTGAAGATTAACTCCTGATATTAGAAAACCACAATAATTTAGAGCGTGAAAGCCATGTCGCTAGGGTGAATCCTTTCGATAATTTAGGTGAAACTAAATTCCACGAAAGATGTAGGCTGAGGAAAGTAACAGTGCTTTCCCTCTTAGAAAATATTCGCCATCATCTTGAATATCCAAGCCAGAGAAGCAATCCTCTTTCGCCGATGGATAAACTTTTGACTACGTTGAGATTTTACGCCACAGGTGCGTTTCACATGCTGATAGGAGATTCTTTCGAAATACACCGAACTTACTTGCAATCGACGAGGTATCGGAAGCACTTGTAAGACATTTGCCTCAGTTCGTGCGCTCCCCAAATTCTCCGCGAGAACGAAGAGCTGTGATGGATGGCTTTTACGACATCGCTAATTTCCCTGGTGTTTCGGGTGCCATAGACTGTACGATTATACGAATAAAATCACCGGGCGGTGATAACGCAGAAACCTTTCGTAATAGGAAAGGTTATTTTTCAATAAATGTACAAACCTTAATAAATGTACACCTTAAGAACCATATAAATTCACTCCTGTTATTTTAAAATTTAAGCAAGCTAAAGAAGTTATTTGGATAAGGCTAAAATTAGTTAGAAAATTAAGTTATACGTGTATTTCAACTGCTCATTCTAATTGCTGTTACGAATGTATTTCTTTCTTTTTTAAATACTTGCAAATATCGAAGATTAGCAAAACACACATTGATAAAATTCAAAGGCATGCGAAATGAAGAACCACAGGTAGCAAGTATTTCATTGTATACGATAAAATTATAAGAAATATCGCTTAAATAATGTTTATTAAATTGATGTAATTGTTATCTAATTTAATGTAATATCCCCTCAATCAACAGGAAGGGAATTGAATTCTGTGGCAATCTTTAGCCATAAAACTCTTTCTCTTTCAGCAATTTCCCATCTGTCTTCTTGTTCTCAATAACGTCCTTTCGTCTTATATCCAAATCAATAAGAAGATCGGCTTCACACTTGCTAAAAGTAGGAGTTCTTTGCCTCTTTCTATCGTTTACGTCCATCTCTAGTACAGATTCTTTACTATTTGTTCCACAGATATCATTATTTACTTGTACTACTAGTCGTCCAATAAACCAACAACAAAGACAAATGAATTGCGATATACTGTTAGGCGAGCACTAAGCGGCACTCTACGTATTCACAGGGACGTTGATCGGCCGCCAGCAAACCGTGGTTACGAAAACCTCGGTTATTGTTGGTGCACTCCAAACTTAAGTTGACCGCCGTTAATATTTAACCGCGGTCAGCTAACGGCGGATTTAATCGAGATTGGTGCACTCGGGCCTAAATTTGTGAATAAGTGGCATTTATTAGACAGGTGTGAATTGTTTCAAAACCGTACCGTAAGTGTTGGGAAAGAATTTTTAAAACGATTAGGTCTACATTTTTGGTTTGACCTAGCAAATGATTGTCAAATAAACGATACTCTTAATAAAATAAAAGAAAAATTAAAAATGAAAACTTACGAATAGCTTTTTAGCTTTAACCTTTTAGTCAACGAATGAAGTAAGAACGCAAAATTGTAATAAATATATGGTGAGTGATGGTATGATTGGACATACTGATGGTGGGGATGAATGGACATCGGTGATGGTATCCTAAGGAAAAATGTGCGGAAGTCCAAATAAAGTGGAATACAATCCACGGTCCAAAGCCCAACGCAGGGTGGGAGTCTTTGAAAGAAAGGAGATAAGGATATAGGTGGCGACTGCTTGATAAATTCAGGTGAAGTAGTTCATAGTAGTTTACGGAAGACACAACCGGTATTATGCAACCCTCTGCTACGTTTGTCGATAACTACAAATGCTACGGTAAAAAGCGTAAATTAAGATAAATATATTCCAGGAAAAGTTATTTTAAAAAGTCATTCTTTCCGCGAGCCGTACGCGATTATAACAGACTAAAATAGTAGCCCAAATGTCAAGTAGTTTACATCCCCTGCTGAAATGCGAATTGTAGCATATTATTAAGATTTTTATTAATGTGTATGTGGATGAATGTGGATGTAGATGAATGTAAATGTGGATGAATGTAGATGTGGATGAATGTAGATGTGGATGAATGTAGATGTGGATGAATGTAGATGTGGATGAATGTAGATGTGGATGAATGCAGCAGCATGAGTTGAATAGCGATCGATTCCATCACTGAGCAGACGGCACAGTTTGCTTCAGTATTCATTTCAATAGTACAGATATAGGTAACCAATTTATGTATTATGCAATTTATTTCTTCTAGATTATTAAATATAATAAGCTATCATGATTTTAGTAGCTAGGTCTCATCTCCGTAACTTTGGAGGGGATGTGATTTCTTCTCACCTGACAATATAAATAAAAAGTTGTTCATCTTTTGAGGATTATTTATAGGATAACTATTGTTGACGAATCTCTACACAAATTCTATCGTCTCTATTGAAAGTAGTACTGTACTGTAAGTTATAATTGAAAGGAATATATGAAAATATATCTCCGTGTTAAATATGATATCAATCAAGTTTGATTAAGAGTTTGTAATAAACAACGAATAGCTATTCATTCAAAATATAGTATTTACTGAGGTATGTATATCGATTTTCTCGCTCAATAGAACGCATTTATCACCTGTCATACTTTGAAAGCTAATACAAGTCCTAACGAAATGGGATCTCAACGGATATTTGGAGACGAGCTAAAAGCGCGCAAATGAGTGAGAGCGCAAAGGAAGAGGACGAGATGGCGAGTGAAAGTCGCCAAAAAGCGGACCAAAGCACAGAGAGGCGCCTTTTAAGAGTAATTAACGAATAACCGCTACAATGAGCTGCGAATCCTTTGGCGAGAGAGCGGAGTGGATTGGGATGGATTAGTGGCGGCAAGACGAAAGATGGGCGGGTGCGGCAGTCGGGTGCTGACGCACGCGTGACACCAGCCACCCATTGATCCACGCCATAAAAAGAAGAGCAATGCAAGAGAGGGAGTACATATATTTAACCCCGATTCGGTCCAAATGATTATCCGGCAGGGATTTTGGCTTCGGAACGCCGCCGCTCATTAGCACAAACATTTCCGAATCAAATTAATCGGAAACTCCATCCGAAGCGCGGAAATGTTAAAGTTCCGACGTTCTCGTTAAAATACGTCCTTTTGATGCGTTTTTCTTGAACCACATTTAAGTAAATTACTAGGAATTATTTTTACTTCAAATTAAGCGAAATTTAAAACTTTAAATACAGAATTCCATTTTAATCAATATTAAATATTAATTTATTCCAGTTTTCTTGAGATTTGTTCGTTGAAATTTTAAACTACTGAGAAAAACGTATTTCTCCACAAAAACCCTTATAATTGTATTAAATCAACAATTCAAAAACGGTATTTTTAATTCATACTTAAATAAAGGCCACCGTCGTTTCAGCTTTAAAGATTAGTGTAGAACTATTTAATTCCTAATCAGAAATGAATATATTTCTTTAGAGCTTATAAAGTGATACGTACAATTGCACGAACAATAAGCCAGCGCAGGAATAGCTTGTGGCAATTAGATAATTGATTTATGCACATTATATCGAATTCGACAAGGCAAGAGGTCTTTCCTTGAGTGAGAAATCCGAATACATTGCTTTTATTCTACATTTTCCATTATTTCTGCTGGTGAATTGGTCACACCTTCTATAATTTGCAACATTCATTTAGAGTATAGCCCTTGTAACCTACAGAGAATTGTTTTCTCCGAGTCTTGAAGTTTTATATCAAAAAGATCTTGTTCAGGTATGAGTGCACAAAATACCATTCTTCACGATGAATCAAGCTTTATACTTTTCATCCAAAATCCTCATTTCGAATCCTAAGCGAATAATATTTGAAAACTTTAAACAGCTGCATCCTTTAACATGGTTTTTAAATTAAATACTTTCGAGCCTTTCCCATCTTTACGCGACATTTTCCTCTTTATTACTGTTTTCCATTCACAAATAAAGAACGAAGATCCTCCGAAAGCATCCACGTGATCCATTAGATTGATACGAAGGCCGCAATCAATTCGGAGCAGACTGCGGACGAAAAACCAGAATCAGTCTGGGGATTCCGTCGATAAAATGTTTCCTTAATTAAACAAATTCTGGTTTCTGCACATTCATCTGCTCGTCACCTAAACGACGACATCCATGGATAGATAGGTAAATAGAGAGGAAACACTTTCTGTTTAGAGGAGAGTGTCGCCCCACATCCTCGGGAAAAAATCGTGACCCATATTGGGAACTTTTATGTTCGGGAAAATATAAAATTCAACGAACGTACGCGTGGTTCTGCTTTTTTTACTGTTTCATTAGGAATGTTTCCTTTGGATAGCGGAACCGGAAGGAGGGGATTCCGCGACGCCAGCGCCGAATCGGGAACGCGCGCCGGTAGCGCCACGCGCGGAAAATTGGAAAAGCAGCGCCGGACGAGTCCTCCAGTTTTCTTTCGGAATCCACGCGACTTATTCGCATTTCCCCGTTTTATTACGGAAAAAACCATTCGCTCGGCATAAAAACGCTCCTTTTTTCCGCGACCGTTACATCCGAGCGTCCTTTGGTACAATCAGGAGAGATCGAACTCGGATGGGTGACGAGGAATCTGCTTCCTCTCGGAGGACGCTTTTTATGGCTAAAGAGTTCCTCTTGGCTACCCTTCCTAGATATCCCCTTCCTAGATATCCCCTTCCTAGATATCCCCTTCCTAGATCACTTCTTTCTAGATCACCTCATTCTAGATCACCTCTTTCTATATTACCTCTTTCTAGACCACCTCTTCCTAGATCTCCCCTTCCTAGATCACCTCTTTCTAGATCTTCTGTTTCTAGATCACCTCTTTCTAGATCACCTCTTTCTAGATCACCTCTTTCTAGATCTTCTGTTTCTAGATCACCTCTTTCTAGATCTTCTCTTTCTAGATCACCTCTTTCTAGATCACCTCTTCCTAGATCACCTCTTCCTAGATCACTTCTTCCTAGATCACTTCTTTCTAGATCACCTCTTCCTAGATCTACCCTTCCTAGATCAACTCTTTCTAGATCTCCCTAGAACATCTCTTTCTAGATCACCTCTTTCTAGATATGTTATACGCCAGCCAAGACATTTTCCTAGTTGATCTTAGCGAAGCCTCTTTACATTTAAAGTGTAAGAAGGAACTAACTTTTTCGTTTCGACTTATATTTAGAATCCAAAGTTTTTTGTCGCCAAGACGACAGTAATGTGGAGATAGTTGCATCAGATGATTAAATATTTCGAGAGATGTAGTCCCAGGCACCTCTATATATTCTACGCCGACTATTTCTAGATTAAAAGGCGTCAGCTTACGTAGTGAAGTCGGGAACTGCTAACGAGAGAATTTATGTTTGTACCATAAAATAGGTGATGAAACGTGAAATCCCCGGAAAAAATAATTTTAAATTAACTAAATTTATTTGATTCGATGTCGCAGGTTTGGTATACATTCTTTAGGATTACAAATGCTCTGCTGATTCATATCTTGTAATATCCGAAAATCTCTTCAAATTCATCACATTCCAGATAAACTTCACAATCTGTAGCAATAACATCAGTGGACCAATTCAAGAGTTACTCTGGAGAATATCTATATACTTGTCACACGAAACCCGAAAGGATTGTAGATTTTGAAAACTTTAAATCCATTCTCTTTATGCCTCCAAAAATATTTGTTTCATCCAGTGAAATAGCATTATTGTTTAAAATTTTCCGGTTAAATATTATAGTTAATATTTCAACCTTAATAAACGAAGAGCTGTTGGTGCGTAACTCTGAAATGGCTTCCCTTTCGGATTAAAATAGCCAACTGCTAAAAATCGGAAGTGGTAAATATTACGCGCATAAATCCTTCACGCTCTATTTGAATGCCTCCTTCCCGATAGCTGGCGGAATTTGACGTAAATAGCTTTTAAGCTTATGTATAAAAAAATCACTACCATTTCCTTGGGCAAGGAGTTCCAGTGCAATAATATTATATTCTAATCCTTCCTTTCACAAATAGTCAAAACTCAAACATGGAAGTTTGTAAATGTACGCAAATTCAACTCAGCATGGTTAATAGCGGCAGGGGGGACTAAAACAGGTCGCTGTTGAGGATATTTGGGTCGGTACTGCATATCGATATCTTGGGTAGGATCCATGCAATTTCTAGGAATTACGTGAACGTTGTTTCATTGAGTTGTTAAAATTTTATGTTTACTTACCTTTCCAAATGAATGTTAAGAAAATACATTAAATTTTCTGCTACTTCCCTCAGTTCAATTACAAATATCTATATGTAAATATTTCCCTTCGCCACTCGGGGCCTTTTACATTGATTAGCCGACTGCTGGTTTTATAATTTAATTGCTATTAGATAATTCGGATTCAACGGAGACCCTATTCAAAGAGCTTTCTTCTTCTAGTCAATCGATCGACGCGTCTTAAAGACCAATTCCTCCATTCCCATTGGATAAGTCAAGTTCGCCGTTTTCATTCGCATTATGTCCCCGCGGAAGGCGATGTTCATTCGCCAACCTGTTCTCTCAACAAAGGAGAAACACGTTCGTCCACGTCATAATAGAACTGTACGAATATTTAAACGGTTGATTTACTTCTATTATTGCTCATTTAAAAATGTTTTACTACAGAATAACTCTGGTCGATAATTTAAATATGAGTGGAAAAAGTAATATTTTTACTAGCACATCCTAAAATTGATCATAAATAAGGTTGTTTATAAATTTTTTACGCTCCAATGATTAAGTTATGAAAGCACAAACCTGTACTTCTTGAACTAACGTATTCATTCTTATACTATACTTTCATAATTTTCTTCCCCTTCTCTTGTAAGAACGTTTACTTAATTTTACATATTCGTAAACCTTCTTTCTTCCCTTCTAAGGTATTAACTAATGTTGTTGGGTTCTGTTTAGCTCCTTTTAGTTTATTAAAGCGCATATTCAGTGATATTTTGGCGAATTAAGTTGACTTACGTCGATTCTATCAACTCATTTGTGCTCCCTTTACGGTTAAATGTAAATATAAAAGACTCATAAATTATATTTTATTTCTAGTAAACAAAAGTTTAGCAGGATAAAATAGTACTTTGACTCAGTGAATCAATAAGAGAATCAGGTTCCAAAATAACCATAGTATGAGATACTTAACTAACTATTACGGTCTTCACAGATTTCGCTATAATATAATAAGTTCCGACGCAACAGTGTCGTTGCCAATGAAATGATCTTAAATGCGCTTTAGAAAGTATTGGGTTTTTTCCACCAGAACAGTATTTCCCACGTAATTCAGTTTTTAAAGTCTTCATTGATTCGTGTTGACGCGTTCTCGATGATAAGTATACTTTACCTTTCTGGTATCGTTGGCATTGCCTCTTTAACGTTCTTCCAATATGAAACCTCCATCGATGTCACCAGAATTTAACGCCCACTTCTCTATCGCACAGCATTTTCACCAGAAACGAGATGAAGAATGGTGGCCCAACATCTTTTCCATCCAACGGCCTTCCAATTTCTCGGAACGATCGCCTCCTCCGCTATCTTGTCGGCACATGAGGTCGTCCTATTAATTCCAGACGGCGACACGCCCTCTTTTTCCCTTTCCAATAGCTCTCTAACGCGTGTTAATAACCAGAGTTTCGTCCGAATGGAAAACGTTCAGTATTCGTCTTTTATGCCCTTTAGCTCCCAAATGAGGCTGCTTCAAACGCGGAGTGAAAGAGATCTCGGGATATATTTTGCTCGCGATAGTGTTTGCTCTATGCGCTCGAATTGGGAGCAAAACTCTCAATTAGGGAATATATGTGGCCGCATTTGGATTCATCCTCGATATTTACCATTAGTATTTTGCGATGAAACTCTGAATGCTGCGAATCCAATGGAGTACTTTTTAAAATATCGATTGCGCCAGACAAATGAAAAGATAAGCTCCCGACTTTAAAAAATGTTTCAAACGATTATGGGATCTAGGTTTGATTGGCTACATGCTAATCAATTTCAATGGGATTCGAACTCAAGGGCTTTGATTACAATTGCTTAAGCGATATCCCTCATGAATTTTCTCATTCCACGTTCTCTTAAAATGCATCGAAAAAAATCATTAAATAACGCGGTAAGGTTAAATTTTTAATTTAATTTATGTATTGATCTGTCAGTGTTTTTAACCACTTTATTCTCTGTGCTTTAGGTTTCACGATATGCCGCTTAAAATGTTCTGTCTCTATTTTCCCTGAGAACGGTAATTTTATTATATCAAAGGTGTATATAATTAGAAATTGGTACTTACAACAGACAGTAAAAAGTGTAATACTTGTTTTAAGACAGCCTTAAAATGTTTCGGATTTTTTTTCTTAACAGATGTTTTATAATTTCAAATAACTCTTTTTTTCTTTGTTCCTTATCTAAAACTCTTCTTCCTTCAGAAGCATCTAACTCTCAGTATATAGGTCACGGAAAATTTACAGAAATTTTCCTTCGCCGAATGAACTTATGTTCTTTGTATATAAAGAAATCTTTCGAAGAAAAACTGCAACCGATTAAAGCAGAAAGTTTTTGATTTCTTGAGACTTTTTATTATTTTCGTATTTTTGATATTTCATCAGAAAATAACGAGTTTTTTTCCGTAAACGAAAAGTAATACTTCAAAATTTCAGTCCACTCTTGAAGCTTCAAATGCGATATTAGATGAGTATTAAGAAAACCAATGCAGTTGTAAAAGCTAGATTAAAAATTAGAAATACGAGCGCAAGTTAAGAATATAGATATAAGTTTACTCTTTACTTCCAATAGACAACATTAGCTCCTGTGGAAGGTTGGAACTTATGCGATTTGGTATATTTTTCATTAAAAATATTTCACATTGGATAAAGATTTATAACCTATGTTTATAATGAAGTTAGTGTTTAAGTTCATAAATTACAAACATTATTTATTTCCTATAAAATTATATTTCAACCGGGAATTCTCCACCTGGAGTATCAAGAGCATGTATGTTGTGCTCAGCGGAAATAATTATCTCCTTTGGGGATAGAATTTGTTACTGGCTGTGAATTGTAAACTTCTGATTTAGAGAGAGAATTTAAAGGTTATTAAGGAGGGATTCATACGAAAAGCAAAAGGCGTAAAAGATTATCGTTGGGAACGAAAACCTCGTCTCTATCAAAATATATTTGAAATATCATTTCCAAGGTAGCGTGAAAATTCATCTCATGAAAAGATATCTTAGAATAACGCATGAAAGTTGTTTGTTCGAGAATCTCTGCTCTAAAAAATATTAAAAGGGAAAAAATATTTGATTTCTGGCTAAATCGGTACTACTTTAGCCACATGTCCATCGAGCAAATCTGCACCTGAATGAAATCAGCGAGGATGTCACAAGAGAGCAGTGTTTGAAGAACGTCTGAGAGATTGGCCTGAAAAAGGATTTCTCCATCTGAAAATTCAACCAATGAAAACTCATCCTTCTTCGTGGATAGCTTCTCGGATAAACCGACATAGTTTCTAGAAGTTTCTCAAGGGGGATCTGTTTGGAATCTTCAAGATAACGCCAGCATTAAAGCAAGAATTCGTAAAATGGATCGTAATAAGAATAGGTATCCATTTTATCAAATTTTGAGGTGCGTTTGGTGGTAGGGGAAGGTCCTCTGGTATGGGACAGGTAAGTCTTTTTGCAAATTGCAAAATTGTTAAAGGCTAAATAAAATTTGATCTGTAATTCATTCTTGATTTAAAATCAGTGGAACAGTTAGGTGATACTTGAACTCAGAAAATTAGAAAATTTTGAATATCTCCGGATAGTAAAAGAGGAATCTGATTTTCTCCTATAAGTAAAATATACCACACGGAAATAATGTTTTGGAAGGAGGATTAAAGATAATTATTTTGAGTGTAAGAGGTTTAAAAGGATACAGAAACTGCATTGAAACTGTTGAACTGACAAAGGTGCGTGAAAATTAATTATTGTTGCAACCACTGATATTCCTTCCGCTTCCCTTTTTCCTCTGAGTGAGGTCTTTTCGTGATATCTTCGTCGATTACTTCCCCTTTATTTATAAATTCATCTAATCTGAAACTCGCTCCTAATTCTTTTTGTCACTTCTCTTCTTTCACCCTGTTGTTGTTAATTCACTTTTGTGTTAACGCAAACATAATGGTTGATTCGTCTGATTATTTTCTTATATAAAATATCGATTCCCGATTTCCCTTACTTCTCCCTCTCTTTTAAATATTTTCCCGAATGTAATTGTCTTTACTTTTCCCTATTCTCTGCAACAGCCTATTTACGTAAAATATTGCTACCTTTTCTTCTCTTCAAATAAATTCTCTCTGTTGTCAAATCGCGTTAAAAGTCGCTCCCCAACCGTTCACGTTTCGTCACCTCTTTTGATTCCTCTTTGTGTCTCTTTGAATGTCGTCCGATCCATATTATGCTTCCTGATTTCGCGTTTGGATGGATGCAAAAAGCTTCGCGTTATTTTTTAACGTATGCTTTCCACAACAGTGACAGTTTCATTTCTTTTGCGAATAAAATTTTCATTTTTATAAAATCGATCCGCGTGGTAGCCCCTGCTTTTATCGAATACGAGACCTCACCAAATAAATGTGTGCATATTTTATACGTCGTTAGCTGTGGGTTTGCGAGCCCTTGAAATGTCGCGTCTGATAGATAAGCATTTTCTTTATCGATAATAAAACGACTTTCATTTTTCAAGCTCATTTCCGCGCGATTTACGTGAAAGCAGTATGTGAACCCTTTTGGTGCATGCATTCTGTTTGCATTGGAAATTTTCCTCTTTCCCCTCTTATACATGCAGCCTTGAATTTTTATAAAACAGAATTCTTCTGTTTAGGCTTTTGTTTCTAAGATTTACGTCCAATTCAACACCAGGCTCAACTTAAAGATGAAGTTTACATTTTGTTGACAAAACAAATTGATCAATAGTAAAACTCAATTCTTTATCTTTTTGTACTTATATTTTCTACTTTAAACAATAACCTGTATAGTATTCATGACGTTAAAATCTGGAATGATTTCACGAGGATACATTCGAAGATTGAGCAAATGGCTGTTCATAATTAGTATGAATCCAAATATCGTCTAAAAATATGCGATTTGCATGATCATTCTTTTCATGTAATAATTTAGATCAAAGTAAATTAATCTGTGTCGCAAAACATAGTGTTTATGCTTTCTTTTTAATATTTTTCTTAGTCTTTCATTCTCTTTCGAACTATTCCTATTAATGAAGCATTAAATACCCAACGAATGGGATAGTCGTATGAAGTAAATAATCTTTCGTATGCTCTTATGGGGCTGAATGTTGAATCATAAAACTACTCTCAAATTGGGAAAAGAAGCAGCTAAATCCAACGGATGCTTAACAATATAAGGACTTTTTCTTCATGTAATGGGATTTATAATATAATTCATATATATCTTTCGGCATGTAGTCATATTCAGTTTTCCATTTTATGTAACTTGAATATGATTCTTATATCTCTAACCTCTTGTTGGCCTCTTGAACAATATCCATGACTTGCGACAACATGCTGGCCGTGCAATCTCCGTTTGTTTGACATTAATGATTCGAAAAAATTTTAAAACGGTAAGGTAATAATTCTGATATCTGTTTTCCATAAATAGATACACCACATACGATAATATCGCTCGACTAAACTAACCTTTCGTCTTGGAGATTGTAACGGCTACAGTATTAGCCATATTAATTGTAAGTTTTTGTTAGGTGATTCTTTCTAGTTAGGGCATATATTATATACGGAATGAATTAGTTTTTAAATAAAAGACGCACTTTCAATTCATCATGAAAATGCTCTGAAAATGGTGAATATAAACTAAGAAAATAATATTTGGTACCATCAAGTTTTGATACATCATCTAGCACGATATTCAGCATAAAGGGTGTTTTCCAATACGAACGAATGGTTCTCAGCAATATTGAGATTCGATTTGTAACTTTTATCGAATTTCGATATTATTTCGGCAGTTGTCGAATTCACCTTTCTCATTAAATTGGGAATCCCAACAGACGTACACACGCATACGTATCACATAAACGAAAAATCTGGAAATCGACATTTTTCTAGGATGGCAGAAAATCGTGGGAGGTCAATGGTTAAAGAAATAAACAATGGATTTTTAATAGCAAAACTAAAAAAACATTTTATAGATACTTACTTTCAGTTATCAAATTTCCCCCTTTAGAAGTGGCTCGATATAATTTACACCTCTTCTGACGCAAAAGTGAACGACTTCTTCCACTTTCTACAGTTCAAAAGTAATTACGTTTGTACTCACCAAATGGTAATTATAATAGTTGCGTCCTACCAACGATTACTCGTAATCTGGGCGATATTTGCTATTTATGATATGGTTTAATTTAAGTTTTACATGGAATTAATATTACCGTTATATTTTGAGGAGCTCTCCTATTATGAATGTTTTCTTTATCTCGCAGTTGATAACGGAGGTTAACGCCCAGGTGGCCCTGTTCAGAGATCTTCTCATTCACATTGGACAGTCTAAGGACTGTCCGGAGCTGAGAGAAAGGGTGAGGAAGCTAAGGAGGCAGTGCGTCGACGCGCTGAGGAACACTTCGCAGCAGCTGCTCCCGCAAATTAAAAGGTGAGAACGCCAAATAATCTTATAGCGGCAGCTGAAGGATTTCCACGCAGGCCTCATTTCTAAATCCATCATGTTATTAAATTCTGCAGGTAACAGTTTGAAATTTTCCTTATTCCACAAAGTGAAAATAGTTATCTTTCCATAGTCGTGAATGGTTTGTTAATTTTCAACGTGATTCATAGTAAATATAACTCTGCAACCTTTTAAGGTTCAGTTGATTTTCGTGTGGCTAATAAGTAACCTTTAACTGTCTTTTTTAACTTTATCTAGATGTATACCTTGAAAGCCACCTTTCGGCGCATGACCTTAATCTTGAAAGTGTGTTAAGTGTGTGTTGTGTTAAGTGTGTGTGTTCAGTGTGTTAAGAGCACAAGATAAAACCAAATTAATTTTATTTCACAAATGAACTTTATTATTTTTCAATATTAAAGTAGAAAGAGTCATCGTTTGGAGTCGTGACAGTCACCATAAGAAAGGAAACTGCAGAAAGATTTATCTTCTTTTCATTGGTTATAGATTCAATGACGAATGCTTTGATAGAATGAGTATATATTTCGTCAAAATTCATTGCCTTCGAGCGACGTCGTCTTGACGACAAATTCCGTTGTTGAAGTCTATTTGAAGTTTATTGATAAAAGTACGTTACAGAATATTCTGTAAATGATGAGTAGTTATAGGTAAATTGCTTTTTGGCGGAAAATTAAGTAAAAATTTTGTTTTATTTTCCTCTACTCAGTAGGAAGGATTTCAAATATCACTCACAAAATATTAAGTGCCTTCAATTCTTGGATGTTAAACATAATATGTACAACCTATAAATTCGATAGTTGTGAACTATATTTTGTTTACCAAGACTGTCAGTGGAAGTAGCTAATCATTCGATATCATAAGAGGGGTTAGCGGAAAGTTCCCACATATCTATAAACATATTAATACGTGAAGAGAAAACTTTGGATCCCTTTTCAAGGATATTGCGCGAACGGAGAAGTTTGAGATTTGGCATAGTTAACGTTTATATGGAGAAGGAGTGCAGAAAGCTAAAATCTTTGTCCAAATATCCTTGGTTCGACTCTGGGCCAGTATAATCGTCTCTCATAAGAAATGCACGCAAAGTTCATTTTGATCAATTGCAGACATTTTTTCTGTTGCAGAATTAGATCAGAAATAATGGTAGTAAGAAATCGAGATTAATACCAAAAGAAAGAAAATTAAATAAAGATTCTTATTTTGGTCGTAGAAAATCGCATTCGAGTCGAAATTACGAGAACTTTGGCAAAATGAACGAAAATGTTGTGAAATGTCTTCGTAGTAAACAAACCAGTCCCCCTGACGACCAAGGCGATTGTTGAAACCGAGCGTATGCGTTTTCTCATTAGAAGGGGATTTTATCTCCATACTTAATCAACAGTAGGAACTCATGTCAGAAATTATGAAAAGAGGGCAATTAACCGAGATGCCAACAGTCGCTAACTGATCAATAAATAACATGGATGGATTTTACGGAATTTTTTTGGGAATCAATCTTTAAAATTAAAAATGACAATGAATTGTATCAAAAATAAATAAAGCTACAAGCTATAATTGTGTTTGACTTATTTTTCTAACATTAAAATTTTACATTTATTGAAGGGAATTAAGGCAAACAACGTAATACGTACAAATACGTAAACTAATGACGTATTTGTACACGCTCACAGCTGACGTAATAGAAACATAATGAAATAAATTATAAGCAATGATTATATAGGTATAATCTTTAACAAAAGAACCTCAGTAACGTTCAGACTTAGAAATTCAATGAATTACGGTCGAATTTCGATCACTGGGCGATCAATAGTAATCATGAATGCATGTAACACATGCCAAGTGTAGAAATATTGACTTTTATTTTATACAAATAAAGTAATTTTTAAAATATCTTGCTTTATCTTTGTTATTGGAAATCAACTGGCTCTCTACTAGCTATTTGTATATTACCGGTTTAATTCTCGTAGTTTATTATAAATCGTTTATAATTAGATATTTTGTGTGATCCCTGACGCTTACTGAGGAACCAGTTAGTCTTTACTTAATTAATTGACGAGCTCTGCTTATGATGTTCATTTCAATCATTATTCATTTACAATTATATTCATTTACATTGCCAATTTTTTGATGGTTGAATCCACTTAAGGGCATTCGGACGAAGACAGTTGAGAGAACAGTTACATGTCGCTTTCTCAATCGAGGAGGCGAGAAAATAAATCCATTGATTATTTAAAAGAACAAGAAAAGAAAAAGGAAAACTATTGGGGGACTGAGAGACACATTTGGCAATATTCATGTCAGTAACGAAAATGTTGTGTTCATCGCTTGGGGTACCGCATGAATTTACATCTATATTCTTTTATAATACCTTTATTTCGTCAATTTCAGTGCGATTGTTTTCCAACCTTACAATTAGTCTGACTCACCCCGTTTGCATATTCGTCAACTATTTCAAAGTCAGAAATGTTTGCCCGCAACGTGACCCATTGCTTAGTAATGATTTTCGTTCAGTGAAAACGTTTTATTTCGTTTCAGATCCGGTTTCTCTCCAAGTACCACCCTCAATGAGAAATAGAATTTTATCGCTACGAGCATAATATTTTATATTCTGAATTATTTTTAATATATGCACCTGTTTAGATTGGATGTAATTGAATTAAATGTTGGAACAAAACTGATTGATATATGCTATGCAAGTGTGTTGATGTCAAAAAAGACGAGAACACAATGTTATGGATGATTAGAGGCCACCAGCCGAATACTATGTAATTAGAGGGATGGAAAATACTGCACATAGTGTGAAAACGATTTTCGTAGTGTCGATAATTCTCTATTATATAAAGGAAAAATCGTTGTGTTTAGCGGATATCAATTTTGATTAAGTTTCAAAAATTGTTTTTTCTTCATTCACTCCTGCCGGTTCGATGCCCCGACGCGATCTCAAAACAATGAAGTGGCGGAGTGTGCTTTTGGCTGATCGAACCTTTAAACAGTATTATCGAGTATCAGAGTTATATGTCGAGTTAATAAAAGCTTAATTCCATTCATCATTTGTTTTTAGGTCGATTCTTTTCCTTAGAGTCGAGTGAGTTGCAATCGGTATAATAGAAATCAATTTTCATATTCCGTTGAAAATCAACGCACAGGTCAGCTACACTATGATTTTGACTGTGAGCGTGTGAGTTGATCCTAGGACGTGAGAATCAGAAGTTGCACATAATTCAATGTGCTGCAGACTTCTTTTCTTCTTTATCTCGATTTCTAGTTCAATCCCCTCCTAGTCCACCATCTCTTTCCAAGGAACTGGCAGCCATCCCATTGACCCCAGAAGCCAGCATCACAATTTGCTCCTTAAAGCATGCTACGAACATTCTTGTGCGTTATGGCGGTTGCCTGTGCTGCAGGCATTGGTCTTATTTGATAATTAAAACAACCTTTCCTCTCGTTTTATCCCTATTCCTCTCAGATTGAACTTTAACATCAAACTTTTTTCCAGGAATTTTTTAATATTTTATTTCCCAGTTATTAAAAAAAATTAAGACACCCTTTTATGTATAGTTGAATGAATAATGTGTTGAAAATTATATTCTTCTGTCAGAGAAATGATTCGGTTAAATTCCGAAATAGTTTCTCGATCTCTATGAAATTCATTGGAAAATATTTAACGACGTATTCTCTTGAACTGTTTCTAACATTTTATTGTGTATTTTTAAAATTTCAAGAAAAGAATACTTTGAATGAAACTCCTCTTGTTTGATTGTGAAACATTTCTGATTCTTCTTTCGCATTGCGACCGGAGCACCGAAGCGTCGTAATTCTTTATCTCCTCGTTAGATTTGCAAAATGTTTGCACAGTAGTGTAGCATATTCATGCGCATCTTCAGAAATATCTAAATTGGGTCACCTTAAGTTAGCACAGTTATTTATTCGGGTTAAAACATATTTTAGAATCATTAAAAACATATTCTTATCCTCTTTGATCGTTTTCAAAGCGTTCACAGTAAATGTGACAAGATTACAACATGCCTTTTATTGTATTTATTATGGTAATCATTGTAGCGCCAAAAGATACGTGAAGATATGAGACGTGAAGTGTCAAGTTAATATTTGCAATGAAGGGACATTAGGATTTCGAAAAGTAAAGATCAACTTTATTATTTTGTGTATTCTGATCATCGATTTCCAGTGCAAAATTTTAATCTTTTACATTGTACGATCCATTCAAAAACGTTTTCTCGACATGAAATAAAGTTTCCAGAAAATAAATTTGTGCATAAGCAGAGAACATTTATCATTAAAATATATTATTTTGCTTTTTTTGGAATGTATGATAGAAATATGTTTTTCTTTAATTTATTGTCCTAAAATTGTGATTCTATCGATAAGGTTTGCAACCGAAAAGTTTGTTTGATTATTTCTGATGTAGTAAGTCATAAACAGCGTGAAAATTTTTAAGTAGTGGACAATGTTTGCCTATCATTTCTTTCTCTCCACAGTGTGCGTTTTCGATGAAATGTCCGTATGTTTGCTGCCAGAGGCGTCTCTCTCGCTCCTTGTACCGATCCTGCGCAATTATTTCACTGCAGTAACTTCTCACAAACGGCGATTTAGGCAAAAATGGCATAAGACAAAAGTAAATCTAATAGTCCATATTTAAATATATAAGAATCCCCTTCTGTTAGAATATAAATTAATAATTGTTTCATTTAAAACTGTTATATTTTTTTCAAAGCCTGTTGTACATCGTATGATAGCAACACTTATAAAAACTAGTCTCATATGTATATATTTTATGAGAAACGTAAAGCGTTGTTTGTAATTTATTTACTGAATTAGAAATATATATATCTAAGATAAAAATGTAAATGCTTGGGTGATATAGAAAAAGGATTCGACCGTCAAAGAGAGGCATTTGATTAGACATTTTGTAAATAGAAAGTAGCGTTAATTTTTCACAATAACAACTGGATCAAATATGGAGGACTTCCACGATTCTTTGCAACTTCCAACTAATATTCATAACCTTAAGAAAGCAAACGAATACAGAGGAAGGGGAAAAAATAAAAATAAAACTTTGTAGAAATGCTCGCTATAATCGTATTTATTATTTATTATAAATATTTATAATGTATTTAAAGTAATTAGCACTTCTAGTTGAGATAGACT
Organism: Sympetrum striolatum; assembly: GCA_947579665.1. Lineage (NCBI taxonomy): Eukaryota > Metazoa > Arthropoda > Insecta > Odonata > Libellulidae > Sympetrum > Sympetrum striolatum. The sequence goes on from OX388342.1 coordinate 13,552,104, forward strand.
TTTAGGATAATACAAGGAAGACAGAAGCTGAATAAGTCAATCACGCTATCGAATGAGGATGCAAATTGAATTGTCAATGGGCTGACCTTATTGGTAGAGGTCATCATGGAGTGGCTATCATGCGGCATAGGGGAATACCTGAAGATAAATGTGATGAGGAAATGGTTAAATTCTAAGGAGCAGCTTGGATAGGATGGGGTTCTGGGGTTATATATACCTTGGTCCTACGATAAAAATGTAATACCAGACCTCTACAATGATACGTTCGTTCATTATACTCCTGCATGTCACCAGGAATGATATTAAGTTATAAATATTTAAATAACAAAGACCATTTTGACAATGTTTCCCTCATTCAAATAAATCTTAGTTCTTCGGTTCAGTGTCTGTTGGCCAAACGCGGCATACAATTCTACGGCGATAGAATAAATTAACCATTAAAAAAACGACTAGACCGTAATTACGAAATAAATTGATTTAAATTATCGGATAACTGATCAATAAATCGATTTTGTTGGCCATTGTCCCGTGGCAAAAGAGAGACGCATTGAATACATTAATTAAGAACGGGAGGGTTATCGAAGATTAATGATCGGAAAATTGTGCCAATGAAAATAAACTCGAGAGAAAAAATCAGCTGTGAAACGATGGAGAGAACCGATTGAATATTTGATACATCACGTGGATGGAAGAAGTACAAGTGGCGTGAAATGCGAATTCAATATTACTATTCCGATTGGTGAAACGAACTGTTTTCAAATTTACGGTTCGCCTTATAACGAGGAAAGGTTTTGAAGTCTCATCTCCATTTTGGTTGTGATTGACTCGTTGAATTGGAAAAGTATGATGAACATACGCAATTAAAAATTTATTCATGAGGATTACAATCATTTCAATCTATAAGAGAAGAAATATCAATTAAAAATCGCAACTTAGATTTACATTTTATTCTCAGGGGTTATGCAATTTTACTTTCTAGTAAGTATCAAATTCATTTTTGCTTCAGCATCGTGCAGTACTTCAAACTTTTAACTTTAATTTTGGATCTCATTTGACGAACATTAGTTGCAACTATTTTAATCGTAATACTCTGTCTTTCCTCAAAGTTGGTCAACTTGGAAAAAAATATTTTAGAATATTATTACTTGAAATTTTGGTTAAAATATTAACTTTGTTTTAAATATTCAAATATTTTATTTACAGCACATTATTACATTAATTACTATGAACGTTTTGATATAGACATGCAAAATTGTAACTCATTCATTGCCAATACATAATGCAAATCACTTATAAAAATTCAATGAAATATGACTTCTCATAAATACGCTGAAAATCAGAGAATATATAAACTTAAGACATATCAGTCACACATATGCACAGAATTGTAACAGAGATTTGAACGTACTCTAGGAAAGAATTGTGTTTTAATTCCGCAAAGAGTGGGAAAGATATCTACGAGTAATCACGCTTCTAAACGATTCGTACTCTCCATAAACATTCTTCTAAATTCTAATTAGGAAAAACTGAGGCCGTATGCGAGTATAAAACCCATCATTGATACTTCTATATGTGATTTTCTAACTTCTATTTGAACCAGTAATGAGAAACAATTCTCTCCTTCGATTCAATTTCCTTCAAAGTGAAGGGAAATAGCAAATTGTTTCAATATACGCCGTTCTGAGGAAAAAAATTAGTCTTTATCGTGCAATTTAATAATAAAGGCGAGGCGACGAAGGAAAGCACTACGCGAACATCATCTGATGCGCTTGCGTGTTGATGGATGAGGTCGCGTCGAACCTCCAAATTCAGTCTACGGGAACGGAAATGAATGCCGGAGCACGCAGTTTGCGATGGGACGTGTGATAAGGGAGAGAGACATTGAAGGCAGGTGGAAATGCCGCAATATTTGGGATAGAAATGGATTCGCACCGAGTTTGCGCATCCGTGAACTGGCCCCGAATAGATTCCGCTTGACTTATTGCTTTTCGTGAGTCAACTGTTTCGATTTCTGTTAATTCCACCGGAGTTTCAGTCTGATTCTACCGGAAATTTCCATTGGCATCGACACTAAAACCTATGGGAATACGAAATTATTGCTCGTTAAAGCTTGGAAAGGGAAATTCTCAAAATGTCTCAAATTCGGTCAATTCGAAATAATGAGAGGAAATTAAGATTTTATTTTCTTCATAAGATGTATGCAAAGCAGCGTGGCCGAGCCGTCTAAGGTTTTTGGCACAAGTCCTAAGGGCTTGTGTTCGAATCCCGCTGCTGTATTTTTTTGCAGACATAAGAATGATATCAACGAAAGCTGAATCCTAAATTTCTGCACGAATATTTATTTGTACATATCATTGATCCATGTTATTTCTAGTTCCATTAGGAACAAATTTACGTCGAAGGTAGTTCGCGAAGCGGAATGTTTTGCAGAGGGATTCCCAATAACGTTTCATTCATAGCAGGGAGATTCTGGTACTGGAAAACTGTGCCAAAAAACTATTCTCAAACGTCAGTAGACTAGACATTTGATATATCACTCTTCTTTCTTACAAATGGAATGGATCGGATGCTGGATATTAGAATTCGCTTAGACTCAAAATGGATGATAACCTGTTATATTTTTTCAAATGAAAGAGCGTATCTAGAATGGTGTTACTTCATTTTACCATTGGCGACTTTCTAGGGCAGTGTGATAAACCTAAAGTCACTTTAATGCACTTCAGGAAAGAGGCATTCCAATCCAATTCTGGAATACCGGGGTCGTACACATCTTATTGCGAGTCACGGAAGTATGTGAATCATTCCAGAATATTCAACAGACATCAGCCGGTTTTACGGTGCTTACGTGCTATTACAGATTTTATTATTCCCTAACACGAATTGAAATTTGTCTCGTGAAAAATAACGGAGGAGATCTGAATAATGCATATGGAGTTACCCTTCAATTCGAAACGTGTACTTCAGCAATATTCTGCGTACATTTAGACCGAATTTCTCAAATCAGAAAAAATGTCTGCAGAAAGCGTCCTATATTCCATTCCGCTGAAAAAAATAACAGGCATCAAGAAGTAATCCAAAAAATCGACGTTTTGAAAATTCAATCGACGTTCTCCAATTAAGAATACTTCCGATCGCTTCTTGACGCAGTAATTTATCCGGAAATCGAGGAGCCCGTCCCATTGCCGTTTTTTCAATAATATGAAATTCCCTTTCGTTTTCGCCATCTCCAGATAATCAATATCTCGATCGGAAAATATATATATATATATATATATATATATATATATATATATATATATATATATATATATATGTATGTATGTATGTATGTATGTATCCCACATACACGAATATTCAAGGTTCTAACACCAATTTGACTTTCTATCAAATGCAATGGTGTCACGGGGTGGCCCTATGACACAATTTCTTTCAAGATTTAACCGAGTTAAAGAAGAAGGCTCGCGTTTATTTGTTGCGAAAGTTGCTGGTAATTGCACGATTAACAATATGCATTACCTTCATAATGAATTATAGCTAAATTGTGTTCAGAGTTATGATCCGAAAACTCCAGATCCAGATGTTTAAGTATCATTAAGGGTCACTAATATTTCCTTACTGCTAATATTGTGTTATTATATCCTTAGCTATACGTTAAGTGTCTATTATATCTTAACTATATATTGTTTACCTCTTCTTGAGTTTTTACAAACATTGTATTTCCTTAATGGCAACCGGAACTCTACATTGTTCAATAAACATTTTCTGTAATAAAGTGTGTCAAATTTATAATTATTCTTGCTTTAACTTCAGTTTCACCTTTTTATAAGTCAAAATTTTCGTGGCCGGTGAATTGGTCCTGGGGAAAATCGTCCGCGGGGAATTCGTCCGTGGGGAATTGATCTCCCGACAGATTGGTACGCGGGGAATTGATCCCCCGCGCTGATGTTATTCAGTCTTAGGTTAGTTACTGTTATTCAGTCTTATGTTAATCTATACGCCTTGGTTATTGGTTAATGTTATAAATAAATTAACCGGGAGGTTGGGTTGGGCTGGGTTGGGTGGAGTAGGTTTTGGTTGGGTTGGTAGTACAACATCAGCGCGGTGGATCAATTCCCCGTGCACCAATCTGTCGGGAGATCAATTCCCCGCGGACGAATTCCCCGCGTACGGATTTCCCCCGGATCAATTCACCGGGCGCCCAAAATTTTATGCAAAATATATTGTACATCACTATTTTTACCTCTTAAAAAAAACTTTTATATATTGGTGTCAATTTTTAATTTCAGTTTTCCCTAATCTTACGATTTATAAAATGCAATCAAGGAGACGCGCAAGATCTCTCTTATGAGAATGCAAATGCAAGTTTATCAAATCCCAATCTCATCTTTTAAAACACATTTCTGTACAAATACCTAAAACAATCTCTTTTTCAAATTTTGTCGTTACGCAAAAAATGATGACTTGAATAATTTTTGTGTTAAATATAATTAACAAAAAAACGTTCAGAGATTTACATAGCCATACAGGAAATTGGATTTTTTACACGAATGTATTCAAAATTCACGGCAAAAAAATACATCAATCACCTCTTCGCTGTCTAATAGCGTTCACGAGTTTTCATTAACATATTTTTATATCAACTATAATATTATATTAACATATTTACGTATATTAGTTGCTAATAACTCTAAGCTTACAGTTGACAACTGAGACGTCGGATTGAAGGCTCATCTTCAAGCTTCAAATAATACAAACGAGTTCTCCTCTTTAGCTATATCACGGTCGATAAACAACTGGGTGTTCATTTCGACAGCAGTCCTTGATATCGCAAAACTCGAGCACTAATTAACGCATATAACTGTTTCCGAGAGCACTGGACGAGAATTTCGAAAACGAATCCTATTCAAAACATCGCCTATTTTGATATTTACAGTTACTCGCGGATAATTAAATTACTTTTAACCGTAGAATTTGCATATTAACGCCTGAGTTATCCGTGTTGGTCGCAATTTTCTTTTCACGGATTACTGACTTAATATCAATGCGAATATATGTTCCACTCACAAAAAAATGAGCTTTAATCATGTTACGAAATTTTAACTTAATGTACGTGAGCGGACAGTGTCTTTTTAATCTTGCTCTTCTATTTCGTTCCCTTAATTTAAGTAGTATTAGATGTATTACGTGAGTCGATGAGATAAAACTAGAGACTGGTGAAGGGGCATATCTTAACATGAAATTGAGGAATATTTTTATCGATTTAGACCAAATAGATCAACAATCAACCAACCAAGCCGAGGTAATAACTAGATTTATAACCAATAAATAACCAAGCTGAGGTAATATAACCTTTCTGGCAAAAATAATTCTTAAAAATGGGACCAAATCACCAAGGCGATTGTCATGTTGATTAATAGACGTACTGAAAAAAATCTACTAAGGGAAGTTGAAGAAGGAATAAGTACGGTCAACTACTTCAGGTATTTACGGAGTAGCTTATTCTCTGGTAATAACATAAAGCAAGAAATCAGCCATATAATACGACCTACATTGCTTCATTATGTGCGTCAAATACTCTTGGCCTCCCTGTAAGCTTTTACTTTCATATTAAACACATTTAGTAGCAAGTCTGTGGAAGCAGCAATGCTCGCAGAACAGTCTAACATAAGAGCGACTCAATTGAGGTACCATCCGTGTTACTTACAGGAATGGACTAAACATGAAATAGCGGAAGATTTCGGTGGAAAATTGGAAAGTTGAGAAGAGACTGATGAAGCATCCTCAAAGAATTGTGCTGAGTAAAACACCTAGTCTGTCATAATTCTAAAAGGGAATTACTGCAAATGGTATACGAATCGGCGCCATGCGATTGGCCCTTAGGATGGAGAGAGTTAATTAGAGGAGGCATGTTCGTAATAGGCTTGCTGGAGAAGAAAACTGATGACTAAATAGACACTTGTAACCCATTATTAAAAGATTCTCTTCCTTGGGTTTAGTAATCATTTTCAGTCTTATCTTTAAAAATAAAACTATCCTTCATCAACTTTAAGAAAATTATCTCATTAATTTTAATAAAATAGTACAGTCTTCTCATCAACCACTTCTTAAATGAACTGGATAACGGAAATTCATATATCGCTCTTACAAACTATATTTACGTACAGCAACCCTTGTTGTTTGCCAAAAAATTCCAATCGGTATATGAACATGAGGCTATTCGTAGCAAATACATATCGAAACTTAATCAAGTCGTTGAATCAACGAATTACCATAAATTAGTTACGTTTTTCAAAACTTCAGTTGTTTGGAATTAGATAATTTTAGCATTAAGAGTACTAATGTAACATTCAAATATTAGTGAAGCTCAACCTACTGCGTAAAGTAAAGATACCACTAATAAACTGTACTTCAGAAAGAAGTTCATTAAAGCTATAAACCTATAGTTCTAATTCTTTAATGAGTTTTGAATTACAGTAACCTCACATTCCATTCTACAAAAATTGCATCTGAGAAGAATGTATTCCTTTCATTAGAGGAATTTTTAAACAAAATTACCAAAGACTTCGAATTTGGGATAACATGTGTATATCTAGTCACTAATCGATGCCTGTTATTAATTTTGATTGATGTTGAAATTGAAATAAGAGTTAGATTTAAGAAGAGACTTATAAGTCTCAACTTCGCCCTATTAGGAGACAATTATTTTTATCGTATTACGTAAAATTAAAGTATAATATACATTTTTTTCCTGAAGATGATTATTAATTGCGTGACATTAAAGTATGTACAAATAACAGACTAATTGCAACAGGGTAAAATAACCAACTTAAGTGTCTAAAATAGTATTAGTGTTGGTGAATAACTACCAAAAATATATAATAATGTGTATATTCCGTTTGTCACTGAATAACCGCCTTCATTGGCCTTATATTTTAAATAATATGTGGATTCAGAGAAAATTAACAATGTGTCATTTTGCATCAGTGTAAAGACCAATATCAATAAAAAAGGAATCTTTAAAATTATTAAATCCCAGCCAATTCCTTTTCTTTTTCTCCTCCTTCTTTCTCTTTTTTCATTTTTCATTTGTTTACTTTCTTTAAAGGACTGCAACTATATCCTCACGCCGATTTATACCTGACGTAGAGAAAAAATGCACTTTTGAGTCGGACTGAAATTTAATTAAGCTTTAATTAATTTGAATTATTTTAAGTAATTTTTCCAATCAGCTTTCCAGAGAATATGAAATATTTTATCTTTTATGTAACTACCTTATCTGTGAAATTCTAGGTCAGCATCGACTATAATTTAAACATTTAATCTCCTTATTATTATAAACATAATGTATATTTTTAGAGCGTTATCTATGTCCGATGTCACCATTCAGAGATATTGGCGAAAAAATTGACTTTCTTATAAATAACGGTCTTAATTTTCACTAAAACTGTCTATGCTGAGTCTTATATAATGAATACTAAACAAATATGTTAAAATATACCTAAATAAACTCTCAGCTATTTTAATTTATACAAAAAAGATTCCACTTGAAATGTCTTCTGAAAAATCTGTTTGTTCCACAAATGATAGTGATGCTGTGAGCATCGCCGTATTCTACTAAGAGAACAGCTTAAAGTTAGTCGACGAAAATCACGGTGGGATACTTGTTGCGGTTGGAGCCAAAGTCACGTGGAAATGTGAAAGCGCTCGACTTTTAATCCTAAATTATCACTTATTTAACTTCAATATTTTGAGTCGCGAAGATTCTATTTTAAATCAACTCACTTTTTTGCATTCATATATTCGATCATGGTTTAAGAAAGAATGATTAGAATTAACCTCTTTCCGTTAATTAGAAATATTCACGTATGCCTGACGACCACATTATTAGCTTTCGTGGTGAGCACGCCTCCTATGTTCAGACTGCTCGTCCATGGTTACACTAAATGAACTTTGGCACAACAGCTGTGTGCAAAAGCGCTTTTTCTATAAATTATTATAAGTCAACAAGAGGCCGTTTTGTAAAGAAAGTGTCAATTGGAATGTTCTATAAATCAAAATTAAACTAAGGTGAAAGCGGAATGTTCTAGCAACGAGTGAACATTAATTTTTGTGGGAATCTATGGGCAACCATTTTCCGTTCAAAAGACGTGCGTACGCCTCTAAGAAATGCTAATATCACACGTAGTCCATGATAAGTGATATTGTTGCAATTGGATGAGTTAAAAGAGAAAGGTACACATTTTACTGAAGTGATCCATTTCGCTGGACCAAGGATCACACGCTATTTGTGACAACTTGGAGACAGAAAAGGGATTTTGACAGATTTTAATAGAATTGGACCACTGAGAAAACTATCAAATAAGTTCCAGAAAGTTTATTTTGAGCGCAATGGAAAAATAATCCGTTGAAGAATATTAACCGGATGGATAAATTCAGCAGTAAAAAACTAGACTAAGGGATATTCTTACAGTTTTCTTAATGTATTGTACAAGTAGGTGGTTTATTGTATTTTTACTGTAACATTGTATTGGTTAATCTTTAAGAAAAAAGAAAAATAAATTTGAGACTTTTTAGGGTGTAAATAGGAGAAGTAGCAGAGTTAGGAAATGGCGAGGTACCTTGCTGTAGATACTTGAAAAAGAATACAAAAAGATAATCAGCAAGACTGATTATCTGGTTCAAATCGCATACGGGAATATCGCCGCACTAACGAGGGAATAAAAAAGGACTTAACTTGTTTTTACTACTACTACCTACGGCTCAGAAGCACTACTAAATGTTGAGAGTCGCAAACAAATTGAGACCTTTGAAAACGAATGCTATCACAGACTACCGTAAATTTCCTGGGGTGAGAAAAGAACTAACTTTTTAAGGGAAATTAATAGAGATAAAGAGGTGCGTCTCCTCCCATCAATCCCGCGACAAATACTCTTTCGCTCATATCTTCCAACGAAATGGCCTCGAGAAATCAATTATTTATCCATAACAGCAGAATGGGTGTGTATCAAATAAATACTTATAGAAACCTGTTTACAATACAGCTGAGAACCGCAAAATATGGCAAACTATTACGAACAGAAATGAATGACGTATCGTCTGGAGCCGCGTTGGAGATGATTTAGAGAGACGGCCTTTGAATCGATGGTCCAGGGGCATCTTACTTACTTAGTAATGATATTTTAGATGTAATTAAAGGCGCCAATAAATTGAATGGATTTCCTTGACCTTATTTCACCGAACCTGGATTCCTTCGCACCCGATGCAGTATTTTCATATTTTACAAAATTGGTTTAGAACTGTTTTCATGGACGGAATTCGGATAACTGAATACAAACATTAAATAGGAAATTGGGATACAAGTAAACGTAAAGTGGAAGATATGGGTAGAGTCAAGCCTCTTCCATATGCGTGCATTCATGATTAATATCCCAATAAAATAAGTTTACCTATCCGATTACCTCTTGGTATATTAATCAATCTTTTATACAAGAGAAATATGCAGTGCTAACCGACAGCTCACTAGAATGCTGTCTCATTTTCATTCTGCCTTGGTTAAGTCTCCCTAAATCGTCATTGCTATACAGCTGGGGTTAAATACTCAGTGCTAAAAATTAACTACCTAATTTGACTTCTTTGAAATCAACCGCTATCTGGAGCCTAAGTTTTTATGAATTCCGGACGAAGCGCTAAGTTATCTAAGACAACCCGATGAATTTCTGGTTTGTCGGGGGCATATTCGAAAACTGTTTGAAAAATCTGTGAAAACGAAATGAAGCCGTGAGATCGGCGCGTCCCCTTAAAGCAAAGGCTGTGTTCTGTCATTAGGAAAGGGATCCTTCTTAATTGCTCCTTGCCGAAGCGGCACGGTCCTCTTGCTCATTATTATTTCTTTACGAGTGGCACTCACCTCGTTAAAAAAGGGACATTTGGAAAGTCCACTGGGAGCGGCGAAAATGAGGGGGTTAATTTGGAAGGGGACCAGAGGAGGGTCATAGGTTCAGTAGAATGCATGCACGATACTGAATGCTAAGGATAGGGATTCTGGATGCTGGATGTCATACTTGAATACGCCGTGGATATAAATAAGAAGGCATTCACTCCGAGAGGAGTCATAATAAGTTACAATAAACACAATCGCTATTTATAATATTTTTACCAGAACTTGTATCCGTATATGAATGTATCGATGATTTCTTCTCTGAAAAATCTTGAAATAATAATAAAATCGATTAAATGGCACTAGTACCTTTAATGAGGTATATTGCTGACAGAAATGAGAAATACAAGAAAAAAGTAGAATGAATATATTACAACAATAACAAAAAACAGCTACATAGAGAAATGCGTATGCAAAGCAAGTTCACCAAATGAATATCTAAAAAAAGCTTAAGTCAGAAGCGCAAATAAATTGAGTGAAGAACTATATGATGGTAAAAATATCGATAGAAAAATCACCGACAAAAGCAAAAATTAGTGAAAGAAGCGTGGAAGAGATACTCGGAAGGAGTATCACGATATTATACAATACAGTTATATAAACATACGTGTTGAAGGGAAGTTTTTGATCAGGACAAAGTGGTAAGATGAAAATAAAGTAATGCATCGACAGCAAAAGTAAATGAGTGAGAATAGTAAGATTGAGAAGTTTTAAGGATGCGTATGAAAGATAACAATGTTATGAATTACTCATTCTGACATACGTGGAAATTGGAAACGATGATGGTTCTTGATTAACTTGATGATATTTGCATCCTATTTTGGCAAAGAGGAACAATTTTTTTAAACAGAGGAATATTTAGAAATAGTGAGAAAATTGCAGGGGAAATAAAGGGAAGATCGAATAATGTGAGGAGCGAAGGAATACAAAAAGTAGCGATGGATGCAAAATGTAGTGCATAAAAGAAAGGATGGCTCAATTATAGAGAACAAAACATGGAGCGCGATGTGCAATTTCACTCCTGAAGAAGAAAGCAATGCTTTCGAAATGTGCACTGAGTGTTATTAAAGTGCGGCGTCCTCTCTTGTTTTCTCCGGACACCAGTGAACGAGACGAGGAACACCAACAAAGACGGCTGTCCGAGTTTTTCAACCTCTAATTGCGTCACTGGTAATAGAAATGAAATTATGAACCCCTATTTATTCAATCAATAAGATTATGATTTAAACTATTTAAATTAAATCAATTACCTATTATACCCATAGCAAATTATGTAATCCTTGCCTATTCATTACCTCTAAACCATAATTTTTATAGGCATTCAAAAGTATTTGACCTTTACGGGTCCAAAAATTATTTGTGACAATGAACTATAAACTTTTCCGGGAAGAGAAATAGTTTCAAAGGGAAAAGATTTAATGGAGTGAAGTGCGAAGTTGATAATGAGAGAAGGGAAATTAGGAAATTGACCTTAACCTGGCGACAATAACCTGGAAAATGGCGAAGAGAAAAAGTTCCGAGTAAAAGGCTCTGGGAAAATGTAAACGGAAGTAAGGAGGGGAGAAAATGGGGATAGGAAGTTGGGGGAGAAAGTTACGAAAGTGAGGGAATGGTGGAGAAAGTAAATGGAACTGTGACGCAGGGATTCTCCCCACTGACACCTCGAGCCAATTAGTAAGTTTGCAAAATTATGTTTTGCGAAACAATTGACGCGAGCATGCACACTGTGAGAGTCTCACAGTTTGCCGAACGAAGATTATCCTTTGAAGGCGTTCTCTCTTTGGTCCTTCTTTGCTCTGGTGACGAATATCAAAATGAAGGACTCCATCGGACATCAAAGCTTCGGTCCGCGGATAATTGTTGTTTGATGAGAGTCCCCATTGCTTTGTTAATGAACAATGTGCTTTTATTTCCATTCAACCTCGATCGGTAAAAATATGTAGACGAATACATATTACGACTTCATGATGGCATACCTAGGCTTTGAAATTCATATTCCACTTTAAATTAGCACTCTTTATGACTCTAATTAGAGAAAATACGCCTCAATTAGCCATTCCCAACGTCATTACTCAGGAATGTCTATTTTCTGGGAAACGTTTTACCGTGGAATGTTCTTTCACGAGGTCCTGCCTCAGCTGGCGGATGTCGCTGTTCCTCCATCTGCGACGGGTGGTTTGGTCGGACTCTCTTATTTTTGCAGATTCCTAAAGGGGATGTATTTAAATGTGTTCGCTGGAGGAAACTTTTAAAATATTTTCATCGAAAATGATCACTTTGAGACCAAAATAGTTATATTTTAATCTCGTGTATATCTGAAATACTTTTACATCTGATTTGTGCTTGAAGATCGTACCTCGCAAACGTGCCTCCTCACAGTACCAATGGGAAAATATATTAAAATCAATGGTAGCAGCCGTCACTTTGTGGAATTCCATTACTGGAAAAAATAAACACAATGTATTCAACTCCACAACTTTTCCACAAAAGGATTTCAATTCCACAAAAAGTTGTGGAATTGAATACATTGTGTTTATTTTTTCCAGGAAAATATATTAGTTCGCTCATCCCACAGTAACGTCATTTCATCGTTCACGTATCAAACGTATTTTGACTGAAATTTAGATTGCGTAACGTCATTCCCTACAGACATGGGTCAATCGCTTCAAACTTACATCCTAGCCTTCGTTTCTCGGATCCTTCATTTTCCGCTGCAAGTGAGAAACGAGTATTATTAATATCGAGCGAAAAAAACAGTTTGAGAATAAGTTTCATGGGTCCATCGACCGATCGTGGAATTTGTGGGAATATATCTTTTTCATTTTTACGCGTTCTGAGTTGAGTTGGAACATATGAGATGTTATGTCTGGAATAAAATTTGAGACCACTCAACCAATGCTGAACGACTGGTTCGAATAAAAATGGTTTATCTCAAAAGAATACTGTCGAGGCTCACCTTTAAGAGATAGGTGATGATTGCTCAAGAAATCTTGGAAAAATATTAAACAAGGCGTTCCAAGGGCTCACCTGGTTACTACATGCGGTCCTGTGGCTTTTGCGCAATTCTCTCTCCTTTCTCTTTTTTCATATTCTTTTCTCGTCAAATTGCTTTGCATGCGCTTGTTTCCAACCACAGTCCCTAACTTCACCCCCGAACTTCTGCTCTCCCGTAACCAAACAAACTATCAGAAGCATGCTTAAGAGCTTAGTGTGTACGCCACTCATTCCTTGAAGTTTGCGCGGGAAGATTAAAATACTGCGGAATCTTCAAAACATATTTACTAAAAAGTCCTGACCATAGATTATTCTAAGTCTTAACCGATTTTGAGGCGTCGGACGATTCGTTTCTCTTATTTCTTTCATTTCACAACGAATGCTTTTGTGGACGAAAAATGTCAGCTGATATTCCGTTACTCGTAACAGAATACTTTTACTTTATTATACTTATTATTTTAATTAATTATACTTTTAGGTATGCTTCTGATTACGAGTTTTTTCGGTTTAATTTAGCAAAGTTGATGTTGGGAGTGTCCATTAATTTCAGTTCTAACCCCTGCACATTAGAATTGGATGACTGTGTAACTTATCACACATTACTTTAAGTCAAATTTTAAGAAAATGCTCAAAATCAATCACCGCATAGTGAATTAATGATAGATGCATACAACAAATTGTGTATGTAGATAGATAACCACCGGCCGTGGTGGCGGAGTGGGTAGCGTGCTAGCGTGTCAATGCTCCAACCTCACGGGTTCGAATCCCGGCTAATCTGATTTTTTAGGTTAGGGAATGGTTATGTGTGTGTGTGTGTGTGTGAGTGTTATTAATATAAAAGGAAAAATACAAAAAAGTCATAAAATAAAAAAGGGCTCAATTGGAGGAATGGCCTTCAAAGGCTAAAATTCGCCAATAAAATAAAAAGACGGCATTATAATTATTGTTAAATTTCATGAATCATACTTTTAATATCGAAAGAAGCGATGAGTTCAAAAGTTTCACATTCCTTAGAGGAATTGAGATTTTTTCTTCGTACGCCTATAACTTATTTTAAAGTTCATATCTGCTAATATATATCTTTCAACAGAAAGTAGAAGCAAACTATATTTTCTAAAAACATTTTGAAGCAAAATCAAGATAAGATAATTACATAAGTCCAACGGACGTCATTCATCAGTATAAAAATGTATGTCTTACAAGTGCCAATTTACAAGTGATTGAAAGTTTAAGGATTTAAAATTTTCCATTCACATGGCTGCTCTTATTAATGAGCTTATTTTTAGAGTTAAAATGACGTCAAAATTGTGTCCATTGAACTGTGTTCATCAATCATACACTGCGTTTACCAAGCGATCTCAGATCGGTGCTGCCAAGTCAGTTCGAGTTGGTAAACAGAAACGCGCTGAGCAGCGCGGGCTAGAATGGCTAAAAGTGAGCTGAACTCAACCCAGCAAAAAAAGTGGACCAGGTTCAGCACGACATCGGTCGCCTCGGTGTTCTTGTGGACTCCGCTTCTCTTTTGTCAGCGGACGAAAACAAATACAATCGCAATAACTCCTGGCGCTATCATCAAAAGAAGGGAAATTGAATAAAGACTCTTATTTTGGTCGGTGAATATCGCTTGCGATTCGAAATTGCGAGAATATTGATACAATATACTAAAATTTTGTCTAAATTACCATTTGTAAATAAACTCATTCCCTTGCAAAAATTGATTTATTCGTTGTTTTTAAGTGCTTCCACTCCATTTTAATTTACTATCCTTCTATTATTGGTGTTGAATCTTTGTTTCTATTTTGATTGCTTTTGTGGTTCGTGTGTATGTTACATATTTTAAGATTGAGATACCAGTCAGCTCTAAAATACATTTACTTTCCGTATAGAATATTCATCTTTGTTTATTTGATTGAAATTTAATTTATTTCTGTCATTTACGTTTAATGCTTGATTTATTTGTCCTCTTGTACCTGTATGAAGATGTAACATTAAACGTGGTCCTGCTTATCCTAATGTGATCTTAGAATATATATTTATATCGTCTCAGTTGAAGATATTCTTCATTCAGAGTATATTGAATATTGAGTTGATGCGGCTTTGTAGACTTCATTGTAACTTATATTTCTTAGTATATTGAATTAGAATGTCTGGTATTTCCTATCTATCAACAATTATGAAGTATTTCTTACGATCAAGGTTGTTACACTGCTATTTATGAAATTTAACATCCCCGTTGAGAATCAACGGACAATTCTGCTTATTAAATAAATAACACCACGAAGAAGCACAATGGCGGTCGTCAAATCTCGATGCGCCAAATTCTCGATGATTTGCAGTCGATATTTGAATATCGCAAATATCGATATGTTGAGCTCGTATTGATAAACTCGTCGGTCCTATGAGATCGGTCCTACATTGCCGGTACGAGCTGCCACCATCGAGCAGAGATCGCTTGGTAAACGCAGTGATAGAGACGCTTTGTTAATCCGTAATGTAACTCCAGTTACTCATTTGTGTGCTTAATATTTATTCAAGAGCCTGATCACTCCATAAACTTATTTCATACAAAATAGTTTTTTATGATTACTGCTATGCACTATGGATCGTATTCCTTTATTAAAGGCACAAAGAGATACAAAGTATAACGATAAATGCTTAAGACGAATGGTAAGTTAGTAGTTTCAATTCATCAGCTCCTTTCTGCGTCAAAGTTTGCTCATATATTACGAAATGAAAGTGAATAAGTCGAGGGATTTTATCAGCTGAAGAGGATAGGTTAATCATGTGACAATGGTAGAATAAATTGTTCTTGCCATTTTGTAAAATAAAGAAAAACAACACAATCCCGCTGAATGTTTGCGTTTCATAAATTATAGTTTTGGGCTTAAACTTAATGAAGTGCACTATATCCTTTTTAACAACCTTCCTAAATCGAAATACATTTCAACATATAGGGTGGGCCATACAAGAATTTCTTTTTGATATTTTTATTTATTATATTTAATAACTTATAAATAATTTTATAATATAAATAATAAAATAGTAAATAAATAAAATATAAAAATACTATATTTAATATTATATTTAATAATCTGAACATACTTTTATTTAACGACTTAATTTAAAAAGAAACCGGCAGATGGCGCACCCTGTGGTTTAATTATTCAAGATGTTTTAATTTAGAATAAAAGTAAGTCCATTTTAAGTTCTTGAATTGCCTTAATAAATTTTAGAGAAATAAATCATGCCACACGATTAAGAAACACTTTTGTATTAACAGGTAATCATTAAAGCGTAATGCGACTATAAACAGCTTTCTGCGACTCGGAAATCTACTCCTAGATGAAAGAAATATCATCACTACTTCTTGCTTAATCTGAAAAATGAACGCTGGTTCATCTTCATCGAATCACCCCCTTCGCCCTCATCAAAAGGTCTATTGACCAAGTTCTACCTTGAAAAAAAAAAACAAAAGCTACAATATGCATAAAAAGTCCGCTGGACTCTATACAATCTATAAGAAAAATGAGTCAGACCGAACCTGAACGCTGGTTAAAGAGAATTATAATTATAATTTTCATATTTGTTAATATTATTAACCTTATCTTTATTATTATCTTTATTATTATCTTTATTATTATCTTTTATTATTTAATTTCAAATTTATACATATATTATAATGATAAATTATTTAAATTTTACAATGGATTAAATACCCCTTTGTTTCTACTAATAAATTCATCATTCAATTCATTTGATAATAACATTTATATTTCGAATAAAAGCTCATTTATGCTGGCATAAAGTAAGTACATACCCAATGAAATTCAAATTATTCGAGTAGAATACATATTTGCTATGCATACGA
Organism: Sympetrum striolatum; assembly: GCA_947579665.1. Taxonomy (NCBI): domain Eukaryota; kingdom Metazoa; phylum Arthropoda; class Insecta; order Odonata; family Libellulidae; genus Sympetrum; species Sympetrum striolatum. Next base: position 13,568,903 of record OX388342.1, read on the forward strand.
GATTCCTCTTAGTTTTGACCAAAATTCGTTAAAATAAGTTAAGATGTAATAAATTATCTAAAGTCGATGATATTCTGCAAATAAAAATGTTTTTAAGGTATTTCAGATGAGAAATTACCAAATTTATTATTATAAATCCCGTTTAAAAACACCGTTACGAGAAATATATGCACTCCATTAAGTTAATAACGTGAGCCTCCAGATGTATATTCAGTACTGCACTTGCTTTATCAAACACGGATTTTCATTTTCTCCATCACAAAGGAAGATTTCCTCGCTAAAAAAATAATAAAAGAGGGAGAAAAACGACAAAAACATGCTACATAAAAATTGTGTTGTTCAAGTAATAAAGTTGTATTTAATTTGATTTATATAACGCTTATGTGCTCTTTTTGCCTGGAAAAGAGTTCCACATTCAAAAGAATATTACACGTTGCATTAATATTAGATGAATGTGAAAAATTGGTGCTTTTGCGTGTTATTGAAGCTTTTATGCCAATATTTTAAATTATATTAATCTATTTAGAAACTCCAATACAAACATAAATTAAAATTCATTAACTGTTAATATAAAAGCTATTGCGACGTAAAAAATAAAATTTAAACTTTATGTATTATTTATTTTGTGACGTATCGGGAGGTATTGGTGGGTAATGACTACCACCTGGCCTGGTGCCTAACTGTAGTCCTTAAGAATAATAAATATTACAAAATTCAATAAATTGGAATGCCTTTAAAGACGACGATTAATATGTATTATATTATCTGCATCAACAATTTTGTGTATTGCCTTTTGATTGAAAAATAGAAAGTATTTTTGGGGCCTCTGTAAAATATTAATAATTATAATCGTTTTGAATTGTGCTATTAACCTTTCAAGATGAAATTCCAGTCTAAATTTCAACCTGATTAAAATTCCATCAATAGATTGATTACTTATACTTTTTTAGCCGATTTCAGGCAAAATCTGAAAAAATTTGATGATCAATTCCCATCTCAACTCAACACGATATAGGTTTTTCAATTTTAACAAAACTTTTCGTATTGGTATTCATCCAGTAAAAATTCTGAAATCGATCCAAAGTGAGAATGGATTTATTGCGGTAAACGAATGAAGTATTTGTAAAATTTCAACTTGGGTCGGGAGAGCAATATTTCAATAATCCGTCGATAGATGGCAGGTCTTATCAAACATTTCCCTTAAAGTTGAAAATCGCTTGAACGAAAACTTTCGAAAATAATTTCGCATCCCCTCTTTCGTTAATCACATCACTGGCCAATAAGGAACGAGGCGAATAAAAATGAGTCACGTTCATGGCGAGATTCACCCTCGCGTGCACCTCAAATCCACACGAATATTTTCTGCTCTAGTTAGCGCGCTAGATTTATTCACGCGTTCCATATATTTTGAACTGCTGAAAGGAGACGGACGAGGATGAACTCGAAAGCAAGGCGCAGGTGGAAGCGAGGAACTCCTTTTTTATTCGTACAGAAGTATTCAGAGAGAATGGAGGAAATTGAAGAGGGCGTTTGATCCCTTCTCGATCATCGATCCGAAGAACAAAGCACAATGGAATGTGACAATGAGTGGAAAAAAGTTGAATCAACGAATGCTACGAGAGAAACCCAGAAGCCATGTTTTCATCTGAGAGTAAATATCCTTAACGAGGATTGCAAACTACGCGCGTTCGTGTGTGTTTTTTTCGTTTGGTACGCTCCCTCCCTTCTCCTAAACGCCAGGTCTGAATGCGGCAGGAACCGGAAATTTGCGCATTTAGACGGTCATTTGACGATGCTTTCATGTGCTCAAAGTTTGAATTAGAAATTTGACGAAATATTATTGTATTACAGGGACACTGCATCGTGACGTACAACGCCTGAAGTACTTGGAAAAATATGAAGAATTTGCGCTTTTTACAATCATGTGGTTGTAGTGGTAGGGATTTAATATGAAGCGTAGCAATTATATGTAACGAATTAAACGAATCCTAAGCAATGAAAGCGAAGTCTTAAATTTAATACATACATCAATGTATACATTGAATACATCACAGGTAACAACGTGTAAATACATAAAAAATATAAATTAGGACATGGTTTATCTTATTAAAAAAGTTGAATATTTTCACGTGTTTTCAGGTGAATTTAGTACGTAAAAAACAAGAAAGCCGAAATTTTAAAACATTTTTAAATTCTTAAGATTGCAATATGTCCTCTACGAACAGATAAAAGGCTATTTAATGGAAAAAGGAAAAACTCACTTAGTAGATTTAAAAATAACATTGCAATAGTTGTGGGGCAATATACATTAGACAAACTAGTAGACATCTCCAAACCAGAATACTCGAACACGAAAAATGTTAGTAAATCCTTAACAAATCCCACGCTTCACATTTTGCCAAACACCTACTTGAGGAAAAACATCATTCAGATTTTGCGGTTAATTTATTACATACTAGACAAAAAGGGTCAAAACTTAACGTCTTAGAACAGATTGTAATCACACAACACTTACAATGTAACTACACTCTCACTAAAATGCACCTGTTTTCAACACAGTCCCCACTGCTGTCAACTGTTTCTCTCCTGCCTCCACTCCCTCCTCCTCCCACAATTAGTTTGTCTAACTCTCCGTAACCTCCCCCTTCCTTGTTCCCATTGGTTGATTTGGTGATGCCCTTTGGTATATATTCTTGTAATGTTTTGTGATCTTTGCCTGGTGATAACTCTGTGAGTTGAAACATGTCGCAGTAGAGAAATATATTTTTGTGGAATTTTACAAAGAGAGTTTTCCTTTCTCCATTGATATGGAATTCCACCAAGTAACGGCTTCTACTATTGATTATATTGATTAAAAGGCTATTTGTTCTCCACCTAACTGCCCCCGGTTCGACTTCAAACAAGGGAAAGCGTTTTTATGAGAAATGCACGTCAAGTTGAAATTAATCGTTCCCAAGGTTTAATGCTTTTGCAAAATTAGATTAGAATAGTTGTATGAGATTGAGGCAAGCAGCGAAAGAAGGGCAAATAAATAATACTATGCTATTTGTGGGCTTTCGAATTGAAATTTTGAAGTAGTAAATTGAAACATAGTAAATTCTTATGTCTCCAAACATCCGGTCCCCACGAGAGCCATAGTGACATTCGAGTTGTTCCCATAAGAACGTAATGAAAGGCCCATTTAAAATAATCGTAACATACAGCGCTCTGAAGAGTGGAAATTAAATTTGAGCATTTGCTGTTATAATAAACAGATCGCTGGATGAAATTCACAGGTATGCAGTTTATTAGTCATCCCTAAATTAGATATATACAGTTAATTCTTCCTTTTCATGAAAAAAGCTAGAAATAAGTTTATTGTCAATGAAGGGGTATAAAAGAAACAAGTAATGGAGATCGGGGCAGGTTTCCACAGTTTTTAAAAACATTTCTATTTTTAATTGTTGCACTTATTTATCCGTTTTTCATATTTATACGCATGTTGAACTGTCGTCTTAATTTTAGTGTGTTTTATATATTATATATACACATACATCGTATATACATATTATATATTCTTAAATAATCATAGTTTTTAATTTTATTGATTCTTTTTACAATGATTCGAAAATGATGAAACTGCAACATGTGCTTTTCGTCGAGTAAATAGTTATTCCTCATTAGTTACATTAGTGGCATCTTCCATTCATCAAGTAGCAATTAGAATGGTATCCATCAATTTTCATTTCCCCGTTGAGATTGGAACGAAACTTCAGCTGCTAAATAAAATAGACTAAGTAAATTCAGTGTTAGAAACCTTCCTTCTTGTTGTTGTGCCACAAATGTCAGCGATATAATAAGATGTTAAAGTCAATTTTAATGAATCAAATATTATAAAAGTTAACTCTTAATTAAATTTGATGAGGTCGAGAGGGAAGCAACGAAAAGCTGTAGTTAGTAATACGTAAGTATTATGTTTGGAGATTGAATTTCCAAAAACGTGATCTAAGGCGAAGCGGAGAACTGTAATGGCGGAGTTAATAGAGGCGGATGGAGTTGCTAAATGAGAGAACCCGATATGGCACACAATCAAGGGGCTGTTTGCATTCGGAATGAAAAATAACGAATGTCTAAGGGAGAGGCCACTGAGAACACCAATTAGGCATATAAATTAATTAGTTTGTCTCATTCTCGCTGCTTTAATCACAGGAGATTAATTTATCTTCGAGTCACAACAGAGTTTGCAAATCTGTTGCGTGAAAAATAAAGGATATTTTGGAGGACTTCATTTCCAATTTATTATCGTAACAAATTTTTTAATAGGCAATTCTATTTTACTCCATTTTCGGCTGTGCTACTTTAATGATTTTGGAGGAAATATGAAAATCATCTCCATTAAATACTTGCCTCAAAACAACATTACGCATTTTACCATAGATTCTTAAGATCATCTTAAATAATTATAAGGGATCGTTGATATAAATTCAGCTCACTGTGACCCTGTAAACATTGTCGTAAATTTCTTAATTACTCAGTGCAAAATGTCGATTTTTAAAGAACTGTTATAAATTACGCAAAACAAAAGATATCATCAGCATGAATAAACCACGATCTCCAGAGCATTTATTTCGTAGATTGTTATGCTGTACTTTAGTGGCACAAGATTCTCCGTGTTCACGTTTCGAGAATTCTTTCCAAATTAAAGGCAAATATGGGACTCTTTCAACTGAACTGAAACAATCGGCGCTTCAGCAAATCAACGCTAAAAAGAGAATGAGTTGAAAAGAAAGCGAGGATGAGAATGGAAAAACAACTCGAGAGAAGCAACCAAGGAGAGTTTCTCCACGCCTGAGGTACGAGAGACGCTGAAAAGAGAAAAATAAGGAATCGGAGAGAGTCTCAGCAAAACCACAGATACAGCAAACGCTCTGCTTCAATTCCAAACGCTCCGAGGACGCCTTCGTTAGCTGTAACCGTCGACTCCGAATCGTGACGTCCATTCTAAAAGAATCTTTCCAAAGATCCTTTACAGGTTATCATCGACTTAAAGTATATCTTCATTACGTAAATTCAAATCGCTAAAGCTTGAGAGACACTTTGTCTTGCTCTTGCCTATTTACATCCTCGTTATATAATTACTTAGGGTAATTAATAACCTTTGGTAGTATCATCATCATTAATAATGTTCTGGGAACTATTTTCTCCTCCATTATCAATGAACTTTATTTGATAATGTTGACATCCCAATCTTTAAGATTCAAATATGATCTTAAATGTAAAAAAAATTGAGTGGAATATATCTTTGAACACAAGTTATAGTATAGTTAGTTATAATTGGTTTTTATCTTCTTCTTATAGATGAACTTCGAAGTTCGATGGCGTGACTTTGTAAAATTATATTATCGAATAGAAAACACATCGTAATTATCGATCTAACTCTTACTATTAGACCCAAATGTGTTTATAGATTAAATAAAAGTTGGCTACAGTATTATTAGTGTGATGCGAAGTGGAATTTCGTCTTCAGCGGAAAGGGGGAGAACCAAGGACACTGATTTTGTGTCATTTCTAAGCAGTTACTCCAGTTATAGCGATATAATAAAACATTCTGCTTCTATCTTTTAAAGTACTGGTAAAGTACTTCTTCATATTCTGTGGAATTCCACTGCAAAAAGCCACTCTTCCGTTCAAGGAAATTACTATAAGAATTAAATAATGAATATACATTTTTAACAGAGTTTTACATTATTTGATGTGTTAATTCGATTTAATTGTGAAGAAAATTAAAATGATCATTAAGATGGTAAAATTCTGATGAGTTGGTTGCCTTCTTTTTTAAGCTTTAATTAAATCGAATAAAACGTTACTAAATTAATATTCAAGTTGCTTTTGTATTCGAATGAACGTGCGTCATCCCATTTCATGTTCCTCAGTTCATCCGAAAGAGTTGAAAACACGCCAAAAGGCACAATAATCAGATATGGGCAAGGACAATTTAGGAAAGGGTCTTTCTATGATTTATTGAGAAACTACGGACACACTTGGACTATTTCGTAGAAGTGCCGTTGAAACCTGGTTTTCCCACACCAAATCACCATTATAAATTCCAAAGGTGAATGAATATTTAACCGTGGCCTCTACCCTTTAAGTAATTTAAGAGTCAATGAAAGATAAAAAATATGTAACAGAGATAGTTTGGGTCCACAAACAATTTGCAGTAAGCCCGAATAAATATCACCCAAAGATTCCCATCCTTTCGAATGGCAAGGGGCCGTTAAAAATACGCAAACAAAAAAATTGGCGAATAAACGAAGCTTAGCTTGCGGTGATATTTAAGAAAAGATGGAAGCTTTTGGGAAATGACGGTAAAGAAAGATATATTTATGCTTGCAATATTCTTCTGCGATCAACTTGAAAACGGAATCTTCTTCGATTCATTCTACTGCCCAGATACATTAAGAAAAATGAAAGATCGATCAGATGATTTCCCATCGCTTTATCGAGTTGGAAAACCTAAGAGTAACAAATTATCGATAGCATTGCAATAGTTTATATATATCGAATAGAAAAAATGTGTCGTTACTACATAATCGGCATTAAAAGTTGTTTAGAATAACTGAGGGATTGATTCTTATTTCTCTATTTTGATTGTGTATTCTTTAATCCTAGAACCCTCTTTAATGTTAAGTTCTTTTTTTGGAAGAATTTAGGGCTCTGTATATGACCCAGACATAAAGATTAATGGAATCAAGTAAATGTTTTAAGTAGGGGACGGTGGGGCAGTACGGTAATATTCTCAGATTTGTTAAGGAAATTAAAAAGTTACAATATTATGGCATGAAAAACTATAACAAAATGTTAAATTTGTAAAAAATCATATATTTGGTATTGCACATTTAGCATTTTTATATTATTAAAGGTTTTTCAAAACAGTGTAAACTTCCCCTACTCACCATTAGCACCCCGTTTTGCCCCATCCCAGGAGCAAAATATATTATGTTAAAATGGTGAAAAATATGACGGACTTAAAAATTAACATCAAAAACAGTAAAAAAATGAATGGAACTTATGTAACACAAGTTATTCACATAAAACACTGATGTAGGCGGCCTCATCGTCTTCACTATCATTTTCGGCAAACGTATTGTGTTCCCACCTAAAGCAACATCTTATCCTTCCTTTCTCTGAATTGATAGTAAACGCAGTCGAAGTCTTCTTCACTGTTACTGAAAAATGGAGATTTAGTAACCCCGTTCTGCCCCATAACCACATTTTTAGTTTAACCAATTCTATCGCGAAGATATTCATTCTAGCCTAATAAATATTGAAACCATAAAGAAACTTAGATTATGATTTATTTAACAGAATGCTAGACGTAATACTTAAGTATTCCGATGAATTACTACTTCCGTACTTCAGGAACAGATGCCCAAAATTACAAAAACGATCACTGAGAGTTCGACGTAATGTTCTGAAGCATAAAGGAGCACGGAATGGCAGAAATGGCTTGCACACTAGTCCGGCATGTCAATCCAACGAATATAAGTCGTTTTGCTCTTAGGTAAAAGCACTGATTGGGTTGAAAAAATCCGGTACCCCGTTATGATACACGTTCCCCTTTATATTCATTGAATTGTGTTATTTTAACTGAGCGAAAAATACATCTTTGTATTTTTTAAACATCAAGATAATCATAGCATTCAGTTAACGTTTTCGTATGCATAGAGAAACAGAAATTGATAAGGATGGTCTACAACCCGTTTACAAACAGAAATATACCTCTGCTTTAAAGACGGGTAGATAATACTAAGGTCCTGTTGAATGACTCAACGAGGTTGATGCATAGGGTAGACCGGGGCATGTTTGGTAAAGGGGTAGGTTTCCACAGTGTTCATTGCTCACATGTCGTAAAACAAAATGCGCCAGTTGTCACATCAGTAGAAGCGCCGTGGTATTTGCATTCACGCCTATTTGGGGACAGTTGCATTTGATATCGGTGAAGTAGAAAACCTTTTCTAATTTTTCCTCTTAGTGAATCTATCGAGCAAATCTATACAGCCATGATGGAAATTAAGTTTTACTTAGCACAAGAAAGTGTGCAACTTAACCCAAGGTTATACAAGATGTGAAAAATTGTGACTTGGCTGGGACTCAAACCTAGGTCTCCCACTTTCAGGGCACGTATTCTTACCAACTAAACCACCGAGCCACGTCCTCTTCACTTTTGTAAATGGGCGCTTTAAGAGCCTCAAGGAAATTGTACAAATGATGGAAGGCACTACCTAGAACATAAAAGCCCCGATTTACAGAAGTGAAGAGGACGTGGCTCGGTGGTTTAGTTGGTAAGAATACGTACCCTGAAAGTGGGAGACCTAGGTTCGAGTCCCAATTAAATATATATTTCTCACTTTTTGTATAACCTATACACTCATATTGATGGTGCTAATAAGACAATATGCCATTAGATTATCATAAATTATTATACTTTATTCAACTAGATTTCCCTTTTGCGAGTATTTAAAGCAATTCAGCTGACTGTTTATCTGATGAATAAAGCTTAAGGTTGTACCTAAAACATGGAGATGGGACAAGTTTACACGCTTTGTAAATCGCCCCCTACATATAAAGTGACAGTGTTTAATGATTATATATATATGTGTGTGTATGTGTGTTCGCGCGTTTGTGTAAATGAAAATATGGTTCGAACATACATAACAAATACTAATAAAAATGAAAAATATAGCTCCAAACGTGACGAAGATGACAGTTACAATAAAATTATTTATATAAATAAATCCTTCAAAATTTATAACACTGTAAAAATGCAACATGCGATGCCAACACCTAACCCAGCCTTCAAGTAGGTTCGTATTTAACTGAATAGAATTCAACTACGAATCAGTTTCTTTAATTTTAATTCTAGATAACTTAAGATTCATTAAAATGGTCTGCTTTCGAAGAATTAATCATTCGAAGAATTCTTTTGAAGAATTTGTATTCTCCCGAAGATTGCAGTAGAAGACGTTGGGAGAGGAAAATCTTTGAGAAAGGTTTCTGTGCCTTTGGTTTTAATTTTAAGACTTGCTGATTACCACAAGAATTTGAAATAACCTTATTAAAGTAAACTTAAATTTAATAATTTTTAAGGTAATGTACATACCCCCTGTATAAACATGCCCTGGTAATCATCAAGCAAATAATTTTCATGCAAGCAACAACAAATCATTTGTTCATTATGCGATGAAAAATGTACTTAATTAAAGTGGGATAAAGGAAACTACTCAGAAATTTTAAGAAATGGTCATTACCTTAAAAAAGTTGAAGAAATATTGACAAAATGTCAGTACACAGAAATCACAAAAACCCCCTTAACTTCTTAATGGTTTTCGAAACAAAGAACAGATTAAAAGCTCAAAATTCGAGTATTGCCGCATTATTATGGAAATCACTACACTCATATAATCCAACCATCTCCAAGAAATAATGTCTTAACGCATGTCATAAACACACACGAAGAAGAAATCCAGCCTGTAAAATGATTAAATTTAAAGTTCAACATTAGTTTCATTGGGTAACCTCAATTGATTTAATTGAGGAAATCAAAACTAAACTTCTTAAAGGTTCAGAAATTCTAATTTCCTTCAACGATATTACATTCTGTCCAAACATTCCAAAGAAAGAAACATTAGAATTCCTCAAGACTTCATTATGTGATCCAGATGGTTGTCAGAAAGTAGAGTAGTAGTAGTGACTCTTGCTAAAATTATGTATCTCTCAAGTGTTCTTCCAATAGAACTTAAGAAATGCTATTTACAGAATTATATTACTACTAAATCAGTGGCGGCGCGTGACTAAAAGAACAGGGGGTTCACTTCAAAATTCGTATATTTTTAAGTGGCCGCGATTATGGTTAAAAATTCTGGCTCATGCTAGATTATTGCCTCTGTTTACATGGACGCAGTATAATTCACAACAACCAAGGATAAAAGCAGTAGAAATATGAAAATTAATATTTCGGGTTGAATCAATATATGACTTTGTTGTAAAAAAATCCCTATATTCTCGAAAATTGAGTTTTTATTTAAATTCTCGATTCATATTTCTCCGTATATATTTTTAAAGACCAAAATACTAATTAATATTCAAGTTGCATTTATTTTTTGAAATATCAAATATAATTATAAGAAAATAAATCAATTACCTTATATTGTTTTATTCAGGGTTGAAATATTTGGCAGGACTGTCACCAAATATTTTTTTGAGATTAATGCCCTAAATCAAATACACCTATTTTTGCCCAGGTCGCGCCCTTGTCTTTCGCAAAGAGCAAACAAGGGAAACAGTATAGCCCATTGGAAGAGTCGCAGCCACAAATCCAACTGTTTCTCTCACATATCTATGGCTTAAACACTCGGAAGTATTGCCTACCTTTGCTTCTCTGACTCTGAGATAGGTTCAGCAAAGGAATAGGACTTCCTACTTCTTTTATTGCACATTTTTCTTAAACAGAAATAGAGGAAAAATTAATCCCTTTCAGAAATTGGACATTATTCATCATAAAGAGCGATAAAAACTGTTCACAAACAAGTAACGCAGTTGGTTTACATACTGAATACACCACAAGCAACCACAACACCGGTAACTGAATAAGTACACTGGATACGAAAAAATTCCGTAAATTCACAATATTGCAGCGCATTATGAGTAGCTCTTTCCCCTCACCGCTCTTCACCTATAACGCGACGTCTTAAGGGGTTCACTTCGGGGAGTGAACCTCGCGCGAAGTCAAGCTAGTTGGAACCAAAAGCGGCAGGAATCGCGACTCAACGAAGGAAAAGTTAGGTCCAGTAATTGGTGTTATGGTTATTCGGGTTATGGTAAGAACATTGGTATAAATGAAAATAGTACAGTAGTTTTCTTAGGGGGTTCAGTGAACCAGTGAACCCAATGGACCCGCCGCCACTGCTACTAATACCAATGTACAATACTATCACGAAGTTTTTAGAAATGCTAAACTCTCAATGTAAGTCATTTGAAACAGGATATCAAAGCAAATTCCCTTTTATATACTTTTTGATTACAAAGAGAAAGCAATCTATAACTTTTCACGAATAAAGAAAACCAAAACATTATGAATTGAACCACCTCAATGAACATGATTATGAACTCAACCACCGTATCGTTCGCAAGTTAGCCCAATTTCATTAAATTATCCATTTACATTACAGATACCATCATCAGTTTCAGATTTGATGAAGAAAGCACATAAAAAGTACGATGAAACAGTTTATAAATAAAGTATACTTCCAATCGACAGTATATCTCAAATACTCAAACAGAGGCCAAAAAAAATTTACAATCTTTTACTCAAACCTAAGGACAAACATTCTAAATTAAAACGAGTGATCTACAAAGTCTGAACTAATGATGTGAGAAAATACATATTGAACTAACAAAGTGTAACCTTGAAATTCAAAGTACACGTTGCACACTAGAACAATAATTAGTTGATAAAATCCAGCAAATTATGAAAAGAATTTAGTATTTTCCACTATAATTTATCTGGAGGACCGGTTTCGATCTTCTTGATCACCTTCAGGTTTGACCTTCCGCACACATATTTGAAAAGAAACATCTCATTAAAAAAAAAGGATCAACAAAATCAGAGTATTATGAGATATCCTGTCTCTGCTTCCCCACCCCATTCCCTCCCTCAGTGTGCCAACAACAGCCTCAAACAAATGAATAGCCAAACAAATTCAAACAACAATTTGTTCGTCTCTGGTGGTGGTATCGTAGATATCGAAATACGAATTGGGCTCAATCCCACTGAATGCGGGAGTCTTTGTCGTTCTGTCTGCTTTGTTAGATGCAAACATTAGGATTCAGACATCGCCCTAGGGTTGGATCTCTGTTTATGCAGAATTCTTAGCTTCAAAGAGAGCGCCACCCTCTGTGTTAGGGATAGATATTTTAGGCATAAAGCTCAAGTAAATACCTTTTCTCTTTGCTGTCAAATTTTGTGTGGCATATTTATTTCACGAGGTTTATCATAGGCATTTGCAATGAAAGTTCACGTCTGAAGTACTACAGAATCCTGACTTAAATTGCCTAATCCGTATGCTTCTTACCTTAACCACTCAATTGCTAACCTCATGTTTACTTTAAGTATATACTCCTCGTTATGGAATGCTATATTTTCTTTTTAAGTTTATGTGTTGAATTTCTCTTCAAGAGCAACTGTAATTATGTGGATTTATTCTTTCTGAAAATCAATAAAAGGTAAAAACAGAATATAACTCGAAGCAATTCTTACTAATTAAAACATGGGAAATTACGGAACTATGCTTTGTTATATTATCGTATATTCTGTGAGTTGTATTGCAAAAATTAATGAAATTATTAATAGAATAACATCGCAAAGTATTACTTTAAGTATCATTTTACTTTTTGAATATAACAGCCTATTTTTGACTCCTACCCCAGCTGAACTCCCTCTACATATAGGAATAAATATATTCCATGATTTTCTTATTGATTAGTTAATCTCTTCTCCGCAATATTTACTAAGATTCCCATTTGAATGTTTGGATTCTCATTCCAAGCCATTCATCAACTTATCCATGCAAACGGTCATATTTTAGGCAGGAAGTGGAATACGAAGCTAATTGCTGAAACTTGGAGAGTATTTTTGACTAATTAAGGAAAGCAATTAGGGTTTAATTAAACTTCCTTTGTTATTTGTAAACATATTACCCTTTAGATAAATACTATGCAATGACCGAGGAATTCATCTGTATCTAAAATTGCTACGAATATAATTTGTCAAAATCAACAAAAATAATTAATATTCCGCAAAAAAGCCGAATCAAATAAACTCAGTATTGTTCCATTGGATCTCAACTTTTAAACTTAATGAATATATGTATTTTAACGTAACCATGTTCTGAATAATGAAAATGTGTATAATAGTATATCTATAAATCTTAATAACTTTCTCTGAAATAGGTAGACTGTAGCTATAGGTCGTACTGTAGAAAGTATCCACGCACTTAAAATCACGATGTGAAGAAAATATCACAAATATCATCAACTTTATTCAATTTAGAGTTGTACGCAACGAGAAACTGTAGGAATCGATAATCTTATGTTTGTGTTACTCTGCCTCTTTGTAATATTTTGTACAAGATTTTCGTGGGAATCCAAAGTACACGCATTTGAATTAAATTCGGATTTTCTTCGATTACAAGGAGCTAACTTATGTGTACTGATGACGAGATGCATAAATAACTAAATGTGACTGTTAAGAGGGTATAGAAAAATAAAGAGAGAGAAAGAATTTTGTTAATCGATGAATATAATATTCTTCGATAAACGGACACAATAACTTATTAAATATTCTGGAGGAAAAAGGATAATCGCATTCCTTCACTCATTTTTCAAAGCTTATGCAATTGTAAAATTCTGACAAATTCAAGAAAAACGACTAAGCAAATATGCCTCGTGTGGTTTTCGTCCAGATATTTCAAATTTTCTATTCTGGATAGCCTTACTCTTCTTGTCTATTGTACACCATTCTTTCTAACCCTCTTTTCATTTCTCAATAATTATTCAGTGACTTGCTACATCTAAAAATTTTGGATTTTTTCTATTGAGTGATCATAAAAATCATAAAATCTGAATGCATCATGGAACAGTAATTCTGCCAGTAGTCTGTATATTTTAATTATGGGATCGTTTACAATTTGTAGTTAACATTCTCAAATCCATAAAAATCGCTAAACATACAAATATGACATTTAATTTTAATTAACCGATATTTGATGCTCATAATAAAATGGAGCAGTGAAAGCTGGGAAAATTCCATTAGGCAAAACGTTTTGGAGAAGAAATATGTTTCGGAACTAGAAATGTGAGAATGGAAATGAAATGTTGATATGTCTCAGCAAGATGGTGCGTACAGCATTCTCGCAATCCTTCTTCTTTTGACACGAGCCATAATTATTCCGCTTCCGTGAAACAAAAGGTGTTTGTTTACAAGCTCTTAAAATGGCCGCCGTTGTCAGCCTTTTCTCTGGTCACGTAAAATTCTGCAGAAAAGAAGTCCTCTCCGAATCATTATACTTTCAAGCGCGTTATATTAAAGTAGCCGTTTAAAGGGAAGTGTCTCGTTAGAAAGTTTCATTTTCTACGCCTATGAAAGAACAAAATAATTAAATCCTGTTCGTAGAAAAGAGGTGCGATGCCTACGGTGTTATGTGCCGCGAGGCGCTCATTAACTTGAGCATCAAAAATGCTTCTGCAAAACTCGTCAGTTGACGAAAGCTTAAATACAGTTCTCTCTCTTCCACTCACTTATTATTTCAGTAATGAAGAGAATTTTCATTTTATAAATGTTATACACAAAATGCACACAAACTAATAGTAAAAGTTCTCGCCGAAATGAGCAAGATATTTTTATATTTATGACGCCAAGAAATTAAATAATTTTAATTTTTATGAGATGTGATTAAGAGCGCTTTTAAATATGTGATTATTAATTCATTAGTAGAGACTGTATGCTATAAAAGCATATCTTATTATATAATTATTATGAAATTATTATTAGTATTCTATTTACAGTTATAATATCTATTAAGGACTTACTTTAGATACCCGTTGTGAATACGGATTCACTAGATTCTGTCAGAGTAAGTTGATCTAAAATAATAGAAACGACCCCCTTCCCCGAGCCATGTGGGCATTGCCGGGGAAGGCAGTCCCGGGTTCGATTCCTGGTGGGAGCTCATGTGTGAAATGACCTAAGCCGTCGAAGCACTTCTAACAATACTACTTCTGCATGTCCCCCCAATCGGCCTTTCTATAATTTGCATCTGAATATCTAAGGTAAGCAATCACTCCATACACATGCATTTCCACATAGATCGTGTAATTTTTGACCATTAAATTTCATCTTCTCACCTTCTGGACATTCTAAAGATTTTGCTAATGCTGATTCAAGGCTCTCCCAATGCAACTTTTATCTTATATATAAAAATGAAATGATGTTCGTGACGTCGTCTAAAACTCGAAAACAGCTCGACCGATTTGAATGTTGTTTTTTCGTTTTGTTCGCCTCGGTACGGAGGTGGTTTAGGAGAAAAGAAAATTAGGAAAAACCCAAAAGGAATAGCCGAAAAATCGAAAAAGCATTTCCATAAAAAAAGCCCGTAAAGTTCATTTTTCTCGCTACAGGCTTTATTTCATTTGAAAATTTAAATTAGAAATAATAGTCGTACAAAGTCGAATCAAGCACCAAAAGAAGGGGAATAGAAAAGAATTATTATTATGGTCGTGGAATATCGTTTAAGTTTCTAAATTTCGATAATTTAGATAAAATGCGTGAATATCTTATCAAAATTTCGAGGTTGTAAACAACTCATCCCCTTGACAATGAAGGTGATTGTTGATTCCAAGTCCAATATATCAATCCATCAAAATGCATTAATAATATAAGTCAAGTTAAAATTAATCCTGATAATAAGTGACATTTGACTTTATGAAGAAGAAAAAATTGCATGAGATTTTAACATTTGCTGTTACGAACATTATCCTTGAAGGATCGCACGGAAAAATCTACGAGCATTAAAATTTTATTTTTTACAATTTTGTTTAATCGTCAGTAGCAATCAAGTTTTATTTACAGCAAAGAAATTGTTTACTGTATTTTTAGTTAGAGTTTTAAAACGGTTTTACTCAAATGTATTTTGTATGTTTCAGGGTTGATTGGATGGTCCGCATTCTGTTTATCATTTTTCCGTTGAGAATCAACGTGCACTCCGCTAGTCCATAGATAAAATCCAATACTGAATACCCTAATTCCTCCTACTCACCAGCCATTTCTTTTGGGAGAGCTTTGATATCCACCTGGTGTCGAATTAATTTGGAATATATCCAAGGATATGTAAAAAACCCAGTTAGTTAATTTTTATTTTCCGCTGCAGAGATGTTTTCGAGATTAATTATAAGTAAACTGCATAAATAACATCCAGGAATTTCTTCTACAAGGTGATAATTAAATCAATATTGATGAATTAAAATATGTAAATTGTTAAGTAGCTATCACATATTGAGGTCAAATTGTAATCACATAACGAGAGTTTTCAATATTCGTCTGAGATTGTGAATCTGCGCACAGCCAAAACAAGGGTATCAGATATTGCGAAGTTGCTTCTTTTAGAACAAATGAGGGACTGCAAACAAGACATGGGAAATCCAACATTCAGTAAAATGTATCAAAGAATACTTAAGAGAGAATTGGAACCACATGCCCGTACATGATTCGCGCTGAAAATAACGCATTAGCTCAAATTGGAGTGGAAGAGAATTTACAATTGCAAAATGTTTAGGATTAAGGCTTCTGATTAGAATTTTTATCCAATTATAATTTTCAGAGATAAAGAACATGTGCATTCATTATAGGAACCAGTATATATATTTCAATTAGATTTTATTGTCCTCTTTCCATGAAATGAGGGTTCGATATATATCGAAATAACAAAAGAATGCTATTGTTCTCATTTTTAGATAATATAGGTGCAGCAGCGGAACGATAGAACAATCTAAGGAATTCCGTGAAAGTAAATAAGTGCACCAGCATTCCACACGCAATACTCATTGGTATTATTTATAAAATCCGATCGATTCCCTAAATTGGACAAAACTAAAACTAGTTTTGAAGTGATACTATCGTAATCAGAACTGAGTCAAACCGATTTTCCACATTTCCGTTTGTTTCTAAGTAATACGTAAAATACACAAAATCTGCTTCGTTTTATTCATTCTGTAATTTGAAAATAAAATATATATTTGAAACATTCCAAAAATAGTGGATAAATCCAGAATGACAAATGAGTTGGGCGAGAAGATTTATTTCGTGGTTCCATTTCGTAAAGAGTGGAATATTTTCCATGAATATCTATGAACAGAAACATGAGTATTTGATTTACTTTTGTCGCAGTTCATGCTTGCCATGTAATGAAAGCTAACGAGACGAGTAATACCGAATAACAGCATCTATCCCACTAAGTATCGAATGCTAATAAAAGTTTTATTTCCAGGGTTATCGACGTTAACTTACTTTTTCCTCTCGTGGCATTCTGGCTCAAAACCACACTCCCTCTGCCAAGCAAACTACATTCCGTATTTAAAGCTTTCGGGGGAGGTGTTGAGGATTCATCTTCGGGCTGAACTCAAAGATGCTTCTGTGAAAATATCAAAACGATTTATTTCAAGTCAAATAAACGCGCAAAATAATGTAAAATAGACGTTATAAATATAAAATAATTATATATAATTAAAATTAATAAAATTTTACGAAAGATTTTTATTTACAGGTGATTTTGTCCTCGAGGAGAGATTTTTCTAGGTTAATGGAGCATGTAAGTCACCAGTGTCGTTTAAAGTGAATACCCGCTTTAACGACAAAGTTCATGCGTATTATATATTCGACTGCAAATTCCGAATAGAGGAGAACAACGCACGGACGCACAAGAAACACAAGACGCGGCCAAAGATTTTATCTTCGATTCTCTTCCTCTTTCATTCCTTCATTTATTCGTTGGTAGTGAAATATTCTTATTCTGTTCTCACTTTCGCCTGCTTGAGCTTAATTCGTTAACTATAAGATGAAACTGCCTCAATACCTTTATTGAGGTGGACCTATCAATACATTTGTTTCTTAAATTGTCCACATTGAATGTCATACAGGCAAATAAGATGTAAGTGGCGTATGTTGATTTAGTCTTAGGACTTCAGTTTATGTAGCGTTGCAAATTAAAACTGAGCAATAAAAATCATATCTACGTTTCTTAATGTTAAATAAAATTAATATTCGTCACTTAACCCAAATAACTTGAGTTAAAAATAGTATTTAAAGCATCAAAATCCAATCAAGTTAAGAATCAACACTTTCAGTGTTACACTCGCAGAGTTAATAGTTATGTTAAAGAGTGCACAACGGCAATGCGTTCACTTAATTTCTGTACAGAATAAGTGCGACGATGACCCTTATTGATTCCAGGAGACCAGTAGTTTGAAGATGGAGGATGAGGTCACTTTTAGAATAATCAGAAAATATAGCATTAAATAAAATACTTATCCAAAATCCGATTATATCGCAATTTTATGCGGAAGAAACTTTGAATAAGTGACAGCTTTGATTTTTCAAAGTTATAACTGTGCATAATTCGATTTAAAATCAGCGTCCGGTCGAAGAGCTTATCAAAGAGAACCAGCTGTGATTGGTCACAAAGTAGCCTTCGATCTGCAGACGGCGGTTTTAAAGGCTCAGTAACGCGTCGACGAAGTTAAGACGCAAAAATGAAGTTTATATTTACGAGTTAAGAGGCATTCCTCTAGAAAGACTTCGTACTTCAGCCGTGCTTTTTACGGTATATCCCTTCTTGGTGAAAATTATATGAATCGAAGCAAATCAAATCTCTTCTAATGATGAATTTTCAGCCACTATGTTCTCCGAAAAACTAAATTGTTTAAAATAATTTATCCGTAAAAAGGCTACCTAACTTTGATTCGATATAGAATTTTCTGGATCCGTGCATTATAATAATCAGTAACTCACGAAGTATAAATTTAGAAGCTTAACAGAATCTCGCACGCATTTCAGTGTACTCTAGTCCACCTTTTTCAGTTGGCCTTTCCTTATCGGAATACCTCCACGTTCCTTCGGCCCATTCGGTGGAGTAAAAAACCTTATTTGTATCGTATCGAATATTGCAAGTCAAGAACCAAGAAAACGATCAAAACACAATTCGATTTGTTTCGATTTTTCTTATCTTTTCTGATTGGGAATTGGGAACCGCTGCTCTAGACCATAATAGGAAAACACAAATTCATTTTTTTGTGAAATGTTGAGAAGTACCGATGCAATCAAGAAATATTTCGAATACCGGGGATATTATCGCATCGTGACACGTAAAAAATATAAAAAATATTTATGAAAATAATCATCATAATGTTAAGAATTCGCCTATATTTTAGAAATAACTGCTAATTTTAAGAAACTGATATTACCAGAAATAACTTTTTGAGGAATTTGAAAGTTCTTGAAAATATTTTGGATATGTCATTGTTAAAGTAGTTCTTTGATTAGCGTTGAATTTTATTTTAATAATCAGATAAGTTTAATACTTTGAGTATTGAAATATGTAGTATTGAAAAGAAATAACAGCTGATTGATACCTATTTGTTTTTTTTTATTTAAGGAGAATCGCGCCAATTATGTGGCGAATTTTCAATCTGAATGATTCGTTGATTTTGTGAATCTGATACTCGAATTGTAGGTGTTTACTGCTGATAACGTCGTTCAGAGTCATCAGGGGACCAGCTAGAGTTGCAAGGAGAATCTCTGTTCCATTAGAGAGAAACTTATGAGAAAAAAGTTGAATTTAAGTACCATTGCTTAATATTAAACAACCTTGGATCTTTGAACCTTGGATCCTTGAACAAAACATTCACTAACCTCGACATATGTTTGGTAAAGAAAATGTTTGTTGACACTTTGATATCACGTATATGATCGTAAAATTAGTTAAGGTTCGTAGGAGTTGTTTGTTCACAAACAAGTTCGTATCATTTGCAGGTGAACGTTTTGAAATACATAGATACAATCATACTAATCAAGCAATAATTCATTAGCTTTGGGGTAGTCCAACTGGATTTTGACCACAAATGAATCTCCATTAATTGTATCGACTTTCAAGAGTGCTCGGAATTCGTTATATTTTAAAGTTTCAATTAATGAATGCCATAGGCTTTAATTCAAGAGGGTATTGCGGTAGTGCGTCTGGATGTGATGCTAAGGGATAAAGTAATTTTCCTGATTTGTTCACTTATCATGTGGTCCCCGAATTAGGGCACAAGAGGAGACCCAAATTGGATTCCAAGGGTTCGGACGATCCCCTTTGTACTGAAAGGATCAAAGCAGTAGATACCGGAATCATTTTTACCTCAGATTGACTTCCATTTTCTTCCCATAAATACGTCACATGATTACGGTAGAGTCGCATGCCGTGGTCGATGACAGCATAAATCATTGAATATTGTGTTTTAACATGACCATGCAATTAAAAAATTACTCGTTTTTGAAGTGATAAAATAATCCATGATTCTCTTTGGGGAAATTTTAGATACAAATTAAATATTTCAGTGTTCGGATATGAAAGCGTTTGATACTTATCTCCTATTAAATTAATAGTTTAATCTAGGTGAACAGAAAGAACAGTTGTGGGAAAGTATGCAGTAAAACAAAAAATCATTAATAGGTGGTGAATAAGGTAAACACAAAATGCATTCCGTAAATGAATTAGGGAATGCTCCGAAATATCGCATAAAACGATCGAAGAGGGAAATGCTCGATGTCAAAAGACTTTTAAGTGCGTCGAAAAGAGGAAATAGTACATAATACAGACTCAGGGTTAACTTTGTGGCATTCGATCCCACATATAAGAGGAAATAGTATTTTTGTTACGGAAGAACTTTAAACAATGTGTTTTACGTAACGGTAGATTCATAAGTGAAAATAGGAATTATTGATAACTTAACAAAATGTATGTGCCAGCTTACCTTTCAAGTGGTGGAAGTGAATAAATAAGAAGAAACTCTTAACTCTTGTCTAATAAGATTTCCATTAACTGATTTTTGCTCAGTATCTATATTTTATCAATTGAGAGTACAAATGTGTGTATCTGCATTCGGAATTTTTTAAATTCTCTGCTTTTGTGGAAAATTTCATAGCCATTTGTGTGTTCTCCAACACAGATATATTAGCCTCGTTTACGGATAATTTTTCCACAGCCCATTTCTAAAATGTTGCATTTACGAATTATGAGATAAATTGTATTATTTGGCTACCTTTCCATCGATAAAGATTCGAATTATAAAAGCAATTATTAGAGATATTAAGTCAATATTTTTATATTAAACAAAATTTTACGGTCGTATAGAAATTTCCTGAGAATAAGTGATTTGCACCAGAGTAAAAATACACTTAGTTTTTGCACTAAGAATTATCATTTTCCAATAATTATTATAATTTCCAGGAATTACAGAGGAATAAGTGAGAGATGGGAGATGTGAGTTTTTGTGTTTGAATACACTTTTTGTTGGTGCAAATTCATTACGACAAAAATGCAATTCAAGGAAGATTTTCTACGAAGAAATATTCTCTCCATTTGTGGACGGGCCTTTTGATGAAGGATCAAACAAGTGCAAAACATCGCTTGAGGTACGGAAACGTATCCAAACAAACCCGCAATGTTCGGAATAGAGAATTTGGAACTATTATGACGACCCCTCTCGACTATACCAAACACCTACGATGGGATGCAGAAGTGAATTTATTTCTAGGAATATTTTTAGAGTGAAAATATTTTTACGACTGAGATGGGCCCTTATTTATTCTCTTTCTTCTTTACCCTTGACCTCTCCAAATTTATCACCTTTTTCCCTTCCATTTTCGCTCCCTCAAATTTACATTCTTTTCTCTCTTTTTCCCCACACAAAATGGTTTGCCTTCTTCCCCCTTCTTCGCAAATAATTCGAGATTTCTTTCCTATGCACAACATTGGTTGGAAAAATTGTAATTTTAGGAGCAGACAAGATTACTTTAAAGGATATTGACCATTTGGTGTCTTAAAATGCAGAGGTACAAAAATAAATCCATATTTATTTAATTTTTAACTTAATATGAGCGGTTTTGTATAGTTCCCACTATTTTGTAATTAAATGCCTATTTGTTGCTGACGAGAGAGTAATTAATTCTGGGTTAGCAAATATTTCTCAAACTATAAAATATAGTTCACTATTCTCTCTCTTATAATTGCGACCCTTAGACGAAATTACTAAAAATGCCATCTAAAATTTTCCTCAATTAATTTCAAATAAATATTTATTAGTTCCACAATCTACTCTAGAGAGATTTTTTCGATTCTTCTTGTTTTCAGAGCTTAAATTTTAACCTTATTTTCTCTTTCTGAAATATTCCACCTGTGCCTTATTTCCCCTTTCATTGACTCAATCCTTCTTCTCCATTTCTTCTTTCTATTTCTACTCCGTTTTTATTTCCAATTCTCTTTAATTAAATGTTAAGTATTAGATATTATTTTTATCTCAGATTCAGACAATTGATTTCCGTAATAAAATACTTGATGTATGTTATCAACGGAGTTTTCCATTATTGTGATCAGACTATTAAATACTTCACAGTAATTTAGCGTAATTAGTAAGAAATTATTTACAGATTAGAAGTAGAGAAACATCTCTTTTAATATAATCGATATGAGAAGGCGTGACTTCGTGGAAAGCCATTTGAAGAATGAAAACACTTCGTACTTTTCCACAGAAAAGTCTCTTTTAATCATTGGGTGATCTGCTCAGGACGTGCCTAAAACTACGTATATAATGCTACAGTAGTTGTATGAGAGATGTTGGTACAACCTACAGGTATACATTTAACTAAACTGCAGAAAATTATTATGATTTTTATTATTAATAATATTATTATGATTTATTATTAAATTTCGGAGTCTTCTCTTTCAACGAAACGAAGAAATATATAGAAAAACCAAACAAAGAATAATATAAACAAATGATAATAAACAAACCCATATCTGTTCCTCCAGGGAAAGGTTCATAAGAAATTGCCATTTTCTATGTACATAATATTATTTGAGATGAACTATGGAAGTATATGTGTACATAAAAACCTCACTTTCTTTCGTTTTATGATAGATTTCAGCATAAAAAAGATTTTGGTCGATATTAAAACTCTAATAATCGATAAAAGTTCAAGAAGCATCATCGTACTAAGAGTTAGGGTTTCCAATAGAGATTAGAATTGAATGTCGATAAATCAATAAACACTTCAAACAAGCCGACAACGATGGCTATACAAACAATCTCCACAAAACATCTCCTGACTACAAAGTAACTAATCTAAACTAAACTAATGAATATTTATCAGTAGCGTCTATGATTTAAGTAAGTGCCCAAACCCAAAATTTATTTTCTGAATATAAAACGATTTCAAGGCTTACCGTGTTTTCTAATCTACTCTTTCTGGCTTCAGCAATCTATTCGCCTGACATGAATCGCACTGGATAAAACTCTCGATTTGTGTAATTTTTAAAGATTGTTGTTTTTTAAAGTGTGTCTACTGTTGAGTCTAAATAAAGCCTTGTCGAGGTGAAACCATATGATCACGTGTTTCAAAGTTCGTCGTAAAAAAGTAAAACATGCTTGGAGTATTAACAGGAGGAGCAACAAAGGAGTATTAACAGGAGATAGTGGTTTGTGAATCAGAAAATGTTTGCTTCGGAAGGAAGTTTGACTAATTATATTTTGAAACGAAAAGGTTTAACTGAAATCACAAATAAGTGTTCTGTAAATTATATGATTGGAGAAAACTCGGATTTCTCGTTTTTAAAAGCTATAATGTATCTCCAATGGATAACCATATATTCCCGTAATACCATATTAACATAAAAAGATTTATTGATTCACTAAAGTATGGAAAGAATTCTCAAACAAAAGGTAATGGTTGCCCTAAGATTACTAAGTTGAATTACGTGGGTCACAGTAGGGCAGAGCGCATTTCCCTAATTGTAAAGTCAATCTGAATTTCGGAATCCAGACTTTGGGGCTCTTGAAATGGATCATTCAGGAATTGCCAGTCTCGGGGAAATCTGCTATCATCACAAGCCAAGAACCATGTTGAAACTGAATGGGCAATCTTTCTTCGATTGAGTTCCTTTAGAAGGTCCTCCTCATTGATCCATGGAGGCCCTCAGAGAGCCCTAAAATGAATGAAAAGAAACAACACTCTGTGAAGGTCCATACGATTCCCATAGAAATATTCAGGATATAGTAGAGACCGAAAATTCACACCTATTCACTGTACTTTACAGTTGCTCCAGCCAAAGAAAGTTATTCATTCACTTTTTTGGAAAAACATTTTTATCCTGGAACACAGGATCTTATTTGGATGGTATCCAAACCGAATGGTATCGAATTATTATTAAGTCTAATGTTGCTTCCATCCACACACCGGATGACAGCCAACTTCCATATCGAGAAGTGATAACAAATAATACACAAATTTCACCGAAAGCCTTTCTGATGGAGGAGAATTGATCCGATTTTTCCTCTAACCCAGAATCACTTTGTGAAATATTTCAATGAGAGACATAAACGCAGCGAATCCTACCGATAGCTAAGGTCACAGTGATTCATGCCATAAGTAATTTACTACTCCTACGTTTTAACAGCAAACTGAAAACATCACTTCCTGATATTTCAGCAGTTTAATCCATATACGTTTGTTCGCAAAGGCGGATATGCCTTCGAAGGATCGATGTGAACACGAGGAAGCAATGGGTGACGTATTCTTCCGACCCAAAGCTGAAAAATCTGCTTTTAGTGAATGATGAATGGGAATAAATGGATGAATAGAAAATGAAAGGGAGAGATAGCGGGTACGCGGGTAATGTGGGACAGGATATAGGAAGGAGAAAAGAATAAAGAAATATGAAAGAAGGATGAAGCCGCTAAAGGGTGGATGACAGGAGGTGAACGATAAATAAAGAAAACAAGAGAAAGGAGGCTAAAACGAACGAGGGTGGACATTTTCCACATTTTTTACCTTTGATAAGCACCTCCTTTCACCATTAAGTAATGAAATGTCGATGACATACTTTTGTACTGACACTATTGAACACTAGTTTGAAAGTTGTCTTTACTCTCAACGTTTCCAATGGACCTCTTTTACCTCGAATTTCAATTATCTATCCTGCGGGCAAGTACCTTCATCGATATAGCACCCAAAAATCCATTATATATATTCTAATGGGAGAATACAGAATTTTAGATAGATCAATTTCTCTCTCTTCCCTCTAGTTTCTCACTGGTTTCTGTTAGAAATATCAAAGCCGAATAAATTATGGTTGTGAATGTGTATTCATATAATAGATATAAGGGTCTTCTATTTCTTATGAATTTAGGAAACTTAAATATTTGTTCTACGCCTGAATCTGAATCCTGAATTATGATTATAAATTCCTTCTACGCTCCTTAATTTCTAGTTTGGACGGCTGTGCAGAAGATAGATTTTCACTGAAATTTCCAACGCTTAAATTCGAATTTCGTCTTGGAGTTACTAAACCGTTCAACGAATGATGAAACTTTAAAATGGACTAACAAGTGATTTATATTGTAACCACATTAAAAATTTTACACCGACTTTAATCTATAATTTTGCCAAAAGGTGAAACTTTAAGAGCTAACCTTTCCTTGTATGTATTATCACAAATGTAACATTAACTTTGTTAAGCATTCTTAAAAAAAGCCTAAGGTAGAAAATTGGTATTCATGGTCAGCCTTTAGTTGAGACAGCATACTACTTGAGCAAATTCACGCAGATGCTCCTTTTCTTGCAGGGATGTGGCGGAAGGCATTCCGGTGGACAATCAGCACTTCGTGCTACTCTTCCTCTGCACCCAACTCTTTCACCGGGAGCTAATCAAAAGCAGAAGACTGGTGCAAGTTGTCCCCATGGACATGTCTGGGTATTACGGTGAGTGATTTTCACGCTTTAAAAGAGATTTGAGTATCGGTAGGA
Organism: Sympetrum striolatum; assembly: GCA_947579665.1. Classification (NCBI taxonomy): domain Eukaryota; kingdom Metazoa; phylum Arthropoda; class Insecta; order Odonata; family Libellulidae; genus Sympetrum; species Sympetrum striolatum. Next base: position 13,594,554 of record OX388342.1, read on the forward strand.
AAGAAAATATCCTGAAACCATTCAAGAACCATTTCCAGTAATTTTCTTCTTCCTCAGACAGGTTTCCCATAGGTTTCAATGCTTGTCTCCACAGCATTCTCTCTTGGGCCTTCCTCTGCAAAATTCCTTCCCTCTATGAAGTCCCTCAGTATTCGCCCTTCCTCTCTATTTATCCTACTATTATTAATTTTCGTATACCGTCTTAAAATATGCTCAATGCATTTTTATTTCCTTTTTTTGTGTCTCTCTTAATACTTCTTTTATCTCCAATCCTTCACAGAACTTCTTCATTCCTCATTTAATCTTCCCATCCAATGTACTCCATTCATCGCCATAACGCTTTCAAAGTATTTTTCTTCTCTCTTCCTCAAAGTCCGTTTTTCGCAAACGTACAATACAATGCTTCGTGTGAATCATTTTGAAAATCTTTTCCTAATATCTATCTTAATATTCTTTCCTATCACCAGTTTCTTAATTTTGCAAAGGGCTTTTTTACTTGTGAAATTTTACTTTCAATTTTTTCAGTACATATATCCCGATACTTAATAATAATAATATTCATAATTCCTAGATACTTGAAGGAACTTACTTGTTTTAACTATCCTTTTTCAGCCATATGTTTAATTTTCCTCCCATCTTCTCTATCCACATTACCTTTGTCTTCTTTCTACTTATTTTCATTCCATAATCTTCACTCTTCTTAATATTACATCAATCTTACTACAGTTTCTCTTTTCCTGTTCTAACTTGTCTCCTTTCCATTTCCTTCTTTCGTCCATTTTTTCCAACGTATCTAACTTTTTAAACTTCATCAAGTTAGTCAAATCTTTTTTTCTCGTCATATGCTTAAGCCTACTGAGCACACCAATGATCAGCAGGGTCTGTATCTATTCCAGGTATTATCTTCGTATCCTCGAGATTAATTTTAAATTTTTGTTATATATCAGATTAAAATATATTTTGTTATTCTTGTTGTCAATCTTTTTTTTGCCTTCTATTTATATTCTGGCACTAAGTATTTGTTACGAATTAAATACATGATACTCTTTGTAATATAATTATAACTGGTGTTGTTCGCAAAATTCTATCTAACTCTCTTCCCTCTCATTTCTGATACCTAGATCTAATGCTTCCTAAATTGTTCCTTCTCTTCCCTCTCCTACTAGTCTCCCATTATCACGGTTCTTACTTGCCCCTTGCCATTCTCTTCATACACTTGCAGGATTTGTTCATATACCTCCTCCATCCCGTTATCTTCTGCTGTTATCATGGGCTTGTACACTTGAGCGACCAAAGTATTTACTGGTTCACTCCTTCAAAGCGATCGCTGTTTCACTACACCCTGTTATCTTGATTATCCCTTCCGCTTGCATTCTTATAATATTATTGCTGGTGTACTTATCCAAGTCCATTTATTGTTATTTTGTATTATTACAGCCCATTTATATATTTATGCTCCTCGACCCTTGGGATAAACACAGAAATGTCAGATGTGACCAGGACTCGATCCCATACCTTTTGCTTTCCTCATTTGAATCCTGGTGTCGCACATTAATCAATTGCGACCTCAGAGCTCTGAGGTCGCAATTGATTAATGTGCGACACCAGGATTCAAATGAGGAAAGCAAAAGGTATGGGATCGAGTTGATCCTTTTGGTGGAAAAATTCCAATCATTTCCATTCCGAAAACAACTAATCCTCGAAAGCATGTTTCCGACTCAATTTAAGAATATACAAGTGTAGATAGAACTAATAATGAATTAAATACACTTTATTCTGTAAAATGTAACCATGTTGGTACATGCAAGTAAAGTACGTTGATTTGAAAGGCATGAATAATCATTGACAATTTTAAGCAAGCTTTCTAAGCATCGAAGAGAACAAAAAAAACAGACCAAGTTAAAGTGCAGAACCGTCAAACAAATCCCAAAGCTCTAGGTGCTCACTAAGCACGATATAATGCTTTTATTATATCATTCTGCAAAGAAATCAGTCCTTAGGCTGTTCCTCAACTGCTGCACCAGAAGTTTTCAATTAGGAATTACAAGAAGAGATATGGAGTAAGTTGACTCTTGCTTTCCTCACCAAGACAGAGAGCTAATAGTAGAAACAATCAAGACTCGGTAGCTAAAAATAACATTTTCCATGAAATTATGAAATTAATGACGAGGATAAATAGCATTACGCGGCATCACTCATACCTCATGACGTACCGTAGCATCATAGGCGTGAACGAGATTGAGACAAAAGTAAATTAAAGATACTAATTTTTCCACGTCATACCAAAAGACAAATGAAAAATGTTGCATTCATCAAGATAAGGCAGTATAAAACTGAAAGTAGTAACGGTATCCAACGGCTCAAACTTTGTGGTATATATTTACAATATTACTGAGAATAACCTTAGTAAAGATAAATTTCTGCGGCTGATATATTGGCTACATCAATTTTTAAAGTTTAACTGGTTATTTCCACTTTGGTCATAACTCATTTCAGACGTTTCACTAAGTACTCCTTTGTTAAGAATCACTTCTCAACCAAAGTCTTTAAAATTGCCTCAAACACATCCTTCCGTGGAATAATTATTACGGTAGCCCCCAACGCGGGAAATCAACTTTCGCTGGGGCCTCCTTGTTTGTGTTTAAGGAGGTCTTCTGAAGTTGCTTTCTCTGACGCTGATTAATTATCCCTCTCGCAATTGAGAGCTCATCCAACGACTCCGTTCGACTAACACGCAAATTCGATGAATGATGCTCGTCCGTTCCAATGCTTTGAACAAAGGTTTCCCTTCAAAGATGAACAGCTTTGAATTGGCTATCACTTTTTGGTATTCATGAAATCTTACCTTGAGAAATCATCGGGAATGAAAATTGATATAACTTATTGAACATTAAACGGATAGTATATATTAATCGTAGAAGTGAAACATACGATGGAAAGAAGTGGAAATGAATATTTTATCATGATTTTTATTTGTTTGTATCCAAAAGAAGCTCAAGTTTCTGTGTAAAGTTGAGCAGTATTGAATTCCCGAATATTGTAATTAAAATCGAAGAGCAAAACTTTATCAGTATTTTTTCCAAGCGATATTCAAAATTTTACTTTTGCTTCAAAGACAAATGACAATTTTCAATACAATAATTTCAAATGAGAAAGGAAGGGTACTTTCCTACTAAATTTATTGCCATTCACCGTAAAATGAGGACCTTGCGGTGGTAATGTAGTGCCGTAACCAGTTATCTAGTAATAGTAAATTTAGTGGAAAGTTATTCCTAATTTCTCATGTTTCATTGCATTTAAGCAAAAATTAGTCCGCCTCTGTTGATTTTTAATTTTTAGAATACATATTTCCAATTCTATTGCATCAAACTAATACAATCTTGGGGAAAGTAAATGGAGCAATTAGGAAAAAATTGTATTCGCTAAGTAGTTTTCCATTGTATTCTACAAATACTAAAAGAAACAACACAAAAAATGGGCAGCTAAAGTACACTCCCTGGATCTACTCTGTGGTCGATTAGGTCTTTATTAAGGTGAAAGTTGAACAGAATAATCCCCCATCCACCGTCTGTTGTATTAAAAATATATAATTATGCTTAGGTGAATTGAGAGGACAATACATTGTCAACTGAATTTAAAAAAAGGGAAACTCTTCTGCATTTATTATTATATCATAATAGAATTCAGTATGTAAGGCTGAATTGATAAAACAGTAACTTTGATTCCGTTTTCATATTCGTAAGAATTTTGCTTGTCGCGTCATTGAAGCTATAAAAATTAATTAACAATCTACGCAATACGATTGTCATCAATTATTTGTTTCACATTTGGTACTGTGACGATTTGACCACTATTTATGGATATGTGTAGAGATATATGTACTTTTGCGATAGCTTTTTCGCGCTTATGCGTTTCCCGTTTGTTCGCGAATGCGGATATGCCTTCGAAGAATCGATGTGAACACGAGGAAGCAATGGATGACGTATTCTTCCGACCCAAAGCTGAAAAATCTGCTTTTAGTGAATGATGAATGGGAATAAATGGGTATATTGAAAATGAAAGGGAGAGATAGCGGGTACGCGGGTAATATGGGACAGGATATAGGAAGGAGAAGAGAATAAAGAAATATGAAAGAAGGATGAAAAGGGTGGACGACAGGAGGTGAACGATAAATAAAGAAAACAAGAGAAAGGAGGCTAAAACGAACGAGGGTGGACATTTTCCACATTTTTTACCTTTGATTATCACCTCCTTTCACCATTAAGTAATGAAATGTCGATGACATACTTTTGTACTGACACTATTGAACACTAGTTTGAGAGTTGTCTTTACTCTCAACGTTTCCAATGGACCTCTTTTACCTCGAATTTCAATTATCTATCCTACGGGCAAGTACCTTCATCGATATAGCACCCAAAAATCCATTATATATATTCTAATGGGAGAATACGGATATTTGTGATATTTTATAAATAAATTTTTAAGCACAGCTAGTTTCCATATGCTATACTTATTCCTGAGCACCATAACCGCCTCCTACCGTCCGGACAGATCTTTCTCTGTGGACTTAAAAGGAGTGGAGTATGAAACGAAGTAGAAAATGGCTCAGAAGGGTCTCAATCTGATGTTACTAATGATGAGGTGAATAGCGGTTTGGACTGTTTGCGGAGGAAGACAGATTGAATTTTCTCTCCTTTCGCTTTGAGACGTGCACCGCGAGCAACGAAGTAACTCCCTTCGAAGAGGATTAGGAGAATGAGGCATGATTTAGGACATTTGTTGGCTGTCGATAGCATTTTCTATCTCAATTGCTTATTTCAGTGAAAACTATTGAGGTTGTATCTCTGAACTTAATGGTATTGACTGCTGGAAAGTATTTCAAAATAAATTCGGTGGAGGTTGTAATGGACTATCATTGATCTCAAAAATCTAAACTTAAGTCAATTTATTGCCAATGGAAGAAATGGGCAGGCATGGGCCGTGGTTACTGTATTAACAGCAATTGCAATAATTTATTAATTAAAAATCTTTTATTTTTGTGAATATACTGCTGATTAAAGGTAGTTTTAAGAAAGGCACATTAGACGATGTTGACAGTTAAATTTTGGTAGTAAAATTTGAAGTACTTTTGGATATCCTTGACTATGAAAATTTTGATTTTTAATGTTAAATCAATGTAAGTTTTCATAAAAGCGGAGAAAGAAATCTAAAACTTGTTGAGATAAGATTGCAGTGGCCAGTTGCAGCCTTTCTTTCAAGTAGTGTGGGTGCAGAGTAAGTTATTGTGTGCATAATTGCTTGTTCTGGATTGCAAACTTTTGACAGGCTTGTGAAACCGTTTTCTTTTCATGTCCTTTTGGTTAGTTTCATTTAGTTACTTTCATCTATTTTAAATACTTTCACAGTGATATCAAGAAAGCAGAGATCCTTAGCTACTCTTACAAGCATCCCTTAATTCACATACGCCTTTAGGTTACATGTGATTGTGGTCATCTTGCTTAGGTGGGGTGAAAATATGGGTGTCCATTTGAAGGAGGGGTTACACCACCTTTTCTCTCGTTGTACTCATCTTGGATGGTCATTCTAGCCACTTTAGTAACCTGGATGAGATTGACTTGGTGAGAAAGAACCACGTGACTATTACTTCCTCCTCATTCCACCCACAAATTGCACCCCTAAGATAGGACGTTCATGGGGCCTCTGAAAATGTAATATAGTGTGGTAGTGTGAGAATGGTTACCTCAGAATGGGCGTCCTCTCAAACCCCATGATTGTAAATATGCTGAATTGGCTGTAGGTAAACTTGCTTCACGATAAAAAAATTAATTTTTCGGAATCAAATGCTTCTCCGCTTACTTTCTATGGACAACGACATCATCTGCCTATCCTTCGAGATATCACAATATGCAAGTTCATCAGGTTCATGGCTATGCCGATCGATAATTTATTGAATTATTTATTCCTTACACCCCACAAACATCCCTTTCTGGACCCTTACAGTGGAAGGTAATTAACAATAACAATGAACAATCTCACACGACCATTCCCTAATCGGAAAAATCCGACTAGCCGAGGTTCGAACCCGGGACCGTGGAGCGATTACGTGCGAGCTAACGCTAACCACTCGGCCGCCGCGGCCAGTGATAAAAAATAATAAAAAAGGGTGAGATTGAGACTATAAAGTCTATTCCTACATCTAACCTTTGAGCATATCAGTGAAACTGCTGAAACACCAAAATATTCCCCTTCAAATGCAGTTTCTCCGTTCGACTTATCTCCTGTCCCCAACATTAAGAAGAAAACTTGCTCTTTGTACAATATTGTTTTTTTTCTCCTGTTTCAAAAATTTTTTGGCACTTTTTTAGGTGGGTCCATATTTGCGGCCCATTTTTTTGGTTCTATTTTAATTAGTTTTTGAGAATCATCGTTTTCGACTAAAAACATTGACATTAATCAGCGATTTGCCTCCTTGCATTTAGGAAACTTGTTATACTTGCTAATGATGGCCAATATTATAGGATTTTTCCAAAATAAACCACCTGTAAGTCATACAAAAATGAGGGTGTCCAAATTTACACCTTCTCCTCTATTAGTTGATTAGTACAAAAAAACTTAAAGAGTTGAATCAATTTTAATTATCATTTCTGAAATAATGGAATCGATGAAAAATGAATCAATATTTTGGCATTAATTCGGTTTAAGGAAAGTGGATCAACGCATGGAGGAATGGAAGGTGTGTGATGGAAGAAAAAATAAAATGAAACAGGAATATTCGAAAGAAGCGAGATATTTGATGGGAAAAAGACAAATATTTCCTTAGAGAAAAATTTACAGAATGTTTATGTTTACGACGTAGTCATTTTGAGGAGCGTATTGTAACAATTAAAATTTTACGATGGAATGGAATAAAATGAAATGCCTCATCACAAAGTAAAAATCAACAGATTCTAAGATCACGTTGCAAAGTTACTAAATAGTTTATTTGCAACTTCTTCTAGTATTCACATTGTCCAATCAAAGGCAAGCCACGGCATTTCGGATAACTTAATTAGAAAGGCTTTTAATATTATACGTTTTAACGAAGTTTTTTCTTTATTCTCTTACCCCTTTTTCATCCACCCGTAACAGCCTTTTCTTTGCGTGAAATGCTCTAAGTGAAGAGGCCTTCAAAAGAAAACGAGAAGAATGAAAGAGAATGATCGGATAAGAAAGGAACGAACAAGAGGTGGTGAGGGGGGCGAAAGAGACTCCCAAGGGGAACACATTTCATCCCACATTCAAAATTCACACATCGAAATGATTTTTTCAACAGCTATTCTGCCCTTCTGGTTGAAGATATATATCCTCTTCGTGTTTTCATCCGAAAAACAAATCGCCCACGAGGGAACAAAAACTGGAGAGGGACGGCTCAACTTCGGACAGCTTTGAAACCGTTCGCTGGATAGAACGGTAAGAATTCAGAACGTAACATTACATGAGAAAACATATAATATGCCAAAACAGATCAGCTATCGAGAGGGTCGGTTATCTCTGTCTATAGATTTAGTAGTTCCTTGCACCGTTTTTTAAGTATTCGAGAATCTATACGCAGTACTATTTTATAGTTTTTGCTCATTTGTGAGAAATAATTGTAACAGAAATCTGACATATTGGCTTCGGTAGCGTTCATAATAATAAATCGTCTTTATATGGGCGAGATTGAGTCTAAAAGTCTCTTCTTCCATCTAACTCGTCGTCATTAATTATAAAATTAGAAGTAGAAAGAATTAGAAGATTTGTGGATGTAAAAAGCCTAAGAAATTCTTAGGAAAAAAATCCACTGCAGAAAAACACCGACAATGGAGGGGGGTGTGAAAAACCTGCGCTAACCTACCAATAGTAATAGCTAAAAGATAAGAAAAACATTAAAAAACACTACCAATAAGTACTTACATTAGATACAGAAATAAGAATCAGTTCACATTAAAAAAGAGCAATATGGAAAATAACATAAAACAAACAAAAAAGAAAAATAAGGAAAACGTACATGGATTTTCATCCATAAAGTACATCATGAGGAAAAATAAAATATTATAAAAAACAGTATTGAAATAATACATACAGTGTATACTAGTCAAAATTGTATATAACATAGACATTTAGGTAACTCTAAGTAAGAAGAAAAGAGAAATAAAAGAAACAGATGAGAATTATGAGGAATAAAGACAGAGAATAATTACGTACAAAGACAAAGAAAGCATCTTATGCGTTGAGATTAAGAGCAGGAGCAAAATCAGTTAAGTATTTATAGGATAGAGGAGATTTCTTTTCATTGCTAATGTCAGGGCTTTTATAGGAAATATTTAAGCAAGGATGGAGGAATAAAAAAAGGCGATTCAGTGAATGCATATTGATAGAAAGGAGTAGTGTGACTTTTTAATTAGGAAGTCTATCTAGCTGAAGGTAATTAAGGCATATTCTCTTGAAAGAATGAGAGGACACAGAGAGCTTGATATCAGCCGAAAGAGAATTCCATAGCTTGCTTGCAGTTACAATGTTGTGGAATGTTTCAGTTCGGTGATGAGGGATAAGTAGTTGTTTGCATCCTCTTGTGTTACGGTGATGTACTGAATCTAAACTCTCAAATTCGTTTGCGATGTATTCGGGAGTATGTGTGTGTAGGACGTTGTAGAATGAACAAAGAATGTGTAGCTTTCTGCGAGGATCTAATTTCAACCAGCCTAATTTATCGTATGATTCAGATATATGGTCGTATTTTCTTAAATTAAAAAAAAATCTCATAGCTGCATTTCGAGCTCGCTGTAGTTTAAGAGTTAGTTAATCGGGCAAGTCTTGGTAGATAATGTCTCCGTAATCAAAGTGAGGCATAATTAGAGACTTCACCAGCTGTGCTTTCAGAGAGGAAGGAAGAAAATATCCTAAGCGCCTGAGATTTTGAAGGGACAAATACACTTTCTTACAGATATTTGTCACTTGCTTCGACCATTGAAGATTTTAATTTATTCAAAGGCCAAGATTATTAAACTAAATTACTCAAGGGGATTTGAAATCCGTTTAAGGTGGGCTTGGGAATCATGTCGATATTGAAATTCTTTCAAAGTTTAGAATTGCCAATGATGATGGCTTGCGACTTTGTTGGTCTATGTATTAAGTACAAAATAAAATGAATTAGTTTTAAATTCAAGATAAATCCGATCCAATCGAATGAATTGATAAGCAATTCAGAGAAAATGTTCATTAAGAAGGATATTAATTTAAAAATGTATCGCAACACATTTCGCTTCTGTTCTTCCACTTGTTTTGAATTTAAATCTGTGTTTTGGCAGCAACGTTCTTAAAAACTATGTGATGAATTTATTGCCGCATCGATTTATAGAAACTTTGATTGCGTGACAGTACTGTCGATGGACATTATCATCTTCAATTTTTGTTCGTGTATTCTTACCTAATTCGGGTTATCGATTATTAATATTATTAATGATATAAGTATTAATTTAATGGTGATGATATGACCTTGACGTGGAATAATATATGTGGAATAAAAATGAAAAATATCCAAAATAGCTAAGAAATTTAACTAGTCAAATAATAAACATCCTACAGTTCTCCTATATCCTACAAAAATTTTGAAATACTATAATAATAGTTATAACAATCTAACCAATATATCTCCTCCCTTTTCTGGTGACTAGTTTCTCTTCTCGATCCAAAATAATTGATCCCTTATCTACGTAGTTAGGGAACGTTCATTCATACCTCCCGAAATAATAATCGCTTCCTATTCCTTCCACTTCACTCGGATTCTCTCATTGGCGCCATGTACATCCAACTTGAAGGCGATAGGGGCAGCTGAGGTTCTTTTCCATCATTTTGCAGTTATTGGACGATTGCATTGCCAACTGTCATACGCAGGGTGAGCGTGAGGTCATGCGGCGTTCGAAAAAAAAATGTGTTGAGTGAGAGGGGATACCAGGGGTAGGAAAAAGTCCCCCGTAACCTCCTAGTCAAGTCCAAATCGATGAGGCACTCCGAAATTTCTATACAGACCGCTCTCGCATCACTTGTAATTCCCCCAACAATCCCTAAATTCGTAGCTTTAATCTTCCGTCCTCTCGCGTGTCCAACGGCCACCCTCGCCTTCGGACTTTCCACAGCTCTGAAAAGGATTTCCATTTTAAAAGTCCCCTTACAACGCCATACCCCAGACGACACAATGTACGGGATATTTATTTTTACTCTTATTCTCCAGAAAGTTTCACAATAATGAACTTTCTTTCCCTCTCATTCTCTCGGTTCCACTAATCTCGCTCCATCGTTCGGCCATTGTGCGCACAACTCGGTGAACTTCGTTTATATCTCTTAAATTCCTGCATACAAACTTTCATTTCGTTGCATTTGGTTTCCGAGGATCGAGTTGTTTAACCGTATTAAAGTAATCGACACCATTTAAACAGCATTCGTCCGCTTAACGTGTCATTGTCACTGTTATTGTGTGCTAAATTATAATGAGCGTCTGATAGCGGAAATGCATCAATTTTATGAACTATGTCATTGTACTATTGCAACTTCTGAACGTACTCAACTAAAATAGTTCACTTCAATATCTCCTTCTTTTTTAGAGAGCCTTTTAACGCTGTGTCTGCAAAATGTAATTCTATCTGACAGAATTGTCATCTATTCAACGCACACTTTATTCGCCAAAATAGTTGTTCTCTATAAGGTACACAGAAGTCGTCCATCATATTCTTGGCGGTTAGTGGTTTCTTGTGACGATAATTAATATAGAAAAACATCTGAATGCAATAAGCTAACGAGAGCTTTTCATTCGCGGTGTCTCTTTTACCCAGATTCCATCAATAATGAGGGGCATTCATCGCCTACATTTTCGCCTTAAGATTTGAATGCGTTTGAAAAATTTTGTACTGCAGAACAATTTCCAGTTCCTCGTCATTGAGGAGACGATGCACCCCAAACATTACCAATAACACCCTACCTTTAAAATGTTCCAAATTCGTGGTTATAAATAATTTGAAATTCCATTCGAGGAATCTCAGATTCCATTAAAAATTACTAAGCGAGCATACATTGCGAAATTTGAACAAAATAAAAATTTGGAGTACATTTCTTGCTACACAAAGTGGACTAATAGGGTAGCACGTTGGGTAAAAAAGCAACGCGTATTATGTATCGAAACTGTATTTTCTTTAACATAAATTAATTAAAATCATCAATTAGTTGTTTTATTTTTCTAGTTTTATTAACGTTTTCTCTTTATCGGCCCCTTTTCTTCATCATAAACACTAATTTTAGGATTTCTCCTATGAAAAGCAACAGAAAAGCCGAATGAAAAGTTCAAAGACTGTAATTAGCACAGAAGTCGATTCGAGAAATGCAATATTTGCGATACCATTGGGTACGAATCCATCGTAAGCTCATATGTTCTGACGGTTAATACTCAGGTAAATCGTAACATTCTTCAGCTGAATTAGCCACCCTCGGCCAAGCTCTCTATTCGATATTCCGTTTGAGGATAGGTCGCTAACGCCTTTTGTTATTTTTATGGAGGTCGTTTTGACTAGGGGACCGGAAAATTTAACAAATTTGCACGAATGGTTCACTACAAATATTGATCGACGGAGGTACCAAGGAAATATTTACTGCCAAAAATCCATAAATATCGCTGAAGATTAGAGTTCAATTAAAGGTTGAATGATAATTGGTATTTCTCTCAATTATTATAAATTTTGATATTGATATTATTTTTAGAATTGCCTCAAATAGGCTGAATCAACGGAGTAAAGAATGTATTTTTTTTAATCAACTCAAATAAGGATTTCTTTGTCATCACAATTAATCGTCGAGAGACGTAAAATGGACTAAAACGTGCAATCTCGACGAATTCGTGGGATATTCGGTCGGCGACAGATTAGCCGAGATGAAAAAAAACGGATGGAAATGTAACGGCAGTAAAACTCCGTGCTTACGAAATATGGATGGGCAACGCGATTTCTCCTTCGGGATTTGATAACTCGATGAACACTCGATCGAACGAGTAGAATAAATAGAGGAAGAGAGGAAATAAAAGGATGGAGGAAGAGAGTTAGAGAGGAAATTGAAGGGTAACGGAAAATGGTTGATAAGAATGTAAACAATGAGAAGCTGTAGACGAAAGCTTCAAATGTGTAATAGACATGTAAATCACATCAGATTCACATAATCAGAAAGGCTAATAATTGCAATACTTAAAAAATTTCGATCAATAGGACATAGGTAATTTTTATTCTAATTTTTGAAAGTATTTAAAATTAATAATTTTAATTATTACTTTAAATTAGATGGAAAATAAGAATTTAAATTTGATTTCATAATATAATGCAGTGGATTATATTTTCAGAAAGCCGTATTTGTAAATGACAGTCAATAATAAAATTTTTTGATTTCGAAATTGCAATAAAAAATTACGATTCTGCAATTGTTAGTATTTCCATGCAATAAATATAATTTTGAGAAAGAAAATGATGATAATGAATAATTTGCACTGTTTCTATAAGAGGATATCTGTTCTCAATCTTGCATTTTACATTAAATATCGTTTACTTTGTAAGAAATACAGTTTTTCAGTTTGTTTCAATTCAAATAGATCATCACTATAAATCAATTTATGGTCTTCTCCTTGAGCTATTGAAGATTGAATGAAATCCTGGAACGTCTTACACTTCTTTCTTATGGTGATGGAATAAAACGATATAGAAATGCTAGTTGTGATTGGGTTTATTAAATTAATTTCTTAGAAGATATGATGGATAAGGAATTTTGTATGAACGAATTAATGGCTATTATTTTACATCTTATTGTGGAATTGTAATATTATTTTCCTTTAAGGAATTTGCTTTAAGCTCCTCACTTTTGTAGCAACTCAACTTATTAAATTATTGGCAAATTACCTATTTCTCAGAATAAAATATGACCAGAAATTAATATTCAACACGGTAGTTCTCTAATTTTACGAAATTGTGTGCAGGTAACAAATTTTCTCCTGGTTGTATTGGAGTCCTGATGGCTAGGTGGAACCAAAGTGCATTTATTCTTTCTACACTATTACATTAAATTGAAAATCAATTTTAAAGACGAGAGAAAATGCTTTCTGAAGCTGATATAGAAAAATTATCCATTCTATAATTATTAATTGTTCGAATATCGAATACATCCCCTTCAATTAGCAATCTATAAAAATAACAGGTTGAAGTGATATGGCTGAAACATTTAAGAAAGTATTTACAGTATCTGAAATATGAGTTAAAAATACAATCAACCCAGATTTGGACCAACCAAACGAATAGCATTTCCTAGAACCAGAGAGATATACCATATCTCTAGATAAACGATAAAAATAATTCTGAGAAGTGGAATTTAACAAGCATGTAAGGCCATCTAAAATATTTTCTCCAGGCTCTGCATTTCCCCTTTAATCAGGAGATGCAACATAAAATATTTAATCATTAATATATTATCTTAAATAAATTTAAATTCTTTATTACTGTGATATTGTATTACTTTCTTGATACTCATTTGCTTTTCTGCCCCCGCTCTCTTTTTCCTTCATTGCGGTGCCCTTCAACACCATTTCCCACTCTTCTGGCCTCTCCACGGGCGCGGGTCACAGAGAATAGGCCTGGGCCCTCAAACCTCGGAAGCGTCATCAGCCAGATTATTCTGTGCAAGCAGCTGACCCCGGACTTTAACCAGGAGGAGCTGTGCAGCATAGCGAAGGACGCGGAGGACATCCGTAACATGCTGGCCGACATGCAGGAATATATGCCAAAGGAAAACAGTGCCGGTATGTGCAGAATTTACTGGAGGTTGCATAAACAATCATAACTCTCTATACTCTTTATCTTTTTGAATCATCTGATCTATATTCTACACCCTTTCTTTTATTTCTTGGTGAAAATATTGTGGTTTGAATTTGAAAAGTTCTAAACAATCAAATGGAAAGTATGGTCCGTTGTAGTATTCTGAAAGCCTTTTCACAAAAAAAGATAATTGAAGTATGAGTAATTCATTTAGAATCAGGTTATATTTATAAAAATTATAAAATATAAACCTATTGCTCTAAAATATATGCATAGATTACAAAGTGTTATTATGTATTCATAGCACAAAATATTTTCATGGCATGAAAAATTCTCACAACAGAAATTTTCCTTGTAAAAAATTTACTAGTGTTTAAAGTATATAAAATTGTAGGGCGTGGAATTGGAGGAGTAGGCGGGGAGGATACCCACAGCCCTTGGACACCTCGTCTTCGTCGCATTAGGTTTCATGCTCGCCGGAGATCTTCCTTCTATAAGAACATCGGTTCCTTCTGCTGCATTTGCAGACCAAACTACCTGTGATGGGATCTACAGGAAGTCCTGCTCACTATCCTCAGCATCAGCTTCTTCATTCGAAAGGCTAACATTTCTCTGGTGTTCGATTTCATTCCTACGGGTGACTTCATAATTAAGCAAACTTCCAGCCCAAATGCAATAACATAATGCCAATATATGGCTAAAGTAATATTTTAATTCATCAGATGAATTAAATGTGCATTTATAAGCATTTTAACACAAAGATTTTAGTGAGAGCAAAGGCCCTCACAAAAACTTTTTTGAGGCAATAATATTACTTTTCTATGCTTATGGAAGGGAAAATGAAGCATTGTTCTTCACTTGAATAGATAAACTTCAATATTTAAAGTATTTTCCTTTGAGTATGATAGTCACATCAAACATTGGTATTAACTATTAGAAGAATTATATATAGACAATTGTGTGATGACTGAAGGTGAGAGCCCTGTTTCCCCTCAAACTCAAATGTGATCTTAGCAAGGAAATTTGAAGGTCAGCTTTTTAAATTAGCTGCTGACAATTTTCTTTGTGATTAAACACCAAATATATTTAATCAAACTGATACTGTTGTTAAATGACATTTTTACAAGTGAGATCCGTGAAATTTATTGTCTCTTTAACGCTTCAATTAATCACTATACATAGATAATTAATTTTTAGAGGCACCTTATTTTAGTCAAACAATCATTTCTAATTATAATGAGAAAAAATTCATTTCTCCAACACAAAATGTAAGAAACAGACAAAGAAAAATGCATGTCTTTTGTGATAAGTATTGTCAATCTTTTTATAATTAAACTGAATAATATACTTTGATGGATATGTATTTAATTTTTGACACATTCTGAAAAATTTTGTACTCTCCTTCTGTGCCATGATATCAGATTGCTAGATTTAAATATCCAAGCTCTCTATCAAAATATTTGAATAGAATGTATCTCAAATAGTTTCCATCAAATGGAAAAATTCAATTTATGAACTAAAGATTTGCAACTTCTAAAGATACAGTTCTCAAAGTATAGATTTGTCTTTACTAACAGCCACTCAAGTTAATTTATGTGGTGAGATTAAGTTAATAAACTGAGAGTACAATATCTAGTTACTCTTGATATTATCTCCTTTTATATATAACTAGGTCCAAATATTTTGTTCTCCTTGTAAGTTATTTCTCCATATTTCAAGAAATATCATATCCTATTTTGAAGGCAATATTAATGACATAATTATCCATAAATCATGCTGACTAGGCTTCCTGTTACTCTTAAATATAAGTGAAATTCTCATTTGTAGAGTTGATCACATTCACAATGAGTTTTATGGCAAAATGTTTTCTAACCTAAAAAGATTGTGTATTTTCTTTACAAATATGCCACATCCAAATGGTTTTATAAATAATATAAATATATATACATATATATTTAGAAAGAGGTTCAAAGTAGTTTCTAAGGAGGTGCACAATAAGGGCACAATAAAGGATTTTGCTATGGGAAGTATACATTGTGTTACCTTTTTACGCAGCTCTATGTTAATAGTTCATCTAGTTACTTCTCTTTGAATGACTCAAAGATAGAATTTGTAAGAAGTAACAAAGGAGTCAGAGGCCATTTTAAAAACCAAATGGTGGTGATTGTAAAGCTTTATTTAAAAGTTACCAAATTGTGTTCTTCATCTTTTATTAGTAGATCTTTTGTTTTCAATGTGGTTTTATCATGAGCTATCTTTTACTTTCTAGTAACCTGTTCCTATTTAATGAATTAGCCAATCGTTACCAATATAAATCCTATAAATATAATTTATCAATAGAATTGTAAATTTCTAATTAGCTTTCACTGCTAATTTCAAATGATACTATATCTGTCAATAAGAAAGAAGCAAAAATGAAGGGCACAGCACAAAAGTATATGTTTGTCATTCATTACTTCATTAGTTATATCATCACATTCATATGTAAAATAGTGTGTATATTTATTGATATAAATATTTATCAGAATATAAGTGCTATTTATTTGTAGGAAATAATTATTTGTTTAATTCATTCAACTTTTACCACTTCCAAATTAAGCAATAAATACTATGGGATAATCTTACAGCTATTTTCAAATATGCAAAATAAAAAATTTGGTTAGCAGTTAATTAAATACCATAAAAAAATTATTAGCATGCATATTTTAAGACTTCATCTACCAAAGCTTGCATTCCTTTTAACTCATAACAAAGTGGTCTAAGATAATGGCTACACTGAATACTTTACTACAATAAATTCTTGGAAATTAACATATCCTAGATAAATATCATCATATCTATATAAGAAATAAGAAAATATATTAGCTTCAAAGTCCACAGTTCTGACATATGTACAGTGAATGCCTAAAAAGTCTATTAAAAGATATAGTTAACAAAATAGTACATACTGCATATATAGACTTACAACATGCACTTTTTAATAAGTAATTTATTTCAAATTTCCTTCTTTAATAGTATTGTTTGTATTATACAACAATAAGTTTTATACAGTAATATTTTGTTCCTGCTATCATACTCTGATGAATGGAATATTTTCATTTGTCATGTGGTACAGGATAGAGAAAAATCTATCTTTCATTTTCTTTTGTCCCAGTCTTGATCATGGCTGTGATGAAATGAAAGCTACCAAGGTATGAGTGGATAATTGCACTGATTTTGGTCTCTCCTCATGGAATTCTAAGAAAAGTGTTACTAGTAGTAGTATTGTTAAAAGTGCTTCGACAGCTTAGGTCATTGGCTCCCACCGGGATTCGAACCCGGACCGCTTTCACCATAGGCAAACGCGCTGTCCACTTGACAATCTGGAAGCCTAAAAGTGTTACTCATAGAATCATTGTGCTCCACTTGCGTGGACATGTTCCCCTTATAGCACTCTGGCTCAGTGAGGATAGCAAGTACAAACTACCTCACTCCTCATTCTGCCTAGTGAACCTCATTCCTCTCTGCACGCTCTTAGTAGCTTATACCGGAGGGGGTGAGGTACCTACCAACTGGCCTTCGGGCTGAATACTTTACAGGCAGACAGTAATATCATAGAGTAATCTATGGTAATATTTAAAGGTTTTATACGACTATTCATGTTAGATGCCAATTAATATGGTATGTATATTTTTTGCCAAATAACTTCAATTCGAAATACATATATATTTTGGAATTTATTAAATCTTATTATGTGATTTCTTCATATAGATTTTAAGCATGAATTATTTTTTCTTAGCATACTGTCTTTGAAACAGTAATTTAAGAACTATATATATTAATTAATTTTACAGATATTACCTTTCACTTCACACATTATTTTTCCTAAGCATCCATCTAGTGGCCAAAAATGAAACATTCAATGGCTTATATTATACTCAACTCATTTGTCTTTCCCATTTAGTGCCTCTTCTTATTCCTTTACCTCTGCTTACTATTGATTAATTAAGTAAAACATTTCCATACAGCTATCTATTACAGAAGCCACTCTTTTCCTAATCCTGTTCTCTTTCAAATGATTCTTTTTTCTTTATAATAGATCAAATGTCATGTTTTTTTTCTTTTCTTCCTTACATTTTTCTTTTCACCTTGGATGACCAGACCCGAATCCCTTTTCATTGGTTGAATTTATAAAATTTACCTTAACATGTATAGTTTTTCAATATTATCCAAATATTTATGAGCTAAATATGTTCAAAATTACTGAATTAAATCTCTCAATGAGCAATAAAAATGAGATCCACTAAGATAGATCAGCTAAAACTCACAAAGTTGAGGTAAGGTTTATGTCTTCTATATTTGCTTTAAATGTCCTAAGAAAAAACACATTTGTGGAGTTATAATGCCGATATTCATTGGAATACCATATGTAATTAATCTCAAAGATGATTATGAATATTTTAAATTCTTCCTTTAAATTCCACAAATTCCAAATATGATATCCCAGAAACAAAATCTCAATTTGTCACCCTGCTATCATGCAGTAACACTTTTTCTTTATCTGCTCTGATTCCTTTTTCTGTTAATTTGGCACTCTCTATATTCTTATACCATATACATTTGATATTTTTATGCATAATCGATTTAGTCATTTTCTTTATTTTGTTGATTGTTTTCAGTAGAGTAAATACTTGTTAGGGCAAAGATGTTTGAGGTTATACTATGAAGACAGACAAGCCATAATGGCCAACAAGCAAATAAGTAACCCGATTATGCCATACCATAATTAAAAGTTATTTCTATGTTAATATCAAGCAAAGATTATTGATACTCTAAGATGAGTATTAACTGGGGAGTAATGATTCAGAGGTTACATACAATCTATTTACTTTTGACAAACCACTTTATTAAACCATAGATATAATTATATAAGATTTATAGCCTTGATTTAAATTATTTTATTTCCAGCTGAAGACCAGACCAGTTTACTGCTAATAACACTGATTTTCAAACTGCAGGCTGCAATCCAGGGATAGGTCCATAAAATTCATGGAAAATTTTCTTCATCATGAATTGCTTAAAATTTAAATATAATAATTTTCTTAACTTTGCTTAAATTCTTATTCTAAATAATATATAAGACTGTGAAATTGAGAATACCAGTCATTTTCTTCCTGATCTTAGTTTTTACGGGTAATAAGGTGATGTCTTAATGATTTACAGGTAGGAATAAGGAAATTTTCTAATAGAATATGCCGTCTCTACCTTCAAAACTTCCCTTGTCACAAATTTTATGTAAAGTTAGTAATATGTTTAATAAATCAGCTTATGAACGTCTATACCTTAAGCCAGATTAAATAATCAAAATCTCCTTCAAAAAAATTACAATTATCCTTAAATGCAAGTTTCATTATTTGAACATACATTTCTGATTGATACATGCAAAGAAGTCTCATTTAATGCAAGGAGGAATGTATGAATTATTTGGGATGGGTATGAAAGAGGAGGTACAGAGGAACTAGACCGGCTATTGGGAGGTCCAAGTCTTGGTCTTGTTAGGTCTCTTCTTCATTGGGATTTTTCCTAGATGCACGACCTTAGCCATAGTTACCCATAGTAACTATAATTTTTCCATATGATCCACTGCATTGAAATATTTTTCTTCTATGACTTTCAACTTACATTTAATGATGGTTATGAATTATTGGGCATAATCTCTATGTTCTTTCCCAACCATAGAAGTTATCAAGCTAGCTTTCAATATCTTTTTACATGGCTGTTCTTCAATGAGATTCATCCTAAGATTATTGTCAACATAGGTTATATTTTTATTTGATGGAGAACATTAAATATTGTGAATTACTTACTTTTTCAAAGCAGATTTATTTATTTCGTCATATTTCATTTGTCATTTAAAATGAGAAAAAGCATAAAACAACAGCAAAAAATATTCTACCATGAAGGATATTTGAAAAACATGCCATTAACATTTTCAATTGTGGTTATTAGCTACTCTGAATAAAGAGCTACAGAGTATTTTTCCCACCATGTCACTTATATTTGATTACTCTACTTTCTTTGAGTAATCAAAAAAGTGCAATGTAGTTGTAAAGTGTAGACCTTATGCATGTTCTTAATTTTCTCTCATTCTAAAAATATATTTAACTTTATTTTGGCAAACACTGAGTGAGTTCATTGTCTCTCTATAGATATTGAAAAATTTTTATATTGATTATAATTAAGGAAGTATTAAATTAATGTCTAATCAAGCCTAGTAGAGGAAATTATTCAGATCATTACTAATCTCTGCACAGAATTGTTATAAGTGAAATCAGAGCTACTGCAAGTAGCTACTGGAATTATAATGACCTCCTCTATATTATTTGCAATAATAAGAATGAATAATATAAAACAAAACAAAATTTCGAATTGGGCATAAAATCCTGTTCTTTGGTATTTAAGTCCTTAGTTATTTTTGGGTTTCTGGATTGTGCACAAGCACAACCTTTGACTCCTTTGTGGTCTCAAAAGGCACCAGTTTTACTCTTTCTGGGCTCCATCAAATTAGAAGATTAAACATTCATAAGATGAATGGGTGATAAATATTCATAAGACAGAATGGGTGATAGTAGTTAAGTAATTTGAAATAAATTTAATTTTATAGGCAATTTGAAATTTGCTTCAATTGTAATTTTATTTAATTTTTCTACTGAATTGCTGTTTTTTCCTTCATAAACATGGCAAGTTCAACTGGTCAGATAGTCTTTGACAGCATTGTATCAGAAATGCTTTTTGTCACTCAAGGAATCTTTTGGCTGGCAGTAATGCTCTCACTTGGTTGCTCTCTGATGGACCTTATTATTTCTTCCAATGGGGCTGAAGGTTCTCTTCCAAGATCAGAAGATTACATCAGGAAAACAGGAGGTAATTTCAAGTGGAGCATGTGTAGATTGAAGGTTTTTAGATTAGTTTAAAGAATCTATATAGGAACTGCTGCAAATAGGGATGCCAACAGGTGCTTTGCAGAGCCGTAAATGATCTATGTGTCTCCAAAATAATCCCACATTGCCTCCACTAACCTAGAAATTTCTGTGACCCCACACTTAATAAATCAGTCCTCTTAGCCTCTTGTATATATATATATATTGTCAATGTGTATATTAAGTTGTGTCTTACCCATATTATTTTGTATGCTGAACAGTTCAATCAATAATGAGCACAAGATGATATGCTGGACCTGCGAACCTTCTGCCAGCTGAGTACTCCTTTAGATGTGTGTAAACTTCCAGGTTTTGTCAGGATTCTTGTAGACTTTATTCTCAATGGTCACGATAAATATTCCCATTCCTTTTACACTACAATTTAAGAATTCCACTTCTGATTGCATATCAATGAATCAATTAATAGGTACTGGGCAGTATATGATTTTTCATTCTAGCAGGGTTATCATATTATTGTATTTTATTAGTTACTGAAATTGAAGAAACAGAAATAGCAATATTTACAACTTTTACTGGGAAATAAAATTCAGCAAATTGAATTTGTGGTATTAAAAAATAGGTTACTCCAATTCACTCCTATAAACAAAATTTTGTAAGTATTGATCTACACAGGGATCATGAAGTGGAGCATGTATAGCATTGAGTATCTATGCATATATAACATGGTTTACAATAAAGCTTTATATTATTAATTCTATAGTTTACAGATATTTTTATTTAATTCTGTATGCAGTTGAGAGCTATCTCATATTATCCAGAGCATCCCTTATTTATCAATCTTAACCTTGTGTCCGAGTTATATTTTTCAGGTAATTTAGTACACTCAAGTAAAACTCAATTGAAAATTAATCATGTTTAAAAACATACAATTTACTTGATCAAAAGTAGATACTTTTTCAGTCACATTTTGAAACAAGATAAAGCATGCTGGATTAAAATATGTGAGATTAAATTTGTAATTCTTTGTGAGAAGCAAACTAAACTGAGCAGTAATTTCAAAAATCAGTTGAACTTCATATTATGAACAAATTTTTTAAGAAGGCTTAGTTCAAGGAGAATTATTTTTGTCAACTCTTATCATTACTCATGCAAAAGATATGTAAAAGAGAATTAAAACGACATGTGTACTATTATTTTCTAAGCAGAAAAAACACTTAAACAGTGGAAAAAGAAAACCAAGTAATGTGCTCCTTATAACAGATAATCTAAGAGCTATCTACAACATGTTTTCTGAAAGTAATTACATATTGCTATGAAACTTTGATAATGCCCATTCTTTCAATATAGGCAATGATAGCATAATGCATTTTGACAGGATTAACAGAAAGAATCACTGAGCTTAACAATAACCACTTACTAGTCTTGCAACATCTGCAATCATAACCATTTAAAGGCCTATCAAACTCACCCATCCCCCCGAGTATGTTTTGTTTAAAATTTTAAGTGATGAAGCAGTGAGGATTTGAAAATTATTGTACATTTTCTTAACATGGGTACCCACAATGCACAGATTTCACATACAGTTCCATTTCAGTCACTTAATTTTCCAAAAGCAGTATTAACCTAACTAAAACTTAACAAGATACTTTAATACTTCAACATCAATAGTAACTTTTGCAAAAATTAATAAATAGCATAGGTCATTCATATCCTCCCATAAGACCCTCGGATAACTAAATTGTTTTGTGAAAATTTATCATATGCATAGATTTATTTTTATTGATACCAATTGCCAAGTATAACTTCATTTTGTTCATTAAATTACTGCCATGTCTTCAAGTCAAGCAACTTCGAACATTCGTTTGAAGATTGTGAATAATTAGTAGGAGAGTAAAATTTAATCAAAAACTAATGAACAGGTGAAGGAAGACCTGTAAGACATAGGTGAATTTCTCAAATTAATGCAGCAATGATTATGAATAGTAAATAATTCTTTACTTTTCCATTTAAACATCCCACATTTGAGCTATCAAAACACATAAGTAAAGAGTAAGAAAGAGTGTAGGATTCAATTTTTAAAGAAGAAAAGAAAAGTTTCATGAAAGAATTTTTATTTTTTAAATAATTTTACATTACAAACAATTTCCTGCAAATGATACATAGATGATTAAAACAAATACAATTATAAATAATAGAGAATCACTTGAAATGAAAATTACTTGCCACTTTTCCACCTATTTCAATATCTTCGTAAGTTCCAACCAGCAAGGTTTCATCAAGACTTCCTATGCTAAAACGCATTTGAAGCTCTTTATAAACCTCTAAAATAATGGGCCGTATGAATAAAAAGAAGCATTTGCTCAAAAGTAAAAGGTAGAAGTAAAAGCAAATGCTCTGAGCAAAAGGTAGAAGTAAAAGCAAAACCTTCTCTTAATATGCATAATCATTTGCTTTTACTTGCAAGCAAATGCTTCAAATGACGAGTAAAAGGTCGACTCGTTTCCATGGAAACGATGAAGGAATCAGCTCTAGCCGCCACACGGACAGCATTAACTTGTTCAATTGAAACTTAAACCGGTAACTGTTGCTTGCAAATGAGTTTTCATTAATTTTATGATTAAGAAAATTATTATAATCGTGTGGAAAAATTATAGAGAACTCCCATATGTAGAGGTACTCTTTCTCATGTTTGGAGGAATGGTCTATGAGAAACATGGAGGTGCATTTTATCCGAAATAATAGGGAAAATATCGCTCGCGATTAATTGCGTTCAAGTTATAAGGGCTTATACCTATTTGTTCTCCTTGGTGCGAGGATCTGATACAAAGGTAGAAATATTTTTCTTATTAATCCAAAGCTAGTCTTTCATTGAGGAGATCAGTAAGGAATCATACATTCTCCATAGCATAGAATTTTGATTATGATTGTATGGCGTAAGATAAAAAAATTACAAAAAGTAGGCGTTGAAAACAAGTTATTTTTTGAAGATTGCGTTTTAATATGAATATAAATTCCTTTTAAGAAATTACATTCTACCAAATGCTTAGCGTTTTACCGTATGTCATCGAATCTTCTTTTAGTTTTGTGCCTCCATATTCAAGTGCGTTCTAGATTCACGATCTAAAATTGCATTAACGTGAATCGTGCATAACTTTTAAAGATTTGATTCAGATTTAACCATTTTTTTTGTAAGCGATCATTTTGACGCTTGCATTGCCCTCACCGGTATCCCGATCGGATACGATAACTATTAATTAATATTACCATTAGGTATAAATACCACTTAAATATTGCTATTTAATATATAACTATCGACCCAACACAAACCGACGTGTTTCGCTTTGTACCACCAAAAACTATCACGCGTCTTATAATAATACCAAATTTCGCAAATTAAATATCGTGTTCAAAAATGAAACGAAAACATGCTTGAAAATGGAAGGAAATATGGGTGGCATTACGAAGTTTTTAAAACAGTAAGATTTGAGAGAACTTCAGATATATTCATACATCAAATTTCGGCTTGAATTCCATTCAATTGTGAATATCAGTGGTGTTTGTGGAAGATAATAATCACATCCTCTAGTGAGGATGTGCTCCCATAATTGAGTTTGGGTGCTTAAGATTCATTGGAACTAAATGAAGTTGTAGTGAAAGTTCTCTCATCACAATATTTCTATTCACAAACTTTGAATATTTGCTAGTACAAATTTTTATCAAATTTATTGTCGGGATCATATTAAATAAAAATTCAAAATTCCACGAAACAAAAACTTTAATGTACGACCTTCCGGTTTCTGTTTTGTGGAATTTTGAATTTTTATTTAATATGAATCCAATATCGGAGTTCCACCAAGGTAATGCTTCTTCAATTGAATTTATTCAAATTTATTGTGTTAATATTCCTAATAATTTCCAACATTTTCGAAACATTTACATTTAATATAATTGCTATGTCAATCCACCTTCACAAAAACTATAATATGTATGAAATATAGTTTTTGTGTAAATCGACTATTAATTTTCATAAACGACTGGTGTTAGGTATCACCAGATTCACCCAACTCTTGCAATTGGATTATTAATGGGGGAGGGGAGGCATTTGAGAGGGTTTGAGGACTGAAGATGGAAACAATGGGCGTTACAAAGTAAGATGTAAGCGATAGAAAATTAATTAATCACATGCAAGTACTAAAAGTTGAGTTCATTGTTAAAGCGGAAGGTAGGGGCGGAGAAGTTAGACTGAGGTTGTAAACAATGGAGGCTACAATGTAAATTATTAGTGGTCGAAACTAAATTTAAGAATTCCCACCGAATGGAATTTATGAAAAATGTTCATTGACAATGTTAGAGTCCTTCACTTTGTTAATCTCTTTATCTTCCATTGCATTAAGCGTACGCCTTTTTTTCCTTTAAAGCAGAATTAATGATTATAAAAAATTAATCCATAAATTAGTTATCAACTTCAGTACTCATATCTTTCCGCCTCCCTTTTACCACATTTCTGATTGAAAGGTAATCCCAGACTTCAAAGTCACCGTCATTTAAATGTTTGGCAATGTTGTGAAGTACAACACATGCCACTACAATTTTGGGAATATTTGTCAACTTTACCCTGCAAACATACTTCAAAATTGGGAACCGTCGTTTCAGTTGCCTGAAGCAACACTCTATTAATACTCTTTCTTTTTTTAATAGTTTATTAAAGTTTAGTTGTGGAGCACTGATAGGATACGGCGTCATCAGCCACGGTTCTATTCCGTAGCCATCGCCACCAATAATCACTGTATTTTTGGTTTTAGACATAGTCTCTCTAACACTTGAATTTTTCCATATCCGGGCATCATGAACTGATCCAGGCCAACTTACATCGGTGCTAGTAAATATTTCTCGAGCGTTGCAAGTTGCCTGAACAATTATCAAAACCTAACCTATGCGATTTACATATTCATCCTCATGAAATCTAGGTTTTTCAATGCCAACATGTGTACAGTCCACTACCCCAATAGCAGCTAGAAAATGGAACCTTCTTAGCCACAGCTCCTTCGCTTCCATTACCTCTTCGTCTGTTGCTGGGAATGTAAACCAGTGTTCAGCTTGTGCTACCACTCTGTCCAGAGTACCAGACACAACTCGCGATACTCTGCTTTGATCCACTCCTAGCTCCTCGCCAACGCCTTTTTGAAATCCAGGATCCGAAAGATACCTTTAAAATAATTTCATTCTATGCAAGGGAGTCAGTGCTCCACCTCGATATTCGATTACTTCTCCTAGGAAAGTCTCTGCCATCCACTTTACGTTGTCCTCCTCGAAACGGGACAAATTTTTAAAGTCATTAATAAGTGGACTCGATCGAGTTTTGTATACTTTCGCGCTCCGCACATTCACTATTTCTGCCATGACCATGCATAACCTTTTACTCAGCCGCTGAGTCTACGACTGACTAGATGCATCCGATTTGAAGCATTTGCTTTCCTTTGCGAGTAAAAGGTAAACTATATGCATAACCTTTTACTTCTCGGATGAGCAAAAGGTCGGCCGAAGAAGCATTTGCTTATGAAAAAAAGTAAAAGCTTTTACTTCAATTTTTATACATAATTGTTGAAGCATTTGCTCAAAATTTTGGAAGTAAAAGGTTTTGCTTCCTTTTATGCATACGGCCCAATGAATCAATTTCTTAACTACTCTAAATGAAAGAAATTTTGAAATATATCAAATTTAATATAACGTAATATCATTGGAAATGCTCTTTCTTCAGGTGTAACAACATTAAAGATCGGTAACTAGGTATTTGCCGATATAGGTCATATTTAAACCTGGGTCCTTATCTAGAAAAATATCAAATTAAGTTTAAATTGTTCACAAGAGGATATCTTTGAATAACAACTCCTATAAACGTAAAGGACAATAATCACCTGCCACAGATTCTATTTCATTATTTCGTAGGCAATGAAAGTCTCGACTTATGTTAACCTGACCTGAGTATATATTTTCAGCAATCTGCTGCAGCTTTAATCAACACATACTATATTTGTCTTGGTGAATTTCTAGATGGACTCTTCTAGAAATTTACCGTATTGCCGAATTTAAAAACGTGCCCTGTGTTTGAGAAAATCAGTGTAGAAAACGAATTTACTCTCGGATAGAGGAAATCGCATCTGATAATGTGTATGAAATTTGGTAGAAAATATCCTTAAGAAGAAAGTGAAAAAACGGACATAAGGCATTAATTAAGGAATAATTTTTTCTGTAATCCTCAACATTTTTCTCCGATGACCTTTTTCAAAGCAGGGGCGGATCCAGGCGTAAATTTTGGGGGGGGAACTTCTAGGACGGCCATAGCGAGTGGGGGGGGAACTTTAGCTTCAGTCGTTCGAGGGAGAAGAGGAGTAGACAAAGTAGAACTACGAGTGCAAAGCAGTCGCCGATTTCAAACATTGTGTTTCTTCCTGAGTCCCCTCGTGTGAACGCACCTTAAAGGTTAAAGGGCCAAGAGCATGCGGCAACATTACTCCGACAACCGTCACGCGTCATCCATAGACGATACTCAGTTTATAAGTATTACATTATTGGCCTCGGAAAATATATTCTCTTGGATTTGGGGGGGGAAATTTCCCCCTTTTCCCCCCCCCTGGATCCGCCACTGTTTCAAAGTGGTCCCTTGACATTATCCTCTCCTCTTCTATTGCTTTAAGATATGGACCTGCCGAATGACGTAGTAAATGTAAACGAAATCAGTAAGTAATTTAAAAAAATTGAAGTTATTTGGGTAAAATTGCCGTACAACATGATGAAAGTTTTGTTTATATATATATCCAGTTTTTCTATATCTATATCTCTCGAGAGATATAGAATTTCTCCCAAACAGTCCTCTTCGGCAATTTTACCTATCGTTATTTGAACCAAAAATACTTACCTTTACCTATTTTTTCTTTTCAACAATCGAGATAATTTTATTAAAGTTAGAATAACCTACACCTATTGACTCCGTTTACGACGGTAAAACATACACAATACCGCTATTTGCTTCCGATCCCGAATTAAACACCTTGAAAATGAGAAGAGAGCGAAACGGTGAGCTTGGAATTAACTTCGAGTAGAGAAATTCTTCATCCGATTTCATTTAGACCGTCCTCTTAGCCGTGTTCCAACATTTCATTCTTTACAAGATTTGTGGTGAATAAGTTATCGATTAACTTATTATCGTGTCATCCATGCGGATACGATCAATCGAGCTAACTAAGAGGAACTTGATAATCATTGTACATCGAAAGAGTCGAAGGATTTGCTGAATCGCTATTTTATTATCATCCATTTTTGAAAATCGCCAACTAATTCCATTTAAACGGATGCAGGTCTGTGAGACTTCCAGAATTGTGATGGATCGAAATTTTGGGAAAGAATGATTTATTTGGTGATGATTAAGTTTCTCCAAGCCATTAGTCATTTTTGTCGGCGTTCCTCTTCTCATTCCCCAGTATTCCGAGAAAACAAAACTGGACACCGTACTTTTTGAGAAGTGCTCTCAAATAAGAATGAAGAGGAACGCCGACAAAAACGACTATTGGAGACCTCTAATTCATTAGCAGCCGTGTCCCAACTTTCCTTTCTTTGCAAGCCCTTAGTGTGGGAAGGAAACTAATAAGAGGATAATAGGTTTCATTAGATATGGAAATTCCCAGTAGGTATGCGTTGGAATTTAGCTGGGTTTCCACATGCAGTGATTACTGGCGCAAATGGACAGGCCCCAGTTAACTGACGAATGGAAGCAAGCAAAATCAACTGGCGCCAGTAATCGTTGTGCTTGTAAAAATAGGAGAGAGTTCAGGCGCTAGTTGACTTCCCCCACTCTGTTTTCTCCCGCGACTTTTAACTTTCCCTTATTAATAAATCGATTATTGTTCATACAATCAAGTGCTGAAGCCGTCATTTGATGAAACTCCATCTCATGAATGGCAACAGAAACATTAAGCGTAAACTGTCTCAGAAAACGCTTTATTGGAACAACTAGTTTCGACTCATCAGGTAATAAAATCGGAAAGAACAC
Source organism: Sympetrum striolatum (assembly GCA_947579665.1). NCBI lineage: Eukaryota > Metazoa > Arthropoda > Insecta > Odonata > Libellulidae > Sympetrum > Sympetrum striolatum. Next base: position 13,623,374 of record OX388342.1, read on the forward strand.
AAAAAATAATTTGCGCTTATAATAAATATTGGTCCTTATCAACATACGCGCAAAGAATCTCAGTTGATGCCATGTGGCGAAATAGCCGTTCATAGCAATTTATCTAAAAATGAGATAATGCGTATGGAAGAACGAAGAAGTGAAATGAACGCGCAATACGAATCTCCATTCCAACCAATTCGCTCGAGCGCCCCAAGACCCCTTACCCTCCCCGACCTTCCAGCGCAAACTTCTCCCTCACCAGTTTCAGTATATATAGCCTGCGAAATAAGCGCGCCTTCCATTCTGCAACTCAACGTGTAGATCGACGAGATGTCGAGCGGAGACCTTTCGAGAGCGAAGACCTGACGCCAAATTACTTGATCCTCCTCGGTGACGACCTTCCATTGCCTCATTACTTCAGAAGAGGTTTCTTGCGCAGTTTCACCTTCTGGCGTTGACGCGGAAGATTGCCCTCCTGCTTTCGACTGTTTTTCGGGAGAATGAGTTTGAGGCAGTTCCAACGAAAGAAATATCCAACACTTCGCGGAGGACACCAGTCATCGGAGGAATTTGGTCATCTCAGTCCTGTCAAAATCCACGCCGTTTTCCTGCAGTTCGAAATATCTGGACCATTCGACCCATGATAGAGACTTTAGTTGCGGAGATGACCAATCGAACTCTTTTCTGAAAGTCCACGTTTTGACCACCGAAGATCGCCAGCCAAATTCCCTGGGTGTTCCAAGAACATTTTCGACTAAATCGACCACGAAAATACAATTCCCCTTCGGACCGAAGCTTCTCCTGCTCATCAGAATCTCCAGCCTCCAGTTGAGAAGATCGAGAATAAAGTGAGTGGTTTTAGTGTTGTGAGCTATGGTCATTTTAGTGCATATTAGTGAAAATAGTGAAGTGACTTCAAGAGGAGGGTCAGTACGCCGATGGAACGCTGAGCACGGCCACCGCTGGAGGATTCCCGCAGCTTAAGGTAAGGTTCGTCGTCTTTCAGGTCAAAGGGTGGTAGGTTCTTTAGAAATGGGCCCCACACAAACCGGGCGTTAGCGAACAGGTCTCCATTAGAGTTTGGGGGGAGTGGGAAACTTGGCTAAGTAGGGCCCACTTGATGGGCGATAGTGAAATTTGAACTGCATTGTTTGGGGGGAGTGGGAAATTGAAGTGGCAGGTATTACACACACTTATGACAGACAGGCTTTTTAGCCCTTAAAGAATAAATTTACTTAGTCTTCTAAAAGTCTCTCTCTCTCTTATCTTTTCCGTGGCAATGGTTTTCATGCTGTTGTCACACCATGGTTCTTATAGGGCTGGTTAATTGCAACTGTCGCGAGCGTCCCCCGAAATGTTTAACAGTTGCAGTTTTCTGGCGAACCTCTCCATTAAAAAAGAGGAAACGAGCTGGGCACGATACGTCTTGGCGTAGCTTGGAAACTCGTGCAAAATCTTCATTTTGTAATCTTTTTAGAATTATTAAAAATTGATCACATTTTTTAAAATAAATCCTTAAAAATTGAATGATTGACAGGTAATTATCCTACAATGGGGTTTCTAAGAAGATTTTTAAATTTTCTTATTTCTAGCAGCTGGGAACTTTGTCAACGAGCTACAGGAAATTCAACTGCCTGGAGAACTTTTTTCCGGAAAAACGTCCAGGTAAGTAAATTTTACTTTTTCTGAAGTTTGATTAAAATCTATCGCAAGCTTAGATGTTGAAGCTATTTTATAATTGAATTAGACTAGAGTAATATAATTTTCAGTAGTCCTTAAGGTTCATATCATTAAAGCCTCCTTCACTTTGTCGTTTCCATAACTTTTATTAGAAAAATTGTCTTCAGAACGGCGATTGCAATCAAGAACTTGATATATTTTGTAATCTGCTTATCAAGAAAAAATTCCATGTTCAAAATGCTTTGTTAACGGTAAATTTAAGCTTCAAACTTTACATTTGTTATTCCTTAAACCTCTTGATGGGATAAAAATGTTATTTTGAGACTAACTATTTTTATTCCCAATTTTTTTGTTGATGTTATCAGAATTTGGATAGGTTTTATACCGAGCCAATAACTAATAAACAGTAACCAAATATGTGGCTGCCAGTAAAAATTTTTCTTTTAAGATGTCTGGGAATTTAAAGCTATCCAATTGAATTGACATTTTCGAAATAGTATGGTAACAATATTTAATAAAAGGCTTTCTCTATTTCCAGAAATTCCAGCTTGGTGTGCTTCTTGCCCTTCAGTGGAATTCCAAGATTTTATGAAACTCTTATACATTCATTGTATTTTTTTGCTGTTGTTAATAATAAGTTTCTATATTAATTATCTATAAATTATTCATTACGGAAGTGGAGCTCCCAATATTTCTGTAACTAAACTCTGGCTATGTTTCTTGCGACCGCTCTTAGTATTTTGTTGAAAATAACTGCTATGGAGGATTGATCCAATATATTGCTAACGTTTTTTGGCGGAAGAACGCGGTACGTAGAGGGTTGATAGTGGATCGCGTGGGGCACGAGAGTGAGGTTAGCATCATTAAAGTGAGAGGGCGGCGGCTCGAAGCAATCTCGTGGATATAATTTTCTCAACCAAAAAAGAATGATGAAATAGTGATGGTATCATTTTGGAAATTCAAAACACCGCATGTACAATACTTTTTGATGTTTCTACTGAAACTCTTGATTTGATACAAAGGGAACATGGGTGGATAAGTGTTGTTTTTCATAATATTATTCGCAACCCCAAAATGTATAAAAAAAGAAATAGAATACCTTATACATTACATTTAAATATTAACTGCATTCAGAAGAGAAAACAAAAATTCCTATTACGTAGAGTAGCATATTTGAAGTTTGTAAGAATAGAAAAATTAAATATTAGGCTGGCTGAGAGGTCCACGGAAAATAAAAAAAACTTCAGGGAGCCATGAGGGGAAAAAAGGTTTGGGAAAATACGATTTAGACTAATATAAATTATATAAAATTTCTACCATAAAGATAATATGAGTAAAATAAATTGAAGCGACTGGAATTCCATTGCCTAAGGATGTCACGTACCTTCATGTTAACCATAAAAACCTACCTAGTTATTATTATTAAATTGTATCAACTGAATTAAAAATTGCACTCTTCTTACTTTCAACGAATACAAATTCTCGACTATTTGTTATGTTTGGATTAAAGTTTAGGATTTATAGTCCTTTGGGAGGCAAACATTTCTGTAGCAACTGCAATCTTAGGTTTAAAGATGCGCTTCACTGCGCAGCTAGTATTTACGACGTTCAATTACTCTGACGCTCAGTGTGGTGTGATCAGGGTTGTGCAAGTACTATCCTTGGCCCATAGAGGCGTCTGTAGTACAATAATCCAAGGGTAGGTCACCAGATGGTGCTGGTGGCGCTCGTCCCCATCCTGTAGCTGGTTTACGATAAAAATTTTCATTGAAAATAAATTGATAGGAAACTTAATATTCGCGTACTAAGTATTCTGTAAAAAGAAACGAAAAAATTTTATATTTTGGCCATTACCGCAATTAAATAGGCACGGCACTGAATTAAATCGCACAGAAAACTAATAGTTACATCAAGTTCGCCTTCTTTGGTAGGTAACTGAAAAAAAGGTAAAAGATGAAGAATACGCCAGAAATATGCTGTAATTACGAAATTTTATTGATATAAATTATTTGTATACATAGATACATTCCTGAACAACTACAAATGACATTGAAAAAAGTTTTCTATTGTTAAATACAAATTAAATCTGAAGAAGGGAAAAAGAAGTAAAATGATTAATTAAATTAAAAGTAAGATCTATTCCCCACTCACTGATAAAAGAAAAAACAATTATATTTACTTTAAGTAACGAGTATTTCCGAGACACTTCTTTTTACGATAAGATTTTGGTACAACTAGAGAAATAAAGTTCTATTAATTTCACTTCTCACTGTATTCAACAATCTATTTCAACCATATACAGTTATCACATGCCTATCTGCATCATAATCTGCTTGAAGTTAGAAAGAACACCAACCATCACTGGATAGACACAGATATTGAAAAACGAAACAGCAAATATTTCCAATTCAAATCACAAACCAACAAAATAATTTTAAGCTGTCATGAAATCAAATGAATCAGTTAAAGGGAATAGGAAATGCATACAAGAGTCACGTACAATGTACAAGCATACAACAAATATCGCAATTAAAAAATGTGGGAATGCAAAATTACAAAGAATAAACAATTGCAACAAGTATAAGTAGTTCCATCAATCTAAACAAACATTTTCACCTTAACTGAGAATAGAAATCACACAGAAATCATCCATATAGAGTTAAAATATCTCACCTCATATGATAACAATCACATAGATCTTAAGTAAATTTTTATAAACTGATCTGAGGGATGCTAATGGCAAGGATAATCATAGTGTTTAACTTCAACTACCAACCAATGCAATACTCTAAACTAATTATAGATTTTAATAGTCAAAATAGAGGTGAAAACACATGGCGGCTTTAAGTAAGCTTACGATAGTGAAGAGTAATGAAAAGAAAAAAAATAGTATTTTGTTGGATTAATTTACGTCTATAACCGATAAAGGCTGAAAAAATATTTTAGCATTTGAGTAATGGTCGAAATTACATAGGAGTAATATCCTCAAATGTTGTGTGGATAATTATAGGGAAGTACATCACATTTAAAACAAAATAATTATAAAAAAGTAACTTCTACTCAACCATCACAAATTTCATGTTCTTACAATCTGACTCCTAATAAATGACAATACCCTTAGTTTTATAAAAGGTGAGGGTAAATTTCTAGTTTACCAAGGTGAGAATGAAAAAATGCTACAAATGGTAGGATAGGAAATTCTGGGAACATGATGAATGAAACTATAGTGCAAGTACTGCCTTAAAAATAGATTAAAATCGACTATAATCAAAAGATCATTGATTTAATTGCCTCGCAATACTTACAATATTCACATAATGCCGAACAGAAAGAAGCAAATGAGGAAATTCCATATGTTATTCGCTTTTGTCGCTGTAGATAGGTATTCCTCTTGTGGAAGTGTGGAACACTTTCTCTTAAGATAATCCTTCTAACAACTCATCTATTTCCCTTCCTTAAGAGCTTCTTTATTCTAGCAATCTATCTGCAATTAATCAATCATATATCTGGCACATCTCTTTGTCTTGCTCTAAAGAAAACAACAGAAACCGAAACATTAAAAATTTGCTTCACCACAAAACTACCCATGCTAAGTAAAATGCATACAATCAAGCATGAGTGACAAATAAAACTTTTGATCACAGTTGTAGTGAGTTTTAAGAAGACTACAATTCATTCAGATATAGGAAATAAAGTTATTTATGTTAAGTAAATAAACACAACCATAAAAAATGTTAGGAATATTAATCAGAAATGCAGGTTTCTTTTAAACGAACTCTAATGTTAACTTATTTAATATTTAACACTTATTTAAGACCGTAAAAAGCGTCACTTACCCTTCCTAGCCGAGCCTAACAACAGCAAATAATCTCCAGACTTACAACATCTTCGCAGCCTGGATAAGTCAATGTACAAGATTTTACCCAACCGAGACTTCACATTAGATAATACATACAATAAAGGTCTCAGGAGGAATTACCAAAATCTTTGATAAAAATGATTGGACGCTGACATGGATTCTCCTGTAAAATAAGATTAATATATCATATCAAGGTGGAATTCTGTTTGGAACGTACATTGCAGTAAAGCAAAGCTTACAACATTTACTTACTATTCTGCTTATTCAGAAAGTTAATCACTGCTTCCGTTATAATACAGCTTTCAACTCAATATAACTCATGGTATATTTTTAAAATTATTATCGTCAACTTCAAAACATTGCCGAGATTTTCTAACTGTTACTAAATTCAACTGCCAACAAAACTAAGCTGAAGAAACTCAACTCACTCCACAAGATGAAAATCACAGAATACCAATACTAAGATGAAAGTTAACGCACTAGTACTGCCATCTCTGCCTACTGACTGCCATTGGATTATTACAAGATTTGACAAATGACGGTGTTGCACCGAGTTGGGTGTGATCGGTGTGATTATCCTTCTCGGATGACTCTTCGAATAACATTGTTTTATATATCGTTGAAATGCTTAAGAAAGAGACTAATTATTAATTTAAATGTTATTTGAAGGAGATTAAAGTTAGAACGTAAGTCTACGTTCGTTTAAAAAAAACAGGAGTGATGTATTACGTGAAGTATTTGTGTGAGAAATTATTGTGAATTGAGTGTGCGTATCATAGCTTGAAATAAGTTCCCTACATATTTTCAGAGTGGTGTTACCTCGGGCTTTTGATAAACTCGAGAGTTTTTGTCTTATTCAACCATTACATTGCTAGGTAAAATTTCGGAAGTTTACCCATTGCTGCTCTCGTAATCATATAGAGTTATTTTCAGATGTTTTTAATGAAATTTTTTGAGTGTGCAGTTGAGGAACGCTGTTGAAATTGATTTTGATTCATCAAATATTGCTAAGCTTCCTCCCAATATGCTACTAAAAGAAAGTATATCATGTACAATCTTGGTCGTTCATGGTTTTTGTTTTTCTCTTGCTTTCTTGATTTTTTTACTCCTTTTCATTCAAGTTCACCACCAATTCTTTAACTGTGAGAACCAGTTTATGATTTATCATTTCCATTGCTGTGTTCGGCATCGTCCGGTCGAACAGCTGTTATCCCTTGCAGATGACTGTTAGTGGACCTTTAACCTTGTGAGGACGATTTAAAAGGAATGTATCTAAATTTAAATAAGAGTAAACAACATGTGCAACTTTAGATTCATATAAGCTATGAAACAAACGGACCTCTTCTAGAAATTTACCTTAAATTTTTGTAATCTCTTTACCTCAATTATCAAAGAAATCAATTGGTTTGTGTTTGTCTATGTCACATCAGAAGGAATATATTCGGTAAAATTTCCGTTTAGGACTGTTTGGGATTAATTCTATATCTCCCTTAATACTGAAAATATCCAGACAAAACTTAACCATGTTGTAGATGAAGGATGGCGGCTTACATATACATATATATATATATATATATATATATATATATATATATATATATATATATATATATATATATATATATATATATATATATATATATATATATATATATATATATATATATATATATATATATATAATTTCCAATCCTTCCTAAGAGCTTCCATTTCCGAGATATTTCCTACGGAAATTTTACCATATATTCTTTCTGATGTGACACAGATATTTATAGAACTTACAACAACAATAAGAGCAATATATTGTATAGAACTTAATATTTCATTTAAAAGTAATTTAATTTTAAAAATTCATTCACTAATATAATAAATAACAATATATATGTATATATATACACACACACACATTAATAGCTATGATAAAGAAACACGTGTATTCTGTAGAATTAGTCCAAGATTATGCATTTATTTATTCAGAATCTTAAATAGGTCTATAGTAAATCGCACATATTTGAAGCATGTTCATTACATTTTATGTAATGAAATTTGTTTGCGAATTGAAGAGGTTTACTAGGAATTCGTAATGGATTCAATATCATCGGCATTATGGACATGAAGCAAGTTGACAGTGGAATGGCGATTACTGACAGATTTGGTCCTTCTTGATGATGATGACAATTCTCAGTGATATTCTCCTCATCTTCTTACAAATGCATACTATAAGGAGAGAAGCCTCCTCCTGTAAGATTGGCATTTAAAAAGGAATATATATAGTGGTAATATTAATGGTAATAATAAATTTGATAGATCTTAATAACTGTGAAAATAATTTACATACCGCATTAGTTAGTTGGACGAATTTCACTCATTTTTGTGATATCAACCCAGAAAAGGTATGGTGAAGAAAGGTTTTGTGTCCACATTGTTCGAAAAATATTATTTAGATATATTTTTAACACCTAATGTCAACCATTCATATCTTCATGAATCTAAATTACATTAAATTGTAGAAGTATTTCAGTTTTGCTTTCTACGGCTAGATCTTTGCTCCTTGTGAGAAAGGGATTTTTAAATTAAATTCTATCCTTAGCCACCATTAATTAAATTTTGAAATTTATAGAGAAATCTTTTGAAGAGTGCTATTCTTACTGGAATGTGGTTAGAAATCAATCCTACCCATGTAAACCAATCCTCTTCTGCTGTTCATTGACCATCTTCAGATTGAAATCCTTCAGCCAAGATTCGAAAATTTTTCGAGTTTCTCTCCCACCGCGTTGCAGCACAGCAGTACTGTTAATCTTTCTCTTGACACATTTCCTCGTTTGCACATCTCATTGCTGAGGGTTTTTTAGGTATTGACCGATAAAAAAGGCCACTGTTGTCAGCTTTAAATATGTCACGAGGGGCATAACCATCTAAAAGGGATGGTAATCTCTTCTTCCAATCGTAAACATCCTTTAAACCTCCCCCTTCTCCACACACTGCACAAAATGCAATATTATGACACTATTATGACATTATGACAATATTATGACATATATTTTCTAAAACACACTAACTAGCCATTGCTGGCAACAAGATTATTCACCCCCAATTCCTTCGCTATTTCACGAACTTTCTCTTGGATCATCGGTACTCACAGGTAATCTCTTCGCTCTTTTGCTTGTAAACTACTTGTTTAGTGGCAGCTGAAAGGAAGGGAAATTTACATTGTATATACGTGATATTTTACCGTTCTAAAAATTGCTGCTTGAGGAGGTGACCGCTTAAGGGAGGTGGCCGTTGAGGCAGGTTTCACTGTAGTTACATGGTTTCGGAAGGACAGAGAGCAAGGGATGATTCAGAGTCATTCGTGGATGAGTATTAATATCATCTATGATGCTTTGTCTTGCACTGGCTCTGGCATCTCCCTCCCTCCTATGTTTTGGTGGTGCCCTCTGGACCTTTCAAAAGAGTTATGAGGAATTGGGCTTGAGGCCTTCAGCCCACCGATGCCATAACGTGTGCATCTCTGTGGCCATCCGATCCTCAATCGGTCAGTCATGATTGCCGTCAACAGCCTCCTAATCTCTAGGGTATAATTATTGTAAGTAATGTTTTGCGAATAAATACGCTCAGCATACCTTATGTAAAGTTTTATTTCAATGTCTCTACTACAATGCTAAACAAGATAGCTGTAGCCATAATTTGAGCATTAGTAATATGAAAACTGACGCACTTTCTTAGTATTTAGAATTTCCTATGTTTTATAAATAAATGGACAATAAATTGAACCAAATTTGGCATATGTAATCAAAATAAGTAATACTTTGATTTGAAAATGCGACCACATTTGACTGCCAATTCAATTAAAGTAAATAAAGTTCCAATGCTTATCATAGTAGAAAAATTATCTGGAAGTAATGTGTATTGTTTCTGTATATTAATATACAACACATTAATAAAACAGCTATACTAAATTACCTAGTTTGAAAAAATTACTGATAGGAATTGTGTGAAGCAATATTGGACTAGATAGGAGATGTTTCTAACAGAGCAGAACAAACTAAGCATCTGAATTCATAAAATAATATGTATGAGAGTTAGATAATAAATTCTTCCTCTAGCTAATTGTTATGCTTAATAATATCACTGTTACTGAAAATAATTATTTTTGGGGAACAGAATTTACAAAATTTTACCTTGAAAACAACTTTTGGTTTTATCAAATTTACCATCTAGACCATCCATCATCTAGATATATCCATTGAATCATCCAAATCACTTAAATTGCCAAATAGATTGATAATGATTGTAAGTAAATTCTAAGCCTATTTGGAAACTCATCAAACACTATGATAGATTTTTATTATTTCAGCAAGTGTAAGTAAGAATATATTCTAATTAATCTGTCCATTAAAGTGAAATACATGGTACAAAAAATTTCAGTGATGAATTGTCAGATGACTGGCAGATGGAATTTTGAAGAAAAGTATGTAAAACAATTTACTTAAAATCATTATGAAAAAATTTGAAAGCTACTGAAATCTGTAATTAAAAAACAAACATCAATTTTATCTTTTATGTTTTGGAATATTTCAACGCATTTTTCAAACCCAAAAGTCTCATCGAAGGCAGACTGATCTCTCACCTTCCTCTGTGACAAACACTTGGAAATTAATTTAAGTACTAGAGCACAGATGACCATTTTCAAAACTCTCATTAGAAAATAGAAAATTTTCATTCTCAAACTTAGTTCTGAAACATCTTGGAATATCTAATTTTTGCATAACCCATAAAAAATACCATGATTAAGTAACATAGCAGTCATCTAACATCTCTTTGATTATAAATACTTGCAAAGAAGTACGTAAACTGCCAACTTTATCAAAGGGAAATGAATTAGATTAACAAAGGATATAATGGAAACATAGAGTTTGATTAAAGAGGCATTATGTTATTGCTTATCAAAACTTTGTAGGCTTACAATTGTTCTCAGATGCAAGAATAACTCAAAACCTAAACTATCCAATTACTGCTTGGTTGCTACAATCATTGAGACTTCCAACCATATTTGTGTCTAATCAATTACTAAATGTAGGTTTCTTGAATATGACTTTTCATACACAGATTCCTTTTCTTGCAAAGCTTTATTTAACACTTTTCACAACATTTTTACTTTTACGTAAGTACGACTGCTTTACATTTCATACGTTGAGTTTAACTTTAAACCGCCAATTGAGGTCATAATTGTTCCACACAGCAAATTTAAATTTTTTGTAAGTTTACATTTGTTTATTGCATCCATTTTTTATTTATTTTTCTTTTTATATCCAAACTACCAGGAATTATCATTTTATCTTCATTTTACTAATAAATAATAATCATTTTCCTCCATGGGAAATGAAAATGACACCTTAATAAATAAAATATTTTTCACAACATAGTAATTATAACACAGTGCATTATGTGGATCACAATATTTTCCATACATTTTTATGAAAAAATTTTGAATAGCAAGAATTTTTATAACATTTATAATAAATAAACATCATTTGCATCTTGAAAGGTAATAATTGGTTTCTAATGAAGAAAATGGGAACTATTGTTGCAACAAGGAAAAACTGAAATGTTTTTGATATAAATGTGGTATCGTAGCATCTAATAAAATAACAGCCAGTCATTTAGATTTAGACATATATCCTACAAGCCACCAGTAGCATATGGCAGGGGGTACAGTATCAGCACCATTACCCTATTAGCTTCTCTAATAGTGGAAAGATCAATCAGAATTAACCATCAATATCCACAGGAAACTTACGCTCTGAATCTGACTTTCTGATAACTTCATGTTACGGATGAGTGATAACATGCTAAAAATATGGTTTATTAGCTATAAGGTATGGAAAATGTGATTTTTACATATAATATGATTAAATAAAATAAAATTAATATGGTTAAGTGTAACTTTGTGGAACTCAACAAACATGTTGAAAGAAAAACATTTTAATTTCCACAGCAGGTTTGTTATACCGCTAGTTTTGTCAAGGAGTTGACATCTTTGGGTAATTGTCTAAATGAGTGCTCATATGCGAGCGAGTATAAGGGCTTATATAAATACAAACTCTCAAATATTCTCCACAACCTCAAAGACATCACTCCATCAACACAAAAATCAGGCATATATGAAATTTCATGCCAAGATTGTGAAATGATATATATTGGACAGACGAAACTAAAATGACATAAACATTTCCAAAAATAAATCTCTCATTTCAAAGAACTGATGGACAAATCCAGTGTGGCTCAGCACATACAACAACACAATCACAGGATTGCATTGAAAAATTTAAAACTCAAAAAATCAATACAAAAATCCTCGATGCTAAATTCCATTATCATACATCAGAACATGGAAAAAAATCACGAACAGCAATATGGGCCCTATCCCCCACTCTTCCCTTTTGGGACCTCTACAGAGAGGAAGGTAGGAAAAACCAGATGACCATCAACGTCACTTTGGGATATACCAATTCTTTTCAGACCCTTGCATACGACACAGGAAATTCCCCTCCATCGGAAAGTAAGAGAAGTAATGCCGAAAAAGATGGCTTTTGGAGATTTTAAACCTATAATACTGTTTAGATGAAATTAGAAGTTTTCCACAATGTAAAAGAATATGGAAAAGAACAAGTCACTTGCTGTCAAAATGCTTTGCAAAAGAATGTTTTCCACAGACATATGCTCACATTTGAACAAATTAAATGTTAAGTTGCAAGGTTTTAGTAAGACTGTTATTGTTATGACTGCTTTAATTGAAGCATTTGCAGTTAACTTACAAGTTTTCAGCTTTGATGTTATTACACAAGGAAAGGGTTTGGTCCAGGATAGTACCGTATTTCCCGGCCTATAAGACGCACCGGCGCATAAGACGCACCTTGATTTTTCAGGTAAGAATTTACAAAAAAACTCATACTTTGTTACGTAAGGTTGAGTGCCGGTAAACCTCTCGCGAGAGATACAATGTATTAGCATAAGGATGACATCTCCGTTAGCCCAATGTGTATAAGTGTTGCAGCAGCACCACCGGCGAGATTAAACTAAACGTGCTACATTGTATGCATTTCCGATTTACCCGGGAATGTTTTTAAAGGGTTCTGTCATCGAATTATTAAAACTGTATTCCTTACTACTTAATCAAAAAATGTTATCATCGAAATTTGTAACTAACAGAACTATTTTCAATGCCTAATACGGTAAAAATACTTAATGGTCTGCCTTTATCCCGGCGAATCGGCTTGCTTATTATAGGACGGAGTTATACCCGAATACCATCGGCGCATAAGACGCACACTGATTTTAGAGCATATTTTGGAGTTAAAAAAGTGCGTCTTATAGGCCGGGAAATACGGTATGCTGCGTCTATTTACGACCACAAATTTGGTCGAGGATAATGGCAACTATAGATGGAGAGTTAACTTGGATGCAATTTCACAGAATTTCTTTTCTCATATGATTGAGTTTCCACCTGCACCACCAAACCCCTTTGAAGGTCCAACGCTTTTTATTGGAGGAGGAAAGTCAGATTTTCTAAGGTACAATACCAACATTCAATTAGAAGTGAAAATATGCCTGGGACCCAGGTCAGGTGCTCTGCCCAGAATGAGGGACACCTGGGTTTGAGTCCCAGTTATTTCACTGTTTTTCACTTCTCGTTCAACTTTGGGTGCAAGGCGCACACTTCCTGTGCATAGTTTAGTTTCTTTCTTCGATATGCCTTGCGTGATTGTAATTTTCTTCTAGCGTAATTATTTTATTTCATTAGTCTATTTATGGAATATGGTTTGAGCAAATCCACAACAACAACAACCCTCGTGCATTTTAAAATTTGACATAGTCTTTTAACTAATAATATTTAACTAAAGCGACGAACTACGTTTTAAAAATGATGGTTTCCTACAAAATTAACCTTCCTAACTTTTTTAAATTCTTACTTATTTAATGTAATTTATTCTTCAATTTAACAATAAATGTTATGATATATATGTCATGTTGCAGTCATCAATATTCAAGGGAGCCGGAAATTATATGAAGGTGGAAAATGTTGGGTCTCCTCGTAACGAATAAAGAGGAATCTGTTTCTACCTTACAGCCACTGCCCTTTTCAAAATATAATACCTTACTCTATGCCGAAAAAATTCCAGAAATCGCTGATATAGCATTTCCTGGGACCTCACGATAAGAGCCAACCTTATCTCTCATCTTTATTTCAAAGCCCTTACCTTACCTTATCTATTTACCTTATCTTTATTTCAAAGCCCTCAATCTTATGCAGCTACAACTATGCCGTTCAATTTTTGTGGCGAGCTGTACCATATATACCACTGAATGAAATGCAAGAGTCTTGGAGCTATCAATAAATAGCATTGCGTCAAGTCTTTCAGATTTTTTTTTGCAAGAGTTTCCAATGACTTAAAGTTTTTAGATATCCTCTTTAGTCTACATTTAATGCTAATTTGCCACTACACAACTTAAATTTACAGAAATAAATTATAGGTAAATTTTATATTGTGGGTGAATTGAAAATTGTATAATAGTCCGGAAAAAAATTGTACATCATCATTTAATAAATAAAAACCAAGTTATCAAATAAAACATTGCACAGTTAATATTTCTTCAATGCCAATTAACATACGCAGATTAAGTGTCATTCAAAGGGATATTTTAGAATTTCCCTCACTAATTAATGCATGGATATACATTTGAAATATCTCTTAGATTGTTCAATTACTGTGATTATCTCATATACCAAATATCAACAATATTTCATCAAATCTGTTTCTTTCACCACTGGGGTTTCATTCCAAAATTGTCCTACAGCTGCTAAGATCTTTTCAAGGGCAGATTGGTTGAAATAAATCTATCCAAAATTTGTATTGCAGGTTTGAAGTTTTTATTTAGAGTAAACTATATTCAATTACAACATTGAAAAACTTTATGAAGTAGATTTCTAGTATTTTTTTTTTGACTATCCTTAGCCTGTTTTAGGAAAACTTAAATAGATTTGAGAATTACATTTTTCCATTTAGTTATATTTTCATATTATTCGGATACGATTAAATTTCTAAAAATAAAATTGAAGCCTGCATATTGAACTATTTACAATCTGACAATGGCTAATATTTAAGGATCATAGCTTTACTCTCACATAAAATATGAGACAGAATCCATATTTAGAAGGGGTTTGTTGTCAAGACTTCATAACTTCATTGTTCAATGCTTACTGTCAGTAACAAAGCAAAAAGTTTGCAATCATAAAATTTAAATGAAGATCACATTCAAAAGAAGGCTTTGAAGTAGAAAAAATACTATGTTACATTTGATACCAAGAAAAATTCACTCTTGAAAATTAAAGAAATCATAAAATTTTGATGACAGAAAATTAAAATATTTCTTTAGGACACCAAAGGTACTTAAGTCATTGTAAGGTCCTTTTTTTAGCAGTTTTTTCATCTTTAATCTGGACTGCAAAGAGGAAGAGTATCAATCTTCCAGCAACTTAATTATTTTTGGAGCACCATAGCTTCAACAGGATTCTAATGAGAACAGAGATTTGCATGACAAGGAGTTTACTTCGAAACTACTTTCGATCATCTAAAGTGTTGATTGGTGTGGTGTACATACCTCCAAACTCAGGGGTCTCAAAGTATCAAATTCTACCTACTCTAATGTTATGATGCTAGGTGATTACAACTTGCCTAATTTTAAGGATTTGGAACTCTTACAAGACAATAGTTTTGTTAATAACATTTCCTTCTCATCCAAAGTTCGCTCACTACTTGAGACCTTCTCATTTCATCAACTACAGTAGAACCTCAATTTTACGAAGTTGAAGAGACCCAAAAATTTGCACTTTGTAAAATTCATGCTTTGTAAATTTGAGGTTTTCTTTCAAGCAATTGAAATCTCTACAATACCAATCCAGGTTCAGTAGCACAGTGCATAAAGTTAAATGGGATTGAAAGGAAGGTAATATTTCAATAAAATGAATTATACATCCAGTTTAATGTTTAATACAACAGAAAAAAATTCTAAACTTATTACTTTTTAAAATAATCATAAATTATTTTTTTTGTTTTTTGGAAGTTTCAATGAAAGATGAGGTGATTTTCTCATTTAATCAGTTAATACCTGAAAGGTAATAATTGAATTAATCAGGTACACCATCAGTAAACATTTGAAAATTGTGAAGCACTTTTATGGAGTGTTTTAATTCATCCCTTGTAGGGGGGGAAGGTGCTTCTGGGTCATCTTCATAGCTTGTAGTAGAGATATCTAAATCGTAATCTTCTTTGTCTTCACTAAATTCGCTGCAGTTATATGTCATCAAATGAGAGTCACACTTGACATATGACTCAGCATGAGAGGATGCATCTGGGATGTTTTGACTTAGCTGTGCCATTTCTTTATTAAGGAGGTCCTGTAGTGTGGGAACCTCCACTAACTCCTCTGTCTCTATAATTGACGTGTCACCAAAACCAGCTGATCTCCAACAGTTGGAAATAGTGTTTGCAGTGACACTGTCCCATGCTCTGGCAATTCCTCGCACAGCATGGAGCAATGTCCATGGAGGCACATCTTGTACATCAGAGGCTTGATATGCAACTAATGTATGCGTACTAAAGCTCTGCTTATAGAAAGCTAAACTGTGCAGGTCTAAACTTGTCAAATAATTATGAGGATGAAATCAAACTAATTTCTGTTACAAATAAGAGTCACAAGCTCATTCTCAGGAAGAAAACAATATATATCACATGCAATTCTCTGTGTGCACTATAGTAGTAGTAGTTCGTTAAAAGTGCTTTGACAGCTTAGGTCATTTTGCCCATGTGTTCTCACCAGGATTTGAAATCAGAACTGATTCCTCATGAGTCACGAGCGTTACCCACATGGCTCTCCATGAGCCAATTTGCAGTATATTTGCTTCAAATTGAAAGGATTTTAAAATTGGACCACGATTATACTGATTCTCTTTATAGCATAGACCTTATTTCAAAGCCTAGGAGACTCACTTATTTCAAAGTGAATGAAACTCACAGCCATGAATTCCAGGAAACTAGCTCGTAAATATTTTAAGTCATTTAAGAACTTTACTTAAGTTAATTTGAAACTCCCTCTTTTTTATATGCTTTCTAATACGCTGACGTTTAGCGGTGATTTTCGAGAATTACTTACTCGCGGGTACTTTAAACTATCTTGTCGCGTGACAAATCACAAGTCGCGATCGCAAATTCTTACCTAACGACGTAAAACGCTTTTAATTAATAAATTACGTATTGAAAATGCATAAAAATTTAAGTAATAGTAACGTATTACTACAAATTAAGTATTCTTTAATTAAACTAATTTTCATGACAGCTGCAACGTAGAACTTCCACAGGAATGCTACTTTCAAGTAAAAGGTTTACCAAAGTTCTGCGATGGGGTTGCGGCGACTATCATATTGCTAATGTTAAATAATTCCAGAGAAAATATGGAGGTCGCAAAGGATATAAATATAATATATATATCCTTTGCGACGACGAGTAGGTATTTTTTATACACAAAATGATAAAAAAGAAATAGAACTTACCAAGCGTACGTACTTACCATTCCCATATCCAGCGGTTGAATCTTACTGGTGCTATTTGGACTCAGAAAAAGTACTTTGACGTTTGGTAGCACTAGTCCGCCCATTTTATGAACTGGGACATTATCTACAAGAAGTAGAATATTGCGATTCTTTCATGCGCTCTTCCTCTGCAAGAAGATAATTTGCTTCTGAAAAATGTCCGTCGTCATCCATGCTTTTTTATTACTTTCATACAACACAGGCAAATTTTTCATGTTCTTGAAGCAACGCGTAGCTCTTGATTTTGCAATCACAACTGGTTTCAACTTTTCGGATCCATCTTGGTTACATATCAGCATTACTGTACCCCTATCCTTAGATTTTTTTACCTCTGCGACATTTCTCACCACGGGTCCCGAGGATGGAGTCAGGTAATGCCTTGAAAAACAAACCTGTTTCATCCAGGTTGTATATATCTCGAGGGAAATATTTAGACACAATGTCATCGTTTATTTCACGCCACTGCTCAACGTATTTTGTGTTGACGTTACCTTCTTCTCCACAGATTTTCATTGAAGTGATTCCGTACCTTTTCTTGAATCTATCAAGCCACCCATTTGAGGCTTTAAAGTTGTCGCACTTCAGTTTAAGAGCCAAAACCTGAGCCTTCTGCTTCAGAATTGGTCCACTTATAGGCAATTTGTACGCACGACACTGAAAAAAAAAATTTGCCGCTGCCTATCAGTTGATCAAATTGTGACGATGAGACGTACTTTGTTTTTAATGATGTTGTTGTGTGACTCAAAATTTTTTCACTTGAAATGACGATTGCTGCCAATGTAGGTAAAGAAATGCCATACTTCCGAGCAATTTCTGTTTCTGTCTGCCCGCGATCACGTACTTCCTTGATAATTGACATTTTGGTGACCAAAATCAGGGACTTCCTCTTTTTCTTGGTCAGCGATGTTTTATCCATTAATTACTAATAGGCACACAGGATATCACAACACAGGCCACCTCGCGCAGAGAGTGATTCTGACTGAACGCGCGCGACTTTTCCTCGCTTGGAGACAAACATTTTTCAGGGTGTCCAGTGGACAAAAATAATGGTTGGATGGTGGACACTGTCCACCATCTAACCATTATTTTTCAATCTTTTACTAACCAATTAAAAATCCGAAATCCCTGCAGCAGCCTTGAGATTTTAAATAGTCGCACTCCAATTTAGCAGCCAAGACCTGAGCCCAAAACTCCCCAAGTCGAAAACAAATTTTTATCATGCCTTATTTTCTCAATCACTCGTCCAAATAGAAACTTCACTAAGAGATTACACAGAGTTAAACTTCTGGAAACTGTTGATCTATACAATCCCACGTCGCGGATTCGCGATATTACCAGAAAGCTTGATGAAGAAAGAAAGAGCACGGTTACGTCTTATAAGCTATAATTTTTCGCGAAAACTGTAATCAAAATGTTTGTATTCCACGAAATTTTCACATTTTCCCATCTAAAATACATGGGATGAGGGTCTTCTCAACGTAGACGATCTGGATTCAGCTGCTCCTGTTTACGGCGATCGTCATCCCATTGTATTGAGCTCAGTGCGACAACACCATTTCAAATACTTCGTAAAACCGGGGTTCAGTGACTCCTAGGGACCGGCTTCTCACTTCGTATAACATGAAATCGAGGTTTTACGTAAAACCGAGGTCATTTTACATGTACACTCCTGGCCAAAATTAACGCAGCACCTAAAACAAGCACCGCAACGATCCTACCGGCCACCGGAAGAACTGCCAGAACAGACTTAAAATGGCAACGGTGGTCAGAGAAGAGGATGCTTCTGTGCGATAATAATCTCGTTAAGAACCGAGTCATGAGATAAGCGCGGAAAATTGCCGATGGATATTCTAGCCGGAAGAAAATACTTTTCATGGCGTAGTTAGGATCCTCGTAGTTTCGCGTGAGCCCAACGAACGTTCATTACGGCAGTCAGCATGAATATTCGGCTGCAGCACTGATCGAAGATTTTCATCGCAAAGCTATTATGTAAGATGTGGTCATTGAGAAAAGAAGGATTGTGGTTATGAATAAAATATATTTACATTTAAGCGTAGACAAATTTAAGACATATTTAGAGTTACGCTCTTCGTTTCTGCGAATCAATTATTCTAGCGTATCCAAAATGCCGCAGTGAGATATATTTGTTATGTTAAAAAATCGAATACGTTTCATAATCATACGCTAAATTCTATTGGTTCGCGTTATAGTCGCGGAGAAAGAAATATAATCTCGGAACTACTTGGAGCACCTTAAATGAAAGGTTTCCGCACAATACGTTTCAAGTTTTGTTTCTTTTGATAAAATACATTATCTCATCAGCAAAGGCTGCGAAAACTCCTGATTCTTCAACGCACAGGAGTAACTTTAAGCAAGTTCTCGTCAGAGCCAGCAGGTTTTTAGAAAACCTACTTTAAGGCAAGTTATGCCTATGGTATCAGTGAAATCCTTACTTGTTTTAGGTTAATATTATTTTTTATTGCAAAACTGCTTTAATTAGACTGTAGGCTAATTATTCCCGAAAATCAAAGCAATGCTTTTAAAGGGAAAAAATCGGGACTTTGGGGCCCTCTGGAATCGAACCCATGACATTGAGGATCAAAATCGCAATTTTTCCGGCGGTTACGCGTAATGGCCAATACGACTAAAATATTCAAGTCAATGACGCTTGTGGTTTAGCCTGTGAATTAGTATCCTATCTATATCCCTATATACACCTTCTGAAGTGTAATGGCCACCAAATCAATAAACTTACCTTATAAATATTATTGCGATTGGATTGTGGTAACCCGTGCTGACTTGATGCCAAACAATTTCGAAAAATGATATGAATGAATCCGGAGAAGCATCTATATATGTACGAGTAAAATATAGCTTGCATACTCCAAGCAGATCGACAGCACTAATTGTATATCGGCATCAGATAGGGACGGTCCTCAAAAGAAAAAAAAGGATTGAAAATATTCTTAAAATTCGCTCCAATGTAATCGTCTGGCATCGAACCCGGGTCTTCCTGGTGAACTTACTATGCAGCACAACAGAAGATCACCATCTATATCTATGTGTGAAAATTCAAGCAGAAATATTGGTTGCAACTGCCTCAGACGGCGTCCACCTTTTCCCTTATATTTCTTACGTGAGAAATTGTAATGTATTCTGGCATCGAACCCAGGAACAGCATGGTCTTATCTAAATTTTTTTCTTAAACCGAGTCTTAATATACACCTTTTTTCTAAGCAAGAACTACCTATTATTTCGGTAAGTGCATCAAAATAAATAATCAAAACTACCTCAATGCATTTTAAATGGGGGATATATTTACCGCCTAGCTTTGAACCCAGGTCTTTTAGGTAATACATTGTATGTAGCACAACAGAAAATCTTCATCTTTAACCATGTGTGAAAATTCAAACAAAAATATTGGGTGCAACTGCCTCAAATGACGTCCTAATTTTCCCTTATATTCCTTATGGGAGAAATTTAAATGTGCTCTGGCATCGAACCCAGGAACAGTACGGTCTTATCGAAATTATTTCTTCAACCAATTCTTATTACACATCTTCTAGCCAAGTAAGAACTTCCTATCTTTTCGATAAGTGTATCAAAATAAATAATGAAAAACTACCTCAATGTATTTTAAATTACAGATATTTGCAACCTCCTAGCATCAAACTCATATTATTTTCCGTAAGGTTCAATTGTGTTTTTGATAGATCATGATCATGATATATGCTTCTTGAGTTGTGATTCTCTACCAATCCGGGAAGTATTTTTTTAAACTTTCCGAAAATCAAATCAATGCATTTAAACGGAAAAAATCGGGACTTTGGGGCCCTCTGGAATCGAACCCATGACACTGAGGTTCAAAATATCAATTTTTCTGGCGGTTACATGTTATGGCCAATACGTCGTAAAAATTTCAAGTCAATGACGCTTGTAATTCAGCCTGTGAATTTGTATCCTCTCTATCTATCTATATACATGAATGAATCCGGAAAAGCATCTATATATATTAGATAATAGATATTATATAAAATAGATGATATATTTTATTATTACTAAACTATACACTGTATTAATATATACAAAATTATACAGGGTGTCCCAAAAAGTAGTGATAATCGGAAGAACAGGGGTAGAGCTCTTCTTAGGAAACATGAATCACCCATCTTTTGGTGTCCGCTTTTTATTCGTTTGTGACTTACGTATTTTTTCATATTTTTTGAAAATACTGTAATTTTCAAGACAATTTTTCCACTGACAACGTAAAAAATTGAGATACAGAGTTCAATTTTTTCTATATAATAACTGAATAGTTGTTTCAATTGAAGCAAAAATATTTTTTCTTACAGCTGATTCCATTCTGTCAGAGTAAAACTTCAAATTTCAAAAACTGTGACGTAATGAAGTTGATCAAAATCTGTGAGACCCATAAGAAAAAACTTGACAAGAGAAACTTTTTCGATGACTACTCTTAAAACTTGCCCAAGTTATCAACTATTTACCACGAAAATTTCGTTGAGCTATCTTTACGGCAACATACTTAAAATTTGATTTAAAACAAAGTAAGTCGAAGTTTCTTAGTTTTACGGACCTCATTGTAACTCAAATTGGTGATATTAATGCGTTAAATTAGCCAAACCACAAAACGTTTTTCTAATTGGCATCGCTTTGGCACTTTCAGACGGTATGAATAAATACCACTTCCCCCTCGTTACTAGGCGATGATAGCAACAATATCCCTCATGAGTATTACAAAATATGAGCCCATTGTTGAGATTCGCGGCGTAACTAAGCTTTCCCAACAATGCATTCCGCGAAAGTTTCAATTAATACAGTCATTTGCCTGCTTTTATTTGTTGCTATTCATTACGCTCCTAGTTTTTGATTTTCATATGACTTAGGTATTTTTTACGGACTTAATTGGATATCGTTCTTGATAACTCTCACGCTGCTGTACGCTCAATTGTGATCCTGGTTTTTGATATTTATTAGGACACTGGCTTTTTCTACGAGTTTTTGTATGAATATCGTTCTGAGTTTTTTCCACACTATTTCACGCAATTTTGGTCCAGGTGTGTGATTTTTATAGTAACTATGGCTTTTTCCACGGATTCTTGACGGAATATTTCTCCGGATTTGTCTCAAAACTTGTCTGTTTACATGGTATTGGTTTTCTTTACAGACGTTTGGCTCACATTGATCTGGATTTCTCTTAATTCGCTCGAACTTTCTTAATGAAGAAGGAACTTAACGAAAGATTTATAGGCAGATGGATAGGTCTTGATGGGCCAAATCCAGTGTCCGCCAATGTCCCCCGACTTAAATCACATACACATCTTCGTTTGGGGTTACTTCAATGAGTTAGTTTATTCCAAAGATATAAAATACTTAGCAAAATTTAAGTAAAATTGAAGGAAACAGAAAAAAAACATTTATAAAACAAGATAGCATGCGCTTGACTTGAGAAAAATGTATTTACAGGATGAAACATTTGCATTGCGTACGAAGGTCGTAATTTCGAAAACCTTTAATTTTGGCAAATAAATTCACTTGCTCCCTTTGGATTGCGGTCCATTTTACTTACGCGTTGCGCGGTCCGGCTCGGGGCCATAGAATCCCCAAAACTAGTTTCGCTGTCTTCTGTTTTGAAGCATTTTTACTGATAGAAAAAATATTAATGTAAAACGAGTTAGAATTTCACTGATGCCACAGGCTAATCGCTTGCCTTAAAGTAGGTTTTCTAAAAACCTGCTGGCTCTGACGAGAACTTGCTTAAAAATACTCTTATGCGTTGAAGAATCAGGAGTTTTCGCAGCCTTTGCTGATGAGATAATGTATTTTATCAAAAGAAACAAAACTTGAAACGTATTGTGCGGAAACCTTTCATTTAAGGTGCTCCAAGTAGTTGCGAGATTATATTTCTTTCTCCGCGACTATAACGCGAACCAATAGAATTTAGCGTATGATTATGAAACGTATTCGATTTTTTAACATAACAAATATATCTCACTGCGGCATTTTGGATACGCTAGAATACTTGATTCGCATAAACGAAGAGCGTAACTCTAAATATGTCTTAAATTTGTCTACGCTTAAATGTAAATATATTTTATTCATAACCACAATCCTTCTTTTCTCAATGACCACATCTTAAATAATAGCTTTGCGATGAAAATCTTCGATCAGTGCTGCAGCCGAATATTCATGCTGACTGCCGTAATGAACCTTCGTTGCACTCACGCGGAACTACGAGGATCCTCACTACGCCATGAAAAGTATTTTCTTCCGGCTAGAATATCCATCGGCAATTTTCCGCGCTTATCTCATGACTCGGTTCTTAACGAGATTATTATCGCACAGAAACATCCTCTTCTCTGACCACCGTTGCCATTTTAAGTCTGTTCTGGCAGTTCTTCCGGTGGCCGGTAGGATCGTTGCGGTGCTTGTTTTAGGTGCTGCGTTAATTTTGGCCTGGAGTGTACAAAGATCGGGACCGGCGGAATGGTTCGTAAAACTGTGTCTCTTCGTAAAATCGAGGTTCGTAAAAACGGGGTTCTACTGTAGTTCAACTCCACAATGTGTTAAATAGATATGTGAAAATGTTGCATTTGATCTTCTACAGATCTGAATTGCAAACAATTGTGGTGTCTCTGGAAGAATTGCCATTAGTGGAATGTGATGTTTACCATCCTAGCCTAGGCATTCTAGTCTCCCTTCCAAAAGGTACCATGGTGGAAGACTTCTCTATGTCTTATTAAGATTATAATAATAGTGACTTTTGTAGCATAAATAAGTTCCTCTTATCAGTTGACTAGGCTGGGTTTTTGCTTAATCTCCCAGTGAACGTTGCCTTCAATACCTATCATAATATGTTAATAGATACTATCAAACATTTCACACATTAAGTAGAAATCTTCTCATCAAGATTTCCTAAGTGGTTAACCCCTGAGCTGAGATCTCTTATAAGAAGAAAGAGAATCTCTCATAATAAATATTCTCATAATTATTTTGATTACCAAGAATTCAAGAAGCCAGTTTAAGTCTCTTTCCAACCAGTGCTACAAGAAATTTATAAGTTGAAGAATCAGTCTCTGTGATAATGTAAATAACTTCTGGTCTTATGTGAATTCAGTTAGGAAATGTAAACACCTACCTAATTACATGTATCTGGATAATGCCACTGCTCATAATGACATTGACATAGCTAATCTATTTGCAACACATTTTCCATCAGTATTTACTAAGGGGAACAATAGTACCGACCGTATACGGAATTGTCAGTATACTGACAATTTATCATGAAATTACTTTTAATAAGGGCTGAAGTATAACCGAATGTCATTTAATGAAATATTTTTCATTTTTTGTTTAATTTTTGATCACGGAAACCCATGTTCAGTGTTTGACCACGATTGGTCCATGTCTCGTTGGTATGTATGTACACTTGTTCTACAATCCCTACGGTATCTCTTTTGTTGTTTCAAGTAATTTTGACGCCTAAAGATCATGTCGCCTTATTCGATAGGAAATGTCTGCCTGCCACTTCGTTCGTAAAGAAATAAAAGACTTCGTAATTGGACAAAAGAAAAAAGGGGACTAATTTTCGAAAAACCGCTGTTCATTCTAGAAAAAGCGCATTCATGAGAAATAGTTTGGAAAGGAAGATAATTAATAGTCAAAGGTTCGTGACCGTGATGTGAAATATCTCGATACCCATGACAAAAAAGATAGTTTAGCTAAATCGCTATACTTGTTCGTATTTGTTAAGACTCCTGTCGACTAAAGAAAAACCCAAATTGTAGCTCATAGCTTCACTGCCAAAAACACTTCGATAGAGATAACTTGATTAGATGCGCCTCCTACGCCGTGAATCAAACTTCTTGAGATGTTTTTTTTTAAAGAAAAGGGCATTGAAGGAACAAAAAAGGGCGTGGCTACACATTCCCTCTAATTTTACTATCCTATGACGGAGAGTTCAATTATTATCGAACTTAGCGGGCTCGTCAGGTTTTAATAAGTTAAACATAAAAACTAAACTTTCAACATATTTCTGAAGAATGTTTGGAGCCTTAATTCATAATTTTAATTATGCCTTCAGATTTTATTAATATCTAAAATACTCAAATCTGATCCTTATTCTGTTCAAACGTTATAAAACTCAGTTCGCCGAATTTCGCGCAAATTCCGCAAGTCTGAAAATAAATAACCCGGCTACGGAAATAGTTTTTCGGTTGCAACATCTCCAGTAACGGTTCCCGATTTAAAAAAGTAAAAGAATGGAATTATTTATTTGATTTCGTGAAATAGAAACAAATAAATTGCTCTTTTACGGTTGCCACAGCGAAGGAGGAGGATGGGAGACTGCAGAATTTTGCTGTGGGATAAAACGTCAATTGAAAAATTCATAAATGCCTTTGTTATCAAGGTAAAGTCTTCACTTCTTCATCAATCTTTATACTTTTCTTTAAATTTCTTACGCAATATGTTTGGAGGTATCTCTTAGGGTACGAGATTTAGCAGGCAACCGCTTTTTGGAATGCGTAATTCGGAAATTTCGGTTGAAATTATCTTATTCGTGTTATAGAAACGTAAAAGAATTAAAAAAATTAAATGTATCTTTAACATAAAGTAACATATAAAAATTCTGCATAAAGTTTGTAGCGAATATATTAACGCTTTGATAAAAACGGAATGATTTAGATAAAATCTGAGAATAGTCTCTCCACGCGAAAATGCAAGAAAGTAATATTTATGTCTTCTTTCTTCTGACTGACTGACTTCTGACCACAAGAAGCGATAATCATAGAAATAATCATGAAATTTTAACTCGAAAAATAGGAAAACTCGAACGAATATTTAGTGACAATATTTGGGATTTAATTGTGTCGAATTTTTCTGGAATTCTCGAATAACGTCATTTATTTTTAACGGAAGAGGAGAAGATATTGATGCTGCCAAGAGTCTGATCGGAGAATTAATTCTATGAGGTTTGGGAATCCACGGTGTGAGTGGTGGCTACAGATGCATTTGATTCGCCTTTCTTTGGAATTGAGAATTGAAGCTGCGGTTGCTTTTGTCATTGCCGTGTAAGAGTCGGAGGGGTTCTACTTTTAATGTAATAGGTATACGCCTTTATTGACGCTTAGCTTTTAGAAATTCGAGGCTAATCGAATTAATGTGTGCAGGAGAAGCGTAACATGAATAAAACCTTATTGCATCAGATAAATTTCTTTTTAAATCATACCTTCCAGTGAGGTCCTCATCACTGCCTGCTGCAATATTTTGAACAGCGTGAGTTAATAAGCACGCTGATAAACCGACGCCTGATCTTTTTCGTTTGTCTCCCGAAATTGAATTGCCGCTCTGAAACGCCCGTGTTCTTTACGCGTGCAAAACGTCGCCGCGTAGAATGGGCGGCAGCTTAAATGAGGCAGCGGAATATTCGATTTCATATTGAGTGATACCTTATACTTACATACCCTCAAAAGACTTCTGATAACATTCGGTATCACAATTGTTGGGAGGCTTTTTGAGTGGAGGGGGAAAAGATTTTGGTTTTAGAATACATAATCATTCTGATTTATATAATCCTTTTCTTCAAATATACCTTCATGATGGGATGTAACGAATTAAAGGTAATCGGAGTACTTGTAAAAATGACTTTTTTGGCCATTTTTACTTGTAATCGTTGCATTAAAAAAGGAATTTTTACTTGTAATCTCCTTCAAAGGTCGTGCGAGTAATCGTTACATCTGAGTAATCGTTACATTTGAGTAATCGAAAGTGAACATTTGAACTCCTCGCGCGCTGATCGCATCGAGAGGCAGTTCCAACTACATTATTCACCCTGAAACCGAACTTTTCTTCTCTTGGGAGGGAAGGGGCGAAGGAAAGGAGGGATGGCTGTTGACTCTGCTACAAAGTATTGCTGAAATATTTGTGCAGCGCTGGAGGTATAAATGAATTTCCTACGGTCGCAACTTACGGTCATTATCGGATCGACCGAGGTAGCAGGGGGGTTGCATGACACCGATTGTATCTTCCGAAAATGTAGTTTCCCTGAATTTATTAAGCAAACGCAGCCTAGCTTCCAATCTCCTTTCTTTCAAGGATTCCCAACCTACGTCTGAGAGCATTTTTGTAACGCTTGCTTTTTTATCGTAGCAATTCTTAACAAAACGAACCGCTTTACGCTGCACTTTCTCGAGTTCGCGAGTACACGTTTCATCCGCCGGATCCCATATACTTGCCGCATATTCCAGAAGGGGTCTGACCAAGGTAAAATAACATCGCTCTCTCACCTTTTCGTCGCATTTACCGACAATACGCTTAATAAGCCAAGCCTTTTACTTCCTTTGCCGCAGATTTTTCAAATATGCGTGCTCCAATTTAAGTTATTAGTAATGTTGATTCCGAGATATTCAACTGAATATAATACTTTTAGATTAATTCCATTAATTTTGTACGGGTGACTTGAAAGCAATTTTTTCTTTTCGAAGAAATTAACTACGGAGCATTAACCTACGTTAATATCTAATTCCCATTTTTGCACCACCTTTGGACGAGGACTAAATCGTTTGAGAGTGATGTTCGGTCTTCCTCGTTTGTTATTTCCCTATATACATATAACCGAGTCATCCGCAAATATTCTCACATTCCTAACTATCTCGTCACTCAAGCCACTAATATAAATCAGGAAAAGAAGAGGTCAAATTACACTGCCTTGAGGTACGCCAGAGGTAACTTTGACTCTATTTTAGCTAACGCCATCCAGTACAACTTATTGTACCCTGTCGTAGAGAAAATCCTTCACCCAGTCGATTACTTCCTTGTTAATCCCCGCTAGTTTTAGTTTGTAAATTAGTTTGTCGTGGGGGACTCTATCGAATGCTTTTTTGAAATCGAGGAAAATAGCGTCCACTTGCTTTTTACTCTCGGCAGACTTTAAGATATCGTGTACAAATAGAGCAAGTTGGGTTTCACGTGATCTAGACATTCAAAAACCATGCTGGTTCGCGTCGAGGAATTGATATCTATATAAAAATCCCATGAGTGAGCTTACGACGATATGTTCCATTACCTTTCCGGAAAGCGAAGTTAATGATATGGGTCTATAATTTCCTCGTCCTCCTTTAATACACTTTTGTAAACAGGAGTAACATTAGCTAATTTCCAATCGGATGGGACCCTACCTTCATTTATAGATTTAAAAAATATAATTTTGAGATAAGGGGCGACGCTTTCTGCCAGTTCTTTAAGCACACTTGCCGGAATGCCTTCTGGCCCTGGCGACTTATTTGGCTCAAATTTGCGTAAGATTTTAACTATACCATCTTTCGTCAAACTTATATTTGGCATGGAATCCAGTATATTAACCTTAGGGAGAATCTCTATGTTAAAATCTGACGTGAATACGCTTTGGTAAAATTCGTTTAGAATGTTCGCTTTCCTCTTCGAATCGCAGGTAATGTTACCTCCGATATTCCTTATCGAGCCCACTGTTTGTACCTTTCCCTGTACCTCTCTAACGTAGGACCAGAAAGCTTTAGGGTCTTCCTCTAAACATTCACCAAGAAATATTTTTTAAAGTTGCTGTGGGCGTAACACATAGCTCGCTTGGTGTCGCATTTTGCGTTCTTGTGCTTTTCTAGCACTAGTGATCGTGATGGATTTTGAACAGGCTGATGTATTCCCGTAAAGGCCTTTAATTTTCCCTGCAAAACTCTCTATTTGTGGATAGTCCTTCTAACCTCTTTATCGTACCATCTGGGCTCGCAATAATTTTTAGATTATTTCGAAGGTATAAAGAAATCTACATATTTATACATTATCTCCACGAATGATTTCCATGTGTCCTCAGTGTTGTTCTTGCTTACGCGCGACTTAAATGAACTTTTCTTTATGCTATGATTATTCCAGTCGATGTCTGAAAGATTAAAATCACCCCCGATTATAGTTATACTCTGATTGTTCTTACTCGTGTAGAAATATATTTCGTCGTTAGGATTTCATAAAACATGCCGAGAGGAGTAAGGTGGTCGGTAAAACGCACATGCATTTATGTTCGGCTTATTTTCTTCACTTCACGTGAGTAAAGGGAGAAGAAAAAGAAGAGGCTTTACGTATTTTTAAAAAGAAATCCTGCCAAATGGAAAGTCTCCTGTACAAAAACATGACTCGTGTGATACGAGCGATGAAGAAGCTATACTTTTAAACATTGTGAAAAGAGGGGAAGTTTCCCCGGACTCTGATGAAGTGAATAAATACTTGCTCTGTACCTCAAAGAAAATAGAGTCAATTAACCAATTCCCAATTATAAAAAAATCCGTAAATAAAGCGCTTCCATACCATCCAGTGCTCCTGTGTTGCGGCTGCTTAGCATAAGCAAAGATATTTTACTGCCAAAAAGTGGCAAAATATCTGACCAAACCCCTCCACTTCCATCCCCTGACCTACCCCTCCCCTTGCCCTCCAATTCCCTTCACAAACCCTACCCGTCCCCTCCCCTGGCCCTACCCAATCCTTCCCCTGACCCTACCCCATCCTTCCCCTGACCCTACCCTTTCCCTCCCCTGGCCCTACCCCTTCCCTCCCCTGGCCCCACTCCTTCCAACCCCTGACCCTACCCTTTCCCTCCCCCTGAACCTAACCTTTCCCTCCCCTGAGCCTACCCATTCCCACCTCTGACCCTACCCCTTCCCTTCCATTGCCATCCCATTCCATCCCTAGACCCTACCATTTCCCTCCCCTGACCCTACCCTGACCCTACCCTTTCCCTCCCCTGACCCTTCCCCTTCCCTTTCCAGACCCTACCCATTCCCTCCCCTGACCCTACCCTTTCCCTCCCCTGACCCTACCCTTTCCCTCCCCTGACCCTACCCCTTCCCTCCCCTGACCCTACCCCTTCCCTCCCCTGACCCTACCCCTCCCCTCGTCCTCCCATTCCCACCCTTGGCGTACACCATCCCACCCCTGGCCCTACCCCTTCCCTCCCCTGGCCCTTCTCCTTCCAACCCCTGACCCTACCCTTTCCCTCCCCCTGAACCTACCCTTTCCCTCCCCTGACCCTACCCATTCCCACCTCTGACCCTACCCCTTCCCTTCCATTGCCATCCCATTCCATCCCTAGACCCTACCATTTCCCTCCCCTGACCCTACCCTGACCCTACCTTTTCCCTCCCCTGACCCTACCCTGACCCTACCCTTTCCCTCCCCTGACCCTTCCCCTTCCCTTTCCAGACCCTACCCATTCCCTCCCCTGACCCTACCCTTTCCCTCCCCTGACCCTACCCTTTCCCTCCCCTGACCCTTCCCCTTCCCTTTCCAGACCCTACCCATTCCCTCCCCTGACCCTACCCTTTCCCTCCCCTGACCCTACCCTTTCCCTCCCCTGACCCTACCCCTTCCCTCCCCTGACCCTACCCCTTCCCTCCCCTGACCCTACCCCTCCCCTCGTCCTCCCATTCCCACCCTTGGCGTACACCATCCCACCCCTGGCCCTACCCCTTCCCTCCCCTGGCCCTTCTCCTTCCAACCCCTGACCCTACCCTTTCCCTCCCCCTGAACCTACCCTTTCCCTCCCCTGACCCTACCCATTCCCACCTCTGACCCTACCCCTTCCCTTCCATTGCCATCCCATTCCATCCCTAGACCCTACCATTTCCCTCCCCTGACCCTACCCTGACCCTACCTTTTCCCTCCCCTGACCCTACCCTGACCCTACCCTTACCCTCCCCTGACCCTTCCCCTTCCCTTTCCAGACCCTACCCATTCCCTCCCCTGACCATACACTTTCCCTCCC
Source organism: Sympetrum striolatum (assembly GCA_947579665.1). Lineage (NCBI taxonomy): Eukaryota > Metazoa > Arthropoda > Insecta > Odonata > Libellulidae > Sympetrum > Sympetrum striolatum. Next base: position 13,654,349 of record OX388342.1, read on the forward strand.
CTGACCCTACCCTTTCCATCCCCTGGCCCTTCTCCTTCCCACCCCTGGCCGTATCCCTTCCCTCCCTTGGCCCAACCCTTGCACCTCCCCTCCCATTCCCTCCCCAGACCCTACCGCTTCCCACCCCTAGCCCTACCCCTTCCAATCCCTCCCCTGACCCTACCCCTTCCCTCCCCTGACCCTACCCTTTCCCTCCCCTGACCCTACCCCTCCCCTCGTCCTCCCATTCCTACCCCTGGCGTACACCTTCCCTCCCCTGACCGTACCCCTTCCCTCCCCTGGCCCTACTCCTTCAAACCCCAGACCCTACCCTTTCCCTCCCCTGGCCCTACCCTTTCCCTCCCTCTGACCCTAACCTTTCCCTCCCCTGACCCTACCCTTTCCCACCGCTGACCCTACCCCTTCCCTCCCATTGCCATCCCATTCCATCCCCAGACCCTCCCATTACCCTCCCCTGACCCTACCCCTCCCCTTGCCCTCCAATTCCCCTCACAGACCCTACCCCTTCCCACCCCTTGCCCTCCCTTCTCCTCCCCTGGCCCTAGCCCTGCCCTTCCTTCCCCTGATCCTAACCCTTCCCTCCCGTAACCCTACCCCCCCCTTCCCTGACCCTACCACTTCCCTTCCCTTCCCTGACCCTACCCTTTCCCTCCCCTGACCCTTCCCTTTCCCTTCCCTGACCCTACCCTTTCCCTCCCCTGACCCTACCCCTCCCCTCGTCCCCCAATTCCCGAGCCCTGGCGTACCCCTTCCCACCCCTAGCCCTACCCCTTCCCTCCCCTGGCCCTACTCCTTCCAACCCGTGACCCTACCCTTTCCATCCCCTGACCCTACCCTTTCCCTCCCCTGACCCTACCCTTTCCCACCGCTGACCCCACCCCTTCCCTCCCATTGCTATCTCATTCCATCCCCAGAACCCTTTTCTTTCCCTCCCCTGACCCTACCCTGTCCTTACCCTGACCCTACCCCTCCCCTTGCCCACCCTTCCCTTCTCCTCCCCTGACCCTACCCCTTCCCTCCCCTGGCCCTACTCCTTCCAACCCCTGACCCTGCCCTTTCCATTCCCTGACCCTACCCTTTCCCTCCCCCTGACCCTACACCCACCACTGACCCTCCCCCTTCCCTCCCATTGCCATCCCATTCCATCCCCAGACCCTACCCTTTCCCTCCCCTTACCCTACCCTGTCCCTACCCTGACCCTACCCCTCCCCTTGTCCTCCAATTCCCTTCACAGACCCTACCCCTTCCCACCCCTTGCCCTCCCTTCTCCTCCCCTTGGCCTATCCTTTCCCTCCCCGTGACCCTACCCTTTCCCTCCCCTGACCCTACCCTTCCCCCCTGACCCTACCCTTTCCCTCCCCTGGCCCTTCTCCTTCCCTCCCCTGACCCTACCCTTTACCTCCCCTGACCGTACCCCTCCCCTCGTCATCCCATTCCCACCCCTTGCCTACCCCTTCCCGCCCCTACCCCTTCCCTCCCCTGACCCTACCCCTTCCCTCCCCTGGCCCTACCCCTTCCCTCCCCTGACCCTACCCTTTCCCTCCCCTGGCCCTACCCTAGCCCCTCCCCTCCCATTCCCTCCCCTGGCCCTACCCTAGCCCCTCCCCTCCCATTCCCTCCCCAGACCCTACCGCTTCCCACCCCTGGCCCTACCCCTTCCCTTCCCTCCCCTGACCCTACCCCTTCCCTCCCCTGGCCCTACCCCTTCCCACCCCTGGCCATATCCCTTCCCTCCCCTACCCTTGCCTTATGCTTTCCCTCCCCTCCCCTGGCCCTAAACTTTCTCTACTCCAACCCTCCCCTCACCCAACCCTTTCCATACTCCTTCCCAACCCCCCTTATTCTCTCTCCGCGTACACCATCTCCCCAAAGCCTTCTCCTCTACGTTCCCTTTCCCGTCTACTCTCTACGGCTTTACCCTCGAATCCCCTCTCCCCAGGCACCTACCTCCCTACTACCTCGACGCCATACCAACAAGTTATCTACCAGGACATCCTCCTCAGACGCCGTCGCCTCATACCCCGTCCACCTGAACGACCTCTCATCGACATTGTCTCTCCGAAAGACCTCCCACTAGAAAGTCCCCCGACTTGTCCTTTATTTATTTATGCCGGCGGAAGGTGAGGCCTACTGTGCCCCTCCTCCTTGCCACAGAGATTTTTTTTTATTTAGAGACATTTTACTAGTATGAGTACAAAATAAATAACTGATATTGCCATTAAATAGCAGTGATATAAATAGATGACATAGCATTTCCGAGAACTGTTAAAAATAAATTCGTGTGATACACAACTACATACTATGTGAAATATGCATAGATCAAGAAAATAATACTATCCTTACAAATAGAATAAACACTGAATACATATATGAAAACATGAAAACACGATGAACAGTTGTTAAACATGCATCACCATGACACATGGAAGATTGAGAGTTCAAAAACTTTCAAATAGTATAAATTGATAAAGGTTCACTGAATTGTTCAATGGATGATTCAATAAACAGTTAAGAAAACACTTACAGAATTTTAATATTCACTTCACGGATTAATTTCAATTCACTTCATAAAACATAAAGAATTTGGTTAAGGGATAATTGGTGGAACATCATCGTAAACGAATCTTTATTGCAACACTTGTACAGATCCACTTTACACTTAGTTCTGAGAATCACAACTTAGTTCTGAGGATGGCATGATTTTATGCCGAAACCGGATTTCGTTATATCTGTTGATGTGGATCTGTACAAGTGTTGCAATAAAAAATTAAGTTTTCATAAAACATATTTAAAAATCGTAAAATATCAGATTTTTGTGATATTATTTTAAAATAAAAGTATAATATTATTTACAATATAAAATACAAAAAATAAATATAATCTTTACAGATAAAATGACCACTGAACAGAAAGGTAAAAACATAAATCTTCAATATATAGTTGTTAAACGTACATCACAAGATGCATTCACTTAACTGTCCAGTAGATGATTCTATAAATAGGTAAGAATAAAATTATTTAATTGAGAATTTCACTTCACCGATTAACTTCAATTAACTTTGGTTACTAGTTTGGTTTGCAAATTTTCCTTGGGCACGTCCTTATGTACAACGTCCTTAAGTTACCTTAATCCTTTTCCTACTCAAGGAAGTTTAAGTAATTTTATTCTCTCCCGGCATTCATCCCGTCGCAATCCTCCAACGTAGTCACAACACGCCGTGCAGTCCTTCGAGGAGAATAAAATGAGTATTATTCAACATGAACATAACTTACTCAATGAAACACATTCGCGTTGAATTCAGCATTTAAATCCTGCATCGCATAAATGGAGTTTTCACAAAACACAACTGTGTGTAATAACGCAATATTATTATTATACTAAAAAATTAAATTCTGTATGGTTCTTAAATGAGAAAATCGCCATGTTTCGCAATTATATTTGACTGCTATATTAATAAGAATATTCACTAAATATACTCAATAATGGTGCAAGTAATGAACCAAATTCAGGAACATATTACATTTTTAATATTTAATTAATAAGCGTGTTTAAGAAAAAAAATAGAGCAAGGGGTATTTCTACTCGAAGATAATGATGCAAAGATACATGAGAGCATAAATAACGCAGATTTTCTTACTAAATGAATCCTTTATAATTAATTTGTTTTTCTGATATTGCATGAAAGAAAGTTAAGTAGCCTTGGTTTCCTATTATACGGTGAGCTAGTAATGCGATAAGAATATAAATAACTTTTCTTCAATAAAATTATATGATTATCTTAGAGGCCTAACCTTTCCAATAAGGTCGGTATGACTCTAAGAGTAGAAATTAATTGATAGTAAATCTCTTTCACTTAATTTTATTGCCAAAGAACAATGATTCGGACGTTTGCAATTACCAAGTATGTTTTGTAAACTTAGAAAAAATCGAGTTTCTTATTTAATTTACACTGCTTTCATAGTAAAATTAAATTGAACTTAAAATAATTAAATGTTACTGCAGATGGAATCCGATGAATATACCTACAAATACCTACAGGTAGGTAATTATTATGATGGACGGTTATGACCGCGTATGGATCATTATCGCGTATGTCCTACGCTGCAGTAATTGAAACCGCATTTAAAGCTTATTAACGACCCAAATCTCCTTCATCATGTTACAACATGTTTGGGATAGTAGATGTCGCAAGCGTAAAATGCCAAGGCGTCCAAAGCTGCGTTAACCGAAAGAAACTCGATCCATCTTACGCAGAAGGTTGGTAGGGAGATTGATAAGAAACAAGGATATCTCAAGTTATCTCTCTGGATAAATCTTAGCCCAATTCAGTAAATAACTTCAGTTGCGATTGCTACTGCGAAGAGTGGTATTAAAGACTAATAACACACCGTAGAGTCACCACAGACTCGTGAAAGAGTAATGCAAACAAACTAAAGTAGAGATGTTTACAAATGCAGGGTTTGTTTACGAAAACCTTGAAATTGTGAAATAACCCTAAGCTGACAATGGCAGGAACCAGTGACTACCTCTGTCGGAAGAATCTTAAGAATGGAAGTAATTGAATTTTGAGGAAGAATCGAACTTGAGGTGACTATTGAACTTAATATACTTTAGCTATACTAACAAAAGAGGAGAAAATGAATTTAAGCAAATATGAGGAAGTAGGAAAAAATTTAAAGATGATATCAGATATATAACGGAAGGAATGAAAGGGAAAAGACATTGAACTATTGACATCCGCTTTCATCGCTCCGAAATTGATCCCGGGTTTGAAATATATAAATACAAAATGCTAAATAATAATGAGCCATCTATTGCAGTAATCTTTGTATTCTATGTATTCATTACCTAATCTACGTATAAAAAATATCATTAACTTAGAGGAGAATTACACGTAAAGTGGACTAATTCTTGGTCGCTATTTCTTTTTCTCTCTTTAACTTTATTTAAGAATATGATATGACGGAGTACAAGAGAGCGTTTAAAATATTCTATCATCGAAAGTAAAAATCGATTTAAATTGCGAAACTCGCACTCTAAAAAAGCCACACTGACGATCGATTATCAACGTGAATCCATAACCAACCAAAACACTAATAACCAAGCAATTTTCTCTTTAAATTCTATGCTTTTGGCTTAATATCACTAAATTCATAGCAAAAGTTTTTAAATGAAAATTTAACAAACTTCTGCCAAATCCAGGATGGTTTATGACAAGTGACCCAAAATAGTACGTCTAAAGGCAGCGATTTATTTATCCTGACTGAAAAGACTAAATCACAGAAAAATTACTACGCCTCGTATGGTGCATTGTTGTAGCTAAACTAAATAACTCTATTAAAATGGCCTTAATTCTCTTACAAACGTAAATACCCCGCATTACCAATAGCATTGTTCAGCAAAGTTACGAATTTCTTACTAATAATGAAATTTTACAATATTTTCAATAGTCTCATCAAAATTTAGAAATATCAAATGGAAAGTAAAATTAAAAAGACGAAGTCAGAATCACACAATTTCCTTTGAACTTGAAAACTTAGTATTTATTTTCAAATAATTAAATGAAGACTATAAAATATCTAACTGTTCCTGAAAATATAATAACACAGTGTCGTCATTACTATAATAGAAAAGAAAAGTATCATATGTTCTTAACGTGAGAAATTTTTAAAGTTCAAAAGATGTGTAAGTATTCGCATTCAAAATGAAGAATAAATTCTACTTCAATGGAATGATATTCACTAACTTTTAGGATTACACAGCAAATTAAATGACCATTTATGACTATCTCAATTGAATATAGGAATCTAAAAAAAATAATATACTAGTTTAAAAAAAATAGCAAATATTTTAATAAAAAGAAGTAGCGTTCTATCGTACTCGAAATGAAAAAGTAAGAGCATTAGATTCCCTCTGTACTCACTGTATTCGGTTTTCAATCCTTGGACCATAAAACCATCCTCATTATTTCCGCGCAAATACGCTAGCAATTTCAAGGTAACGTAAGTTCCGATCAAACTTCTGAAAATTGAAAATAAAATCAGTAAATTAAATTTATAATATAAAATAGAGTGTGGGTGTGTGTGTATGTATGTATGTTCGCTAAAAACTTGACAACCGAGAGTCGCAAAACTTTGAAATTAACTAAATTATTAAAGGTCGACCCCGCGCAGAGTAAAGGCAACTTTTTATTTCCCTAAAGTCCACGGTTATAACCCAGACGGGTCAAAACCTTTTCATAAGAAACACACGTAGAGGTCATTTTTTTCGTCGCAGGGTTCATATCTTTTGCAAAATCAAAGTAGAAATAATGGTCCTAAGAAGTCGAATGAAGCACCATACGAAAGAAAATAGAATAAGAATTCTTATTGTGGTCGTAGAATATTGTCTGCGATTCGAAATTGCGCACATTTAAATAAAATACGAGATTAATTTAACGAAATTTTGAGTTTGTAAACAACTAATCCCCTTGACGATGAAGGCGATTGTTGAGTCCCCAGCTCATATTTTTATCCGTAAGAACACTTTGAGAAAATATGCCTACTTCAAATTAATTTTAAGAATAAGTGATAGATTATATGAAGAAGGAGATATTAGTAACTGCAGCTATGAATGATATACTGTGAATAATCGAGCGTACAAACATACGAATACCAGTATTTAAGAAATATTTTAAATTTTATGTAAGCGTCTGTAACAACCAAGTTTTATTTATATCATATTAATTGTTTACCAACTATTCCGATCAATATAACTGAAAGCACATAAAAACCTGGTAAGTTTAAGTTGCTTTTAATATAACCTTCTGCATT